>CM077808.1:25284138-26484138 GCA_039764185.1 Tamarix austromongolica
CCCAAACCCTAATTTTAAGAATTTTAGCTAATTAAGGATTTATTATAAAAAAATTAATTAAATAATTATTTTATTAAAATAAAAGGAAGTTAATTAGGGTAACTCAAGAAGAAAATAATAAATATTTTAATTAGGAAAAATTTGGGTGTTTTGCTAATTAAAATAAAATTTAGGAAAAATCTTCCAAAAATCCTAAATTAACCTAAAAAGAGAATTAATTATTATTTTATTAAAATACTATTATATTTAAATATCCCAAAATACCAAAATATTCTAAATATCCCAACCTAACTATTTTTTCTTTTCCCCTTTTTCCTTTTTCCTCTTCTTTCTTTCTTTTCTTTTCTTTTTCTTCCTTTCCCTTCTTTTTCTTTTCTTTTTCTTCCCCTCCCATGACACAGGCTAGCCCAATGGACTATTTCCCCTTTCCTCTCCTTTTCTTCTTCGGCGCAACCCAACCCCATAACGCCGCGTTTCGTTTTATATTTTCCCCGTCACCGGCCAATTCTCCTTCTTTTCTTTTCTTTCTTTTCTTTCCCAGACTACCAGGTCCATGCCCCCTCCTTCTTCTTCCTTCCTTATTGACTTGCAATTTCCTTGAGAATCTCACCACCAACCACGCCGCTGATCGGTAGATTCTCTCCTCTCTCTTCCCTGCTGACTTGCCTACCATTTGACCCAACCAATTCTCCTCCCTTCTCGCGTGCCATTTCTTCCTCCCTAGCCAATCATACCCTGCCATGAAACATGCTTGTGCTAGCCTACCATCGTCGGCCAGAGCGTTCCCACCTACCTGCCCTATTCTCCCATCTCCCCTCTAACCTTATCTCCCTCCATTGGCCTATAAAAACCCTATAACTAGCCTTGGAGTCAAGTTTTTCCCGAAACCCAGAAATTTCTTCTCGTGCGCCGCCACCCTTTCAGACGCCCCCTCTGTCACCATCGTCCAACACCACCGTTCGAACCACCCACAATACCATTCCCTACACCACCCTCCACCCTCGATTTGCCTTGCACGAGCTACCCTGGACGTGCAAAGTCTCCTTCCCAATAAGCCCCACTTCCACCTCCTCCGCCCTTCACACCCCCATTAGCCACCACTTCCGCCTTAACCACTGCCTCCTACACCTTCCAAACTACCCTACAGAATTTCCTCTACCTCTCCTACCCTTCTTTTCCCCTTCCTCCCTCTCCTCCTCCCTTTCTCCCTTTCCTCCACTTTCGGCCACCACAACCACCACTATGGGTCGCCACCTTTAGCTGCTCCACCACCCTCATTCTAACCCTCCTCACCTGGGAAACCTCTACCACCCCAACTTCCACCCTCATTCTTCCCCTCCTATTCCTAACACTCAACTATCTCTCTTTTCTTCCCCTTTTTTGGCCGCCGCCGCCGCCAATCACTGCCAACCCAAGGTGGTACCCTAAACCCTATAAACCCTTAAACCCTAATTAATTAAGCTTTATTTATTTAATTTTATTATATTACTATTATTTGATGATGATGATGATTATTATTATTATTATTATTATTATTATTATTATTATTAATGTTATTATTATTATTACTATATAGGGCCAAGACCCTATTGTGTCATTATTTCGATTATCATTATCATTAGTATTTTATTATTATTATTATTATTATTATTTCAATACAGGATCGAAACTCTACTTTACATTATTTTCGATTAATACCATTATTATTATTATTATCATTATTATTATTGTGTATTATTATTATTGTATTTATTATTATCATCATCATTATTATTATTATTATTATTATTATTATTATTATTATTATTATTATTATTATTATTTCGGTGAAGGGTCAAAGCCCTTATTTTATATTATTTTTAATTATACTATTATTATTATTATTATTATCATTATTATTATTAGGGTAAATCTTTAAAACTTATATTATCATCTTTTATAATATTACTATTATTACTATTACCCTTAGCAATATTAGTATTTTTTTAGTGTCACTATTATTGTATTATTATTTTATCTACAACCCTAACCTTAGAATAAATTAGGAAATAATAGTATTTTGGTAAGAGGAAAACTAATCCTTAGTTTTTCCCTCTTATAGGTGAGACCAGTCGAAACCCTAAGGAGGCATAGGAGCATGCTCCAAGATGGTGTCGTATTAGGTAAGGGTGTAGCTAAGGCCTTATGTGTGTAATGTGTTTTGTACGCCTTATATGCCATGTGTCATGATATGTTATGTATATTATGCTTATCGTTATAACTATTTTCTGTGTAGCGTATCTTGGAGTTAAGGTATGCTCATGTGTTATTTTATGGCATGTGTATAATGTGTTTATGCTGTGATTATGATGTGATATGATATGATGTGGCCCTTTAGGACATGCATGCTAGGTTATGTAATATGATGATATAGGGTGAAAGCGTAAAAAAAAGGAAAATGGGGAAGTAAGTTGACCAAAGGGGAATAAGTTGACCAAGGGATGTGGGTTTAACCTAAATTTTTAGGATCCATGAGTGGTAGAATCTAGGGTTTTGCATAAAAGAATCTAGGGTTTTGCATGGAAGAATCTAGGGTGTTGCATGGAAGAATCTAGGGTTTTAAATGGGAGTTTAGGGTTTTGCATGAAAAAGTTCGAAGGGCAGCATTGGATGTATAAAGTCTGCATAGGGGTAAATTTTCATATGAAAAGTTGACTTGGGGTGTAAGGAAGGTAATGAAAGAGTTGTTTTGATGTTTGGAGGCTTTGGGTGAAAATGAGTATGTGAGACAGTATAAGGGTATGTAGGAGACCGAGCTAGCGTTTGGGAGAAAACCCTAATCTGAGAAGGTGGTAAAAAGGAGAAATAAATGAGGGTGACTAGAGTACGAGATGAGGATGGAAGTTATCATATGAGGGATGATCATGATTAGCATGGAAAAATAAGAAGTAGAAGGTGAGAAATGGAGGGGCGACATGTGGAAATGAGGATGCTAAAGTTTGGTGTGGTCAACTAGGGTTTGATGTGGTCAGTTAGGGTTTGGTGTGGCTACCTAGGGTTTCGGGGTCACACGTGTACTTGGTGAGTAAAGTGAGATGATGAGGATGGAATCTAAGGGTTGTGATGTATCGGATGTTAAAATAGGTTGGGTTTTGTGAGGTGGAAAAGGATGTGCCACATAGGCCCAAATTAGGGCTTTTTGAGAAAACCCTAGAGTAAGGTAGTGAGTGGACTTGGAGGTGTATGGTAGTGGGTCTTGACCCATACACTAGGAGTTGGGTCTCTGGTGTGAGTTAGGGTAATGAGGAAAAGATGTTGGGACAAGTTAGGAGGTGCATGAGTCTCTTGTTATAGGACGGGTCCTTTTGGTGGATAAGTGTAGAGGGAGTTAGTCATGCATGTCTAGGGTGAAATTTATGAATAAGACATAATAAGATATTAATCATGTAAAGTTGAAGATTATTGAGCTGGACCCTGACCGATCCACCGACATATAATAGTGGTTAGGGAGTTTCACCCTATAAGTGACTGATCCACTGGCTATAATAGTGGTTAGGTGCATGTTGCCCTATAAGTGACCGCTCCACTGGCTATAATAGTGGGGAATCCTAAGTTCAATAAGATAAACCCTGAGTTTGCTAAGACACATAAAAGACACTAAGTACTTACATTGGAACACCATGCAAGTAGGGGCCAGACCGATCCATCGGCATATAATAGTGGTTAGGGTGTTTCGCCCTATAAGTGACCGATCTACCGGCTATAATTGTGGGGTTCCCGTACTTGCATGGATTAATAAAAATCATAGTGTGAAATGAGTATTGGTTAGAAATTAAATAATTAATTGATTCGGATTATAATTTGGCCTTTTATGTATTTATTTGAAGTGATCGTATGCTCTTGTATTATCATGCTTGGATTGTGTGCTTTTGTGTATGGGCCTTAGTGCACAATTACCTTACTCAGTACGTAGCGTACTGACCACCAGTTTTATGGGTGCTACTCATTCCCACGAGCAGAAGACCCCTCTAACTTTGTGTAGGTTAGTGATACTTATTTTGATGCCTTTGATGTTCATAAGGCATCAGGCGGGGTTGAGTGCTGAGTATGGACTTGGCACGAGGATCGAGAGTGGCATGGCCGGATTTCCTTTTTATGACCTTCTACTTTGTTTTGAGTTTCCTAGACTTAACTTTTATCGTCTGTAAACTTATTTTCTTTCCAGGAAATTTGACTACGTACTTTGAATTATGACTCTTTTTCACGCATTCTGATTTCTATCTTATAGTTGATTGTTCTCCTTTGGATTGTAAACTTTTTATGAATATTCTGATTCCTATGTTATGATCCTTCTAGTTCTTTTTTATGAACTCTTGGTTTAAGTATTGACTTAAGTTTAATAATAATCCTTTTTAGCCTTAGCACTTGGTACTGGAACAGTTGGAGTGAATCGATCTGGTACTAAGTATGGCGGTAACATTCCTCAAATTCACAAGTTCTAATTCATTTACTTTCGTTTAAAAAAATAGTGAATTTTGGGGTGTTACATTTTTCCTATGGATACTTGTGGTATTTTACTTGGTAGGCCACGACAATATGATCGTAATGCAACTCATGATGGTGTAACTAATTAATATGCGGTGCTAAAAGATAAAAATAAATATAATTTGAAACCATCTCAATGTGATTATTTATCATTATTGGAGGTTAAAAAGAGTTTATTTTACATGAAAGGGAAATGATTAATTTTATTGAGGAATATGATGTTTGTTATGCCTTGTTAGTTAATTCATCTTAGTTTAGGGAGAAAATTCTGAAAATTCAAATCTTACTAGTTTTCTTGATGAATATAACGATATATTTTCAAATGACTTAGCTCCAACACTACCACATATTAGGGGTATGAAGCATGCCATCGATTTGATATCAGAGATACCTTTATCTAATAGACCAGCCTATAGATGTAATCTAGAGGAGGCTAAGAAATTACAAAGGCAAATTCAAGAGCTGGTTAATAAGGGTTCATGAGAGTGAGCATGAGTCCTTGTCATGTACCCGCCTTACCAATTCCTATAAATAATGGTACCTTGTGTATGTGCATAGATTCAAGAGTAATGAATAATATAACTATCAAATATCATTTTCTTATGCCAAGATTGGATTACATGTTTGATGAATTATATAGTGCAAGAATATTCTCAAAGATATACTTACAAAGTGGTTACCATCATATAAGGGTTAGGGAAGGAGATGAATGGAAAATAACATTTAAAACTAAATACGGTCTCTATAAATGGGTCGTTATCCCTTTTGGGTTATGTAATGCACCTACTTCTTTTATGAGCCTTATGAATGAAATTCTTTGTCCTTTCCTAGGAGACTTTGTTATAGTTTATGTGGATGATATACTTGTATGTAGTAAGAGTGAGCATGATCATCTTCTACATTTGAGGACATTATTTGACTAACTCAAGGAAACTAAACTATACAAAAAATTAGAAAAGTGTGATTTTTTGCTTTTAAGTATAGTTTTCCTTGGTTATATTATTAATGCTTAGGGTATTAAGGTTGATCCTATAAAAATACAAGCTATTAAAGAGTGGCCTATTCCTAAAGGCATACATCAAGTAAGAAGTTTTCATGGGTTAACTAGTTTCTATAGGAGATTTATTACATATTTTTCTACTATAGCTGCATATATTACTTAAATCATAAAAAATGAGAGATTTTGTTTGGGGAAAAGAAACCACTAAAGCTTTTGATATCCTCAAGGATAAACAGTACAACACTCCTATGTTATCTATTCCTAAATTTGACCTACTTTTTTGAGGTAACTTGTGATGAAAGTAGGGTAGGTATTGAGGGAGTTCTTTGTCAAGAAAAGAAGCCTATAACATATTTTTTTGAAAAACTAAATGGTGCTAGATTAAAGTATTCAACATATGATAAGGAATTATTTACCATTATACAAAGTCTAGACACATGGAGTCATTATCTAAGGCCTAAACCTTTTGTGCTACATTATGATCATGAGAGTTTAAAACATTTGCATGGTCAAAAGAAAGTAAGTCCTCGACATGAAAAGTGGGTATGATTCCTATAATCTTTTATTTTCTCTCCCAAACACTTAGATGATAAGGAAAATATAGTGTCTTATGCTCTTTCTAGGAGATCTGTTTTACTTGTCATGCTATATGAAAAATTATTGGGATTTGAAATGTTAAAAGAGATATATCCTAATGACAAAGACTTGCACGAAGAATATTAATTGTGTAATGCAAATGGAAGTCATGGAAATTATACTATGCATGATGGATTTCTATTTAAGCATTATAAATTTTGTGTGCCAAGATTGAGTATAAGAGACTTACTTATCAAGGAAGTAAATGAAGGAGCAATTGCCGAGTATTTTGGTGCTAAAACAAATTTGAAAAAATTACAAGAGAATTTCTATTAGCCACGCATGATTAAATGTATACAAAATATTTTAAGCCGATGTGTTATTTGTAAGAAAAGTAAGTTTTTTTTTTCACAAAGGTTTATATACATTGTTACCTATTCCTATAGTTAACCATCAGAAGAAGTTAGCATGGAATTCATCTTCAGGTTGCTTAGAACTAAACGAGGTAAAGATTCTATAATGGTCGTGGTGGATAGATTTTCTAAGATGGCTCTTTTTATTCCTTGCCATAAGACTAATGATGATACACATATTATTGACTTATATTTTAAGGAAATTGTAAAACTTCATGGCATACCTAGAAGTATTGTTTTAGATAGGGATGTTAAATTTCTTAGTTATTTCTAGAAAACATTGTGGCACATGCTAGGCATAATGTTATTATTTAGTATTTCACATCATTCACAAACTGAAGGAAAAATTGAAGTTACTAATCAAACTCTTGGTACATTGTTAATAGGATTAGTAAGTAAGAGTACTAGAGATTGGGATGTTAAGTTAGCTCACGTGAGTTTTCTTATAATCGTAGTCTTTCCGGTATTATAGATGCAAGTCCATTTGAAATTGTGCATGGGGTGAATCCTTATATACCAATTGATACAGTACCCTTAAGAAAAGATGAACTTAAAACATTATAATGCTAAAGAACGAGTTAACATTTTACAAAAGCTTCATCAACAAATTAAGGGTAATATAGAAAGAGCTAATGAAAAATATCAAAAACAAGCGAATAAACATCGTAGTTAACAGGTGTATTCTTTGAGTGATTTGGTATGTTTACGTTTTAGTAAGGAAAGATTTCCAAACTCAAGGAAAATAAACTAATTTCAAGAGTGACAGACCATTTAAAATTGTTAGAAAATTTGATGATAATGTTTACAAACTTGAACTACCAAAATAACATGCTGGTGTTTCAAGGATATTTAATGTAGGTGATTTGTCCACTTATTTTAATGATGTCAATGTGAGGAATAATTCTTCTCAATTTGGGAAGAATGATGTAGAAGTATCCAAAGATAATCCACAAGGTATTGGTTTGGCATACTTATTTTTGGAGCCAATTACATTGTTTGTCTTTGATGATAACTCTTTGAATAACTTTAATGATATTGCGTTAAGCCATTCTTACAAGTATGTAATATATTTTCCAGAATATGATCAAATCATATAAGAAGTCAAAATGCTTAAGATTTCCACATGCTTTAAGATATTGCAAAGGAAGCTATATTGTACATGTAAGTCAAAGTCAAGAAGTCCTAGTCAACTTTTCAAAGTTAACATCATTTTCTTGATTAGGATTTTTGTAAATTTTTTTCATGTAATCTTAGCTTACTTTATTTGTAATATTCTTGTTAAGCCATGTATTATATATAAAATAAATACATTATAATACTAGTTATGTGCTAGTTAGTCATTTGTGTGTCATGTGGCTAAACTTGTGTGCTAGATAGCAATGTCATAAGCCTATATAAGGCATGGGTGTTGACACTTTTTGTAGCATGTTGGATAATTTTTTATATTGAAATATAACACAAGTAAATACTTGATTAATTCTCTCTTTGTGATTAAATACCCATTCTAAGAGTATTTATAATAATCATAGATTGGTGATTTTAAATTGGTTTCTTTGGTTCTTTTTCAATTCATTGATTTCTTGATTGAGTTCTTCTTGAATTCTTGCGATTAGGACTTAGCCAAAAAAATCCTAATTATGGATAATTATGCATTTATTTGTTTTATTGAACACATCTAGACTACATGATACTAGTTGTGATGTTTTACACATATATAAAGCATGTAATCCCACATGACCATTCATGAACATATGCAAAATATATTGGATTAGAATATTAAGTCATAGTTCTTAATTTTCCTATAGGGATTAAGGGTCATGGAATGTCTTAATACTTTTCATGTTGAGATGAATGAGTCTCTTTGAATTAAATGCTTAACTCAAAGCTAGTTTTAATATTTTTTTGATTCATGCTAGTTGTGTTTTGACATGCTATACATTGGTAGAGCATGTATATAAGTCTTTTGGCTTCTATTTGATCATGAGAATGTATGTGTGTTTAAATTTTGTATTAAATTTGATCTCAATGTTGAGATCCATGAGTTTAAAGGGAAAATATATAAGGTTTGGAAGTAGAGGATTCTCCTAAAGCTTAGCTATTGTGACATGGTTGAGGCTATTGAGTATCAAATGCCTACGATAACTGAAGAAAGCACTAATGAGGAAAAATTTGCACATGAGTGATGGGTAAAATCATGTTGATATGAAAACATAGGACTTATACTCACAACTCAAGTTTCTATAGGTTAACATGTTATATGCCTTCATATTTCACATCATCTTGAATATACTCCCAAAGGAATACACACCATTTAAAGCCACCTACCACACATAAATGGTGAATTAGTCAATCAATGAATTAATGACCATATGTGTGGATAGGAGGAAAGACTTTTAATGGATCATGGGTAGACTATGATGATCAAAATCAAGGATAATTAAAGGTTGAAGAAAATAGACCAAAAGGATAAAGGTAAATTAACACCCCATGGTGAGATAAAGAAGCAATCTAAGTATTTATTTTGTAACAAGAAGGGACACATGAAGAAGGATTGTGTAAAGTATAAATCTTAGCTTATGAAAAAGGTAATGTAACCTCTATGATGTTTTTTGAATCTCATACAATAGATACAAATCATAATACTTGGTGGATTTATTCTGGTTCTTTGAAATGCCTTGCAAGTTATGGCAAGGATGAGGGAACTAGTTAGAAATGAACAAAGTGTCTTTACTGGTAGTAAGATACATTTAGTTGTTGATGTAATATGCCCATGTAGGCTAGTTCTCTCCAGTATCAATGTATTAATCTTATAAAATACATTTTATGTCCCAGGTTTCAATAAAACTTGATTTCTATTGCAAGATTTGTGCCATTTGGCTACTCATTTGATTTGAAAGACAATTAAGTTACTATATTTTATGAAACAAATCATATTGGGTATGGTGTATTGTCTGAAGGTCTTTACTTTATTTATTTAATGTATGATGATATGAATATTATAATAAATTTGAAATTAGTTCAAAAAGATGGGTTATGAACGAAGACTCATCAATGCTTTCGAATAAAAAATTAGGTCAACTCTCCATTGAGTTAATAAAGAGATTGGTAAATGATGGAGCACTTGGCACTCTAGATTTTATTGACTTTAG
The DNA here is from genome assembly GCA_039764185.1 of Tamarix austromongolica. Classification (NCBI taxonomy): domain Eukaryota; kingdom Viridiplantae; phylum Streptophyta; class Magnoliopsida; order Caryophyllales; family Tamaricaceae; genus Tamarix; species Tamarix austromongolica. The sequence goes on from CM077808.1 coordinate 25,293,801, forward strand.
AACTTAAATAAACTCTATAAAAGGAAAACAAACAAATAAGTCTAAGAAAGGTGCCAATAAGAGTTCTCAGCTACTTGATATTATACATATAACATATGAAGTCTTGATATGGACTCACATAGTGAGAAATAATTCATCTCATTCATTGATAACTACTCACACTAAATTTATCTTTACTTTCTTAACAATAAGCATGAAGGTTCAAAGCCGAGGTAGAGAAATAATATGATAATAAAATTAAAGTTGTGAGATCGGATAGAGGTGGAGAGTAATATATGAAGTATAAAAGGATAGAAAAACACCCATTCTATTTATAAAGTTCCTTCAAGAGAATGGGATAGTTGCCCAAAATAATCTACCTAGTTCACCAGACCAAAATGTTGTACCTGAAAGAAGAAACTAGACTCTATTAGATATGGTGCAGAGAATGTTTGGCAACTTCAATCTTTCTAGATCTTTATGGAATTCAGCACTTAATATGACGATATATATTTTAAATCAAGTTCAAACCAAAGCAATGTCTAATACACCATTTGAGCTTTTTAAGGGTTGGAAGACAAGTTTAAAACATATGTGAGTTTGGGTATGTCTATTTGAAGTAGGAATATATAATCCATAATAAATAATGCTTGACCTTAAGACCATTGGAGGGTATTTTGTTGGATATGCTGAAAGGTCTAAGGGTTATAGGTTTTATCTTCCATCATATACCACAAGATTTGTGGAGTCAGCAAAGGCTAAATTTCTTGAACATGACTTAATTAGTGGGAGTGAACATATCAGGGATCTAATTCCTAAAATAGCTCATCCACAAGAGAAGGGTATCACTTCATGTGATATAGTGACTTTTGTTATTTATGCACTTCTAGTTCTAGTTATGGTTGAACAACAAGTCAATGAGCATTGATAAAATGCTGATATAAATGTATTAGATCGAGTTTTTTTAGCACTTGGTGAAGTTGAACAACTAGTTTTTGAGCAACAAGCTATTGAGCAAGCTCTTCTAAAGGATGTTGGTTGAAATTTAAGAAGATATACTAGGGAAAGAAGGCCAACTATATCTAGTGATTATTATGTGTACTTATAAGAGTTTGATTGTTGCATTTGTGCTATTGATGATCTTGAAACCTTTTCATATGATATGATTAGTTCAAAATATTAGTTATGGTATGATGCCATGAAGGAAGAGATGAATTACATGAATTCTAATAAAGCTTAGGACCTTGTACCATTTCTTGATGGGACTAATCTTATTAGTTGTAAGTGGGTCATTAATACCAAGAAAGACTCATTAGGGAACGTTGATATGTACATGGCTATATTAGTTCCTAAGTGGTTTAGGCAGAGAGAGGGAAAGGATTACAATGAGACTTTCTATCAAGTGTGTACTAAGAATTCCCTATGTATAGTTATGAGATTAGTAGCTAATTTTGATTTTGAGATACACCATATGGATGTGAAAATAACCTTTTTAAATTGTGAGATTAAGGAGGAGGTATACATGAAACAACCTAAAGGGTGCTCTCATGAAGATAATAAAATTATATACAAGATTAAGAAAGGCATATATGGATTGCAACAAGCCTTCTAACAATGGCATCTAATGTTCCATGGTGTCAATTCTTCATGTAGAATTGAATAAAATACTATGGAATAGTATACATACATCAAGGTTAGTGGTAGTAAGGTTTATTTCTTATTTTTATATGTAGATGATATTATACTTGCATGAAATGATAAAGGGATGCTATATGAGGTGAAATAATTTCTTTTTAAAAAATTTAATATGAAGGATATGGGTGATGCATCTTATGTCATTCGTGTCGCGTTAAGACTCATCGAGATATATCCTAAGGAATACTAGGACTATTTCAGGAAGCATATATCAATAAAGTGTTATAATGATACTTAATGACAGATTGTTCACCATGTTAGGATCTTTTTGGTAAGGGTGATAAATTTCACTTAATTTAGTTTCTTAAGATGGAATTATCGAGAGATCAAATGAAAAACATCCCATACGCTTCTTTAGTAGGAAGCCTTATGTATACTCAAGTGTGTACAATACTTAACATTGCATATGTCATTGGGACATTGGAATATTATTAGATAAATACATGAGTTTAATAATGGAAAGTGAAAGTGGCAAATAAATTTACAAGGTATCTAAAGGGAACTAAGAAGTACATACTCATGTATCATCATGTTGAGGATTTAGAGATAGTTGGATATTTAGATACAGACTTTGCTAGCTGTGTAGATTTGTGTAAATATACTTTTAGATTCATTTTCCTATTATTTGGTAGATAAATATCTTATAAAAATAGAATTTATTATTGAATAGTCACTTCTTCAATGGAATCAAAACTCATCTTATCATTTGAAGCTACAAGGTATAGTGTGCGGTTAAGAAATTTCATATTGCATTTTAGAATAGTAGATTCTATATTGAGACCCTTGATGCATAAGTGTGATAATTCAGTTGTCATCTTTATCTCAAGAAACATCAATACTTGAAGATAAAGGAATGTGTTTTAAAAGGGAAAGTGGTCTTTGGAACACATATACACTACTTGTATGTTAGCTGATCCTTTAACTAAGGGCATGCTACCAAGCATGTTGAAAGATCATATGTGTAATATGAGTGTTGGACCATTTATGTGATTGTATTGCTGTAATACATCATGAAATTTTTAAAGAAGTTGTGTTTGCTTCTCATTTAGTTTGTGCATATGGATTATTGGGTAATGACATATTAAATGAAGGACCTTGACTAAACATTGGGTTTATTCATAAAGAGGAAGTTGCGGGTGGATTAATACATTATGATACATAGAAGATAAATTTTGAAATGTTGAAGGATTTCCATGATTTATATATCAATTTCATCATTAATTTTATACTAACATAAGGACACCATACAGAGAAACTAATTTATATATACCAAGTGAGAGAATGTTCATATATATATTATTTTATAAATAAAGTTTTTATATTTTATGTATGATCTGTATTAAAATTACATATAATAATTGGCCATAAAAATTATTTAATATGTGTCTCAAATTACTTATTACCTAGCCTGCCACAACCTCACAACAAGTGAATTGACATCATACATAAAATCCTCGAACTCAACCAATTAATATGTTGTGCATTATTCTTACTTCCCCACCACCAGAAGCACAATATCATAAACTGGGTTTTTATACACAAAATCACCGAGCTAAATACTAAAATAACTAAAAAAATTATTTCAATTAAAAAGTAACAAAAATATCCCTTATGGGTAATGAAATTTTTTAAAGGTAAGATACATCTAAAACACATATTATCTATTAGCTGCATTTGGTAAGCCCTAAATTCACTTTACTTTCTTCCATGCCGACACCAAAAATTATTTTCTTTTGCTCATTCTCTTCTTCCCAAACTCGACACCTTCATCATTAACTATCTCTCAAACTCTAAATTCTACTTTCTTAAAAATTCCCTCTTTCATATCCCATCTGACTAAATTTGCACACTACATTTCACCCTTACACTCTTATCCAATAATTTCAAGTATTTCTTTTGTGTTTAGAATGATTTGTGTAACCATTTTATTAAATAATATTTTATAATTTGTCTAGATTTTGTCCAAAATTTGATAATTCATGAATATATTGTTACATATGGCTTAATTTAGTTAAGTTATAGGTCATACTTGTTATTTTGTGTTTTAGTTTATATTGCTATCATTCTCTCTCTCTCTCTCTCTCTCTCTCTCTCTCTATATATATATATATATATATATATATATATATATATATATATATATATATATATATATATATTATTCATTATTATAGTTGTATACCTGAATATTTGTAGAAGGTTCTTTATTAAAATTTAGGTTTTAGTTAATTAAAAAAATATTTTTTTATATGAGTTGCTTATTAATATAAGCTGACTACTACAATAAATTTGTTTATGATATTTTAAAGTTAAATGTTATCATAAGTTTATTATATTTGTTGTAATTAATAGTTATATATGGTTGTTGTAGATTGGTGACAAATTGAATTATACATTCGTATAAAATTAATGAACTAGACAATGTTTATAATTCTCTATCAAATGTGCAAATGGTAATGTTTTCAAGGACTCCTTTTATTGTATTAACAGATTACCTGATATAACATAAGAGGCACCTTATTCAGTTGGTTATTACCTACTTGGGATAAAGAAAAGAAAGGATTCAATATAGGAAGTAGACACATCCCTTTCAAGGTAGTTCACATATCTTTACATTTATAAAGAAGAGTACATATCATAACAATAAAATTAGATTTTGACTACAAATTTGGTGATTTTTAAAATTTATTTATAAGGTACAAAAGACTAGATCCATATCTCCTGAAACCATAAAATGGATAATTAAAGCATTAGTAAATTTTTAATTGGAATTGATTGATAGAGAAGTTGTTATTATATTTATAGTCTATATTTTTGTGACATTTATGTTTGATACACCATTATGTGCGATGCTATGTAAGTTTACTAGTTTTTTACATGATTTTGAATATCAGTCACACTATGCATAAGGTTTGTTGGTATATGAGTTTCTAGTGGAAGAAATCTTACACATTTTAGTGAAGCAACACAAATTCAGAATTCTATTTGTGTGGATGTGCTCATGTGTTGAAGGTAATGAACCCAAATTAACAAAATTCTTGTAAATATTTATGTTGTAATACATACATACATATATATATATATATATATATGGCTTGAACAATGTGTTAGGTTTGGGCTATTAAGCATTTATCACCATATAATCCTTCCTTTATTATGAAGTTATGGCTTTGAATTAAAAATTATAAGGGAAGGAAATTTAAACAATCAATAATGGCACTGCAAAAGAAATAGGATTTTGTTCAAAATGTTAGTTTGGTTATAGATTTATGTTTTTCATTTGACATAATGTTTGTAAAAACTTATATGTGTTAGGACACTTTGTAGATTATTGTTCAATTAGAGCCAACTGTAAAGGAGGCAAGTAACCCGATTGTGAATGAATTTTATGCATACAATTTTGCTTTATGTTCATCATCAATGTTGGTATGATATTTTCTTAGATACAATTATGTAAATTTCACTAACTAATTTTCTCTCTATAAATAAACCCTTGCACTAATATTTTTATTATTTTCATTATATTCTCAACATTATCCTGCTCTTCCTAATTAGAACTTAAAGCACCAAGAAGTAGAAGTTGAATATAATTTTCTACAACAAGAGCATAGTGTATACAAAAGAAAATAGGAGGTTAACATACATTTTGAGAGTGAAATGTCTATACCCATCCCAATTAATGAATATCATCATGGAAATGAAAGATTTACATATTGTGGAGGAAATGTTGATGATGATCAATTTGAAGATATGCATCACTCCACTTCTAAAATTGCTAAAAGGATTAAGGATCGTGTTTGGTATTTGAAACCTTATTGGGAACTTCATATTCCATCTAAAATGTTAAAGGAAAAAGTTATCATTGAAAATTAAATGTCATGGACTTCAAAAGAACTATACAGAGGTATGTTTGTTCGATGTATATATGATATGTCTTCTTTTAATATCCTCGAACCATTTTTAAACTTATATGTAAGTTGGTTGGCTATCATTGCATATATTTTACAAACTTGATAGCCATGTAATTTAACCAATCAATAACTGGATACAAACTTCTAGTAATGGGTATGTGAGGTTGTGAAGTAATTGTGTCATATTAATATCTTACTATGTATGATGGCGTGTTTGTTATATAGGTTGTTGATAATACCAAGAATGAATCATATGGCTATATTTTCAGAATCTATCATGTAAATACTATATGAGATAGCTAACTGGATACCTACACCCATTGTTCAAGCATGCATGCATATGCAAATAATAAAACTAGAAGCACTCTAGGATAACATAATATACATTATGAATGAAATAATTGAGGTAATATTTTATAAGTATACTATGTAGCTAATAATGGTACTACTATATTCTATGAATTGTAAATTTATATCTTCAATGTGTAGGCATGGGTTGCATGTAATGTTGATAATTTGGAAGAGAAGACGTTAATTTTTTTTTAGCACCATTGAATCTTAATCATTGCCTTCTTCATCAAAGGTATGAACATTAATAAGTATATAATTAAACATAATGATAAATTTAGTTAAGAAGAATATATTAATTTCTATGTATCCTGAATGTTAATTTTGTTTTTTATATTATTGTGTTATGATAGAAAATGGATGATGCTTGTTTCTAACCACCATGATAAATGTTTTTATTGGATTAATTCAATGGAGAGTAATAAGTTTCATAAGATTGCAAGGAATTTGGTAAGTATATATAAATGGTATAATGATGTAATTTTTGAAATGCAATTAAATTATGTGACATTTCATTTATTGAATTTTAGGTATGCCAGTGGTTAAAGTATATTACAAGAGGTTTCTACCAAATGACTAATAGTGATAGTATAATCGGTTCTAATGTGTCTCAACAATGAAATGGGTAAGTTGGTGTCATGTATGTTTCATTATGTTAGCAAGTTAGATTTATGCAGTTATTCCAATGACTATAACATTTACACCATTATTAGTAGGATTGACTTTGGGGTGTATATGTTGAAATTCATTGTATCATTTACCATTAGTGAAGGGATAATTTAATTTCAACAAGTAGGTTTCTGAATTTTGAAAACTATTTTTATTTTTATACCACATCATTTAAAATAGCACAATTCTTATTATTTTATAGGAATCCGTCTTAAATATGAGGCAATGTATTATCTATGAAATGAGTATAGGTTATATCAATCTATGAGAAGATGGGATTATTGAATTTGTAATTATTGTATTGTATAATTTGTAACTATTATATTGTATTATATTATATATCACAATTTGTGATTATTGTATTATATAATATGGTGTAATTTGTTATCATTTGAACACCATACCCTATACTTTCTACAATATACCCCCATAATTTATACACTATACTACATCATTTATACACTATATCTCATCATTTGAACACAATTCCCCATTATTTTTGCATAATACCCTCTCATTTATAAACCATACCCAAACATTTGTACACCGTATCCATTCATTTGAATACCATACCCCATCATTTCTATACCATATTGTCATCATTGGTACACCATACCTCGTCACTTGTATACCATACCCCTTCATTTGTACATCATATCCCATTATTTATATACCATATCCCATTATTTTTACACCATACCCCATCATCTATACATCATACATCATCATTTGTACACCACACCCATTATTTCCACACCATACCTAATCATTTCTACATTATATCCCATCATTTTTACACATAACTTATCATTTGTGCACAAACCCAATCATTTCTAAACCATACCCTATTATTTGGACATCATATCACATCATTTAAATACCATACCCTATGATTTCTACACCAAAACCCATTATTTGAACACCGTACCCTATTATTTATATACCATACACCATCATTTAAAACTATACGTCATCATTTCAACACCATACTCCATCATTTGTACATCATAACTCATCTTTTGAACACCATACCCTGTCATTTCTATAGCATAGTCCATTATTTGTACACCATAACCCATTATTTGTATACCATATCCCATCATATAAAATGTCTGCTCATTAGGCATCTCATTTTTCTACAAGAAATTCCATAGAGATGACATCCTTAAACATACATGATGATCAAGTGTCTCATTTTTTGTAGCATATTCTAGAGTGTTTGCCTCCTTAAATACACCTAATGATAAACCATCTCAAATTTTTTAGCAAATTCTAGAGAGAAAATGCATTAGTGAAGCTATAAACATGCATACTGGTTAGGAATTTATTTATATCCTATCAAAAGACAAAACACCTAACAATAAGGTGTTTTTTAATAAGTATCTAACCAAATTTGAAAATTTCAAAGTTAAATAATTTGATGCATAATCACAATGTTCACTTAATTGCCATTTTACTTAGTAAGCGAAAAAAAGTAATCATCACAATGATTTTAATGAAGAATGTAACAATTTAATCATCACAATTAAACATTTAATACATCCGCTACTAATACCTTGTTCACTTTGATGTAGTTGAAGACTTGAGAATTTGGGTGAGTTATGCCACTTAAGACTGAATAACATCATGCTCTTAAGTTAATCTTATTCCTCTTACTCTTCCTCTTCTACATCTACTTCCACTTCCACTAGCCTCTTTCTCTTGTTGTTGCTCCTCTTGCTCATATTCTTCTACTTCTTCACAAACTTATTGTAAATAGTTCTCACTCTTGGATAGTACTTCCTTCATTGTTCTTTGAAATTCCACAAGCTTAGTTGAAGTTTCAGTAGCACGCTTTAGTCTTCCAACCTTGGAATTCATAGTCTTGAACTAATTATAATAAAAATAATTAATTAATAACACCATAACTCTAATGAAACAAGAACATAATATACACCATACTTAATAAATGGTGTATTAATATTTTTATAATGCTTGTACGTGGTTGATATTGAGACATATAAATCAAATGCTCCTACAATAAATTTTGTGATGCAATAAGAGAGTGGTAACATATGAATCAAATTCTCCTACAATAAATTTGGTGATGTAATAAGAGAGTGGTGATGTAATGGTACCATTACATATAATTAGCCTTGAGTTGCATAACATTTGGGAAATCATTAGATGCTACGGTGCCGATATCTTTGTTGTGAATCCATTCCTAAATGTATTGAATATGGAATTTCTATCAATTTATGAAGTTCTTACCATAATCATCCATTTAATGAATTTCATCATTTTAGAGGCGGGGTAATGTAGGTTTCAGTTTCACCATATCTAATTATCTTAACACATGGTTAGGAAATTGCAACTCTATAAATGCATGACATAGAATTGGACTATGCTTGGGCCATAATGAGTTGTTTGCTAGGATTGATGGTGGTAAATCCATATACACATCAATATAAGGCTTCCAAATCACCTACTTAAATATACATTTAAATAACAACATTTTAATATTGAGTATTTCCTTTTTTTTAATATAAGGAATAATTTGGAAAGTGAATGTTCATACATACCTCATTCATCGACTCAAAATAGTCTCTATAAAAGCTCAAATACACGTGGGGATTTTTTTGTAAAAGCTTTTTATTCATGCTTATAATGTTCCCACCCATCATAATCATTTCCTTAATGTAGGATAAAAAAACCACATTACAATAAAAAATGACCATAGACATGTAACAACCTTTGCAATAATGGTCTCTATGCTTCTGACTTAATTACAACATCATTGCTAATGTTAGGAATGCATTGACAATGGCTCATTGCATCAATGTGCGAAATAGTTGGAAATATCATAGGAATCCTCTCATATGACCAAAGATATAAGGTGATAATTAGTTAAAACAACACATGATATCAAAAAAATATAACATATGATATCCATAAATTTTTACCTATAATAACATTATTCAACCAATACTCTCTTTAGTGCCTCTATGTGAAGCAAGACATAGACTACATTACAGGCAAACCAATATCATTGAGGCCCAACTATAATTACAAATTCCATCTATGTATTGCATATATTATAGAAATAGTAAGGACACCCAACAACCTATTTAGTAGTAAATAAGATATTCCCTATCATTGTGAGGATCTATGCCTTAGCATGGAACTATATCTTTGAGTTGTTAGTGTTATTTGGCAACTCTCTAAAGTTGATATTGAGGCAAACTAGATCCAATGTTCTACCTTTGATGTTTACATTAATCGTCTCTATACCAAAAATATATGTAAGCAACTAGATGTGCCAAATGCCTTCCATTACAACTATTGGTATTGTACTAATAGGTAACCCTCACATCACAACTACGCCCTAAAGCATGATCCTCATCTTGCCTACTCTTATATGAAAATTTTGAGTTTCTAGATGCCATCTTTCAACTAGTGTTGTGGTGAGGGCCCTATAAAGCTATATGTATTGTAGGTGCATCACGCTAATAAAACCATAAATTATTAAATTTCTATAGGCCCTTGGATTTGACATCCATGACTCTCCATAATAACATCGACATTTTAACTTTTTGTTCAAACCATATAATATATCATTTATAAAAAATAATATATTAGGGTTTTCATATCAAATTATTGTAAGAATTGAAAGGAAAAAAGTGTATAATTATATAAACAAGAACCTATCCACACTAAATGTTGGATGAATTATACCTATGTTATACCAATATAGAGGGGTTTTTAGGCTTTGGAGAAATATCATGAATGAGATCCTTGAAGCTATATGACACCTACAATCTACAAGACATACAAATAATGCACACAAATCAAATGCTTGTAATAACGACATACCCAATATGGTTTGACAACTAACATAATTTATTGTGAGATTTTGTCATTACATACATTAAATTATTCAACTACTTACACTATAAAATAAATCAACAGAAAATTTAACAATAACAATCTATCAAAAGCTATAAGCATAGGTGCCAACAACATCATCTATTGAGATTTGTGAGGCACTTGGATGATTTTTTCCATCTCCTCTTCTATTAGCACCATGTCATCATCTATTTTGGCCACTTCTTCCATAAACTCCGCATCTTGATTCTCTTTATCCATGCTTTTCTATTAGCTTTGCATCTTTGTACCCTCTATCCCTACTCTCGATCCATTTCATTAAGCCTTCTTATCTCTCACATCATCCTTTGCATTTTAACCAATTATTATTCGGGATGACAATCAACTCGTCATAAGACTTCCGGTAACCTATATTAGGGATAGGATGGAATATTAATACATAACTCTTTGACCAATTTCCTAATTGATACCATATACCAATATAACATCTTCCATCAGAGTAATGTTAGATACCATGTGCCAATAAATGGGTGTAAGAAATCTTGTATAATTGCCATTTTTAGCAAGAATACTTCTTTTCTTTTATATTGACTAACTGTTTTGACCTCCTTTTTTATAATTTGCATCGATTGTATAATACATAAATTTAACGTCAAAGTGTTTTTGCTCAGTATGATACATAACAACCCTATTGACATAATATTTTTCTAAATTCCTAGTAATCACTCATTCAATTAATGGGGAAAAATGTTTTTCCTCACTAATGTACTTAATCACTTGATTTATTTTGGTGACAAACCAACTATTTACATGATAATAGGTTCTTTGTGTAAAGTTGGTAATAGGAATATACCTTGCATATTTTTACACACTACTTAGTGATTCCAAACAATTTTTCATCATCATACCAAAATACATACCATCATCATGTGCTAATGACTTCTTTGTGGGATCTAACTTATTAATCCATTTATAGTATTCCTTGTTAGTCTTATTTAATATCTCCATCTAACTAATTTACTTTGGAGGCTGATGGTGGGTCCTAATTTTAATATCCCATCCTACAATCTTTAAAGTTATATTTAAAATTATTTTAATATAAAATAAGTCAATTTTAGTTTTATAAAGAGCTTGAAATTTAAATAAAAATATAAATTTTAGGTGCATGAATTGACTAGTCTCCCGAATCGATAGGCTCAAGAACTAGTAATTTTTATTTTTATTGAACTTTTCTACTACGTTGCTCAAATTGATTGATAGGCTATTTTGTGATTTTAGATCCTTCTTTTTATTTTGATTCAAATATCTTTCTGATGTTTATCAAAATGTTTAATTAGAATCTATTTGTGCCAATAATAATATTTTAGTACTTTGAGATTATTTGTACATTATTTAGATCATTCTATACAAATTTCCAAAAGTACTTTTTGACGTATTCATCACCTTCTCCCTTTTCTCCATTGCTTTTCTCTTTCTTTTGGCTACCATGGTTATATATTTGAATTTTTACACCTATTCCTAGAATTACCAACCCTCTTCCATATTTCTCCTTCAGTACACTCTACCTCCATTACCTCATTATGTATATCTCTTACACCCTTGTTGCCTAAACTTAAACTAACTCGGTATTCTCTCTCTCATACTGGTGAATGTTGACTAGATCTCTCATATACACCCCATTCAAGATTTATTCTCACTCCCTATCATCTACATTTACTCATTTTCTCCCTTCCTTTGTGAATCCCCCCAAGTAGTGGGTGTTTTTTCATTTTTCTCTTCCTTATCTTTTCTACTTGAAAATAAAGCATTAACACTTGTTCTCTTCTCTTCTTGGTTGATTATTATCTCTTCTACCTTCTTGTACTCTTACCTTTAACTCTCCCTTATTTATCTTAAGCAAATAAGGATTGAGTTTTTGAGAAAGACTGAAGATCTTAGCTTCTTTCTCCTTGAAATTCTATTTTGAAGCTCTAATTTTATTTTATTAAGTTTTGGAAAAAGAGTTTTCATTGTTTTGATTCTTTAATTTCTTAGGAATTGAGGTCTTGGTAGAAAGCCATCAAGTTAGGAGTATTTTGTGCTAGAAGAATTGTTTGGAGGTAGGACATTCTTATCTCTAATATGAATAAGGTCTTTCATTATTTTTTGTGGTTTCATATTCTTAGTATATTTTTATGTTGTGTATGAGTTAATTCAGTTCTTGGATTCAAGTATGTGTTAAAATTTTCACCATTGAAGTTGAAAGCATGTTTCAATTTCTTTGATATTGTGCATGATTTTGGTAGATTTGAGCATAATTTTAATAAGTATTATTAATAGATGTACCCTTGTGATTCTATGTATGTGGTATGCTTTTTATGTGTTTTATGACATAGAAGCATGCTAGGATTAATATGAAAATTTTGGGTAAATTTTGATAAGTGGATCATAGATTTGGGTGCCATTTTGCCCAAACCGATCAATTAGTTAGTTGGACGGATTAACTAATTTTGTCAATAGTCACTTGATTTGATATTCTTGATCGCATGGTTGTGAGAAAATTTGATTGGCTTGATGAACTAAATGAATGGTTTCCATGAATAGTTGATCAGATTGCCAATCCCATCGACCGATTGCCTTGTAACTAGAGTGTTATGGTCTCTACTTAAACCCATCAACTTGCTTGATCAGACCCATCGACTGGTTCCTATGATTATTTTATTAGTTGGACCAACCAGTTAATAGATTGTACTATTTTTTCTCTAATTATTGTACGACATGACCAGTCAATTGGTCCTAATGATTGATCTGTTTGTCCACCTTAGTTAGTGATGCTTAGTTATTTGGTGATCTTTCTTTTTGAATTCTAGTTTTATTCCCACCATGAAATTAGAACATTTTAATCATGATTTCAGCATTGCATAACAAAAATATAATAAGCTTCAAAATTATAATATTGGAGTGCCTTGTTTGGTTGAGTTTGGTTTTCCCTTAAAACACTCAATTTTGTGGCTTATATGCTTTGGTTAGTGTTTGGTGTCAACACTTAACACCTAATTGGGTTGATCCTTTGGAATTAAAGAATGGAATCATAGAGGCCTTTTCTATACTCATACTCAGGGTTTGGTTATCTTTTATGCCCTTTAACCTTGGCACCCAAGTGTGGTGGATGTTGAAGATTCCCTTAGCACTGGCATTATTGAGTTGGGTGTTGCAAACCCAAAATTGAGTGTATTCCTCTTCATCTATGCACCTAGGTTCGATGGATGTTGAATATCTTTTAGAAAATCTCCTAGCACTAGCGTGCAGTGGTGGTAGAAGTTGTAGTCCTATGTCCATCCCAATCTTGGATATAGACATTATTGATTCCAAATAACTTGTTTGGGTATTATAGACTCAAAATTTAACATGTGCCCCCTCACCTAGGTGCCCAGGTGTGATGAATGTTGAAGATCCCTTAGTAAAGTCCACGCGCACTAGTGTGAAGTGGTATTGGAGTTGTAGTCTTATGCTAGTCCCCATCATGGATACTGATAAGTTATGGCTTGTTCTAGAAACTCATTTATGCATATTATATATGTGTTGCTATGTTACATGTGTATCTCCAATTTAATGCGAAATGTTTCTCTTGCTAAGTACAATTATATATCATATTATTATATGATCTCAATGTGCAACTGAGCCCTTACCATGCTATATTTGTGTGGTCACTGTAATGATTTGGCTTATATTTTGATGAGTAGGGGATGATTTGGAGGGATATGATTCTCAACTAGAGTATGTCAAGGATGATGGTGTAAGCCATTAACTGGCCATTGCTTAGAGATCAAGATTTATATTTTGTTGGTTAAGATTCAAGCTAACCATTTATATGTGTTTTCCCTATTATCTTGGGATATTCTTGTTCTTCTAGTTATTTAAACTCATGGATTTTGTTATTGTATTTGGATCTTTTAACCTTTCCTCATCTATATCATCTCATCTTGTTGTTATCATCGTTGTATTACTAATGCACACATATTTTAGTGTATTGTCCCATTTTTCCTTACATCAAGTATAGGGTAGGTGATAATCACACCTCTCTCATAGTTGATGGGGTGGTAACATTCCCTTTTTTTTCTTTTATAAATGTTTTTTCATTGTCTTGAAAACAAAATTTTATTTTTCAATATATTGGAGTGTTGCAAGTTAGTATCAAAGCCTATAGTTTTAAAATATTGATGTTTCTTTGCAAAAAGGATATTCTTTATCCTTGTCCAAGCTTTTAGAATCCTATGATCGAGTGTTGGTTTGGGTTAGGAGTTAGCATAAAAATTTCTTAGCAAAACTAACTTCTATCCATATGTGTAATGTGCTACCTCCATGTGTACTAACTGCATAGCTCATAGTTGGAATTTTCTTATTGCATTTTAATATTATAGGTTCTCTACAGTTGTGAATAGGTGACTCAAGCTCTTTATGGAGACTGGTGGGACCAAATTAGAGTTGTATATTCAACTTGAGGATGTTCTATATCCACCCCATATCCTTTCCTAATGTCAATACTGGCAGACTAGATTCACAAGGTTCATCATCATCGCCCATTGATCTTTGAGGGTCAGAAGGATCCAAATATTTTGGAATGTTTGCTGAGGGATTTTGAGAATATTTTTGTGGGGAGTAGTTATCCAGAGTTTAAGTGAGTGGACTTTAGAGTGTTCCACTTATGGGGTTATGCTGATGAGTGGTGAAGAGGTCAATAATTGAGAGAAGCCACTATTAGTGAGAGAATTTTATTGAGATGCTTTGGGCATGTTTCTACCCTAACCATTTGAGGATGTCTAATTATGATGATTTTATGGCTTTTCACCATGATATGTCTATGGTGGAAGAGTACTAAAACCACTACTTGGATCTAGTTCATTTTTTACTAGAGGTTGATGTTGACAAGAGAATGAAGGTTCACCATTTTTAGGTGGGCTTGAGTCTGAGACTTTAGGAGATGTTAGTGGGGACTCATACATAAGACTTGCATGCTATATATGATTATTCCTTGGAGGCATCTTCAATTGTGTGGGCCCGTAGTGCCCAATCAAGGGCCAAGAGAAGGTTTGAGGATGGCTAATGCCAAGGGGAAGATAAGTGATTCTTGTCTATAGCTAGTCACTATTCAGGGTCTACATCTCATTTTGGAGGTTTATTGAGCCAACCATTAGAGAGGAGCTTTTTATATCAATGGTGTAGGAAGAATCATCTAGGAGCCCATTACACTAGTAAGTTGGTACCGTGTTTTGGCTGTGGAAAATTATGGTAAGGGCTTAGGTAACAGATAGTGGAGCTAGTAAGATTATGTTATAATAGAGGGTTTAGAGGCCCCATGCTTTTAGGCTAGGGTAAGGTTCAAGCAGTACTTTAAGGACACCTCTAGGAAGTTATCTAAATGTGATGAGTCAGTCAAGGCTGACTGACAGTACATTTTAAGATTTCTTCCTTTCTTACATACATATTATTCGACTCAAGCGGTTTATATTCTTTTGTTTCTACCACTTTCATATCTGGGGAAACTATGATTTCTTATGATACGATAGAGAATAATGTTATGATCTTATTTGGGGAGAGACATCCATATGCTAGGTTATATAAGGATCTGACCTTATTAATTAGTGGAGTTGAATTTTTGGTAAACCTCATAGAGATTGATTATGAGAATGGATATGCTCTCAAGATATTAGTCTTTGATTGATTGTGCATAAGAGCATGTGGTTCTCAAGGGACCAAAGGGTTCTAGGGTCTCCAGTAGGAGATACAAGGCTAGACCCTTAGTGAATATGGTGTCCACAATTGTGTTTGCTACGTTAGTATGGAAGGGATACCTGCTCTACTTGTGTAGAGTTAAGGACTTAGGTGTTAAGGAGCCATCAATTAAGAATATCCTAGTGGTATAATAGTTTCCTAATAAGATCCTAGGTATATTGCTAGTGTATGACATAGACTTCATGATAAATCCTCTTCCCGGCATGGAGATTATGCTGAAGGCACCATATCATATGGTGCCGATTGAGATGAGAAAGTTACGTACATAGTTAGAGGAGTTATTGGAAAAGGGATACTACCAACCAAGTGTATCGCCTTAGGGAGTACTAGTCCATTTTATTAGGAAGAAGGATGGTGGGTTGAGGTTTCACATCAATTACCAAGGATTGAACCAGATCATAGTGTAGAAGTACTATCCTTTGCCTTAGATTGATGACTTGTTCAATCAACTACATAGGGATATAATGTTCTTAAAGATAGACCTCACATCCGATGTACCATCAGTTGGGGATTGCTGAAAGGAACACACCGAAGATAACTTTCAAAACAAGGTATAGCTATTATGAGTTCACCATAATGTCCTTTGGACTCACAAGTGCACCAGCGATGTTCATGGCCCCCATGAACCATACCTTCTAGAAACACCTTGATCTATTTGTTGTTGTCTTCATTGTTGACATCTTAATTTAATTTTGGGCTTGTGAGGAGCAAAAATAACATTTGAGATAAATGTTGGTGATATTGAGGACATAACCACTGTACATCAAACTCTCGAAGTGTAAGTTTTGATTAGATGAGGTAGCTTTCCTTGGACATGTTATCTTAAAGGATGGTGTGTTAGTAGTTCCGTCGAAGATTCGTGTAGTACTAGAATGGCAAGCATCGATCAACATTAGGGAGATACACAGTTTTCTAAGATTAGCAAGCTTCTATAGGCATTCCATCTAGGAATTTCCTAGGATTTAACGTCCTTTGATTTCCTTGTTGAAGAAGATAATGCGCTTTTATTAGGATAATATGTGCACCAAGGATTGTGAGAAGATTAGGTCAAGGTTGACTTCAGCTCTAGTGCTTACCTTGTCGTTGAGTACAAAAGGATTTGAGGTGTATAGTGACATATCCTAGCATCCTCTAGGGTGTGTTTTGATGTGACATAGGAGGTAAGTGGCCTATGCTTCGCATCAGCTGAAGGAGCATGATCATAACTATCCAACACATGACCTTGAGTTAGTTGGCATTATTTTTACACAGAATAAATGGAGACATTACCTATATCAAGTGTAGTGTAAGTTTTTCATTAACCATAAGTGCCATAAGAACATCGTTACTCTACAGAAGCTGAACATGAGACAATGGAGATGGCTATACTTAACTAAGGACTATGATTTGGAGTTAACCTACCATTAGGGTAAGGCTAACCTCATAGGAAATGCCCTCAGTAGCCAAACTTCACACTCCCTAGGTTCATTAGTTGTTTCATATTAGATTTGGTATGAGCTTTAGGATATGGGCATTAAGATAATTGGGTTTGGTCAATCATACCATTACTTCTATTTCTTAACCAATAATTAACCATTCAATTGATCATCATTCATCAATTATCAACCAATATTTACCAACCATATTTTTTTCATCATCGAGTGATTGAATATGCACCACCCCATGGTCTCACATACGGAGTACTTACTAAACATTTTAGAAGTAAGAATCACTTACCTGATGCAAGAAAAATCCCCTTAAAATAGGAATTCTAATAGTGGGAAATCTCAGCTTTAAAAACCTTAAAACCCAAACTCTTAAACTCAAATATTATACCAAAACCTTATTAAATCTCAAACTTAAAAGAAAAAAGAAAAAGGACATACTAGCTTGAGACAAAAAATATGGAGCAACTAAACTGGACCACTCACCCCTTTTCCTAGAATCTAACTTGCCTTGCTTAACAACCAAAATAAAAGTGAGCTAGAGACGGTATCAAAAAAGTGTAAAAGGATTGATTGATAATACTTGAAGTATAGGAAGAAGAGAGGGAATACAAGAATTATAAAATTCAATGGCTGAAAGAAAGGTGCATATAAGGGATGATTGGGGATATTTATGGCCAGCCAATTGAAAAGAAATACTAAGGTTTGGGAATTAACTCAAAACCCTACCATTTATTGTTTGAATTCAATCACAATGGATGGATTTTGTCTAAGATTTGTTGACCTATTCTCTAGAGCTCAAATGGTGTCGCTAGAAAATATAAATTTAGCATTCACGAATGGACTAATAGAAGGTCAGTGTAGAAAGAATATTCCAGCTGCTCAGAATCATGCCTAAGATCTAAGCATTTGATCTCAGAATTGTGCAAAGGATAGAGGATGAATAAGACAATGATGAGGTCATCTCTCCCCCTCAATTGTGTCAATCGACCTCCACATCATATAGGGACAAATTGGCATAAGTTGGTAAGGTTCCATATCAATGCAAGGGATTTTCCAAAAAAATCAAAGCTCCAAAATATGACCAGCTCGACAAACCAGTAGATGGATTTGGGTTTACTATTTGATTTTTCTACCACTAATTGATCGGTTTTCCCCAACCAGTTAATTGCTTTTGTCGAGAAACCTAAATATGTTAAATTGATAACTAACTAAATCGATTCATGGAACTAGTCATTGGTTTTGTCTGTAAAACTCAATAAAATTCTTTTTTTTATACATGATTTCAAATCAAATTTTGTCCCAAACCAAATCATAAAATTAAATCAAAAATAAAGATAGGCATAATTTCTTATTCAACCATCAAATAAAAATGTGGGGTATTAGAAGGACCACAAAATAGCACTTGAATCACTTCCATCAACATAACGAATTTCCATTGATATATCCATTCCAAGTGGTATAAAAGTCGATCAATTTTAAGGGGCACTAAAGCCAATCCAATCCAAGTGGTATTAAAGATAAACCAATCCTAGTGACATT
The DNA here is from genome assembly GCA_039764185.1 of Tamarix austromongolica. Lineage (NCBI taxonomy): Eukaryota > Viridiplantae > Streptophyta > Magnoliopsida > Caryophyllales > Tamaricaceae > Tamarix > Tamarix austromongolica. The sequence continues at coordinate 25,313,005 of CM077808.1, forward strand.
AAATATGATCAATCCCGGTGACATTAAAGTCGAATAACTCAAGTGGCATTAGAGCTGAATAATTCCATGGCATAAAAAATATAGCATAAAGTATCATGCAAATTTTCATCCATACTCAACCAATAATATGGTTTTCCAAACAAATTATAATTGAGAAACATTAGAACATACTCTCAATCACTAAACACTTCATAATTAGTTAAACATGTTAACCAAATAAGCATGCTCAACCCTTCACATACTCAAACACATACCATAATCAAAAGGCATACTAACATGTGTTCGCGTTGAAGTTTTAAACTCATGCATACATAAAATTACCACACAAAAACATATTATATGCTTGACATATTTAAATAAAATAAAGCATACTTATCACCTTCCACTTGAAGAAGACATACATCCCATGATTCTACCATAAGAAAAGCTAAGTAATAACTTACCTAAATCTAAATCTAGCTAAGAAAATTGAGAAAGAGAGGGAGATATCAAGGTCAACAATCCACGAGAATATCTTCCTAGATCACCAACAGAAATCATAATACTAGGTTAGAAACTACCTTATTGTTCAATAATTTAAGTATTTAATTTAACCAACAAAGAGATACACGAATGGTATTTCTTGAAATATTTGTCCAAAACCTAAGACTCGCGAGCATAGCTTTATTAAGATTTAAAATGAAATATTAACAAAATTGATTTATATACATATCACTTAGGGCATTTCAAACTGATTTGGAAAACAAGGAAAAGAATAATAGAGGATAAGTTAATTTTATTGAAATGACTTATTAGTCTAGTTTTACAACTAAAAAGACAAACTTATCCACACCGATAAGATAAGAATACAATTCTAAATGTTTTGAATCAAAGCTAGTAATCTCTAAGGTGAAAGAAGTATAAGCAAATTACTTTCATATAACTATCTCCAAAAATTTGGGTTTCTAAGCCCGAACTGTAAACCAACTAAATAAAATTGATTAACTTAAATTGATAGTTTAAAATATAATTAAACTAATTTTATATAAATCTAGATAATCAATTTAAACAAAATAATCTTACAAGTAGCCAATCTAAAATAATCATTTCCAAAATTAGGTTTTTAATGCCCAAGACACGAACTTAGACAATTCAAATCCTTTAATCCAAATTAAAGTTGTTAGAATGCAATTAAGATCACTTAAACAATTTCTATAAATTCAATTTTAGGAAAATAATTGTATCGGTGACCAATTTCATAATTCCATTTGAAATCTAGGGTTTTAGACCAAAAAATACAACTTGATTAATTTTTTTATTTATTTAAATTAAATGTTTAGAAGCGCAATTAGACCTATTTTATAAAATATGATATAATCAATTGATATATAATAATAAAATAAATACCCAATTTAAGATAATCAGGGTTTTTAAGTCCGAAATACTAATCTAGTTCAATCTCATTAAAATATTTAAGTTGGTAGTTCAAGATTGCAATTAATTGTATTCTAATGTAAATCATCTAATCAATTGAATAATATAAATCAAGAATACAATCCAATTTAGATCAAGATTTTTTTACAATAAAGTCCAATACCGATCGATTTCACACAATTTTTCCAAATTGACACTTCCAACATGAAATTAAATATATTTCAAGGCATATTGTGAAATGAATTAAATGAAACAACTTGAGTATGCAATTCAACTTCATTACACATGGATTTTGATCTAAAAATCCAATTTTTATTAATTACACACAAATTTATCAAATTGATAATACGACATGAAATTAGATATATTTTAAAGCATATTGTAAAATTATATCTAAAATAACCTAATTAGATAAATTTGAGACATCTTGACTTAATTGGGTCAAAATTATAATTTTTACAAATCAAAAACACACGCTACGATTGACCACTCTAAATCAATCATGCAACATATATATATATATATATATATATACATAATTAAACAACCAATTTAGCTCATCACAAGCTCATTCATACAAAATTATACAAAACAAAAAATAGGGCTTGGACAATTTATACCAAACAAATTGCTGCAGAATTGGAGGGGATAAAGATCGTCAGAGCTTCGCCGGTGGTCAAAGACCACTTGCCATTGACCAGCTCAGCTTGCGGTGGCTAGACAGTGGTGGCGCATCCTATTCTTGTGCTGGTAGCTCTACTCCTTAACACATTATTGTTCCTGCTCGTCATTACTACTAGTAGTGGAGGAGGAGGAGACACAGATGGAAGGAGCTGTGTGACAGTTTGACCGTAGGTAGTGAGGTGGTGTGGTGGTTGTTGAGTGAGAAGAAGAGGAAAAGGGGGAGTGGTCAAGATTTTTTTTCCACAAATACAAATACACAAATAAGAATACAAAACATCTAAAATTTTTAATGGATTATTTTATTGAAAACTCATTTAATAAAAATTATTTTGTAAATAATTAAAGGTATAAAATCAATATAAAAGTTATTTAAAGAATTTTGGAATTTTTTTTGAAATAATATACTAATGAGCACAAAGATTTATATTATTTAAACAATATTTAAACTATTTAGAAATATTTAAACAATATTCTAAGAAATTGAGATTAATTTAAATGATTTTTAAAAATTTTCCTTTGCAAACAAAGAAGGGTAAAACAAAACAAAAAATTAGGAAGAAAATCATAAATAAGTTATGAAAATCATTTTAATTTCAAAATTTCCAAAACTCTTAACAACTATGGAAAAACAGATAATTTTAAGGTCGAAAATATTTTCTACAGATAAAATTATTAAAATAATTTTGCTATTTTAAAGGAAATTTTATATTTTAAATAATTTATTTCTTTAAAAAAATATACCTACAAAATAAAGTTGTAATCACATGATGAAATTATAATAAAAAACGATCCTAAAATATGAAAAATTAAAATATGCAAAAGAATGAAAATAGCTATTTTTAAATAGAAATCAAAATCATATGAATATAATAAAATCATTGTAGTAAACATATTTATCTAGAATAATCCACAATGATAATGATTAATTAAATTCTAATATGAATTCAAAATCGGTGATAAATCCAAAAAACAAAACAAAATTAAAATAGTTAAATTTTTTTATCAAATTAAGCTAATAAGCTAAATAAAACTAAATTTTAAGAATTTGGGGTATTACTAAAATTAACCAACTTATTCGGTACTCAGATGTAAATGTTAATAATTATAGAATAAATACTTTATTGTAGCATTCAATTAGCCCTTAAATTCACTACCTATCTTGACTAGATAATAAAGTTGTAATTGAAATGCCCCAAAAATCTAATTTTAAGAATTTTAGTTAAATAAGAATTTATTAGAAAAATTAATTAAATAAATTATTTTTTTATTAAAATAAAAGGGAATTAATTAGAGCTAATCAAGAGGAAAATAATAAAAATTTAAATTAGGAAAATTTTGGGTATTTTGCTAATTAAATTGAAATTTAGGAAAAATCTTTCAAAAATCCTAAATTAGCTTAAAAAGGAAATATTATTTTATTTAAATATTATTATTTTTAAATATCCCAAATATCCAAATTTTTTTAATTAACAAAACCCACCTATTTTTGTTTTTCCCTTTTTTTCCTTTTTCCTTTTCTTTCTTTCTTTTCTTTCCTTTTTCTTTCTTTTTCCTTCTTCTCCTTTTCTTTTTCGCTTCTTTTCCCCTGAATTGGGTATGGCTTTCCACGATCGAAACCTCTCCTTTTTCTCTCAGCGCACTCAACTATCTCTATTTTCTTCTCTTTTTCCGGCCACCACCACTACCGTCGTGCACCATCGTCGGTGTCGTCTATCACCACCAACCCAAGGTGGAACCCTAAACCCTCTTAACCCTTTTACCCTATTTATACAAGCTTTAATTATTTAATTTTATTATATTCCATTATTTTGAATATTATTATTATTATTATTATTATCATTAGTATTATTATCATTAGTATTATTATTATTAATAGCAATATTATTATTTCAAAGTAGGGTTGAAACCCTACTTTACATTATTTTTGATTTATACTATTAGTATTATTATCACTATTTTTATTATTATTTTGTATTACTATTATTGTTGTTGTTGTTATTATTATTATTATTATTATTATTATTATTATTATTACTATTACTATTTTTATTATTAATGTTAATAGTATTATTATTAGTATTATTTTGGTGAAGGGTCGAAGCCCTTATTCCACAATTTATTTCAAACTATATTATTATTATTATTATTATTATTATTATTATTATTATTGTTATTATTATCCTTATTATTATTATTATTATTATTATTATAGTATCATTATTATTATTAGGGTAAAATCTTTAAATCTTATATTATGATCTTTTACAATATGACTATTATTACATTTACCATTAGCAAAATTAGTAAGTAGTTAGTGTTATTACTATTATGTTATTATTTTATCCAAAACCCTAATCTTAGCATAAATAAGGAAATAATGGTATTTTTGGTAGGAGGGAATCTAATCTTTAGTTTTCCCTTTTATAGGAGAGACCAGTCAAAACCCTAAGGAGGCGTTGGAGCGTGCTCCAAGACCAGTGTCGTATTAGGTAAGGGTGTAGCTAAGGCGGTATGTATGTAATGTGTTTTATATGCCTTGTATGCCATGTGCCGTAATATGTGATGTACCTTATGTGTATTGTCATAACTATTTTATGTATGGTGTGGCTTGGAGTTGAGGTACATTTATGTGTTATCTTATGATTTGTGTATCATATGTTTGTATTTTCATTGTGATTTGATATAATGTGACCCTATAAGACATGCATGCTAGGTTTTGTAATATGATGATATAGAGTGAAATGATGTGGAGTTGACCTAAATGTTACATGACCATAAATGGAGGAATCTAGGGTTTCGTATGGCATAATCTAGGGTTTTGCATGGAGGAATCTAGGGTTTTGTATGAATGGATCTAGGGTTTGCATGGGAGAATCTAAGTAAGTAGGGAAGAATCTAGGGTTTGCATGGGTGAATCTAGGGTTTCGTGTGGGAGTTTTAGGGTTTGCATGAAAAAGTTTTAAGGGTTTCATGGGATGTGTAAAGTCTACATGGGGGTAAAATTTACGTATGGAAAGTTGATTTGGGGTGTGATAAAGGTGATGGAAGTGTTGTTTGGATGTTTGAACACTTTGGATGAAAAATAGTACGTGAGATAGTTAGGGTTTCGTGTGGTCGGCTAGGGTTTAATGTGGCTACTTAGGGTTTCGTGGTCACACGTGTACTTGGTGATTAAAGTGTGATGATGAGGATGGAATCTATGGGTTATGATGTGCAGAGAGTTAAAATGATTTGGGTTGTGTGAGGTGGAGTAGGATGGGACACTTAGGCCTAAATTAGGGTTTCAAAATAAAACCCTAGAGTGAGACGGTGAGTGGGCTTGGAATTGTAAGATAGTGGGCCTTGACCCACATACATGGAAGATGGGCTCTGGTGTGAGTTAGGGTAAGGAGGAAAGAATGTTGGGCCAAGTTAGGAGGTGCATGATTTTTTTGATGTGAGATGGGTCCTTTTGGTGGATAAGTGTAGAGAGAGTTAGTCATGCATGTCTAGGGTGAAACTTCTGAATAAGACACTGTAAAACATTAATCATGTCAAGTGGACAATTATTGAGCCGAGGCCAACCGATCCACCGGTAATAAATAGTGGTTAAGGCGTTTTTCCCTATGCATGACCGATCAATCGGCTATAATAGTGGTTAGGTGCATGTTTCCCTATGTGTGACAGCTCCACTAGTTATAATAATGGGGGATCCTAAGCTCAATAAACCAAACCCTGAGTTTGCTAAGATACATAAAAGACACTAAGTACTTACAGTAGAATACCATGCGAGTCGGGGCGAAACCGATCCACCGGTAAGAAAAAGTGGTTAGGGCGTCCCCCTATATGTGACTAACCCACCAGCTAATAATAGTGGTCAGGTGCATTGTGCCTGTGTGTTTTCCAGTCCACCGGCTATAATAGTGGGGTTCCCATACTCGCATGGATTTGATAAAGAGCATGGTGTGAAATGAGTATCAATAAGAGAATTAATTAATTAATTAATCCAAACTATAAAATGGCTTTTATTTATTATTTATCTGAAGTGATCATATGCTATTTTATTATCCTACATGGATTATGTGTTGGCATTAGTGCACAGTTACCTTGCTCGGTACGTAGTGTACTGACCACACTTTTTATGGGTGCTGCTCATTCCCACGAGTAGAAGGCCCTTCTAACTTTGTACAGGTGGATGATGCATATTTTCGATGCCTTCAATATTCATGAGGCATCAGATGGGGCTGAGTGTTGAGCATATGTTTGGCTCGAAGACAGGGAGTGGCGCGGCCGGATTCTCTCTCTATGTTATTTCAATCTCTTCTGTTATTTCTTTTATGTATTGGATTTTCTAAAATTAAACTTTATCATGTAGACATAATCTTTTCAAGGAACTTTAATTTCGTACTTTGAATTATGTAAACTTCTTACGCGTACTCTGATCTCTATACTATGACACTTCTAGCTTTTCTTTTTATGAACATTTGGTTTAAGTGTTAAATTAAGTTTGACATTTCTAGCCTTAGCACTTAGTACTGGAATAGTAGGAGTAACCGGTTGGGTATTAAGTGTGGCACTAGCATTCCCAAAATTTAGGTTCTAAATTTATTGCTTCCATTTTAAAAATAAATAAATATATATATATATAGTGAATTTTGGGGTGTTACAATAATCTTGGATCAATGATCATTAAACACAATTGATTAATCTAACCAAAAATACACATAACATATAAATCTAAATCACAACTCACAATTAATTATCTTGTAACCTTCAATTATCCTCTTACCCTATATTAATTTAACATATTATATTAACAATGCTCTTGGTTAGTAGTTCAAGATAGGATTTAATCAAATGAAATTTGTAATAACCCTTCCTAATATCCTTCAAAAAATGTTTAAAATTATGTTGATATAAAATAAATTAATCTTGGTTTTAGAATTGGATTATAATTCTAACCAAAATGTGAATTTGAGGCGTACTAATAAACCCGTTTTCCTAACGATAAACTAGTTATATTAAAATTTTAGATCTATTTCTGATTTTGATTTAAATCACTTTCTAATGTTTATGAAAACAGCAAATTTGAGTCTATTTGTGCTATTAAGAATATTTTGGTGCTTTAGGATTATTTTCACATTATCTAGATCATTATATAATTTTATTTAGATAAATTTTTCCCAAAAGCACTTTTGAGTTATACCTCACCTTCTCTCTTCTCCTTCATATATTCCTCATTCTTTTGGTAGCTAGGTTGTGTGGTTGAATTCATGCACCCATTCCCAGTCACCCTAACCTACTACTATGTCCCCTTCTAAGTGCACTCAACCTCCATCACTCCATAATATATTTCGCATACACCTTTGTTGCCCACACTCAACATATGTCAAACTTCCATCCCTCCCACTTATATTTGTAGACCCACACTTTTCTATACACTCTATTCCTAATATATTTTTATAGCTAACCTATTTTTCTTGCTCTCTTCTCCCTTTTCTTGGTGGAAATTTCCTAAGTATGGAGCATTCTTTCATACTTTCCCTTTCTCCTCTCTCGAAAAGAAAATTAAAGACTTTCTCTAGCTTCCTTCCTTTTTTTGGTTGAGAATTTTCTCCCTTTTCTTCTTCTTATCTTAGATTTAGTTCTTCCCTTGTCTCTCTTAAGAAAGAAAACATTAAAGTTTGAGAATAGTAGAAGATTTCAATTCTTTCCTTGGCATTCTGTTTAGGAGAAAAATGTTGGGTTGTGTCTTGTTCTTCTTTTTCTTCTTTTGATTCTTCCTTGATTTTTAATGGAGCTTTTAAAGGTTATTTTAATGGTTTTGAGTCTGATTCTCATAGGAGTCAAGGTCCTCCTAGATAGCCAACAAATAAGAGTTTTGTACTATAAGAGTTGTTTCAATGTAAGGCATTCTTATCTTTAATATGAATGAGGTCATACTGCTTATTGAGGTTCCATGTTCTTGGTGTATTTAGTGTGAGCATGATTTAATTGTATTCTAGAAGTTGAAAAGTTAATCATTGTTAGGCTTCTCTAATTCTATGCATGAATTGGAAGTTTGTGTATGATTCATTTAAATGCCTAAATTATCTTGCATCCATGTGATTCTATGTGTGCAGCATATCTTTTTGTGTGTTTTACGATATAGAAGCATGCTAGAATAAATATGGTAAAGTTTGGTAAATTTTGGGTGTGCGCATTACAAGTCTAGGTGATATTTTACCTAAACCAATCGATACATTCATTGAACCCATCAACTGGTTGTGCAAGCAGTCGCATGGTTTGAAAATTTTAATTAGTTGGTTGTGAGATTAGTTAGTTGGGTCGTTGAACCAGTCAAATGGTTTCTATGAATAGTAGAATGGTTCACTAAACTCATCGATTGGTGACCCTATAACCAAAGTTGTCTGGTCTCTACTTAGAGCCATAAATCGATTAAACCAAACACACTGACTAGTTTCCTATAAACAGTTGATCGGTGAGGCTAGACAGGCGACTAGTCCTCTGGTGTAATCTTTGGCTCAATTCTAGTATGACCAAACAAGTCGACTGGTCCTAGGTATCGATTGACTAATCACCCTATATGTCGAATGATTCGGTTGTAATTGTTGATACTCTTTTAGGCATCTTGTGTTAATACCTCCACGTGTTTACAACATTTAGGATCTGTTTGATTTGAGAAAAATAAGAAGGAAAGGAAAATGAGAAGGAAATAAAAATTAAGGAATGAAAATAAGATAAATTAATTTTCTTTTCCTTGTTTGGTTTTTGAAAATTTTTTGTGGAAAACATTTTAGTAGGAGCAACAAAAATGTGAATACTAGTTAAAAAGTTGTATTACTCATATACATTTGCTTATTGTTATTCATTAGTATTTTGATATCAGCAAATCTCGTAGTTGAAGTAGAGAGAAAATAAAATAAATTAATAAAAATGATTACAATCACAGAATACTTAGATGGAAGTCACGATATAGTCAAATATAGAGCTTAGAGATGTGAATGTCAACAAAGCAATGTTGGGCACGAAGTAAGATTTTTCTCGAACTTTTTTTCATTTTCCCTAGCTTTTTGTTAAGAAAACCATCTAACATAACTTTCATACTCTTTTTCCTTCTTATTTTCTTTCTTTCTAACTTTCTTAGCAACTAAACACCTAAAAATCAGAATCCATCTCATTTTCTTTCCTTTCTATAATATTTTCCATGAATCAAACAAAGCCTTAAATTATGATTTCAACCATGATTTCATTGGAATTAATAAGAATTGTAATGTTAATAATTAGGATTGAATTAGTTAAGTTTTGTGTTATATCTAAACACCCAATTGGTGGCTTTTATGCTTTGTGATGTGTTTAGTGTTATCACTTGAAAACAACCAATTTAGTTAATAATGGAATTTAATTATGTTTGGTGTTATCACTTACAAGCATCCAATTTGCGGCTATTATGCCTTGTGATATGTTTGTTGTTATCACTTGAAAACACCAATTGGATTTTTGTGGACAGTAACTGTGATTTGTGATATCACTTGAAAATGTATAATAATGGAATAAGATGTCATTCGAGCCTTTTTCTTTGACTCTTGAGGTAGTTGACCAAGAGTTAGTGGGAAAACCATCTTATGCTTTATATTTTTTTTTTCAGTCACTATCTATTTCCTTCTCTATCGGGTTGCGATTGGTAGAAAGTATGCGCATATCTGTAAGGTATAGGATTATACTACGGTAGGCTAACATGGCATCGATGTCTAGTACAGGTGGGTGAGGTATCCTATATACAAGCCCCTTGGCACTTTATATTATACATTTCTTAGGTGGGTGTGGTATCCCAACTTTTTAGCCCACACAGTAGAGGCATTCAAGGTGTAGTTGGTGAGGTATACCAGTACTAGCCCCCGTGAGGTACTTTGACCGCATGTAGTGGGTGTGGTATTCGAACTTCTATTATCCCTCATCGCAAGTGTTCTTGATGTGTACTAGGTGTGTTATCCTCAGAGAAAAGCCCCTTCATTGTGTCCTAACCCAGTGTGGTGGGTATTGTATCCCATTGTTTTTATTCGCTCCCATTACTTTTGTTCATGGTGGAGAATTGGGTGTGGTGGAATGAGCTATCTTAATAACTAGAAATTATGGGATCATGAAAGGAAGAAGTATAAGGTTTACAATGTGTGCATTATGTTGCACTTTCTGTATTAACTATTCCTCCATGATTTCCATGTAAGCATGCCTTGTTGTATTACTGCCATGAGCCTAAGTGTTGATTTATATTGGCATGCTTATCACCATGATATTATGTGACTTTGATATACTGCATGAGCCTTACCATATTTTAGGTAATATATTTTACCAATACTTCACCGTACTCATACTACACTTGTGTGGTCACTGTGATGATCTGGCTTCTTATATGGGGAGTAGAGGACAATTTGTAGAGGTACAACTCTCATTTAGAGTACTCTGAGGGTGATGGCATGGGTCTATAGATGACCATTACTTGGGGTTGGGGATTTATTTTTACACTAAGAGTTGAGCTAAATGGCTAGAGGTGTTTTCCTACTACATTAGGATATATTTATTCTTCTAGTTATTTAAACTCTTGGCTTTGATTTCCTATATTTGGATTTTAAACTCCCATACTCCTTATATCTATATTATTATTCTTGATTTTATCATCCTGTGTTGTTATGGCAATTTTGTGAGCATTTATTTTTGTGTTTGTTGTTCCTTTTTGCCTTACATTAGGCATAGGTTAGGTAATGATCACACCTCTCTCATGATTGATATGGCAGTAACATTCATTGGTTTTACTTTTCAAATGCTTCTACATTGTCTTTAAAATGAAATTTTTAGGTTCGTAAATTGGGGGTGTTACAAAATTAGAGTCAAATGGGGTCTTGCTAATGATGCTTGTTGTACGAACTATGGCAAGCTCACAAAGATTCTTCAACATATCTTTTGTGATGGAGTTATCAGGAGGGATATTTAGCTTCATCTAGTGCTAGAGGAAGCTAAATATGCTTCTTCATATACCCCCTTACAATTAGATTAGTTGGAACATTTAGCATTCTTGAGTGATGGATACCCTAGACCTGCCTTGGGTCTCACTTTTCATCATTACCTGCCGGGCTCATTAGATTTGGCATAATTATAGAATGTTAACCGGTCGCTTAGTTTATCGGGGTAAGGCTACTTCTTGGCTAAGAGATTTTACCAAGGATGAAACATGTGGATGGTAGACCCTCACTATGATATCAAAAATTAAACCTAAGCCTAATCAGAGGTAATTAATATTTTAACCAAACCTTAATCTCAAATTATTAATATTTCTAATCTACCCTAATTCTTTAATCCTAGATTTTAAACTAAACACTAACCCTCATCTTAAACCTTTTCTCCTTTTTCTTTTTCTTTTCCATTTTCTTTACTTTTCCATTTTCTTTCTTTGTCTTTGTCTTCCCAAGAGCTTTCTCACACTTCTCCATGGTTTTTTTTCCTCTTCTAATCATTTTCCTTCGGTTAGGCCTTCATCCATACTCTACCTAAGCATTAATACATCATCATCACCATCACCTCCCTCATCTCCTCCAGTGTGTCACGAAGAAATTTTTCATAGAATTTCTTATACCCCCACACTTTTTTGTAATAGATGATTGAGAAATTTTGATAAATTATGGGCCTTTGATTTTAATTCAATGCTATAATTTGATTTGGAATGAAAATTGAGTTGAAATCATGTTGGAAAATGAGGTTCAATGAGTTTTACAAGCAAACCCATTGAGTGGTTCTATGAACCAAGAAACTGGTTTGTTATTTTAGCCAAATTGAATTCGTCGACCAAACTGATCGACTAGTTGGGGAAATCGATCGATTGATATATGAATAGTCGACTAGCATACCCAAACCAATCAACTGGTTCATCAAGCAAGTCATATTTTTTGAAAAATCCATTACACTAAAATGGAACATTACCAACTCATACCAATTGTTCCTAAGAGATTCCTAACCATTTTCATGATGCGTTTAAACAAACATATTGCCTCAATTTGTTTTAGAGGTTGATTGATACACATGAGGGAGAGAGATGACCTCATCCAATTATATTTTGCCTCCTCTCCCCTATGCCTAGTTCTGATGCATTTAAACCCAAATATGACCTCAGTTTTCTGCTGCAATACTCGCCTTCCGAGCAGGTGGGCAATCAACTACCTCAAACGTCCTATCCAAGTCCCAAATCCATCTCTCCAAGATGAAAAGGTCATCATCTTCGGCGTAGATTGGAGGGTAATGTCCTATAACCTTTGAAGTAAGTCTTCTCCAATACCCTCCTGTGGGTGATGCAGAGGTAGTGGTGACGGCTAAAGCAGCTGTTGAACAAAATCAATAAATGCCTCAAATGTCTCTTCTAAATGACAGATGCGACCATTGAGTGCCATGATGACTAACTAGCTTCAATACAAAAAATGTTTTAGGCCTAAGCCTTCTTAGCTAACTAACACACAATGCACATACTTCACATTTCAAAGCTACCCGTCCTCGATTCCTCAAAAGTTAATCTGAGTTTTTGAAAAGAAATCTAGCTTTTTTTTGGAATGAGAAATAGACCATTAAAATTAGATGAGGGATCATTGAAAACCAAATTCTGAAAACCAAAACATGGTAATCAAAACCAAAAGCTCTAATACCAAGTTGTAACAGCCCAATTTTTACTACCAAAAAATTTTATTTTATAGTAGAAGTAATTAAGTAAAATAGTAGGGATTACCACTGTGATCGACATAATTATGGCTTATGCAACCATCCTTACATCAACCACAAGGCTAAAATATTTATAGTACAATACTGAGTTTGGAGCCCATCACCGAGTTTAACAATACAAAGTAAAAAAGAGGGGATGCCATGGATCAAGAGTCCAAAAAGAGTATCCAATTAAATACATAAACTGGATAACAATTACTCTTTACCCAACCCTTACATAGATGAAGTCACTTATCCCCACATAAGGAATCATAGGCAGGATAATCATCTAACTATTCTTCTAAGACCTGCAAATAAGATTTAGGGCCTTCTACTCATGGGAATAAGCAGCACCCGTAAAATGAGTGGTCAATACGCTACGTACTGAGTAAGGGAACAATACTATCGAAATAGGAATACAAATAACACATGCTTTCACATTAGATAATAAGGGAATAACCAAATAAATGAAACATCTCATAAGACAAAATATGATCCCGATTCCTTCATTAAGTATAATCCATTTTCATTCTTTTATATACATTAAGTACAGGAACCCCACTATTCTCAAACCAGTGGAATGGTCTGAAACATCCTCTCAAGGAAAACACACCTAAGCCACTATTCTTTCTAATGGAACAGAGATTAAAAATTTGTTCTCAAGGTAAAATGCTCCTGAGCCACTATTCTCCCCGGTAGAACAGGAATACATATATATATATAGAAAATATACCACCTTGGTCCTGACTCACGTATTCTTCCACTTTAAATCATTAGTATATTTTCCATAAGTTATAATGATACACTTTAATTTCACAATGAGTAGGGGGCCCACTATTCTTAATCTGGTGGAACAGACTAAAGCACCTTCTTGGGGCAAAACGCTCCCGAGCCACTATTCCTTCCGGTGGAATTGGCATATATATATATATATATATATCACCTTGGCCCTACTCACGTGCTCTTTCACTTTAAGAAATTAGTATCTTATTCAAGATTAATTTTTAGGCATAGTACTCATTAAAACAGATATACATAGCAATGATCCAAGTCCTTATGTCCTTTTAAACCCTAATTACACACACTTTAGTATTCATTCTCCCATACTGATTATTCCACACAACTTATATTATATCATCTCCAAATCCCATCATTATTATCATACCCAACATGCACGATCTAATTTCAATATACATACATTAATAATCTCACCCCGATATATTACTCACAGAAATATTCAAAAATCAATTTATATATATTTATCATAACACCTCCCATAAAATTTACATGACTACCAATTCTGATAGATAACCACATAAGGTCAAACATTAACAATGTATTTATAAATCTATATAACATTTAGATCTTATACAAGGAATAATGATATTATCATTATAAGATAGTTTGCTCCAATTTATCCATTAAATCATTTAAGGACCCCAAAACATAATAATAGTTCCAAGAATTTCTCATGCTATTATTATCATATTTTAATCCACCAAACACATAAAATAACAAATTTTCCTTATTATCCCATAATGGCTAGACTACCCTTAAGCACAAGTAATAATCTTTATTTTATAAAATCTTGTACCTTCCACACATATTATTTTCCAAGTCCACAATTTATCATCATACCTCATGAGAATTCTTAAGTCCATTTATCAAAACTCATTTAACCCATATTTCATACCATAATATATATTTTCACAAATATGACATTATCACAACAAAATAATAATGGTACCTCTTACCCATTCTTAATTTCTTTCAATAACATAATATCCTTGAGCCCATATTTCACATCATAAGATATACTTCCACAAATATGACATTATCGCAACAAAATCATAACTTAATGGTGCCTCTCACCCATTCTTACTCCCTTTCAACATAAAATTCATATCATCACCAAATATCATGGCCAACACATGTTAAAACATATATCAACAATATTATGAAAACCACATATAACCATGTAAGCAAATAACACCGGGCTCTAAGCACGCAAATCCTAGACTTCCCCTTTCAAAGCTACTAGAATACCACCTATAAAAAATAATAAAATCCATGGTTAGGCTCGAAGAGTTAAATTAAAGAAGTAATAAAGGTAAAGAGGGTAAAAATAGAAATAATCGTATTCAAATTGGAGTTTAATATGGGTGAATGCATAGAGGAATATGTAGTGGAGCTATGGTCAAATTTTGGTAGTGTTTAGACATGGTTTGGGGTAAAAATAAGGGTGCACGACCATAGATAAGAAGTTTCACGGCTGTGCAACAAGCTGTGTAGCCCTGGTCGAGAGAAAAAGTAATGCATGGCTAGGTAGTGCAAAAGTTGCATGGCTGTGTAGCACCAAGACGAGAGGAAATATCACGCATGGCCAGGTGGTGCAAAGGTTACATGGCTATGCAGAAGGAGATTTTAAGTGTTGCACCGTACACTCTACAAAAGTGTGACAGACAAGGGAAAAAAGAAGGGGAATAGGTGGTGGTCAGTAGTTATGGATGGCGACGGTGTTGGGGAAGTTTGGGGTGACCTTGGTGGTTGATCCACCACCCAATAGGAAACAGGTGACAGCCGAGGTGGTGCACGGTGGTGGATTGGTGGTGTGTAGAATAAAAATAGGGAAAGAAGGAGGAAGAAGAAGAAGAAGGGAGAGAGGGAAGAAAGGAGAAGGAAGAGGAAGTTTTTGGGTAGAGTTTTGGACACAAAATGGCATAATGGAGGCAAACCAAAGAGAAGGGAAGAAGAGTGTGTAGTGTGTGTGTGTGTGTGTGTGTGTGTGTACATGTGTATGTGGTGTGTGAATCAGAGAAAAAGAAAAATAAAAAGAACAGGGAGTGTGTGTGATGGTGATGGTTCAGCTGTAAGTTGATGGTGATGGCTATAGAGGATGGTTAGGAGTAGGGTAGTAGCTAGAGGGTGAGGATGGTGATGGTCGTATGCAGGTGTTTCATGAGAAGTAAAATGGTAGGGGGAAATGAAGTACGTAGGGTGTGCGTATGGGTGTGGAATTAGGCAAGGATAAAGGAGTAGAAGGAAAAGAAGAAATAGAAGAAAGGAAGTAAGGTGATGGGTGATGGATGCAGAAAGGTGATGGTGCAAGTTGGGGTGCAAGTTGCAACAATTTCAAATGTGCAGCTTATGGTTTACAAAAGGAGGAAGAAACGAAAAAGAGAAAGAAAAGGAAAAAAAAAGAAGGGTTGGGGGATTAGTTTAGGGTGATTTTGGATTAGCCAAGTATTTAGGATTAGTAGAAATTTTAGCGGGTTTTGATTTTGGTTTACAAATTATAGTTTATCCGAGTCAAGGTTTCTAATTCGGTTAAGTATTTGGGATTAAGGGATTGAGTTAAGGCTAACAATAATATTTCTTGATATTAGAATAACATTAGGGCGTCAATGACGTGGGATTAGGCTAAGCAAATGTTTGGGATATTACATCAAGCGTGCTTATGATCAACTAGAATATTCCTTCCATGCTAGCCTCCCATTTCTTCATTTATGTATGAGAATTCTAGCTTATTTTACTTGAGCTCCCTAGAGTCACAAATTGAGCTCGGGAGACTAGCTCAGCATATCCTAGGTAAATATGTCTATCCTCATAGAATTCAAATGATTAATAGTAGGGTTTCTAGTTGCCTTTTGAACCCTTTGTGTTTTCCTTCGATTGGTTGGCTATAAATTGCCTTAATCCTCCATGCATTGCATTTTCTTTCAGCCAATGAAAATTCTCGGTGTTCTGCATTCTCTTCTTTTCTTCCACACTCAATCACTTGCCAAATTATTTTACACACTCTCTTGATCCTACATCTAGCTCTATCTTGTTTTAATTTTTAAGTAAGGAAGAGTTAGATTTTGGGAAAAGGTTGAGTGGTCTAGTTGAGTTTTTCCCTATTTTGTCCCAATGGTATATTCTTTCCCTTTATGTTTTCTTGTTTGAAAGTTTATGAATTTTGGTATAATACTAGAGTTAAGATTCTTGTTTTTAAGGTTTTAAGAGTTGAAGTTTTCACAAATTTGAAAATCCTATTTTTGAGGGGATGTAGCCTGCATCAAATAAGTACTTCTTACACCTAAAATTTTAGCATGTTTCCTACATGAAAAATGATTCTATTTATTAGATTATACATGTTGGTATGAAAAAATGCAATTGTATGCATGATTTATATGTTTAAATGACATAAATTGAGAAAAAGCATGAAAATGAAGGAAATAGGCTATGATAATGTTATGGTAAGAAATGATTGATAATCTGATTAGAAATATGTTAGTTGATGTTAATAAGTATTCTAATATGAGTAGGAATGATTTTTATGCAAGAATCTACATGGAAATTGTGAATTGATGTTGTCGTAGGATATACTAATCGACTGGTTAGGTCAAACTAATCAAATTGGTTTCTAAAATAGTCGACTGGTTTACCCAACCCATCAACCAGTTCACCTGCAAAAACCCATTGAATGGTTTGGCAAAACCGATTGACTAGTGTATGAACATTCTATTGGTTTTCCTAAACCAATCTACCAATTTGAAGAAAGCATGGTCTAGTTAAGTTGAACCGATAAACTAGCTAACCCAAACTGATCGACTGGTTGGTGCAATCGATGGACCGGTTTGACTTATGATTTGTTTCTTAATGGCTTGTTAATGTTTTGGGGTTAAATTTGGTACCTATATCATGATTATTAATGGGATGAAATATATATTTTAACATGGATTATTGGCCTATTAAAGGGATTAAAATGGATCATAACCTATGTTATGTATAATGAGTAATGTAAAGCCTAAATGTGTAACTCACTTGTAATTAGTGATAAAATGGGAAAAAGAGTAATGGAAATCAATTAGGGATTGGATTAAACCCTATGATGGATATGAAACTCATTGGACAAGGATAAATGATAAACCCACATGGTTGGGGGAAATGGAAATAAAAAAGGATCAATGTGGCTTAGTATGGGGATTTACCTTGTTTGCTTGTATGGGCCTCGTATGATCACCCATCCTTATGAATAAAATACTAACCACTTAAAGTGAAAGAAAGTCGAGTTGAGTATGGGTCTGGGTTACCTGATCTTCAATTAGGTACAAAGGTTTAGTCCTCATTCTGGTGTTTTTGATGCCTTTGGGCACGATCCTGAGAGGTCCTAGTGCCTTACTTACTCTAGACACGGATGATGTGCTAGGGCTTATTAATAGTAAAGGGTATAATTACCTAGATGGTTGGCTTTAGCCTGGACTTATGTCCATATTGGTTGGCTTCGGCCTAGACTTATGACCATTGTGGTGATTGGCTTCGATCTGGACTTTATATCCTTTTGGATAGGCTTCCATGGTATATAAGACCATAGAACGGTGCATAGTCCATCGCTCAATAATAATAAAATATAGATGGTAACTAAGTAATTGATCATATATAAATGATGATTAAGAGAATGGATAATATTTGGTAAGAATGGAAGTAATGGTATGACTGGTTAAAAATGAGTAGAGATAGTTATTACACTTGGTTAATACTTGACCTGACTACTTATTTATGAGTTGACTCACTTATCTCTTACATAAATGAATTAATGTTATAAATTGACGAATTGTTTTATTGGTATTAGCCCTAGATGATTTTTTTTCTTCTTGCCACTAAGTGTGCACATTCTTATATGGAAAGGTGGTGAGTCTATGCATGAAGTATTCTACTTATTGGAATTATGCATGACCATATAACTTCATGTGCTCTTATCCTTATGCACATATGTGGCCTTATCATAATGCTAACTATAATCTATATTGTGTATGATAAACTGGTATACATGTGTACATTGAGGGAGCAACTTGGCTTACTCAATACGTAGCATACTGATGTGCCTATTTTCTCAATCACATGCTCATTCCCATTAGTATAGGAACTTGTGTAGGTTTTCAAGGATGGTCAGTAAAGGGCCTACCTTTGTTGGGTTGGGGTTGTGAGCGAGGACATCCGAAAGGTCTTGATGGGCTTCGTGGAGGACCATAGTATTTGTTTAGTTTCTCATTCCCCAACCCATGTTTTATAATCTTGTACCTTAATATGTACTCTGTAATAATTTGAACATAACTCATTAGGGTTGCTTGTTGTAAGAACTTTAGAATCATTTTAATTAATTTATTATTTGCGCACTATGTTATTTTAGTGTTTTTATTGGTTTAGCCTAATATCTCATATATGGTAGGTAGTGGATGTTTAACCTGTGTCAAGTACAGTGGTAATACCCCATTTCTTAAAGTGCTTTCTGCTACCGCAACACGTGTTTTTTTTAAATAAAATTTTTCAGTAGTAAAAAATAGGGGTGTTTCGGAATCCCTTAATCTCCTACTCTGCCCATACACACCCTATACCTCAACTTCAATCGTTTCTTACCATACGTACACTACTTCTCCTATAAAATACCCATACATTCTCCTTACCTTATTTAATGCCTCTATAAACCTTCCCTAGACTCCCTCGCAGTAACACCCCTTAATTTACTATTAAATTTTTTTATTTTATTAGAAGCGTAATATTAAAATAGCTAAGTATTACCACCATACTCGACATAATTTTGGCTTACCATACCATCCTTATATTAGGAAAAAATAGTAAAGACTCAAAGCATGATAAACATAGAATAAGAGAACTTTCATAAACATAATATAAGAGTTTGGAGATCAACTCTAAGTACAAAGTCAAAAGTACATAAATGGGATACATCAGAACTAAGAGTCCCAAAAGGTATTTGAACGAAAAGCACTAAATGAATAACATGATTTTACGCCTGGCCCCAATAAATAAGAATCACTCCTACACAAATAAAACATAATATGTAGCAAAATCATCCAAAGGGTCCTTATCGATATATAGAAAGAATCTGGGTCATCTACTCATGAGAATGAGTAGCACCTAAAAAAGGGATGATTAATATGTTATGTACTTAGTAAGGTGACAATACAATCGAAGTAAGATTACATAAAAGAATAAACATACATACACATCAACACAAAGGGATGCAAGGTAAAAACTAATTCCATAAACAATTATTACATATAAACATAATTTATGCTTTTATTTACATTGAGTTTAAGGACCTCCACTATTCCTAATCTGGTGAAATGCACTAAAGCACCTCTTAAGACAAAACACACTCGAGACACTATTATCATATAGTGGAATGGACTCAAAATATACCAAGGAAATATGCTCTTGACCGCTATTCTTAAACTAGTGGAACAATCTAAAACAAATCTCAAGGGAAAACATGCTAGAGTCACTATTATCATCCCATGGAATAGACACAACACTTTGGTTGTAACTCACATAATCTTTCACTTTAAGTGATTAATATCTTATTCATTAGTTTCTTGTCTCAAAATCATATTCTCACTCACATTTAGTTCATGTCTCCCACTATTCTTAATCCGATGAAATGGACTGATACACCTCTCAAGGTAGAACACTCCTAAACCACTTTTATCATCTAATGGAAAAAGAAACACAATACCTTAACCTTACTGATGTGATCTTTCACTTTAAGTGATTAATATCTTATTTGTAATTTTTTTTATATCAATATATTCATGGATTAAACATGCATATATGCACAACACATAATTGAAAACATATGAGGCACAACCACATAGTTATCAGGGAATTCCCTAAGGAAAATGTCTATAATTTCCAAAGAAATCCTAATTTCAAAAAATAAGCATAACTTCTCTCATACAGCTCATTTCATCACCAAATTTACTACACCAATCTAGAATAGTATAATTAATATCATATCAAAAATTCAAGGTCTAACCCCAACATCTTACGCGTGCGATAATGAGCCTATAATTAGGTTTACTATTTAAGATTCAACCCATCTTCTCATTTATTATAATTATGTTAATCAAAATTAACCCAAATAATTTAAATATAATACTTAGAATATTTTAAGTCTATTCCCATTTTAAAATCTCTAAATCTCCATATTTAACCTTTAGTGACCAAAATACCCTTATCTTAATGAAAGCCTCTAAATCTTCTATTAGATAACTTATGTATTACTCTAACATCATTGAATCATATTGCTTATGAAATAATATATAAAATCCTAAAGATTATCATGCCATGATTATTTTCATATTAACATCAAATGACCAAAATGCCCTTAGGATAGTCAAAATACTCATATTTTCACAAATCCTTATGAGTCCCAATAATAATGATTTTTAATTTCCAATATATATATCTAATTCTCCAAAATTTTAGAAAACCTATAATTTAATAAATAGCTTTTATTTGAAATAAATTAGCTTTTAAAATTATTTAGTTTAATTATTTTATGGACTTTTGAGTATATAAATTTGGATAGGAGTATTTAATAAATTAAAAATAAATATTTTGTTATTTTATCATATTATTTTTATTTAAATAATTTTCCAAAATAATATTCTACTAAAATTATCCTTTTTGAACCAATATATTAAATTATATTGAAATAAATTATTAAATTATATAATTTATCAAAAATATTACATTTTATTATTTTATAAATTAAATTAAATTATTTTCCCTATTTTCCCTTTTCCCTTTTCTTTCTCCCTTTTTCTCCTTTTTCTTCTTTCTTTTCCTTTCCTTTTTTCCTCCTTCGGGCCGCCCACACCAGGCTAACCCCTCCCCCCTGCGCACCTAGGCCGCTGGCCCGTTCTCCCTCTCCCCCGCCTGCACCGGCTAGCCCAGCTTCCCCCCTCCTTTTCTTTCTTTTCCTCTCCCCCCTCCTACCTCGGCCGGCCCAACTTCTTTTTTTCTCCTCCTTACGTGCCGGCTTACTCCCTTTTCCTTTCTCCCTCCTTCTATGCCTCGACCCAGCTCCCCTGACCTGTCATCATCGACCAGGTCTGCCACCTTGGGCATGCCAGCCACTGCCCTACTGCCACCTTCTGCCACCACTGCAACCCTCCCTCTCTCTCTCCCCATCCATTTTTTTCAAAAATTAGGACCCAACCGGCCATGCACACCCATCACGCATGGCCTCCCCTTTCCCCTTCTTTCCTTCCCTCTCCCTGCCACCCTACCACCTCCCTACCACCCTAAATGCTGCCACCTGATCAACCACCTAGTACCCTCTTCTCCTTCTTCTTTTTCTTTTCATCACTGGCCCTCCTACCCCATATTTTTCGAGCCCTTTCTCCCCTAATCTCCTTCCCCTTCATTTTTCTTCCCTCCCATATTTTCCCCTTTGTTTTGCACCACCGTTGGCCTCTGCCAACTCAACCACCTAAACCACCTTCAGCACCCTTCTACTCCCGCCCTGCACCACCACAACACCATCCAAGCCACCCCACAACTCCATCTTCCTCCTCTCCTCTTTTTCTCCCCATTTTCTCCCTTCTCGCAGGGCCCCTGCAACCCCTCCATTCGCCGCTGTCTGACTGCCTCTACCGCCACCCAAACCACCAATCCACTCCCTGAAACTTCCTCTACCACCCCCACACCACCTTTTCCTGAAACTAGCCCCTACACCCCTTCATTTTCCTCCTTTCTTTTCCTTCCTTCTCATCCCTGTCCACCTTGGCAGCCATCTTCGCCTCTCTACTACCCCTGACCACCACCTACACCC
This sequence comes from Tamarix austromongolica, assembly GCA_039764185.1. NCBI lineage: Eukaryota > Viridiplantae > Streptophyta > Magnoliopsida > Caryophyllales > Tamaricaceae > Tamarix > Tamarix austromongolica. Next base: position 25,335,437 of record CM077808.1, read on the forward strand.
CCTCTTCACTCCTGCATCCTTCCCTTGCCCGAAGTCCTCCCTCATCTACCTTCTTTCCTAGCCAAAAGACCCCAACCCAAAAATAGCCATTATCCCTTCCTTCACCCCCTTCAAGCCTTCCTCCTTTTTATTTTGCATGCACCTCATCTTGCATGAGCAGGATGAGCTGTTGCATGCCTTAGTATTTTAGTACAAAAATTTTAAGGCATAATAGCATTTTAATTTAAGTGTTTCATTAATTAAATTTTATAAAGTTTTATGCTTTGGATTCTCATCTCTAATATGATAAGTTTTGATACTATTTTTAGGTGTTGATTTTGCTATTTAAAGCTTGAATCTTTAATGGGGATACCGATAATGTTTGATTTTTGTGGGAATTAAGGTAATCGTTAAACCCCACTTAAACGCATGGATAAACGTATGTTAGCACATTAGGATTTTTAATATGTTATTATGCTTGATATTTGTGGTTTAATATAATATATATATTTGCTTGTATTGATTAATAAAAAGGAAAGTATGCTATTTTATGTGCTATGTGTGGAAATATTGCTTAAGGAGAGAGTTGGGCTAATAATGAAAGTGTTAAGTACTTATCATGTTATTTTATGTTATTGTGACCATTTATGCATGAATAAATATTATTGTGAGCCCTAGGGGCTTTTTAGTAATATTCCTTGCGCTAGAATGTTGCCTAATATGTGTGGGTGCAAATAAGTATTATATTAAAATATAATGGTTGGTGGAGTTGGATATTGTTAATGGAGTATTAATATGATTATTCCATGTGGTAATGTTAATTTAATAAAAGTGGTGTAATAAAGGGGTAAAGTGGTAATTTTGGAGGCAAAAGGGTGACATGGTAATTTTATAAGAAAATGAAAAAATGGCAATTTTATGAGTAAAGATGTATTATGGTAATTTTGGGAGTAAAGGGTAAAGTGGTAATTTTGGGAGTAAAGGGGGGTAAGAATGGTAATTTTGGAAGGGGTAAAATAGTAATTTTGGATCTAAAAGGGTATTATGGTAATTTGTAAGAAAAAGGGTAATATGGTAAATTTGGACGTAAGGGGGTAAAATGGTAATTTTCATAAATAAGAGGATATTATGGTAATTTCGGTAGTAAAGGGGCAAAATGGTAATTTATAAGTAGAAAAGTAAATTAGTAATTGTAATTATAGAGAAGGGTAAATTAATAATTACAAATATGGAGAAGGGTAAATTGGTAATTATAATTATGGAGAAGGGTAAATTGGTAATTGTAATTATATAGAAGGGTAATTTGGTAATTATAATAATAGATAAGGGTAAAATGGTAATTATAACAATTAAGAAGGGTTAGATGGTAATTATAATAATGGAGAAGGGTAATTTAGTAATTTAACCAACAGAAGGGTTAATTTAGTAATTTTGATAATGGATAAGGGTAATTTGGTAATTCATCCAACTAAAAGGGCAATTCAGTAATTAAGATAATGGAGAAGGAAAATTTGGTAATTTAACCGACTAAAGGGCAATTTAGTAATTATAACAAAGGATAAGGGCTATTCGGTAATCTAACTAACAAAATGGGAAATATGATAAGTGTAATGATTATGAAGGGTGAATGGTGATCTAAAAAGCACAGGAGATAACTTGGTAACCTAAACCGAGCAAGGGGTAATTTGATAATTATGCAACCTAATGGGTGATATGATAAATTTATCAAGGAAGGGATGACTTAGCAATTATATAAGTAAGGGGTAAATGAGTAATTTGTATCTAACATGTCGTTGGGATTGTGGAACTTCGTGATATGACTCAAATAATGCTGAATAGTAAGGTAAGAGTACTTGATAAATAGTAAGTATCACGAGTCCGGATCTTAATTCGGAATTAGATGAGATTATGATGGCCTTAATGATTCCTCAGTATTACTTTGGATAATCGTTTGAATAAGAAATATCTAACGATGTCAGAACAATGGAAAGTGAATAAGTATCTAATTGTCGTGCCTTGTGATTACCTTAATTAAGGCACTAATACTTAAAATGAAAGACCTCGAGATCGGGAATAGTGGCTCTTTAGGGGTCGCTACCCTAAAGACATGGTTTAGCCCACAATTATTTTGGTATTTGCTGGTGTGCCTTTGTGCCCCAACCAGGCCCCATATCTTACTCTATCTAGCTCTACGGACCTATTTAGGTGGTATGCATACTTATGGATTAGGTGTCCTTGTCGGTAGGGTACTGAGTAGCTTTATGCACCAATACGACCAAGGTACCTTTGTGGCCCTGGGTTGATGGTTGAAGGGTACTGAGTATCTTATATGCACCAGTATGAATGGTGTACCTTTGTGTCTCGGGTTCTTGATCTCCCATCCGAGGCAAATAAATGGAATTGTTGTGCTGATTAAAAAAGGAAAAACATTAATCATGAAAGTGAAAGATTAATGAGTCGGGCCTAGTTGAATTATGATATTCAGTACCGATCCACCGGATATAATAGTGACCTAGGAGCGTGTTACCCTGGAAGATGATTATGAGTACCGATCCACCGGATATAATAGTGGCCTAGGAGCATGTTGCCTTGCATGATGTTGATATATATTCCAATCCACCGATAATAATAGTGGGGGTCCCGAGCTCAATAAAACCAGTCATGGATGTGAATAAAGTTACAAAAAAATACTAATCACTTATAGTATGTGAGTCGGGGCCAGACCGGTCCATCGGCGAATAATAGTGGCTAGGAGCGTTTTGCCCTGCATGACTGGTCCACCGGCGAATAATAGTTGCCAAGAGCGTTTTGCCCTGCATAACCGGTCCACCGGCTATAATAGTGGGGTTCCCGCACTCACATGGATATAAAATCTGAGAGATGATTAAATAATGATGGACTAATGGTTTAAGGCCAAAAGTATCGATCGTACATTACAGCCTATTAATATCGGATGTGAATGTTATATATACACATCTTGTTATATATGTGTATAGCTTTGTATTATGTGTTGCATTGCGGGCCTACTTTTATGCGTGTTATAAAGGGTTACTCAGTACCATAGTACTAAAGGGTTCCATTCGTGGGGCCCTTGCCTATTCAATGGGTAGTGTCCCTTGCAGGTCCATTTTCAGGTGCTACTCAAGTGGGCAACGGGAAAGATCATAAGGATTGTCCGGAATTTGATAGGGTTTTACTACTTCCCTTTCTAACTTTTGGTTTGAATGTAATCTTCATTCTTGTAACCACCATTGGTGGACTTTAATCTTGCAAGATGTTTGCACTACTCTAATTTTAAATACAAGTTGAATTTCTAGCAATTGATATTGTATTCTTTAGCCTTAGCACTTGGTACCGAGACATTATGAGTGAACCGGTCTGATACTAAGTGTGGCGGTAATATCACCGAAATTCACAGTTTGTTATTTTGCTTCCGCTAATTTTTAATAAAACAAAATTTTTTAGTAGTGAATTTTGGGGGTGTTACAATATATCATCATCATCATCATGAAATAAATAGCCACAATTATATATAAATACCATATATCTCGGTTCATGCCAACCAATACTATACACAAATGCATACTTTCACAACTCACCTTTTCACCTTACGAGACAAGATATCATATAATAGAATTATATAACAAAATCATCCATGTAACATTAACAAACCTAATATAACTTATAAATATACAAGTTGCACATAAAATCCCTAGCTATTATGTGTATTCTTACCAAAAAGAACATCAGTCTCTAAGTACCTATAAGCTTAACCCACCTACTCCAAGATCACCTATGAAAATAATAATAATACGTAATTAGAAATTAAGAATACAACTAAGGAAAATTTTAAGGAAAATGAGAGTAAAAATGGGGATAACCAAAATAAGTGGAGGATCCAAGGGGAATGAACAAAAGTGCTAAAGGGAAGGATAACTATGCTAAAGGAAATGTTGAAGGTACATGGGCAAGCATGTAATACATGCATGGGTTGAGAGGGAAAGACAAGCATGAGCAAGGGGAGATGGGTGAGCAAAGTTGTAGGGAAAGTGCAATGATGAGACAAGGAAAGGTGTGTATGTGTTGTACACAAATTCATATGTGTGTCATGTCAGAGAGACATGAATGGTGCATGTGAGGTGTGCACAGTCATATGCCTTAAAAAAATAGAGCACAAAGGGGAGAGGAAAACGAGTGGCTTGGGGAGGCAATGGTTGGGTGATGATGAGGGGGTTGACCGTGAGGTAGTGGTGGTTGGTTCTTGAGGAAAATGGTGCTGCTTGGAGATCTGTGGTGGTGAGTGGTGCGTTGGTAAGGAATGGTGTTGATATATAGGGTAGGAAGAAAGGAGAAGAATTAGAATCTTGGGCTAAGGTGCTTGATGATAATGGATAAAGTGAGTGAGTTAGGTGGGAAATAAATAATGTAGAGAGATTATGGCAGGGATATATATGTGTGTGTATGAAGAGAATAGACAAAGGATATATGCATAGGCTGAGGGGGAGGCAAGATCGGTGGAAATTTTGGAGAAAACTTTGCAATGAAAACCACCCCAAGATTTGTGGAAGATGATGGATGAGATGAATAGGATTAGGAAGCTTAATAGGGGGAGTTTTGTTGGGGTAGAAAAGAAGGCACATGCAAGGAAGTAGAATAGGAGAAAATTAGGAAGGGGAAGAAGAAAAGGAAAATGAAAAGGAGGAAAAAAATGAAAGGGGAAAGAAAATAAATGTGGGATTATGGTTTAGTTTAGGTTTAAACATCATGATTAAGGATTTGAGGTAAGATTAAAATATCAATCATTTGGGATTAGGGTTAAGTCAAAATATAAATTACTTAAAATATAGATTAGGAATTGCTTAATCTATTAATTACTTGAGATTATTTTAGATAAAATTTAGGGTGTTACACTATCTTTCCCCAACTTACCTTTGCTTTGTTCACTTGGTTTCCACCATTCAATGCATAGAAGCTCTGCGTAATTTTGTCAACCTCATGCTACACTACCTTTTGTGCATCAACTCCTTACTCAACTCAACCTTACCTGCATGATTACATCATGCAACTCTTCCCTTGGCTACATCATTCCCTCAGCAATACCCTCAAGTTTTGTGCCACAACATCACACAAATCACCCTATATTTACATCATCACCTCATGTGGTATACCTTCAATTTTAAATAAAACTCACATCACACTAATCTTCCTACATGAAAGCCTCAATTTATCTTCTCTATAGTTTCATAAAAGGTGCACACAAATACTCCCATAGATGTGCCACCTTTTCACATAGCTAATTCCATTTTTGCTAAAAAAATTCCCACGGCTTAGATCCTCTTCATTTGCTTTGATTTTAATAATTTTCATCCACATTTTACTTGTCTTTTATTTGGTTATTTATTAATTTCTAATCATGTATTACTCTTTATTTTAGGTGATTTTCTGGCAGTCTCAAAGGAAGCATCTTAAGATTTTACTTGCTTAGAGATCGATGTTAGTTAGGTAAGGACACATGTTGTGGTTGGAGCTTTTGAATGATATGTGTAATTTGAGTGTAATATCTTGGTTGGTATTATTATATTGATAATTTCATGTGGTTAATGTCATTATATGAAAATTTGGTATTATATTAAATAAATTAAGTATTATTATAAATCATGAGCCGATGTGGTATTTTAAGCAATAAGTCTTATTTTGAAACCCTAAGTATGGAAAGTGGATAAGGAATACAATCATTTTGTACGATGATATAATAAGTTGAAGGGAAATGATGTCCAACTTCTAGGTTTTTATGGGAATTTAGGTATAGTGGCTATCTTAAGGTTATTTTGAACATTTTATGATAAAATGGGAAATAATTATGGCATGATAATTGTTGAGGGTTTATAATTTATTTCCTAAGTAATATGATCAAATGGTGGTTGTGTAAAATACAAGTTATCTAAATTGTAACTTTGAGGTATTTAGAGAAGTTAAAGGGTATTTTGGTTAATATGGGTCAAATATGGAATATTTGGTATTTTAATGTGATATTGGGTTAATATATGATAAGTGTGTTGTGTGGAACACTTCGGGTAATTATGAGTAGCATAAGTCAAAAATTAAGAAAATGGCTTGAATGGTGAATAGTAATCCTAGAGGCAAGATCGTCATCGCATGTGTAAGATATTGAAGTTAGATTTTAATTTTTTAGATATGTTGTAAATAATATTATTTTAGGATGGTGTAATAAATTCAGTTGTTAGATGAAACTTATGGGATAATTTGTGATTATAATGTGAAATTATGATTTTGTAGAGGAATTGTGGCCTTTTTCCTTAGGGAAAGCCCCTAATCATCATTTGGTTGTGTTGTTTGTGCCGTGCATATATATGTTAAGTGTACTTTATGTGCTTTACATATTTATATTTATCTCTACATGATTTCATCAAGATACACAATAATTTTTGTATCCTAGGTTTTGGAATTAAAGTCGATGTTATCCAGTAGATAGTTTTTCTCTGGATACCTTTTTGGAATCTTAGTCTCAATGGATCCCTTTTGATTATATTTTGTTATATTATACTTAGAGGTAAACTCCAACAATTATCTAAGTTTGTGGAAATTTCTCTCATTCTCTATTTATCATATTTTAAGTTCCAAATGTTTTATCTTATATTCGATGTAAGGTTAAGCCATACTTATGTTGAGTACAATAGCGACATCCAATGATCTTGTCATTATGCTTCCACTAAAGCAAATTTTTTTAGTGTTAAATTTTGGGATTTTACACTCACAAACTCTCATAATCATTCTAAATGGATAGTATTGAGATGGACTCCTCTCTTACATGGCTTTGCTTTGAAGAATCTAGGTATAATTGTTGTCAGTGTTGTTGCCAGTGATATGTGTGGGAATATGAAATTATCAAATATGTAAACCTAAAGCTCGATTATGTTAGAATTAAGAAGATGAAGACTCAAAGGTGGTGAATTGAAGATGAAGATATTCGTTTGTGGAGGTAATTATGAGGATGATTTGATGATGGTGATAATGATTCGATGATGGTGATTCAATGTTGATAGGATGAATGATGAAGGTGATTCAAAAATGGTGAGGTGATGAGGATGATGATTCGATAATGATGAAGTGAAGGTGATGATGATTCGGCAATTAGAGTTTGAAAATAAAAGATTTCATGGGCTAGGGTTAGGGTTTGGAGTTGCAAATTAGGGTTAGGGTTTGGTTTTAATTTGGATGAATTGGAGATGATGATTATGGCCATGAATGGTGTGGTTATGGAGGTTATAAATATAGTACTTATTCTATAATTCAAATAGATGGAGAGATTAAGGGTTTTAAGATTAATCGTTCATAAAAATTTGATTAAAAATTGAGAAGAACTCACACAGAAATTAATAAGCAATACTTGCAATTTTCATTCAAATTCAATAGTCTCTTCAACATATGTTCTATGGCTTATATAGACAAGGACACCGATTAATTTATACAAGATATTTCCATCTACTAGCTAAAAGATATTAGAAGATATAATTCTTTAAAAGATAGATTTACACTAGTTTATTCTCTAGTTTCTCTTTAACTTAACTAATTAATTAATTAAACTAACTAATTTACATGTCCAAGTTGCCTTCTATTCCCCCCCCCATGCACATGGCCATGACCTCCATGCATATCATGCACACGCCATATACACCTAGTAGCTTGTATGGTACATTTCATCTATAACTAGCAACGTAACCATACGTTTGTCTTCAATTTTGTGGGAGATCATTTCTAAATGAAGAATAATTGGTTCCATAAAAATGAATGTCAAGTCTTGAGTGTTTGCTCCTGCATTAGCTAGAGCTCATACAAGACATAGAGTATTTGGTTTCTCTACTAACATTGGGTTTGGTAGGGTTCTCACAGTTGAGTTGTGGGTCGTGTGGTTAGGTCTTCAAAAGTCATATAATAGGGGACTCTCTCACGTTCATCTATGTTGTGAATCGTGGTTGGTAGTCAATATGCTTCATGATTTAGTGAATGGTCATCACTCTTAGAGTAACTCTAATGGGGTGGGGAAAAAAAGGGTGTTTTTACGACTAAAATCCCCCCCCCCAATATTTGTAGTGTCTTCGCTATAGGTGAGAAATTATGGTTGTAATTTGAAGCAACATTGCATGTGTGACTAGTGGAGGCCACTAGCAAATAATTTATTTTTTTCCCATTAGGTGTGAACAAATAAGGTTGTGCAAAAATAGATATCTGTATCTGATCAAATTTTTTTCCCTAATATCAAATCTAACCAAATATTAGATAACCTAAATCCGTATTCATATCTAGTAATATCGGATACCAAAAATTTTGAATTTATAAAAAAATGGGATATGGATATTGGATATATCTGGTATATCCGATTAACCATAAAACCTCTATGTTATATTTAAAAAAATCCTGTATTTTACAAGATATCGAAAAATTTGATGCTCTAGATTTGGATATCCAAAAATTTTACACAAATTTATCCAAAATAAATAGCAATTTGGATATTAACCTCATTTAATTGAATAAAAATAAATTCTGAAAGTAGTAATTGTGGTAGATTAGTCTAAAGTCAATTAATCATATACAACAAAAGTCTAAAGTCCATAAAACAAATATAAAAAAGTCTAAAGTATATAAATCCCTTATTAAAAGACTAAAAAACTTTAACTAAATAGTTTTGCAGCTAAGAAAGTCAACATATTATCAGGTTTTCAAATTCCAAAATATCTAACTTGACAATGTGCACAATATACATTAAGTCTACAATATCTAAAAATAGGTATAGGATAAAAATAATAAAAAACAAAGCATAAAAAATACTTTTAAAAAGTATCAATAAAATATTATAAAAGAATACTAGTTTTAATGTTTTTGATCTCCTCAATCATCTCTTCTACTTGAAGATAATTCGAAGATGGTTATATCTAATCCTACATGTAAACCAATGCTTCTACCATTTTAAAGGTTAAAGAAGTACAAAACAAATCAAGAACCCCACCTCCGGTGCTAAACATAGAATCAAATACAATTGTGGGCATGGGTATGGCTAAAAGATCCTTATCCATTAAAGAAAAAATTTCATGATTTATGGCATTACCCCTCCACAAAATAAGGATATCAGAAGTTGCACCATTTACAAGCAAGTTATCTTCTAAATACTTATCAAAATCATTCCTACCATGAGCTAAAGTAGACTTAGCTACCACTATTTCTTTAAATTCTCTACCAACTAGATCAACATATTCATAAGTGACCTCACTTACATTCACCGATGAAGATAGTATGGGGGTTAGAGAATATGTAAACTTAGAGGCATAAAACGCATATAATTCTTTCGAATTTGTATCAACCTTAGCATGCATGTCAAGTGCAACTTTAGCATAAAAATATTTATTTAATTCCTAATGTTCAAATCTCATCTTCCTCCTAGGATCAAGAGTCACAGCAATAAATAACAACCAATTAGTATTTCAAGTACTTCCTCAATATTTATCATATTTGGATTTCATGCTCAAAGCCATTGCACTTATATCAAAACCATCACCATCTCTAGAAACACCAATCAGTTTCAAAATACCATAAATATCTTGAAAATACACATTACCCATGACATATAAAACAACAGATATCTTCAAAGTTGTCATAAAAATATGTCAAAATGGATGCAACACATGGACATATTCCCAATCAACATCAACCAACACACCATTTAACTTAACCATTTCAACACGATATTTCTTATCTCTTTTCAACAAATCAAATTCTTTATTAAACTTGAAAGCAACATCCTACATAATATACATAGAATTTTGCCTAGCTTCAATGTCCAAACATAACATTCTCTTAGACTCTAATTTCTCTTGCTTAACACATGTCTTGAATTTACTCAATCAAGAGGGAGATGATCTCACATATCTAATAGCATATCAAACTCTAATAATATGATCACTAGACTCTTTCAAACCTAATTTCACAACATGGCTCAATATATGAGTAATAAATCTTATATGTAAGAAAAGGTGCCATTCAAAATAGACTTGGCCCAACCATTGAGTCTTTCTCTCAAATAATCAATGCAATTATCATTTGAACTTTCATTATAAGCTATTTAGGTTATCATCTTATCAATATTCAAATCAATGAAACATCTTTCAATGGGCTGACTAATAATCTCATTAGAATGACTAAAAATTGGAGAAAAATTAATAGTTTTTTATGCAATTTCTAATTCTTATTAATAAAATTAGTGGTGAGGACCATGTAACTCAAGTTTTGACAAGAAGTCCATGTGTCAGTGGTGAGAAAATTTTGACTTATCAACTCTTAAAAAATTCCTTCAACTTTGTTTAAAAGCTCTAGAACATCTCTAGAAATGGTAGTTTGAGAAGGAACTATTAGTCTAGATTGTGTATTTACAATATACCTTATAAATCCATCCCTTTCCACAAATCAAAAGTGAAATTCATCCAATAATATCATTTCAACCAATGCCTTCCCATGCTCTTTTTGGTTAAATTTCCAATTAGTAACACTAGTTATCATAGATAATGGAAGACCACCATCATAGTAAGAAGCTACTCATTTTCAAAATGAATTATTTCTCATCAATGTTCACAAGGTAATTCTTACAAGTATTTAAGTGATTACTCAAATTTTAAAGTGCCTTTAGAAGGAGAGACCAAATATTCATTATTACAATATATACAAATTATCTTTTAATCACTCTTATTATCACATGGTATTTTTTCAAAATGATCCCAAACCCATAATCTATAATTTTTTGTAGGTGGATAAACTTCATTCCAAATTTCTTTAGAAGCCTCATATTTTTCATTCAAAGTAAATTATAATGTGGAAAGAGGAGGATGATTGAAGAAATACCTGGTATCTCGCGTTTGGCATTTCTAATCTTATTCACTAATTCATCCATATTGCTGCTAGTACTAGCTATTATAATTATATTTTATGAACAAAAATAAAATGCTCTTAATACTTATAAATAAATATCAATCATCATAAGATATATTTGTTTATACCAATATAAAAAAAATCATAGACAATTAGGTTGGGACCAATTAAACCCTTACTACACAAATTAGATGGTGGTTAAATGTAGATCCAGCCAAAGATAACAAATTGAACTAACAATAATTTCCTTACTTACTGTTTCCATCTCAATGACCTCTTCTCTTTATCATAGATACAATTCAAAGAAACTACTAAAAATTTTAAGTTGCAACAAATAAAATTCTACATAAGTTATATTAACTTAGTGACTTTTAGGTTCAAATAAAAGTCTACATCTTAGAATCTTAGTATATCATTAATAAAAATAGTCATTTAGTCAACCAAAATAAATCAGACCCGATAATCTAACTAGTAACAACTCTATATACAATAACATTGAAGAACACAAAGTAGATGTAGGAAAAAAACATAGAAAAATTAGACAAAAGACAAAACAGAGAACAAAGCCCAAACAAAAAACAAGTAGGAAAAATGATAGGATCAGCTAAAATGATAAGATTAATCCTAACAAATAACTAAATATTTTTTAACGACGTCCAAGTCTGCCACATAAGAATTTTTCTTTTCCATGAAATGAAACCAGGTAGGCATACAAAGTTAGGCAACTAGTTTTAACAATCTAATCAAAATTAGGGGTTATCAGATTTAGAAGTCACAAGGAAACTCTTTAATGTGGAAGAACGCCACCGCTACCCTAGTATGGTAGGGGTGGCATGATCCTTATACATAGTTTTATTCTTAGTTAACCTAAACTGGTTAAGACTTGGAGGATATTTTCCTCACTACCAAAGAATAAATAAACTTGAGTTTAATATGATGATGCAAGAACAATAGAAATATCTATACACCAGTAGCAACCCCCTTCCAATTCAACGAATGATAATCCTCATGACCATACAAAAAAGCATTCGCCAGTTATGTGGGTTAATCACACATTAACCACTATGGCCAAAATACTATAGCATCTATTCAAAACAAAACAAAACCATCCAAATGGGTAATGACAAATTATACAATAATAAAGAAGAAAACAAACTAATGGAGACAAAAATAAAGTAGAAAAATTAAGCAAAAACAAAACATCAAACGAAGCCCTAACAAACAATTAACAAAAAATGATAGGTTAAACTAATACCTTAAATGGAAAATAATCTTTCCTAGAACCCTAAACCATCAAGAATTTAATATATAAAAAATAGAAAAATTAACAAAATAATGAGCTGAAACCTTAAATGGGAAAATAGGTCTTAAAGAGAAGAATCAACAAATAAGAACAAAGCCCTAGCAAAAAAGAATAAAAATTAAAAACTGTGAATCAATTAATAGAACTTATGATAATCAAATAAACCAATTAAGATCTAAGATTAAGAGGGAAAAAGAAGAGAATCTAAAAATTAGTTGGCTAGATTGTTAATTTCTAAACCAAATTGACATGGAGAAATAAAATGAAGAGAAGAGAAGATCGAAAGAAGAGGTTGCGCCACTGGATGGGATAATATGATAGATACTTAGAGAGTTTAAGTGGTAGAAAGTAGGATTTCAAATTTTTTTTTTAACTGTAAATTTTTTTCCCAATATGATAAAAAAAACACCAAATTTTACTAATAAATATTTTCATTTTAGCATAATAGTAATATCAACATAAATAGATTTTACTATCGTAATCAACATAAGTCTAGCTTACCGTACCTTTATTACACCAATTACAAGGAAAATAGTTAAGACTTAAAACATGATAAATATAGAAGAAGAGAACTTTCATAAACATGTATAAGAGTTTGGAGGTTAACTATGATTATAGATATCAAACTACATCGAAAGGTATCCGATGGAACTTAGAGTCTAAAAAGTTATTAGGGTAAAAGCTAAATACCAAATAATATGACTCTATGCTCACCCATAATACAAAAGAGTCACTCCTCCACACATAAAACATCATAAGAATCAAAATCATCCAATGGGACATCATTGACTTACACAAAAACATGTGGGCCCTCTACTCATTGGAGTGAGCATCACCCATTAAAAAAATAATAAGTATGCTACATATTGAGTAAGGTAACCAAATTATCAAAGAAAGGTTACAAAGAATTACATAATTTCACATTAGAGAATAAGCATACATGTGTGGTAAAACAAAGCAATGCAAGGTAAAAAATGATTCCAAAGCTCATTATTAGATCTAAACATAAACCATTCTTTTATTCACTTTGAGTTTAGGGACCCCAATATTCTTAATCTAGTGTAAAAAACTAAAGCACTTCTCAGGGAAAAGGCCAAAATTTCCATATTTAACCCATATTAACCAAAATACCCTTAAGGATACATAAACACCCATCTTTTCCACAAAAACCCTATAAGTTTGATAATGTTATTTTTCCACCCTCAATTTAGTACATCACCATAAATCTTACTCATACTCATTTTTCACTAACCATCCTTATTCAATCCCACATCACAATACCGTATATCATGATAATTTATTAAGGGTTTATAAGATAGACCTTATCGTGACCATATCGTATAAGCACAGGTTTTCTCATTCTTACTCACTTTCCAATACATGATCCATATTATCATATCATAACATTAACAACACGAATTGAACAAAATGATAATGCAAACAATCATTCATAACATTTAGCAGGAAAACCCTAAACTAAGACTTATATCTTTTTTGAAAAATATACTGGTCTCTAAGCATGTATACCCTAATCCACCTCCTCAAAAACATATAGAAAATCACTTCATAAAAGAGTTTAAAACACCATTAGAAATATATATATATATATATATATATATATATATATATATAACACCAAGGATAGGCTAAAGAAAAGGGAGTGAAAATGGAGGAAAATTGAACCACTTAAGGCTCGAAGGTTCAACGGTTGAACTTTTCACAACAAGGGAAGGGGAAGTGGAAATTAATATTGTTGCAAAGGAGGGAGTAACAAAAATGGCTATCAATTATAAGGGGGTGGCAATGGTGATGGGGGGAATTGGTAAAGGGGGAGGAACAGAAGTAGTGACCAAAGCTAAGGGGTAGAAACGGTGATGAGGACTAAAGTTTGGAAGGTGGAAACAATGATGAGGACCTAAGAAAATGGGTGAGAAATGATGGTGCTAGTTGGTGCTAGGGAAAGGAATGGAGGTGGCTATTGGTGGTGGTTTAGAGTTGTGTTCTAGTTCTACAAAGCAAAATGGGGTTGTTCGCCATGGGTTTTAGGTTCTCAATAGTAATGGAGGAAGGGATAAAGTTAGGTGATGAAATTAGATGAAGTGGGAAGAGAGAATGGAATTAGCAAAGGATGTGAGGAACAATCAGGGGTAATTTTTTCAATGAAACACATCCTTTGAAATGTAGGATTTGATGGTGGTGATAATGAAGTTAGATAAGTAGGTGCGGGTGTAAGCATGGCAGATGGAAAAGGGTTAGGATGAAGAGTAATTCACATATGAGGAAGAGGAAGAAAAAGAAGAGAATTGGGAAGAATGAAAATGAAAAATGATAAGGAGAAAAAGAAAAAGGAGAATGGGAATATAAGTTTGGGGTTAGGATCAGAGTCGGATTAAAATAATCAAGATTAGGTAATTAATGAAAAATCCATTATCAACCATTTGGAGTTAGGTTTAGGTTAAAAATATTAATGTCCCAAAATAAAGATGAAAATGAGGTTAAGATTTCGGATTAAGGATATACGATAAGGTAGAAGTATAAATGTAACACCCCCAATTTTACTACTGAAAAATTTCGTTTAAATCGAAAGGTTTAACAAAGCGGAAGATTTAAAACCGTAAACTTGGGGGTATTACCGCCACACTTAGTACCGGACCGGTTCACTCATACCGTCCCGATACTAAGTGCTAAGGCTAAATCAAACCATCGTTAACAAGAACCTTCCAAAAATATAAGTTCATAGCCATCATAAATCATTCAAGAAACAAGAGTCGACCACAGACAGTGTATTGTTTAAGATTACAACTTAGGAGTCCCACTCCAAAATACGAACATAATACAAATGCGGCATCTCAAGATAGACAGAAACTAGGATAGTAAAAGAGTCCGGCGAACTCGCTCTCGGCCCCAACCAGGATGGGCTCAACACTCGGCCCCATCCGATGCCTCGTAGGTATCGTAGGCATCGAAGACATGATCTCCTACCTGCACAAGGTCAGATGGGTCTTCTGCTCGTGGGAATGAGCAGCACCCATGAAACGGGTGATCAGTACGCTACGTACTGAGTAAGGTAACAGACGAGCTAACGGCCAACACATAGAACACATGATGCAAGCATAACACATAGGTGATATACGATAACACACATGATGAAGTCTGGTTACTTCCCGGTGACTTACTCTTTATTCACATTAATAATAGGTCCAATTCCACACGTATTCCTTAGTAGTCCATGTGAGTGCGGGAACCCCACTATTATAGCCGGTGGACCGGAAGGTATACACTCAGGGCAGAACGCTCCTGACCACTATTATTTGCCGGTGGACCGGTCTCCAGGGCAAGATGCTCCTGGCCACTATTATTTGCCGGTGGACCGGTCTGGCCCCGACTCACATGGTGTTTCGCTGTAAGTGCTTAGTGCATTTTCCATGGTTTAACTTACTTTGGTTTGTCGAGCACGAAATCCCCCACTATTATAGCCGGTGGACCGGAAGGTATACACTCAGGGCAGAACGCTCCTGACCACTATTATTTGCCGGTGGACCGGTCTCCAGGGCACCCCGGCTCCTGGCCACTATTATTTGCCGGTGGACCGGTCTGGGTTCGGCTCAACAATCTTTCGCTTTACGTAGTTAATGTCTTATCCGTGTCTTATTAAATCACGTCACACCCTTGACATGCATGCGGTTGATACTCTACCTCTTTCCCCTCTAGAGGGACCGTCCCATATTTTGAGACTCGCACCTCTTCTCACACCCGACATCCATCCCCCCCGTAGACTTAGGTAGAGTGGCATATGGTAAGACACAAACCCCAAGGATATAGGCCATCCCAACACATGATATCGCCTCTGCATATTCTCATCCCTCTAGGGTTCCTCCTCGGATACCCTAATTGGACCTATGTGGCCCAACCCCTTTCTCACTCACCCAAACGCTACGTTATTCTCTATCTCGCACCTCATTCTTTATTAGGAATTTCCCCAAATGTATTCCTTTATCTCCCAAGTTCACATGTGACTAACAACACCCTAGTTGGCCACTCAAACCCTAATCGACCACGTCAACCCTAGTTGGCTGCACCAACCCTAGCACTTTACTTCTTCAACAAGTAACCTCCCTCTTTCGCCCCAAAATATCTTCTTTCATCTAGAAACCCTCACCCATCCTTTATACAAGTGAGTTTTC
Organism: Tamarix austromongolica; assembly: GCA_039764185.1. Lineage (NCBI taxonomy): Eukaryota > Viridiplantae > Streptophyta > Magnoliopsida > Caryophyllales > Tamaricaceae > Tamarix > Tamarix austromongolica. The sequence continues at coordinate 25,351,838 of CM077808.1, forward strand.
ACCCTCAACCCCATACTCCATCCCTCCTTGATCATTTTTACCCTTATACCCTTCAATTTGCTCATTTCCTCCCCAAAACCCTAATCGGAACCCTTAGACACCCTTACATCGACCCACGTGAAACTTTGCACCCAAGTCTCCAATGGACCCATAACTTTGACATTATCTTATTTACTTCCTAAATGAACTTTCCTCACGTAAGATTCATTCCCATGCAGACTTTAAATACTCCATGCAGGCTTCCCAACACACTTACTCACAAAACCCTAATCAGGTCTCTCATGCACCAACTCACGTACTATTTTCATACCGAGCATCCAATCACTCTAAGACTCTCCAAGACTCTTACTTACAACCCAAATTCACTTTCCCCACGTAAGAACCATGCCCATGCAAGGTCTAGTTTCCCCCATGCAAACTCTCCCACATACGCTTTCCCGTTATTCTTTTATTATCGTTTCATGCTACTCAAACCCTAGCATGCATGTCCTAGAGGGCCATAACAAGTCGCATCATCAACATCCACATCGAACATCGAACATGTCATACACGTATAATATAAGGCGCACACGACGTACCTCATGATCCATGCTGCGCTACACAAAACAGGTTACTCATAACACATGCATAATATACATCAACATGGCACACTCATCAATCATCAACACATCATATTACACATAGCACAAGGCCATAGCTTCGTCCTTACCTAGATAGGCACCGGGCTTGGAGCACGCTCCTCTAGCTCCTTAGGGATTTGGTCGGGGTTACCTATAAAAAGGAAAAATGCTAAGTATTAGTTCCCCTACTAGTTACTATAAATCCTCATGCTAGTTTTAAAGTTAGGGTTTTTATTACTAAAAAGGGTTTTATACAAAACTAGGGTTTTTACCTTAGCATTAGTATACTAAATATTAGTAGTCAAAAATATGTTTATTTCTAATACCTATCGTTACACTTATATTATTATCCCATTAGTTCCATTCTTATAATACTAGTGTTTACTTAGTCATAGTAACATAGTGATAATAATAATAATTATAATAAGACCACTAATAGTGACACTTATGCTTCAAGTAATAGAACTCTAGCATTTTTAAGATTGATTCTAACAATGGTGTTGGGTTTGAAATAATAATATTATAAGGTCACAATATTTCAAGTAAATTATTCCTAAGGGTGATAATGATAATAGTAATAATGCTAATAAATATGATAATAATAGTGATAGTAACTATACTATCCCTAGCAATAGTAATAACAATAATAATAACCTAGTAGGGTTAAATATTAATAATAATAATAACATTAGTAAGGTAATAGGGATAATAATGATAATGGTAGGGTTGTTAATATTAACACTTATAAATTAAACCAAAGTTGAGCATAATAGGAGTTAGGGTTCCAAGAGATGGTTGTATGGTAAAAATGATAGTTTTAATATCATGAGTCGCAATATCAGAAATGATAATAAAAATAAAGGTAATAATAATAATAACAATAATAAGAATAATAACAATATTAATAATAATAAAAGAATAATGATAAGGATAATAGTAATAATTATAAGTATACTAGTAGTAATATTAGCAGAAAATATTAGCATTTATATAAAAGAAAGGGGTTAGGGTTTGGATGAGTGGATAACCACCTAGGGTCGGTGGTGGTCCGGCGGCGGCGCGTGGCGGCGACGGCGGCGGCGGTGGAGGAGGAAGAGAAGGAAAAAGATCAAGGTGGTGGTTAGATGGGAGGAGAAAAGAAGAAGTTTGAGGTGGGGGGAAGAATCAGCAGGTGAAGGGGAGTGGAATGGGGGTGGTGGCGTGAGCAGGGAGGCGGCGCGCGGCGGCGGACGCGGTGGCCGAGGGAGGAGGAAGGTGGTGGAAGTGGTGGAGGCCGGTGGAGAAGGGAGCAGGGGGTAAGGAGGGTATGGGCAGGTAGGGGAGGAACTGCTGGTCGGTTTGGGAGGTGGAGGAGGGGTTAATTATGGCGGGAGTGGCGGCAGCGGGCGGTGCAAGGCGGCGGTGGCGTTTTTGGGGTGGCACCTTCGCACGACTGTGGTGGTTCGTGCGGGGTAGGAACGGAGGCAGCAATGGTTTGGCTGCGTGGAGGGTGGTGCAAGGAAGGCTTTGGTGCGTGGAGGTGGTCGCGGCGGCTGCTAGAGGCGGCGGAGAGGGCGTCTGATCTGGCGGCGGCGAGGCAGGGTTTCGGCAAGGTCCAAGGGAAGGACTTGCCCTGGGCCGTTTAAGGAGGGGTATTTATAGGCGATTGTGGTGGGGAAAACGACGAACGGGAGAGGGATGGCACGCGGGGGCAGGTGCGGCAGGCTGCCGTTCGGCGGTGGCAGCCGATCGCAGGTCTGTGGCCTGCAGGCCTGTTTGGCCGTGTGCGAAAAAGAGAAAGGGAATCAAGACGCGTGGTGGCCAGGACGATTTTGCTGGGTCGATTTGGGAACGAAAGGGACGGAAATGGCAGGAGAAAGGCAGCCGGGCGGCAGGGCTGTCAGCGGCGGCAGGCTGCGAGTTGCAGACCTGCGTGAGGAAGAAGACGACGGGCGGCAGGTTGGACCGGCGGTCCAAGGAAGAAAAGAGAGGGGGAGAACCGGCCGGTCGGCAACGGTTATAATGTGTATAACCTCGACGCGTCGTTTTATTAATTATATGGTCGAAGCGCGTCGTCGTGACGTTGGCTGGCAACGGATATAAGGCTCCATAACTGCGACGCGGCGCTTCGGCGTCCTCAGTCGTTAAACGCGTCGTTGCAGCCTCGGTGGGCGAGGGCCAGCGCGCGACGCTGGGCCGAGGAAGGGGAAGGAGAATTTGGGCCGGCGAGGCCCAATTCTCGGCGGAACGAAGGAGAAAAAGAAAAAGAAGGAAAGAAAAAGAAAAAGGAGGATAAAAGATATATATTTAGGGTTTTGGATTTTTTTATGAATTATTTAGAATATTTTTGGGCTATTTAGGGTATTAGTATTTTATAGAATATTAATTAAATTCCCTTTTTACTTATTTTAGACCATTTTAGATAAACTCCCTTAACCCCCAAGCTAATTAGGAAAAAATCCAAGTTTCCTCCAATTAAATTCTATATTATTTTTCTCTTAGTATACCTTAATGAACTCTCTACATTTTAATAATTAAATTTATATAATTAATTTTCCTAATAATTCCTTATTTGGCCAGAATTTAGAAATTAGGATTTTGGGGTATTTCAATAAATTTCTCGAGATTAAGGTTAGGTTAGGTTATTAATTAACTGAGATTATGATTAGATAAAATTTGGGATATTACATCACTAATCCCTTAAAAGAGACTTCATCATTGAAGTGAATAAGCTAAGGTTGGGTAAGAAGAGGAAAACGATGTAAAAGAACATGACATTGGTGGTTAACTCTACCGGAGTTTATAAAACACTACCGAGTACTACCTCCTTAAAAGAGAAAGAACCTAAAACCTAACACATCTGTGTGGAAAAGCTCGAGATGTGACTCACACATGTCCATCTTGTTCTCCCAGGTTGCCTCCCCTACTCCATAGCGGCTCTTAAGAATCTTCATGAGTGAAACTAAGCTTGTCCGCATCTAGTGTGTCTTGGTGTCAAGAATCTGCAAAGGCCTTTCCTCATAGGATAATGAATTATCAAGATTTATCTCATCTACTTTGATCACATGGGATAGATCTCTAATGTACCTCCTTAGCTGTAATATGCGGAAAATTTTATGAACTCAAGACAACTCTAGTGGAAGTGCTAAGCAGTAAGCAACCTCACCAACTCTATTAAGAATCTCATGATGTGGGAGAAAACACTCAAGAATTGGATTTCATAATTATGGAACCAATTATTCTTCATTTGGAAAGTGTATCCCATAAACTTGAAGACCAACGAATGGTTACGTTGATCAAAACATAACAAACAAGTAATTAAATGCCTATGTGCATGTGTATGGCATGCATGGCATGTAAGGAAGGAGTAACCACGTGCATGAGAAGTATATTGACAGAATTTTTAGCATTATTAAGTGATTTAACTAATTTATTAATTAAGTAATAAAGTAGGAGAATAAAGTTAGCATAAAGTAGCATAAAGGTTGTATAATATCTTTTAGCTTAGAATCTTTTGGAATATGCTTTAGCTAGTGGTAGAATGGTTATATTATTCATGAATGTCAAGTATATGGCATGTATTATGAAGAATTGAAGTTGAAGATCAACATTGAATGAATTTTGTGTGAGTTCAAGCTTAAGAAAATCAAATATGTGTGAACAGTTTGGCTTGAAAGTTTTAATCTCTTCGTCTATATGAATTAGAGATTAATCCATATCTTTTATACTATTCTTAATCCATATTTTTCTGCCATAATTACCATCTAAATCATACTCTAATTCGAGGTTAAACAAAGCACTAATTTGGTATACAAAACTAAATCCCTAAACCATCCACACCAACCAAAAGCCACTCTATTCCCTCTTTTCGAAGTAAACCCTAACCTAACCCTAAACCACGATTCCAACCTACATCCAAACTCTAACTTTTAACACTAAGCATCATCATCAATATGTCATTGAATGCATAGATTAATTAGTGTGTTCCATTCAAACCATCATCATTGTCAAACCCTCATCACTAAATCACCATCATCACTCTTCTACCATAATTTTAACCACCATCATCTTTTTTACATAACTTTCAAAGCTTTAGTCTTTTAACTCAGCATCATCGAGCCTTTATCATCTTATCCAAACTCCATTCAAACCATTAGTTCCATATAATTAAATATTACACCCTCCCACACACATCATCTCATAAGGACTAATGTATCTCGAGCTCAACTTACCCGTCCTACCAAACCTCTACACCCCCTTGGTGGGTGAGACCTTCAACAAAACTATGTCCCCTGGCTCAAATCCATTACTACAATGCCTTTGATCTACATAGCTCTTCTATTAACTTTGGGATGCTCTCATCCTATCTTAGATCAACCAAACTTGCTGAGTTGTTTCCTCAATCAACTATAGTCTAAGTATAATAGTATTGATGACAAGCTCCAATATAAAGGTATCTAGCACTTGTGTCCATACAATGCCTCAAAGGGTGTTATTATTATATGCGTGTGATAACTCTTGTTATAAGAGAACTCCACCAAATGTGAATGATCCTTCCAATTACCTCAATAGTTCAAAAAATAAGCCCATAGCATATCCTCAAGTGTATGGATTGTCCTCTTTGTCTTCCTATCTATAGCTGGGTAAAAGGCGATACCCATCCTTAATGTTGTGCTCATAGCCTCTTGCAACTTTCCCAAGAAGTACAAAAGGAATCTTGAATTCCACCATGATTTCCCACCACAAGCCCCATGTAAGCATCGGCTAACTAATCTATACTCCTAGACAAATTCATTGACACAAAAACTCTAGACTTAGTTAACATGTCGAAAATGACACAAATAGTATTGCATCCCCTATAAGTCCTTAATAGCCCACTTACATAATCCATTGAGATAGAGTCTCACTTCCATCTCAAAACATTTAAAGGCTTGGTAAACCCTGCATACCTCCGATGCTCAATGTTAAACTTCTAACAAGTCATGCATCTCAACGCAAACTCTGCTACCTCTTACTTCATATGAGGCCACAAGTAGATCCACTTGAGGTCCTTGTAAAACGTACTCCTTCTTAAGTAAGCAAAATATGGAGTACAAGGATCCTCCTCTAAAATCAATTCTTTAGATCAATGCAACTCTGAGATTCATACCAACAACTCCTATAGATAATGTTACCATCCTCATGAATCTAAAAGCCCTTTGCTTGACCATCCTATATCTTCTATCAAATCCTCTCAAAATTAACATCCCCATATTTTTCTACTTGGATCTCATCAAGAAAAATTGGAAAAATCATAAAAGTACTCATTTGGATCTCCAAATCACCCTTCTTTATCATCTCTATCCCCGACTTGCTGAGCTCCTCAAGCAACCAATTAGCCACTACATAAGAACTCAAGAAGTGTGATGTCTTTCTACTCAAGGTATTTGCAACGATCTTAGCCTTACCCTCTTGGTATGTCCATTCAATATCATAGTCTTTCATCAACTCTAGTCATCTCCTCTAGCTAACATTCAACTTCTTCTAAGTGAATATACACTTGAGGCTTTGATAGTCGATGAAAAATCTGCATTGGTTCCTCTATAGATAATGCCTCCAAATTTTCTATTCGAAGATGACTAAGGCCAACTCTAAATCATATGTTAGGTTGTTCTACTCATGTTGCTTAAAATGAAATAAAATTTAAGCCACTACCTTACCATGATACATAAATACACATCCCAATCCATGCTTCAACACATCACTATAGACCTCAAACTTGACTAATCTCGATAGTAAAGTTAAAATCAATGTTTTAGTCAGGCACTACTTCAACTCTTAAAATGCTTCCTTAAATGTATCATCCCATTAAAATATGGTAGTCTTCTTAATGGGCTACCTTCAAGAAGTTCAGAACAAAATGCTTGTAAAAATTGGCTAAGCCCGAGAAACTACAAACCTCAAGAATGCTAGTGGGTGCCTTCCATTTAGTGATTACTAAAATCTTCATCAAATCCATGGAGACTTCTCCTACTGAAACCATATGAATCAAAATGCAACCTCTTGAAGCTAGAACTTGTACTTATAAAGTTTGGCATATAGCCTATGCTCTCTAAGAATTAACAACATAGTGCGAATATGTTATTCATATTCCTTTCTACTCTGAGAGTATACCAAACAAGGTTGTTAGAATCAAGATTCTACCCAGTATTGATTTTGAGGGTCAGGGTCAAGTTATAGAATTGAATCATAAGATTGTAAGAACATATAAAAACTATACAAATATGAAACTTATATACTTATATGCTATAAAATAAGATAGTTTAGGTTAAAAATGTAAAAGATTAAACTCTTAATCTCTCATATAGTTACCAATTGAGTTCTAGAAACTTATAAGTATAATAAATTGTTGAAATTATTTTACATATTATAGACTATATTAAGTCAACAGCATCAAAAATAATTTTGTAAAACAAAAACATGAAAATTATAATTAGATTATAGGTACAAGAAAAATACAACTCATTTTGTTCAAAACTTATAATATTTTTTAGCCTTAAAAAACATATAAATAATGAATAAAATGGATGATAATAAAGGAAAGAGTGAGATAACACCATTGCTATTATTTAATAGGATATGACCCAAAAAATTTTAATATTTGCTGTTAAAATTTTGATGAAGCAAAATAAAAGAAGAAAGGAAAAAAGAAGTTTTGGCTATAAGAACACTCGTTCAGTTACTATATGAGCAGTGTATACGCCATAACTAAATCTTATTTGTATTATGAAACTAACATAATCATAAAAAAAATACTAATTTTAAATTGAATAGAACTTAATAATTAATAATATTGTAAACTTTTAATTTGATTATTTTACTATTTATATGAAGACTATATTCTTTTGTTGTCATTTTACAATAACAATCAACTTCATTATTATAATGATAACTAAGTCATGCTTTCTTTATATCAACTTATTTTCGAGACTAGTTATAAAATAATATAGGGTCAAAATTGGAATATTAAGGAAGAAACATCATTAGAATAATATGGGAAATGTATTTACAAATAAATTGATAAAATTAATTGTTATTATTTAAATCTATAGGATTGTAAGATTTTGTTGTATGATCATAAAATTCTACCGTAGGGTTGTAAGATTCTATATTATATGATAATTTTAATATTTTACTTAGGATCGTGTATTGTTTTGTGATCTTTGGATCGAAGGATCAAAGAACAGTATGATCAAATTAGTTTTTAATAAATATGATACAAAAATGTCATCTATGAAGACCACCACAAACTAATCAAGAAACAGCTTGAAGATCCTCTTCATCAAGTCCATAAATACAGTAAGCAAATTAGTGAGCTCAAAAGGCAACACCGTGAACTAATAGTGCCCATATTGTGTCCTAAAGGTCATCTTCATGATGTCTTCCTTGATGATGTGTAGCTTATGATATCCTAACCTCAAGTAGATATTTCAGAAGATTAAAGCACCCTTAAGCTGATCAAATAAGTCAGCGATCCTAGGAAGCATATATCAATTCTTCACTGTCAAATAGTTTAGACCCCAGTAATCAGTACGCATATGAAGACTCCCATCATTCTTATTCACAAACAAAATGGGTGCTCCCCATGGATACACACTCAGGTAAATGTACCTATGAGCCACTAACTCTTCTAGCTATGATTTTAGTTCTCATAACTCCATCGACACCATCTGGTAAGGTAACTTTGAAATTAGCTCAGCTGCAGGTACCAGCTCAATAGTGAAGTATGTATCATGTACCGGTGGCATGCCATGTATCTCCATTGGAAACACGTTAGGAAACTCTTAAACAACTGAAGTTTCCTCCAATGCCGACACATCCTTCTTGAGCTCCTAAAGTCTTTATAAATATATAAGGTAACCTCTCCACACCAAAGAATACAACGTATGGGCATATAGGACCTTCATCACAGGCTTAGGATTTCATAACCTATAGGAGAACCTATCACCCTAAAGTCCCTGCAATACAACTCTCTCATATACGTAATCTATTACCACTCGGTATCTCTCCAACATATCCATCCTTAGTATGACATTGAAGTCTTGTAGGTCCATCTCAATTAATTCCACTCAAAATTTTATCCCGCCTATATCTAAGGCCATCTCCGAGTAGGGCCTAGTGTAATCCACTCTATACTTAGAAGATAACACGAAAAATATAGATACACTAGCAGATAGATATAAGGCAACTCTAGTAATAAAAGCAGTAGATACAAAAGATAAGGATGATCCCGAATCAAATAAAATATGCAATAGTAATGAGAGGATGGGAAATGTACTAGTGACCACATTTATTTGTCGATCAACCTCTACTTGGCTGATGGCATTTAGGCATCCACTTGACTGTCCTTCTTGGTATTCTCCACAATTTCCTCTAGAACCCTAGTTTTGTCCTCCTCCCTAGAGAAATAGGCCAGGCCCTTGTTCTCTCCCTTTAGCCTCCTTAAGTCATACACCAACTAGGACAATTACCCTATGCTTCTGTTGTTGTTCTTGTACCCAGTAGTTCCATTGCTAATAGAGCTACTGATGAGATACAAGTAATCCCTACTACTAGAACTGACACTGCTAATACTGGAACTCAAAGGAATGGTGGACCAACTAACCACATGTCTTACACTAAACATGAGTACCCTAGTAGTATCACCTTGGATTATCCTATCGATATAAATGACATATGAAGCATCTTATCGATTCCACAAGCCTACTCTGACAACCAGTCTAACCTTAGTATTGAAACTAACTACCCTTAGACTGGAACCAACCCCTCTATTGAAAACCTAAAGGTCCACCTACCCAAAACTAGATCATACCTCCATAACACTATGTATTTGGCTTCCTCTTTCCTAGAATGGAAACTTGCTACTAAACCATCATAGTAGTAACATATGCCCACTCATAAAACATGGCCAAGTCCTAAAATCCACGACGACAATTATGCCCCAAATACTAAAATGGATCCCTTGCTTGAACTAATATACAATTGTTGCCTCACTAGTCACTAGCTATTATGCTTAGAGCAAACATCAATAGCTCTGTAAACAAAGTGTGGTATTGTTGCACTCTCATGCTGCCTTAGGTTAACTATATGAACTCCTTAAGCTTATCCTTCTTGAATATCTCTATATAAAATTTAGTGTAGATTGTCTTGTTGAAGTCCTCCCAAGATATCGGCGATCGTATTTGTGCACGATAACCTACCCAGCATGTGTTTCTGGCTCCCTAAAGAAAGAAAGCTCTTATACTCGCCTTCTGAGTAGGTGGATAGTCGACTACCTCATAAGTCCTATCCATGTCCTAAATCCATATTTCCAAGATAACTAGGTTCTCATCACCAGCATAGATTGGTGGCTGATGCCACGTAGCCCTCTAAATCTAGTCATCTCCAATACCCTCAAATGGGTAATGTAGAGATGGTGGTGGCCAGTGAGGCTGAGGCTATGGTCGTAGACTTCTAACGAACTTGATGAATGCCTCAAACATCTTGAGACCATTTAGGGCCATGATAAGCTAGCTGCAAGATAAAAAAAAATTAGGATAATCATCCCTATCTTACTAGAACATATTACACATAAGCACATTTAAAGGCTACCTAGGCTATTCGTTCTTGATTCCTCACAAGTTTATTTAGATTTTTTAAAAATTTAGCTTTTTAAAATATGAAATAGACCAATAAAACTAGATAAGGGATCATTTGAAAATTAAATTGTTATAAACAAAAGACAATAATAAAAACTAAAGCTTTGATTCCAACTTGAAACAGCCAGAATTTTACTATTGAAAATTTTTCAGTTTAATGGAAGCGAGAAATAAACATCAATGGATGGTACCACTGTAATTGACATTAGTTTGACTTTCCATACTATCCTTACATCAATTAGAAGGAAAAATAATTAAGACTTAAAACATGATAAATAGAGAATAAGAGAACTTTTATGAACATAGATAAGAGTTTTGAGGTTAACGACAAGTACAAATATCAAAGTATATAGAAAGGGATCCCATGTAACAAAAATTAAAAAAAAGGTATCTCGGTAAAATCTAACAATAGAATAACATGACTCTACAACAAACCTAATACAAAAGAGTCACTCATCCACTTATAAAGCATCATAAGCTGTACAATCATCCAATAGGTCCTCATCAACCTACACAAAAATATTAAGGTCCTATGCTCATGGAAACATGCGACACCTATGAAAATGATGATCAATACACTACATATTAAGTAAGGTAACCATACAATCAAAGAAAGGTTTCATAGAATTACATAGGTTCACTTTAGAGAATAAGCATACATGTGTGTTAACACCAAGAGATGCAAGGTAAATACTAATTCCAAATGTTATTATTAGATATAAAGAAAAACCAATATTTTATTTATGTTGAGTTTAGGGACCCTGCTATTATTAATATGGTGGAACAGACTAAAGTACCTCTTAAGGAAAAACATACATGGGCCACTATTTTTGTCCGATAGAATGGACCAACATATAGTAGGAAAACATGCTCCTGACCAATATTCTTAAACTAATGGAATAGTTTGAAATATCTTTCAAAACAAAACATACCTAAGCCACTAGTGGAAAGGACATAACACCATAATCCTGACTTACATGATCTTTCACTTTAAATAATTAATATCTTATTCATTAGTTTCTTATCTCTAAATCATATTCTTAGTCAAGTTGAGTTTAGAGCCCCACTATTATTAAATTGGGGTAATAGACTAATGCACCTCTCAAGGTAAAACACTCCTTAGCCATATTATTGCCTAGTGGAACGGACACAAAATACATTGTCCCAACTCACGTGATCTTTCACTTTAAGTGATTAATATATTATTATTTAGTTGTGTATATCAATATTATTGTGTACGAATCATGTAGATATGCATAACACATAATTGAAAACATGCAGGGCACAACCACATAGTTATGGGGGCATTTCTCAAGGAAAATGCCACACTTTTCCTAAGAAACCTTAATTTCACATTATAAACATAATCCCTTCCATATTAATCATTTATCCACCAATTTTAATATACCTTTCTTAAATATTATTGTTATCAAAATATCCAAAAAACAAGGTCTAACTCCAATGTCATATATATGTGATCACAACCCTATCTCTTGAGTTATAATTAACAACACTTACAAAACTCTCACACAAGTTGGTATAACTTTTCTCATAAGATTCATATAATCACCAAATTTAACATACATTCCTAAAATTATAATATTAACAACATACCTAAAAATCAGGGTCTAACTCTAATATTTTACACATGCGATAATAACACCGCCTCTAGGATTATTATTTCCAATTTAAGCCATTTTTTCATTTTATTTGGACTTAGCCTATTCATAATTACTCCAAATATTTCACATGATATTCTTAGAATATTTTAAAACATTTAACACAGTAAAACATCAAAAAATTTATATTTAATCCATATTAAGCAAAATACCCTTAAGGATTCCCAAACACCCATCTTTTCCACCAAAAAAAACCTATAAGTCCGTTATCGTTATCTTTTGACACTCAATTTATCACATCACCATACATCTTAATCATAATAATTTTCCACTTACCATCATTATTCAAACCCACATCAAAATACCGTATATCATGCTAATTTATTTAGAGTCTATGAGATATAACTTATCATGACTATATCATATAAGCGTGTGCTTTCTTATTCTTAATCACCTTTTATCATATGATTCACATTATCATATCATAGCATTAATGACATAAAATTAATAACATAATCATAAAATCATGGTAATACTCATAATCATTCATAAAATTTAGTAGAAAGACCCTAAAATAAAACTTATATCATTATCAAAAAACACCGGTCTCTAAGCATGAATAGCCTGACCCACCTCCACCAAAACCTCTAAAAATTCACCTAAGAAACAAAGGTAAAACACCATTAGAACTTAATAATATAACCAAGGATATGCTAAGGAAAAGGAGGGTGAAAATAGAGCAAAACCAAATCGCGTAAGGCTTAAAGTTGCAATGATAGAAGTATACACAATAAGGGAGGGGAAACAAAAATTAATGCCTCACCAAAGGAGGGAGAAATGGGACAAGTTGTTGTTGCTAAAGGGGTGCCAATGGAAATAGGGGAAATTGATAAAGGGGGAGGAACAAAAATGTAGGCTAAAGTTGGGGGTGAGAAATGGTGATTAGAACTTAATAATATAACCAAGGATATACTAAGGAAAAGGAGGGTGAAAATAGAGCAAAACCAAATAGCGTAAGGCTTAAAGTTGCAATGATAGAAGTATACACAACAAGGGAGGGGAAACAAAAATTAATGCATCATCAAAGGAGGGAGAAATGGGACAAGCTGTTGTTACTAAAGGGGTGCCAATGGAAATAGGGGAAATTGATAAAAGGGGAGGAAAAAAATGTAGGCTGAAGCTGGGGGTGAGAAATGGTGATGAGGTTAGAGGGTGGAGGGTGGCAATGGTGATGAGGGCCAAAGGTTGGAGGGTGGAAACAGTGATTAGGGCCAAAGTTAAGGGATGATAAATGATGGTGAGATCTATTTTTAGGGGGAAAGAAACAAAGGTGGTTGTCAGTGGTGGTTTAGAGCTATGTGGTGGTTCTACAACGCAAAATGGTGGTGTTTACCATGGGTTAAGGGTGGTTGAAGGTAATGGAGGAAAGTTGGGAGTTATGTGAGGAAATTAAATGAAGTGAGGAGAGAGTGTGAAGGGTATATATAGAGAATGGTGGTGTGAGTGGTTGAGAATTAGCATAGGGAATAAGCAAAGGAAGTGAGGCACGATCGAGGGTAAGTTTTTCAAAGAAAAACATCATTTGAGATGTGGGAGTTGATGGTGGTGATGATAAAGGTAGGTGTAATATCCCCAAATTGAGCGAAGTGTTATAAGAACTGATATGGCTACTTATATCAACATGGTATACCATCCTTTTGGTGATTCAATATTAAAAACTACACAATTAAGCGTGTCTACCATGGAGTAATTGTTAGGATAGGTGACCCTCTTGGGAAGTTTTGGAAGTTTTCTAAGAATTTTTCGGGTAGTGTATGAGTGAGGAAAAAGTGTATTGAAAGCAATGGTATATGGGGTAGAATATAGTGAGACAGTCAGTTGCTGGGACACAACAAGGACATCAAGTTATTTGAGTGGGGGTGAATGTAATACCCCCAAATTGAGCAGAACATTATAAAGATTGATATGGATACTTATATCAATATGTTATACGATCATTTTGGTAATTCCGTCCTAAATACTCTATAATTAAGTGTGATTGTCATAGAGTAATTTTTAAGAGGAGTGACCTTCCCAAAAGGTATAAGAATTTTTTTGGAAATTTCTTAGAAAGTTCGTGAGAGAGGACAAAGTGCACTGAAAGGACTCGTGTTGATTTGTTAGGTCAGCCAATTAATCTGAAAGTGCTCTAAGGTGAACCCCATATAGTCATATCAACTCGAGGTATTATAATAGGTTAGTTAGGTTAGGGTGTAAGTATGGTAAAAGGAAAAAAAATGAGGGAAAAAAAGGAAAAGAAAAAAGAGAAAGGGAAAATAAATTTACTGTTAATATTAGAGTTAGGTTAAAATAATTTAGAATAGGGTATTATGGTAAAATTAATTATCAACTATCAAAGGTTAGATTTAGGTTTAAAATATTAATGATCCGAAATAAAGATAAAGATTAGGTTAAGATTTAGGATGAGGCAACAGTATAAATTTTAAGAGATTATGATAAGGTTAGGATATTAATTACTCGAAATTAAGATTAGATAAAATTTAGTGTATTAAAGCAACATAATTGCTTATCAAGTTAGTAGTTGTGTTGGGTTGCTGGTAGTTAATGTATTCTATATCTAGGTTATGTTGTGAAAATCATTTAGATCGGGTTTACTTTTTAAATTGGGTTGACTATCAAATAATCATATTTTTATTTTTTGTAATAAAAGAAAATATTTTTATATTTTATTTTTAAAAATTATTTTACTTATAAATCATTACATTAACATGATCGACTAATTCAAGATAAAAAAATTGGATCAGATATTCGTTTTGATCAACTTTAATTTTGACTAAATTGAATATCTATTCTGATTTTTAAAACCTAAATCAAATATTTAGAATTTTATATCTAATTTTTTGTATAAACAATAGAATTTTTTAATTTAAAAATATTTGGACGATCATACCAACAATGATGTAGTTGCTTACCTAGTAGTAGTGTTGGGTGGCTAGCAGGCAATGTATTTCATATATAGGTTATGTTGTGAAAATTATTTGGGTGGGTTTATTAATGAAATTGGGTTGAGTATCAAATAATAATATTTTTTATTTTTTAATCAAATAAAATATTTTTATGTTTTATTTTTTAAAAACTATTTTATTTATAAGCTGAATCTTTTAACATAATCAAATAATTTGGAAAAAAAATTGGATTAGATATTCGGTTCCACCAATTTTGATTTTAAATGGATCGAATATATATTTTTTGATTTTTTTAACCTAAATCAGATATCTAAAGTTTATATTTAATATTTTGTATATCGGATAAAAAATTTGAATTTCCAAATCTTCGAACAGCCATACCGAGACATACTTGCTTATTGAGTTAGTAGCAGTGGTGGGTGGTTGGTTAGTAGTCAATGTATTTCATATCTAAGTTGGGTTGTGAAAATCATTTTGGTAAAATTGGGTTGAATATAAAATAATAATATTTTTAATTTTTTTATCAAAAAAAATATTTTGATATTTTATTTTAAATTATATTACTTTTAATCGAGTATATTAACATAAACGAATAATTTAGAAAATTATTAGACGAGATATTCATTTCAGTCAATTTTAATTTTGACCGGAATAAATATCTATTCTGATTCTTAACACCTGAATCGAATATCTAATTTTTTTGTTTACCAAATCGAATTTTTGAATTTCAAAATCTTGAACCATCGATACCGACAACGACGTAGCTGCTCACCAAGTTAGTACAAGCGTTGGATGGCCGGTAGCCTGTGCGTTTCGTAGGTAGGTTGGGTTGTAAAAATCATTTGAATAGGGTTTAATTTTTGAAATAGTGTTGAGTATCAATAATAATAATTTTTATTTTTTAATCAAAGAAAATATTTTTAGGTTTTATTTTTTTTAAATTATTTTATTTATAAACCACATATTTTTAACATGATGAAATAATTCAGAAAAAAAAATGTGTTAGATTTGGTTTCAATTTATTTTAATTTTAATCGGATCAAATATATATTCAGATTTTTAAAAGCTGAATCACATATCTAAAATTTTATATCTAATTTTTTTTATATACTGAATCAAAATTTTAAATTTCAAAATCTTTTGAGAACCATACAGGCAACGGCTTAGTTGCTTATCAAGTTAGTAGTGGTGTTGGAGGGCCAGTATTCGATGTATTTCACATCAATGTTGAGTTCTAAAAATCATTTGAGCTGGGTTTGTTTTTAAAATTTGGTTGAATATCAAAATATAATTTTTTTTAATCAAAGAAAATGTTCTTGTATTTTATTTTAAAAATATTATTTTACTACAAACTCAATATTTTAACATGATCGAATTATTTGAAAAAAAATTAAATGCAATATTTGTTTCAGCCAATTTTTATTGTGTTCTAACCGAATATCTATTCTAACTTCTAAAATCTGAATCAGATACCTAAAATGTTGTAACTAATTTTTTGTGTACCGAATATAACTTTTAGGGTATGTTTGGTTAGGGGGTAAAGGGGGTGTAAATATTACAAGGGAAATTATTTCCCTTTTGTTTTATGATTGGTACGGGAAAAATTTTATTCGGGGGTAAAATTTTACTGTTAAGCGGGGGGAAATTTTTTCCCGATTCAATTGCCAAGTAATTTTATTCTCCCCACGTATTCTCTCCTCTCCCTCCTCGTGTCTTTTCTACGCCGGACGAGTCCTCGATATCAGTTGCCTATCCTTGCTCCCTGTCTGCCTGTCGAAGCTTTCCTCTTGAAGCCGAAGCCTGCCTCTCTTAGCCGAAGCCTGCCCCTCGAAGCTACTCTCCGGTGCTGCCTTCAACAGATCTGTAAAACTGCAGCTGCAATTTTACAGCCCCTGCACCACCATGTATCACCTTCTCCCCTTGTTTTTTTGTGGCTCCATTTCCTCCACAGCAGCCTCCTCCAATCTATTCTTTGATTTATTCAAATTCAGGGATTAGACTGTATAACACTCAAGCAAATCGAACCAAACTATAAACGAATCAAGCATTCGTCCCCACGGATTCGTAATTTTATATCACCGGCAGAGCAACGACTTAGTTACAACAAAAGCCGGAATCGTGACCGAAACCAGCATAGCAAACTGAAAACTGAGTGGGGAAAAAGATAACGCACCATTTCCTCTACTGCCAAACGCGGTGCGTTGAAATAGAGTAGATCTAGATGAGAGGTTAAAGGAAAAGCCGACGGGAAAATCAGAGAGAGAGGAAATATGAGTTTGCAGAATGAACGTACAGTTTGCTTCATTTGAAAAAAAAAGGGACGAGTTTTTCTATTTGTCCCTCGCCGTAGGGGGAGAGGTTGGGAGGGGCCAGGGGGTCAAAAACACTACGTTTCTTTTTCAAACATAAAATAGTGTTACCTGACGTATATCAATGTGAGTATTATTATCTAACATAGGAGTCTTAAAAAAATATTAATTATGATATGTACATTGATAAGACAATAATAATAACATTTCTAAATGAATTCAAAAAAATTGATGTTGTTGTTTTCTTGTTATTATATATTTTATAAATAAATAAAAATTCATTAATATTATTGTTATCATCGGTGACACTAGTGTAATTGTTATCTTTAATTTTATATTTATTTTACTTTTATCATTACTATTTTGTTGATTTCATATAATATATAATAAATCCTAAAAATTTGGCTTAAAATTTATATAGGAACAAGACTAAACAAAACGGAGCACGATGACTTTAAAATTTATTTATTAGATGGATTGAAGAAATATATATTTTTTTAATTAGATGAAGTTTGTAGACTTTTATTATATTTTAATGGATAATTATTATCTTTTTAGCTATTAAATATTTAGTATGTAAATTAATTGCAAATGTCTTATTTTAAATATTATTATAATATATTCATAGATTTTTTTTAGTTATTGTAATATGTTGTTTTGATTTATAAAAATTAAATTAAAAAATGTAATATATTAAATTTTGATTTATGTGATAAATAATTATTTATATTTTATATCTAATAAAAATATTACTAATTTTTCATGCTAATGAAGTAAAAGAAATTATTAGTCTAACATAAGTTATTCCTTCTAAACCAAACATAAGAAAAATATTCCCTAGCATAATTTATCCTTATATATCAAACAAGAAAGGTGGATAAATTTTCCCCCTTAAGTATTACCCCCTTAATCATTTCCCCCTTAAGTATTGCCCCCTTAATCATTTCCCTCATCCCAAGCATAGCCTTAAATTTAAAAATCTTTGGACAGACGTATCGATTCGACAATGACGTAGTTGCTTACTGAGTTGGTAGTAGCAGGCTTAGGCTAGCAGCGTTGGATGGCCCGGTAATAGGTGTATTTTACATCTATCCTAGGTTGTAAAAAATATTTAGGCTGGAATATTTTTTTTTTATACTTATGTGAGTATTAAATACTACTATTTTTTTTTAATGAAAGAAAATATTTTTATGTTTTATTTTTTTAAAATTACTCTACTTATAAACTAAATGTTTTAATATGATCAAATAATTCAAAAAAAATCAGATATTCATTTCAGCCAATTTTAATTTTGGTTGGATGATATATCTATTCCAATTTTTAAAATTTAAATTAAATATCTAAAATTTTATGTCTAATTTTCTATATATAAAATTAAATTTTAAAATTTTAAAAATTTTGAACAACCATATACTGACAACTTTTAATGTACGGAAATGTTATTGTGCCCACGTTTTGCATCTCAGAAATGTTCGGGGACAGGAATCGACATCAGAAACGTTAAATCGACATCTAGCAGAGAAATATTTGGTAAAGTTCGAGCCTCTTGTGGTCATTATCGTTAATAGTCCTTATTTGTCAATTTTGGTTGCTAGAATCTTTATACTTTGATGAGAGAGAAAATTGCCGTAGATTATAATTTTTTAATAATTGCTGCAACTTTATTTGCTAAAGACACAAGTTGCGGAGCAATATTTTTCAAATATTTTGGTATTTGAGTTGATATTGAAAGTATTTAAATAATTTTTTTTTAAAAATTATTAATAGTTTAAAATAATTAAGAAAGGTAGTAGTTTTAAGATTTTTTTTCTGTAATTTTAATAGATTTAGTCTATTTTTTAAAAATATATATATAATTTTTTTTATTATTTTCTTACGTCCCCACTCCCCACTAACGACATTTCTGCATTTCTTTTCATTTTCGTCCCCGTCCCCGTCCCCGTGGGTCCCTGCCGTGCCGACAACTCCTTGTATCAAAAAGGCGTAATCCCCCACGCCCCCAGGGGCCCCCGCCAGCCGGCCCGACAGCCATCACGAGGGAGGTAAATCACGGTGACCCAGCGCCAAGCACATAGCAGGTCCAGAGCCGACAACTCTAATTTGGTGTGCGTGGAACCCGTTGGCATTGTTAATTGTTTCTTGTTTGACCAAGGAGAAACGGGCAACTTAGGTAGGCGGACAAATGCAGCCGACCAATTACTATTATTAACTCAACGGCGGGTCCCATTATCTTAGCTCAACAAAAATCCCGTGCAAGTTAAATGCCTACTAGAGCGTGGAAGACTTTTGTTATATGAAATTAGAAAATGTGGAAGAGATGATATATATTCATTTGGAAAATTTTCTTTATAGTTTATTTAGATAAAATTAATTGGATATAAATTAAAATGGTCCTAAAGTATTTAATTATAAGTATAAAATATTATGTACATATAATTATACTAATATATACACCTAATTATACATAAATATACAGATAATATTCTCTATATATACATGTATATTGGAATACAAAAAAAAATAGATTAAATTTCAAATAGATTGACCAACTTTAATTATTTTGGTCCAAATGGACCACCAACTATTTTTCCTTATTTATTTTATAGTTGCTAGTTAAAACGCGCCTCACGCGCGCGACCCAATTCCATCACCTGCGATGGGAAAGAATCAACGAAAGCGTACCAAACCTGCCGGCAATGTCTCTTCCGGTAAGGAATTGCCGAATTCTAGCATCATTGAGGATCAGATGAGTACTGCTCGGAAACTTATTTTGGATACGCCCGAGGTATCCCCTCGGGGTCTGTTGAATGTGGAGAAGAGGAACATCGAACCGGATGATGATTCTATTGCCCCATTGATGAGAGTGAATGATACTACAAAGATTAATGATCCTTTTTCGATAGGGTTAAACCCTATCAATGCTGAACCAGATACGAAGAGTGAAAATAACTTTGCGAATAACCCTACTGATAGTTGGAAGGATATTTTGCTTAAGAATCGAAAGGAGGATGGTGTTATGAGCCTGAAGTATGCTCCTCCGGTGATTATCAATGGCGAAGCACAAGAAAAATTAGTATTAGAGGAAATTAAGGCTGAGGAAAAACGATGGGTGTATACTATAGTGGGTATGGTTGCTGGTTTTCAACCAACCCATCCTTAAATGGTGAAATATGTTAAAGAAAACTGGACTAAAATTTCTGTTATTCCTCAAGTATTTCTACATGACCAAGGGTACTTCTTATTTAGATTTGATAATGAATATGATTTCCGATCTATATTGAGAACGCCTTACTAGTGTTTTGGAGTCAGGCCTTTGCTCATTAAGAGATGGAATCCTAATGAACCTTTTGACAATGCTGAATGGAGGAAGATGCCTCTTTGGATAACTTTGCCTGGTCTTCCTATGACACATTGGTCTGTTGATTCATTAAGCCATATAGGAAGCTGTATTGGAATCCCCTTATGTGCAGATATGGTTACAGCCAATATAGCTCGTGTGTCTTATCCTCGTTTGCTTGTGGAAGTGGATGTTAGCCTTCCTGTTATCGATCAGATTCAGATTGCCCTACCAAATGGAGTAGTAAGAAGGCGGAAGGTTGATTATGACTGGAGACCAAGGTATTGTCCTAAGTGTGATCGGGTGGGTCATGATGTGAATGTTCACCTACCAAAACCTATGCAAGGGAAAGAAAAACCCATCCAACGAGTCTGGAAAGTTAAAAAGTCTGTTCCAGAGCAAATTAGCAAATCAGTACCAGACCAAGGGATGGTTTCTGATCTTCCTCAGAATGTAAATCTATACTTGCAGGCTAGGAAATTGGACCCTGTTGCTAGGCCAGGGCCAAGTTCATTCAGGAAGGAGCAAGAGCTAATAACTGTGCTAGACCCTGCAAATGCTGATGAACTATTGGAATTAACTACAAAGGGGAAAGGCAAAGAGGTGTATATTAAACCTGGAGGGGGTATTGTACAGAGTGGTAGTTTACCAGTCTTTACAATAAAATGAAGTTTGCTATGTGGAATGTCAGGGGTATTAATAAACTCCTGAAGCAAAAATTAGTTAGTAGATATATACAGTATAATAATTTTGATATTGTGCGCCTTTTAGAGACTTGAGTGAAAGAAGAAAAGATGAAGGGTGGTTTGTAGTGGATTAGGAACCAGTACTGCTTGGTCCACAATTACTCTGCTCATTATAATGGTAGGATATGGATTCTATGGAGAGACTCCACTGTGAAACTCCAAGTCCTTGGCATTTTTGAACAAGTTATTCATTGTTCTGTTGATTTAGCTGATGGCAAGCAGTTTTATGCTTCTATTGTGTATGCTCATAATGATAGTGTTGCCAGAAGATCTTTGTGGTCACAACTTGTGGATTTTCATTTCTCACATAAGGGTAGCTTAGTAATTGGAGATTTCAATGTGGTTCTTTCAGCTAGGGAGAAGACAGGTGGTAATCTTCATTCAGATGATATGGAAGATTTTGCATATTGCCTTTGTGCTTATGGTTTGGGGGAGTTACGTTCAACTGGCCCTCTTTTTACTTGGTCTAATCATCAATTAGGTTCCTCTAGGGTCAGTTGCAGACTGGATAGGGCACTTGGAGATCAGGAGTGGTTTGCTCGGTTTAACCATGTTTGGGTTGAGGTTATTGAAGATTGTCTTTCTGATCATTGTAGGTTACAGCTTATGTGGCAGAAGCATGAAAGAATTGGGGTTAAACCTTTTAAGTTTTTTAACTTTTGGACCACTTCCTCTGATTTTTTGCACTGTGTTGCTCATGCTTGGCAACAACCAGTTCAGGGATCCAAATAGTTTGGGTGGTTACCAAACTCAAACGTTTAAAACAGGCTCTAAAGCAATTCAATTTAGAGCATTTTGGTAATTTGAGTAGAAGAGTGGATCAAGCTAAATCGAATTAGCTGAAATGTAAGCACAATCTTCAAGCCAATCCTGGAGATAATGATTTGGAGGTCCAAGAAGGTATTCTAAGGAAGAGTTGGTGGCAGCAAGCTAAATTGGAAGAACATTTTATTCAACAAAAAGCCAGAATTCAGTATATCAAATTGGGGGATGGAAACAATGGCTTTTTCCATGCCAAACTCAATGAGAGGAGAAGATACAATGCTATATATGCTATGTATGATAATAATGGAAGAAATATCACTTCTCAAATGGATATCAATACTGAAATCTAAAACTTTTATGCTCAGTTGCTTGGTTCTTCTGCAAACATGCTAGAGGTGGTTCATCCTGAGATAGTGAATCAAGGCCCTACACTACACAGTGATCATCGAGCTTATTTGATAAATCATGTTTCTGAAGGTGAGATAAAGGAGGTTGTGTTTAGTATGGGAGACAGAAAGACTCCTGGGCCTGATGGTTTTAATGCCCATTTCTATAAGACAGATTGGTCTATTGTGGGATAAGATGTTATTGATGCTGTTAGACATTTTTGGAAAATAGGTTTTCTCTTAAAAACTTTGAACAACACATCCCTTCATTTGATTCCTAAAAGTCCTTCTGCTCGCATTGTGGCTGATTATAGACCCATCTCTTATTGCAATGTTGCATATAAAATTATGTCCAAGGTTCTCACTACCAGACTGCAGAAAATCATGCCAGTTATAGTTCACAGTTCACAGAATGCTTTTGTGGAAGGGAGATGGTTAGGTGAAAGTGTCCTACTGGCTCAAGAATTGCTGAGGAAGTATAGAAGAAAGGATATCAGTCCCCGTATGATGCTTAAATTTGATCTAAGGAAGGCATACGATACTGTGGAATGGAGCTTCATTAAACATCTTTTGGAAAGTATGGGTTTTCCAAGTCATTTTATACAGCTGATCATGCAATGTATTTCAACAACACAATTTTTCATTTGTTTGAATGGTACCTTATGCAAACCTTTTAAGGGTGGTAGGGGGTTAAGACAAGGTGATCCCTTATCCCCTTATCTTTTTGTGATAGCTATGGAATATCTTCATTGTTTATTGAAGACATTGTGGGATGGTAATCAGTTCAGAGAGCATCCTGACTGCAAGATTACAAAGGTCATTAACATTAGCTTTGCAGATGATTTGCTCGTCTTTTATAAAGGGCATATAAAATCAGCTGAGTTGATTCAGGAAAAACTGAAGATCTTTCATCTCACCTCTGGACTCCAAGCAAACCCTGAAAAGAGCTGTGTGTTTTTTGGTGGTGTTAAAGAGGATGCTAAACGCTTGATCTTACAGAAGTTAAACTTTAAAGAGGGCACATTTCCTTTCAGGTACCTTGGTGTTCCCCTAAACCTTGCTTCACTCTCTGTAAGTCAATATCAACCTCTTATTGATCAAATTGTTCACAAACTGAAGTCCTGGACTGTGTGATATCTTAGTTTTGATGGAAAGATGCAACTACTTAAATCTGTTATCTTTGGTATTGAGAACTTCTGGATACAAATGTTTGTTTTACCAAAGGCTGTCATTCATCAACTGGATAGTCTTTGTCGATGTTTTTTGTGGAATAATATGGATCCACAAAAGAGGAGAGCACCTGTTGCTTGGTCGAAAGTCTGCATGCCTAAAGAAGAAGGTGGGTTGGGCTTAAGACAACTGGTTCATTGGAACTCAACTTGTCTTGCCAAACACTTATGGAAACTCATTGAAGTTAAAGAAGGCATGTGGGTAAAATGGATACATGAAAGGTATTTCAAAGGGAGGGATATCTGGTTGCTTGAAGAGAAACGAGATTTTTCGTGGAGTATCAAGCAACTGCTAAGGGTTAGAAATCAGATAAGAGCATGCTATGTCCAATGCTGTCGTTCTGGAAAATTGATTTCAAACCTAGTGTATCATAATATCAGAGTTTCAGTCCCAAAGGTTGAATGGAATGCATTTGTTTGGAAGCATAGAGGTTTGGAGAAGCATAAATTTATAGTGTGGCTTATTTGTCATCGTGCTTTACCTGTTAAATCCAAGCTATCTCAATGGGGGATAACCATGGATAAGTTGTGCGAAGTATACAGGAATGAAGAAGAGGATTTAGATCATCTATTTACTCATTGTCCAGGTACTCGATTTCTTTGGAATTATACACTGAAGTGGCTGAAAGTGAAGGGGAATTTCAACAATTGGCAAAGTTGTATCAATTGGTTGATCAAGAGGACTAGAGGGAAAGGCAAGAAGGTGGTGTGGAGAGTTGTTTTCAATGCATTGTTGTGTCATATATGGATCAATAGAAATTTAGGTGTTTTCCAAATGTTACAAAGGAATCCAAGAACTACTATTAGACAAATTTTTTTCATTTTGTTGATACATCGAATGTGCATATAAAGAATTATTTAGAGAGGCTTGATAGATGGATAGTGTAGTTTGGCTAGGGGTATGCCCCTTTGTGTTTTTGTAACTTTGGTAAACTATACTTCATTTCTCTCTTTTTGGTAATAAAAATTTATTAATTACCAAAAAAAGAAAGAAAGAAAAAACCGCTGCAAAAATACTGGTCGGAGATGCCCTTCTGCTCCACAAGTTCTATACAATAAAAGTATCTTCTCCTCTTTCTCCGAGTGCCTTGTGAGTTGTCACTCATCTAGTTAGGGTACCCACAACAAAAGAGAAAAAAAAATTCAATATACATTTTTAAATTAAAAATAATTTTTTTGCCTCTTTTAAATTCTATATCCCACAAAAAAGACTCAATAATATAACATTAAAATATACTATCTTATCAATCTATACCCCACTACAAACAACTAAAATATACTTAATTAATTATATTATTGATAAATTTTTTTATTTTACATTATTAAATTTTTTTGAGCTGGTTTAATATTTTACACCCTTCCACAATTTTTGATTCTTTTGTCCTGCTATTGTAGTATTTTGCACGAGATCAAAAGGTGCAAAAAAATTTTTGCACCTCTATTGTGGACAATCTTAGAGAATCCAATTATTTCACTATTAGAGGAATTGAAAAAAAATACGACAGATATAAATTGCTTTGACATTATTTTAAAGGTAATATTAATATAATAATTTATTCTTAAAATATAATAAAATATTTATATGAAACTTTTTTAACACTTGTATTAATAAGTTTCAACAGAATATCTGAAAATTAATTTTTTATCCTAGAATGATGAGATATTTATACTAGTTGAAAAATTATAATAAAGAGATATATCCCTAGTTAAAGTTTATGACTCTTTATTTGAGTCAATGCAACTCTTTAATTAAGTTAATTAAAATTTTAAATTATGGATTATTTAAAGAGTTACAATGAAGAGGTATATCCTTTTTTTCAAAGTTCATGACTCTTCATTCAAGTCATCATAATTTTTCAGTTAGATTATATACTCACATATTTTATATTATTATCTACTCCAATAACCCCCCATAAGACTATAATATATATTTACATATTTAACAATATAATATTATGTGTAAGAAAAATATATCTTTTGATTTAAACCAATCCATAGCTTTAGTATTTTAAATTTTAATGAAGTTAGTGGTGTCAGAATATTAAACCAGAACTTCATCTATTAAAACCAAAAATATTATGTACATAATATCATCCAATATCTTAGGATGTCTCTGACTAATGTAGCACTATTATGGCCATGTGCTAACCTAGTTCATGAATATTTATAAGAGTTAAATACTATGAATCTCTTATTGAAGCGGCACCACTTCTATATTCAAATAGGCGGAGTTCCTTTATTTGCACATACATAAATGTAAAGCAAATTTTATCCATTAAGAGTTATAACTCATCCTAAGTATAAATGCAAGACCTACAAACATTGAATTAATATTTCATGAAGCACTTATCAGTAACCTGTTATTATCCATTAAACATTTAGCTAGTTTCACAAAGAAAGGTTTGGTTCCTATTACTAATGCTTTCATAGAATTTCAATATTATTCCACTTGATGTCTTTCTTACCATATCTCTTGGTAATCCTTTTGTAAAGGGATCTATTAAATTATTGTTCGTTTTAACATAAACGATAGTAATAATACCACATGAAATTATTTCTCTCATACATTCATGTCTCACACTTATATGTCTAAACGTTCCATTATAAACATGACTATGCGCTCTAGACATAGTTGCTTCACTATCACAATATACTAAAATAGCTGGCATAGATTGTAGTTGCAACTTTATTTCTATTAATAATTTTTTTTTATCCATTCCACTTCCTTGCCTGTAGCTACAAGGGCTACAAACTCCGATTCTATAGTCGAATGTGTAATACATGTCTATTTCTTTGAGGCCCAACTAATAGCACCTCCTACTAATGTGAAAATTCATCCTATTGTAGATTTATTATCATTAGCATTTGTTATCTAACTAGCATTAGAATAACCTTCTAGTACATTAGGAAAAGAGGAATGAGTTAATGCTAACTTAGATGTTCTTTTCAGATATCCCAATATCCTACATATTCCTTTCCAATGTTCATTACTAGGATTACATATATACCTCAAAAATTTGCATACAGAAAATTTAATATATGGTCTTATACAATGCATGTCATACATAAGACTTTCAATCGCACTAGCATATTCTAACTGTGTAACCCCTCCGTCATTATTGGTTAAAAGCTTTATACTATAACCATATGGAGTATTTGCTTATTTTACTCTAAAATAAAAATGCTTCGGAAGTAGCTTATCTATGTAGTGAGATTAACTTAAAGTGAAACTATTATCATTTTTTTTTACTTTAATCCCCAAAATAGTATCAACTTTATTAAGATCCTTCATCTAAAATTTAGAATTTAGATATTTCCTAGTTTCATTCACACCAAGAATGTTGGTACCAAATATCAACATGTCATATACATGAAGACAAATAATAACTCCATAATCTTTGGTGAATTTATAACGTATACATTTATCTACACTATTATGTCTAACACCATTTGACATTATTATTGCATCAAACTTAGCATGCCACTGTTTTGGATCTTGTTTCAAACCATATAATGATTTCAGTAGTTTAGACAATTTCTTTTCATTACCGGGAAGAACAAATCCTTCTTGTTGCTCCATATAAACTACTTCCTTAAGATCTTCATTCAAAAATGCAATTTTGGCATCCATTTGATGCACATGGAGCTTATATATGGATGCTAATGCCAAAAGAACTCTAATAGGAGTTATCCTTACTACCGGAGTATGGGTATCAAAATAATCTACAACTTCCTTTTGTGTAAATCCTTTGTGTACTAACCTTGTGAAATACCCCAAAACTCTAATTTAGAAATTTATGATAATATAGGAATTTTGATTTATTAGGGATATTAATTAAATATATTATTTTATTAAAATAAGGGGAGTATTTAAGAAAAAAAAGAGGAAAATAAGAAATAATTTAATTAGGGAAGATTAGGACATTTTGCTAATTAAAATAGAGTTAGGAAAATTTTACCCAAAATATCCTAAATTAATATAAAAATAAATTTAATTATTATTTTACTAATTTTTATTATTTAAAAATATTTAAAAATACCAAAATATTCTATATACCGTAACCAACCTATTTTTTCTTTTTTCTTTTTTTCGCTTTTCTTTTTCCCTTTTCCATTCCATTTTCCCTTTTCTTTCCTCTTTTTTCTCCATTCTCCATTTCTGTTTTCCCTTTCTTCCTTGGATTAGGCCAGCCCCCCCTCGCGGCTCAACTTCCTTTCCCTCTCTTCTCTCCCCCATGAGGCCCAACTTGCCATTCTTTCTTTTTCCTCCCCCTTGGTCACCTAGTTCTCCCCTCCTTTATATTTCTTTTCTTTTCCCCCCAAACCGGGCAGCCCACCTATCGTCTTTTTCCTCCCTTCTCCTTCGTCCCCAAGTTACAAGTCAGCCTACAACTGCCGACATCCTTCCTCCTGTTGACCTAAACCTCTCTCTCTCTCTCTCTCTCTCTCTCTCTCTCTCTCTCTCTCTCCCCATCCTTTTTATTTCCCTTTCCAGCCCCGACCTACCTGCACCTAGCCCCTCACATGCCCCATTCCCTTTCCTTTTTTCCCATTTGCCGAACTTGCACCTACAAATTGCAAGCTCGTACCAGCCTGCCACTACCGGCCCTTGAGCCCTGCCTCACTTGCCCCCTTTTCCTTTTCCCCCTTTATCTTATCCTCCCTCTAATATCCTATATATACCCCCAACTAATCCCATTCGGTCCTTTTTCCCCTACCTAGAAAATTTATCCCATTTGCGCCACCGCCTCTTCAGATGTCATCCCTGCCGCTGTTGCCTAACACTACCACCCAAAACACTGCCCAAACTCTTCCCTACATTACCCTCCATCAAACCATACCACTCACCACCCTTAGTTCCCCCTATACGAGCCACCCCAATCGTGCAAATATGACTAGTCGACCTACCACTTTACACCCATCGTCGCCCCTCTCACTACCATACGCCACCTTCTCTACTGCAACCACATCCTCTCCTACCACCCGATCCACTCAACAGAGCCTCCCCTACCTCCCCCTACCTTCCTTTCTCCCTACCTCCCTCTCCTTCACCCTTCCTCCTTCTCCACCACCTTCGGCTACCACCATAGCCACCACCTGCGCCGCTACCACCACTCCAACCCTCTCAACCCAAAGAATCCACCACTACCACAACCACCATCTCAATCTCCCTCTTCTAGCCCTAAAAATCCACCTCTCTAACCTCCCTCACTTCCTCCACCACTGCCGATGTCGTGCGCCATCACTGACGCTGCCTAGTTGCTGCCACCACTAGGTTGTGCCCTAACCTTCCTAGCCCTTAAGTATAATTAGTGTAATTGTTACATTATTTTATTATTATTATTATTATTATCATCATCATCATCATCATTATTGTTGTTGTTGTTATGAACATTGAAGTTACTAGTATTATTTTACTTGTATTATTATTATTATTATTATTATTATTATTATTATTATTATTATTATTATTATTATTATTATTATTATGAACATTAACATTACTAGTATTATTATTATTATCATTATTGTTACTATTTTAATTATTATTATTATTATTATTATTATTATTATTGTTATTATTATTATTATTATTATTATTATTATCATCATCATCATCATTGTTATTATTATTATTATTATTAAAGTTATTATCTTTAGTATTATTAATATTGTTAATAATATCTTATCATGGACTAATATAACTGCCTAAACCTATTTTGACTAATAATAGCATGATTAGCCATTTTAAGAATAATACCCTTATTTTACTAATAAAGCTACTATTAGTATTAATATCCCTAATATTAGATTATGATAAAGGTAAAGTAGGAAATAATAATAATGCTGGTAAGAGGAAAGTTAACCCTAGTATTTCTCTCTTATAGGTGAACTAAGTCCAAACCCTAAGAAGGCATAGGAGCATGCTCCAAGCCCGATGTAGTTTTAGATAAGGATGTGGTTAAAGCTTAATATGTGATTATGTGCTTTTTATGCTCTGTGTTATAATATGTTTGTGTACCTTATATGATTATGACTACTTACTTGTAGTGCAACATGAAGCTAAGGTAAGTATACATGTTCTCCTTATGACATGTGTAAAATCATATGTATGTTGTACTTGTGGTGCTTATGTGATATGGCCCTCTAGGACATGTATGCTAGGATGCTTTAAAGATATGGTGTGGGATGAAAGAATGAAAGGGGAAAAGGAAATTAGTTGATTAAAGGAAAGTAAGAATGACCTATGGGTCTCATGACTTATGGATGGACAAATAAAAGAATAATATGGACAAAATAAGAAAGTAAAGTGAATCTTGTATTAATAGTCTAGGGTTTGCACGCGATTGAATGTTCTTACATGGGGATGATCCTTACGTGGGAAAAGTTGACTATGGGTTTAAGTAAGGTGAGAGAAGAGTTGTTGGGGTGATTGGAGTGTATGGATGAAAAATAGTACGTAAGTTGGTATAAGGGTTTATGGGAAAATTGGCTAAGGTTTGGGATGAAAACCCTAAGTGAAGGAGATTGTGGAAGGGAGAAATAATGGAGAGGATTAGAATATGGGGGATGAGTGGAAGGATGTCACATGGAGGGTTTGCGTATGTCATGTGGAAGAGGGGATGGTAAGTGAGAGTGATGGGGGAAGAACATATGAGAAAAGAGAGGTGCTAGGGTTCGGGATGACCAACTAGGGTTTCATGGTCATGTGTGCAAATAGAAAGTAAAAGTGGGATGCTTGGGGATGAATCGAGTGAGGTGATGAGTTGGGGGCAAGGAAACATGATTTGTGTGGGATAGAGGAAGGTTGGGCCATATAAGCCAAATTAGAATTTCTCGAGAAAAGCCCTAGAGGGCAATAGTGAGTTGACTCAAAGACATGGAAAAGCGGGACATGACCTATGTATCTAGGATTTGGGTATTCGTGGTAAGTGAGGAGAATAGGGAAAGGATGTATAGACGTATTAGGAGTCATGGAAGTCCTAAGATAAGGGACAGGCCCTTTCCAGAGAATACGAGTAGGCGGGTTGTGCGAGCGGATAGTCTAAAGGACATGCATGTCTACGGTGAAAAAATATATTTATTAAGACATGGATAAGACACTAATCATTTAAATCAAAAGATTATTGAGCCGGGCCCAGACCGATCCACCTGTATAATAGTGGCCAAGTGTCAGGGTGCTCTAGAGACTGATCTACCGGCGAATAATAATGGTCAGGACCATTCTGCCCTATATGTTTCCGATCCACTTATTATAATAGTGGGGGATCCCAAGCTTAATAAACCAAACATTAAGTGATGATAAGACATGTGAAAGATACTAATTACTTATAGTGGAACACCATGAGAGTCGGGACCAGACCAATCCACTGGTATAATAGTGGCCATGAGCACTTTGCCCTAGAGACCGATCCACGGGCAAATAATATTGATCAAGAGCATTCTGCTCTGTATATTTCTGATCCACCAGCTATAATAGTGGAGTTCCCATACTTTCATGGACTTATAAAGAGCATGGTATGAAATGGATACATTGAACAA
This sequence comes from Tamarix austromongolica, assembly GCA_039764185.1. Classification (NCBI taxonomy): domain Eukaryota; kingdom Viridiplantae; phylum Streptophyta; class Magnoliopsida; order Caryophyllales; family Tamaricaceae; genus Tamarix; species Tamarix austromongolica. The sequence continues at coordinate 25,383,013 of CM077808.1, forward strand.
AGATCTAATGATTAAGCTTAACCGGGTTGTAACATGGCCTATACTATCTGCATTTCTTGTATGGTTGATCTGTATGGTCATGCTTGTGTTATATGTCTTTTGTGTATGGCCTTATCTACATGGTTACCTTGCTCAATAAGTAGCGTACTAACCATCCATTTCATGGGTGCTACTCATTCCCACAAGCAGAGGGCCTTGCTGAGTTTGTACAAATAGGAGATGCCATTTTCGATGCCTATGACACTTATGAGGCTTCGAGTGAGACTGAGATTTAACCTTCTTGGACTTGGAATGGGAACCCAAGAATGATTTAAACTAGACTCTGTTTACTTATGTTTTCGTTTTATTGTATTGTATCTTTTATCCCATTGGGGACTTTAACTATGTACTCTATTTGGGCTGTAATGACTTTTTAATCATGCACTCTACTTCTCTCGTTATGAACATTTTAGTTTTCTATGGATCTCTATTTTAAGTGTGTCTAATTCTCTTGTGAAAATTATCCTTTGCCTTGTAGTTGGTGCAAGGTTGGTCGGGGGCCAAGCTTGTACTAATCACGGTGGTAGCACCCCTATGCTTGTGTTGGTGTTAAAGAAATGAAAATTTTTAACTGTAATTTTTGGGGGTGTTACACCTTGCCTTAAATGTTTGTATAGAACCATAAATGTTATAGTTTCTTCTAAATACCCACTTACAACTAATAGGTTTATATCCCAGAAGCAAATCCACTAAGATCTAAGTATTATTAGATAATATTGAGTCCATCTCATCATATATGGCTTCTTTTCAAAAAGTAACATCTCTAGATGACATTGCCTCACTAAATGATTTGGTTCCATCTTCAATGTTAAATGTTATGGATATTCAATTCAATACTTTGGTTCTACTTCCCTCAACTAAGAAAATTATTGACTCTCTTGAAACAAAGTCAGAACCTAATAACTTCTCTTTTCTTTCCCTTTAACTTCTTCGAGGTTCACTTACATCCTCTATTTGCTTGCTTTTGTTTTTGATAGAAGGAACAATCACACCCTCATTTTTCATTAGTCATAAAATCATTGATAAATTTTATTTTAATAAATTCAATGTGTATCATTTCAACAATAACATTTGAACTTAGATCTAAAAGTGTATATGCTTTAGAATTACTTGCATAACCAACATATCCACTTTTAATTCCACTTGGTCCTAAATTACTTTTATGAGGATTAAAAGTTTCCTAAAATGCAACATAACCCCACACTTTAAAGTAATTCAAGTTTGGCTTTCTATTATTCCAAATTTTATATAGACTAACACTAATTTTATTTTTTTGGAAGGAATTCTATTATCTACATAACATGTTGTTTCAAGTACTTCGCCCTCTAAGTTAAAAGGTAAATTAGCATTTATAAACATAGCATTAACCATATCCACTAAGGTTCTATTTTTTATTTCATCCTAACCATTTTTTTGGGGAACGTAGGGAGGGGACGATTGATGTATTATACCATTTTTTGAACAATATGTAGTGAATTTTGTAGAGAAATATTTAGATCCCCTATCACTACAAAGAATATTAATTTGTATTCCCATTTGCTTTTCAACAATACATTTATATTCCTTGAATTTACTAATTACTTCATCTTTAGTTCTCATTAGATACACATAAGTAAAACATGAATTATCATTGACAAAAGTTATAAAATATATCTTCCCTCCTCAAGCTAATATACCATTCAGTTCATATATATATATATATATATATATATATATATATATGCACAAGATCCAAAATTTGTATATTTCTTTCAATCCTAGGAAATGGTTTCTTAGTCATTTTGCTTAAATGCATGTTTCACACTTTTTATTATGGTCACGCTTAAAATAAATATATCCATGTGTTTTGCATTTGATCTAGATAACAAAAATTAACATCTCCTAATATAGCATGCTATAAAGAAGAATAATGTTCAACAAAGTAAACAAAAAAAAAAAGAACAATTCACTTTATTATTAATAATAAGTCTAAACTTTCCATCACAAGTATACCCCTTTCCTACAAACAAAGTTTTCTTTGTCACTATGACCATATCAAACTCAAGTATAACTTTAAATCCCTTCTCACATGATAAATTAGCAGATACAAGACTTTTTCTAATATCAAAAACATGAAATACATTAATTGTAATACCCTATTTTTAGGAACCCTAATTATAAACTAATAATTATGTGTAATTAGTTATAATAAATATTGTAGGGTATTTGTATTAAATATTTTTAATATGTGTATTATTATGATATTAGATATAAATTTAATTAGGTTAAAATTTGATAGATTTTAGGTTACTAAATTAAACCTTAGTTCATAACCGGTGTCTGTTTCGTCAAATAAACCTAGTCCGGTAATCTTAAATTCTACTGAATAATTTTACCCAGACATTTTACTCCAATTCCTTACCTATATAATTTACCCCTATCCTATGCTAGATTTTATTTCCTCACCCTACTCCCTTTACCCTTGCACAACCATACTTCGCGCAACCCTTGAACCACACACCTCCCTCTACTATGCTTGTTTTCCTCCCCCTATTTTAATCCACCTTCTCCCTTATGCAACCATCCCTTTTAACTTGCTCCTCACTCTCATATTTTTTCATAAATTAACCCCAAGCATTCCCCACATTTCCTCCCTTTCCCTGAGCTCCCTCAAGTAAGAAAAAACTGCATCAAAGCCATTGTTTTCCACCATTTTTATGACATCAACAACTTCCTGTGCACACCACCTCTTTACTACACCTTCCACCACCAAATCTCCCATCCTACCTACAGAAAAAGTTGTTTTATCCCCCTAAAACCTGTAGCAAAATCCCCCTGAAACCACCCCTATGCTAAACACAAAATTGCCACAACACCACCCCACTTTTTGGCTAAATGTGTCGATCACTCCCCCGTAGGTTGAGCCTACTCCCTTCCTTGCATCCCTATAGCCCCTTCCTTGTCTCCGGCAATTTTGGCTGTTCCTACCCCCTAATTTCATCGTACTCCACCGCTGCTTCCTCCCTCTTCTTGTCAACTTCCTCTTATTCCTCCTCCTTTGTTGTGTGAGTTTGTTTGGCTTCCTTGCTGCTTTTCTTTTGCCAATTAGTAAACCTTGAGTAATTTTGATTAATTTTAGGTTATTTTCATGATATATATATATATATATATATATATATATATATATATATGCTAATACACACTACAAAATATATGACTTGTGCCAACAGTATTTTAGTCACAGCTTACCAACAGATATATTTTTGTGGCAATGAAAAATGTTTTTCCTGCATGAATTTTTTATCTATTGGTAATAGTATGTTATGCCAATAGATCTTTAGCCTACTTTTATATGTGTGGGTATTAGTAGTATTATACCAACAAAACTCATACCCACTCATATATCTTTTGGTATTAGTATATAAGGAAGATAAATGATTTAACTATTGTTATATCCCTTGGCACAACACATTCATTCCTCTTATACATAAGATACTTCTCTTATTATCATAATTGCCAATTTTATGTAAAATACTAATAATATAATATATAACAAGATTTATAATTAACATTATAGTCATTGTTAATATTATTATAACATAACTATGATAATTGAAATAATAAAATTTATTCTTAAAATAATAATTTTTTTAATAAAAGTAATGATCAATTAATTTGTGCTTTAAATGACCTATATGATGGGATATCACTACTTGATCAACACAATGGGGGTCTAGAGGGCATTATACCCCTAGTTGTTAGATCTTTTTTAGCCCAATATTATTATAGTTATTTATATAATTATTGTAAAATCTCATATTTTTCAAATTCATTTTCCTTAAACTTAATAAATAAATATTATTATTGTAAGAATTATTTTAATAAATATCATACTAAAAATAATAATTAGTTAAGTTGTGTTGCAAATAACCTAGGACGGAGGTCTCGCGAACTGGTAGGCGAGCTGGGGGTTCGAGGGGCAACGTACTTAGTATAATACCCTACTTCTAAGAAACCTAATTTTTATAAATATTATTGTTAATTTATGAGTTTTAATATTTAATTTAATTTTAATTATATTATTTAATTTAAATTTTGTTTCTATTTTAATAAGTATTTTGATTTATTTTAGATAAAAGTTTGTATCGGAAAAGTCTTTTGTTTGTTTCCAAAAAACTATTTATAACATTTTTTGTTTAAATTTAATATGGTTCAAATCATATTTTTGATATAAATTCTTTTAGATATTTTAATATTAAAAAAATGTCGGACAGTACCGACAACCCCCACCACATCCTTTATTTAGCTGTTCTTCCTTTTGTTTTTTGCAGTTCTGAATCCCAAGCCTAAGTCCCTTGCTCCCTCCTCCATTTTTTTCAGCAAAGAACCACTAACACACCACCTCGCCATCGTTCAACTACACCACGACAACCCACATCTCATCTGGTCGTCGACATCTATAGCAGCATTAGTGAAGCATTGATAGTAGAGTAGCAGCTACAACACAGCTAACAGCGCATGAAGAACAACAGCGTGCCACCAATCGGCCACCTCCAGTGTCGATCTACCATCGGCGAGTGGTTCTCTCTCGAAGACAAAGCTTCACCACCCTTTACCCGCACTATTTTCACTGAATTCGTTTGGTATATTTTCTTGAAACCCTAAATTTTTATTTTAATTAATTTTAACATAATGGGCTTTAACTAAGCTATATTACTTATTTAATTAAGTATATATGTATTATATGATTGAATTGGATGGGCTAATTAAAATGCCCCAAAAATATTTATTTTAAAAAGTGTAATTAAATAAGGATTTATTAGAGAATTAATTTAATTAAAATATATTTTTTAGTTGAAATAGGACGAAATTATTTAGGGCAAATTAAGAGGAATTTACAAATATTTTTATAAGGGAAAATTTGGGAATTTTACTAATTAAAAAGGAATTTAGGAAAAATCTTTTAAAAACCCTAAATTAGCCTAAAAAGGAAATTTAATATTATTTTATTTAAATATTTTTATTTTAAATACCCAAAATTTTTTAATTAATTTAATTGACCACAACCTACTTAAAATTTTCTTTTTCCTTTTTCTTTTTTCCTTTTTCATTTTCTTTTTCCTTCTTCCTTTTTCCTTCTTTTCTTTCTTTTTCTTTTATTTTCTTTCCTTTTCTTCTTCTTTCCGATTGGGCCTGTTGCAGCCCAATCCCTCCCTTTTTCCTTCCTCTCTTCCGTGGCCCATTGCCATTCTTTTCTTTCCTTCCTTTGGCAGCTGAAGCGTTGCGTATTGTGCCTTTTCCCCATGGAACGCCGTGTTCCATTTAAAACCTTTATAATCGTTACCGACCGGCCCGATTCTTCTTCTTTCTCTTTTCTTTCTTTTTCCCCCAGTTGCCCGGTTCACCTCCTTCTTCCTCCTTCCTCCTCTGCCATCGACCTGCACCTTCGAAGCTCCAAAAATGGTGCCGCCAACCACGCTTGACTTGACCGGCCATTTTCCTCCTCTTTCTCTTCCCCTTGAATTGCAGTTCGACCCATCCTAACCCACTTTCCTTTTTCCTCGCACAAAATTCTTCTTTTCCTGCACGAAAACTTGACCCTAACCTAAATTTATGCCAACTGATTGATGACGTTGACTACCCCAAACCCTACCTACATTATCCTCTTGCCGACCCCCAGAACCCTATTTTCCCCTCTAAACTCTATAAATACCCCTTGCTTGGTTGATTTCGAAACATTTTCCCCGAAACCCTAAGAAACCTACCCTATGCACCACCGTGACTTCAAATGATATTTCCTCCGGCGTCAGCCAAATACACCGCCACCTCAACCTACCTAAGTCTTCCCTACACCGTCCTCTAACTAACTAAGCCACCCATCTCCCTTGATTCTTCTTGCACATGCCACCACAGCCGTACAACGTTCTCTGCCCATCAACCCAAATTTTTACACTCACAACCCCTCAGGCCACCGTCCGCCACCACATCCACCACTATCACTACCTCCTACATCACCCAAAAGCTGCTACTAATCTTCCTCCACCTAGCCATACCCTTCTTTTCTCCTTTCTCCTTCTCCTCCCCTCTCTTTCTTCTTCTCTTCCTTTCGGCAGCCACCTTTGCCGCCGTGCACCACTGCCACTTGTTGCGCCACCACCCCCACTTTACTCCTCTTAGCCTAGGCTACCACCAACACCTCAACCTCCACTCTCATTCTCCACCTTTTCTTCTCCAACCTCAATGTTTTTCTTTTCTAACCTCTTTTCCGACCGCCTCCGTGCACCACTGCCAGTGCAGCCTTCTCTACCGACTCAAGGTGAAACCATAGACCCTCTCAGTCCTTCTCCCCTATTTATTTAAGTTTATTCTATTTTATTTCAAATTTTAGCATTTATTTGATTATTATTATTATTATTATTATTATTATTATTATTATTATTATTATTATTATTATTATTATTATCATTATCATTATTATTATTATTATCATTATTATTATTATTATTATTATTGGGTTTAATACTAATGTTATATTTTCTTAGCAGGTTCGAGAGTAGTTATAAATTATTTAAGTTGTTAGTTTTGAATTATGGGTATTAATAGTATTATTATAAGTTTTATTATCATTATTAATATTGTTATTATTAGTATTATTAATTTATTATTATTATTATCTATCTAAGGGGGCCGAAGCCTAATTTTATTTAGATAGGTGCGCTTGCCCCTATTTTTATTATTAATATTACTATTTCTACCATTAATAATAATAATAATAATAATATTATTATTATTATTATTATAAGTAATATGTGTTATTAATAATAATATTATTATTATTAAATAGTACCTTCACTATTTTGAGGTAGAGTCGAAAACCCTACCTTGTATTATTTAGGCTTAAGTTATTATTATTATTATTTATTATTATTATCATTATTAGCATTATTTTGGTGGAGGGTAGAAACCCATATATCACCATCCGTTTTGAATTACAGTAATATTATTATTAGTATTTTTAGTAGTATTTCGTATAGTTATTATCAGTATAGTATTATTTTATTTAAAAACCAAGTCTCAAGATAAGTTAGTAAATAATAGTATTTTTAGGAGGGAACCTAATTCTAGTTTTTCCCTCATAATAGGTGAGACCAGTCAAAGCCCTAAAGAGGTATAGGAGGGTGCTCCAAGACCAGTGACGTTTTAGGTAAGGGAGTACTAAAGCCGTTTGTGTATTATGTGTTTTATATGCCATGCATACCATGTGATGTGAACTATAATATATTTTATGTGTATTTGTATAACTGTCATATATGCAGCATGATATGGAGTTAAGGTAAAATCGTGCATTAAATTGTGGCATGTGTATTATGTGTATGGGTTGTGTTATTATTGTGCTATGGTGTGGCCTATAAGACATGCATGATAGATTTTTGTAAAATAATGATAGGGAGTGTCATAATGTGGAGTTAATGTTTGCATGGAGTTAAGGTTTGCATGGTGTTAAGTTATGCTATGGTTAACTTTGGTGGTGGTGGTTAACTAGGGTTGGAGTGGTTAACTAGAGTTGGAGGATAAGAATAGTAGAAGTCAGTCATGCATGTCTGGGTAAAAGCTTCTGAATAAGATACGTAAGACATTACTCATTTAAAGTGAAAGATTATTGAGCTTGGTCCAGCTGATCAACCAATTAGGAATAGTGGTTAGGGTCTTTATGATGAGTTCATATTTTGACATATTTTATGCCCTTATAATCTTAGTTTTTGGTAGTTTATTTAGCTAATATAGGGGAATAAGTATTGTTTTATGCTTAAGTGGTAAAATTTGCATAAATATTATTATTTAAGCTAAAATGATATATTTTAAGTAAATTTAGAATAAAATATTATTTATTAATTTGTATTAATTTTATTTTGCAGGTTTTATTTTAAAATTAAAAAAAAAAGAAAAAAAGAAATAAGACCTTTGGACCAACGGCCGAAGGCCGAAGGCCCAAAGGCTTGAAAAAAAACAACGAAGCAAACAGGTCTCGGCGCACGGAATCAAAGAAAAGCCAAGGGCTGACGTGTAAAGAGGAAGGAGCGGCCACACGGAAATAAAAGGGGGACAGCAGTGTGCGGCAGAAAAAGGAAGTGCGCATAGAGAGAGCGGGAGAGTCGAGGAGAGCCGCCGAGACCCACACGTGCAAACGAGAAAGAGAGAGAAGGGAGAGCCTTCCTTCGCAGGCTTGGCAGAGAGGGGCGGAGAGGCTCGACAGAGCCTTCAGTTAGGACAACGCACGGAAAGTGAGAGGCACGGAAACCGAAGCCTCAGCGACGCACGTAAGGTAGCAACGTAGCAGCCGCACGTCAGCCTGTCAGCCGCCGGCCGAGAAAGAAGAAAAAGAAAAAGAATTTGGCACAGAAATAAAGGCAAACAAGGAAGAAAAATAAGAAGAAATTAATACCGGTAGAATTTAATTCAGATAAAATTCATTTTTATCTGAATAAATTCTTGATCTTTTATTTAAAATTAATTCCGGTTATTTCTTTCTCTTATTTTTAATTTATATTTTAGATATATATTTCTGTGTAATTAATTCTTTTATTATGAGTGGCTGATTATTTATTGTTAGGGAATTAATTAAAACCCTAGATTATGATTTGAATTATAATTTTATTTTCTTTGTTTCATGAGATTGTTTCTTGACTCTATATTAATTGCTATCGTTTATATATATAATTATGTCAAGTATAGTTTATTTGGTGCATGCCTTGTTCTGGTTCCTCATAAGTGACAGTATGTAGGATTATTTGCCTGCGAGGTGGCCATCTAAATATACTAGAATTTATGTGTATAAATTGCAGCTAGGTTAGATAACAATTCACCTAATCGTTTTGTGATTCTAACCGAAGTGGTAAAACGTTTCGATACGTGTGGGTCAAGGATAGGAAATACAGCTAGACATACGTTTTGTACTAGTCTGGGTACTTAGATTGACAGCCTTCCACTTACACTTAATACATTAAATCTAGTTAAATATAGGAGCCTCTTATTGCTGCTATACTGCTAGTATTTAATAGGGTTAATATAGGCACGTGGTCGTATTAATTAATTAAGGGAAGTAATATAAGGTGTATGGACCTGCGTTTGGTGTGCAACTTGGTCGATCTCTTTCTCATGATTAAAATATGACTTAGAAATAAATATTATATTTTCAACTTAATCTAGTGGTGGATTTTTATTTCCCTAACATATTTCTCATATCTGCGGTTTCCCACTATTTTCATTATTAGTTTACTTTATTCTATTTAATCCTTTTATTATTTTATTGTTATTTTGATAAACTCCCATTAGTATTTTTCTTATTTATTTATTTTAGGTTATTTAGTGTTTTTTCTTTTATTTATAGTTTAAGCTAGTTAAATAGAGGTGAGCCCTCTCAATCCCCGGTTTAGAACAATACCCTTATTTACCAGTGCTACAATTGACAACAAGAGGGTTTAAATTGCGTGCCGGCTAAGGTCACACCAATTTTTGGCACCGTTGCCGGGGATTGGTAACTTTGCCTATATTATACTAGCAAGGTTTTCTTAGTTTGTTTTTATTTATTTATTTATTTTATTTTATTTCTTTTTAGTACGGTTTACTCGGTTAAAGTGTTTTTCTTATTTCAGGTATCCACTAGTGAATGCACACGAGAAGAAAAGCACAAGGAGAGTTGATACCAGTGAATCTTGAGATAGAAAAGTTCATTCGAGAGATTAGAAAGTCAAGAGTTTCTGGTTCTCCATCATCATCAACTGATTCTATCTATTTCACTCAAATGGAAACTAATAGAAGTTTACGAGAGCTAGCAGCCCATAACATAGCGGAAGCTGTACCTACATGCATAGGCTATCCTGAGCCAGATGAAGGGAAAGAAAAGGATTTCGAATTAAAGTCCAGCCTACTTCATCGTCTTCCAACATTCCATGGTCTCCCAAGTGAAGATCCAAATAAATTCCTAAAGGAATTTCAATTTGTGTGTGTCTCCATGTGCCCCAAAGAGGCAGATCTTCAAATCTTGAAGCTCAAGGCATTTCCATTTGCCTTGATGGATGGTGCGAAAGACTGGCTTTATGAGTTATCAATAGGACATACATACTCATGGGACAACTTAGCAAGTGCTTTCTTAGACAAATATTTTCCACCATCACGTGTCACGGTACTCAGAAAGAAGATCACCGGGATCCAGCAAGAGCCTGACGAGTCATTTCATGCATACTACAATAGGTATAAGGTTTTGCTTTCACAATGCCCACAACACGGGATGAGGGAAGAGAATTTATTGCAATATTTCTATGAGGGTCTCACTCCACTTGAAAGGAATATGTTGGATGCAGCAAGTGGTGGTTCGTTTATGGACAAAGATCTTATTTCAGCACAAGCGCTATTGAAAAATCGAGCCTCCACTGCACAACAATATGATGGTCTTTCTATTCGTGAAAGAGTAAATGAGGTAAGAGTAAATCAATTTGATGATAGACTTCACCAACTCACCAATCTTGTTTCACAGATTGCATCAGCTACTGGAATTGTTACCACATGCGGAGTGTGTTCGGCAATAGGACATCCAAGTGAGAAATGTCCCCAGATAAGAGGAGGAGAGGACAATGAACAAGCTAATGCCATCGGGTTTTCAAACACTTACCATCCAAGTATGCGTAATCATCCAAATTTTCATTGGAAAGATAATAATAATGTTCTTAATCCTCCAGGTTTCAACCAAGTAGCACCAGGTTTTTATCAAAAACCACGAGGATCCTCTCAGACTAATGACAAATATGATAAGATGCTCGAAGCACTGACAAATAGTCAAAACAGCTGGCAGACGGACAAAATCAACTTATACAAAGCCAATTGTCCATGAATAAGAGAGTGTCACATATAGAGCATCAAATGGGAGAAGTAGTAACCAAGCTCAACCAAATACATGATCCTGGGAAACTACCAAGTAGTACCATACCAAATCCAAAGGGCAGCCTTGAATCAGCTAATGCGGTAGTAACCAAAAGTGGTAAAATATGTGAGAATGCTCCAAATAAGTCTAAAGAGGTCTTAGAGCAATTGGAAGAAGATCCCGCTACAAAAGAGGGGGAGAGCGTGAAGAAACAAGAAAATAAAAGCGGAAACCGACAAACGAGTGATGGAACAGCTAATGAACTGAAATTTGAAAGTTTTAGGAATAGTAAATCCTCTACCATTCCTAATACTGTTATAACTAATCCTATTTCTACAGCTCCTTTTCCTAGCAAGTTATCCAAATCAAAGAAAGATGAGAGTGATCAAGCAATTTTGGATACATTTAAGAAGGTGCAAATAAACATTCCACTCCTAGAGGCTATCAAACAAGTGCCTAAATATGCAAAATTCTTAAAGGAGTTGTTCACCACGAGGAAAAGACTACGGGAGAAGGAAGTAGTGAGGATTAGTGAGCAATTTTCTGCGGTGATACAAAGGAAGCTACCTCCAAAATGTAAGGATCCTAGAAGTTTGACAGTTCCATGTGTAATTGGTAAAAATAAGTTTGAAAATGTCATGCTAGACCTAGGAGCATCTATTAATGTTATGTCATATTCTATTTATGCATCTTTAGGTTTAGGAGAGCTTAAGAAAGATAATGTGATCATTCAACTTGCTGATCGTTCTAACGCATTCCCTAAGGGGCTTGTAGAAGACGTCCTTGTGCAGGTTGATACACTTATTTTCCCAGCAGACTTTTATGTGTTGGATATGGATGATAGCATCTCAAGTCCAATGCCATTGTTATTGGGAAGACCTTTCATGAGAACTGCTCGTACAAAAATAGATGTTCATACTGGTTCTCTTACCATGGAATTTGATGGGGAAGTCATAAGTTTCAACATTTTCAATACTATGAGATACCCGATGGATGATCATTCTTGTTTTACTATTGACACTATCAATTTTTTTGTACAGGATTATTTTGAGGAGGTCAAGGAGGACCCATTAGATATCACTCTTTTAGAAAGTTTAGGATTGGATAAAAAGGGGGAAATTATTCCATTGGAGGAAATAGAAGCAATACTTTCACCACATCTTGTGAATGTTGTAGCTCACATGGAGGCAAACCCTCCATATCGGTATGGATTCCCTCCTTTTTCAATTCCCTTATCAACTGACAAGCCCATACCTTCGGTGATTTAGGCCCCCATTTTAGAACTCAAGTCATTACCGGATCACTTGAAGTATGCTTACTTAGGAGATAATGATACTCTTCTTGTGATCATATCTTCAAAGTTAACAGAGGAAGAAGAGAGGAAGCTTTTAGGAGTTCTCAAGTTTCACAAGACCGCTATTGGATGGACGCTAGCAGACATCAAGGGAATAAGCCCTACTATGTGTGTTCATCATATACTTCTTGAGGATGGAACAAAGCCAACTAGAGAAGCTCAACGTAGGCTTAATCCTCCTATGATGGAAGTAGTGAAGAAAGAGATCATCAAGTTATTGGATTGTGGAGTTATCTACCCTATCTCAGATTCTAAATGGGTGGCACCTATACATGTGGTACCTAAGAAGTCAGGGGTTACAGTGGTGAAGAACGAGGAGAATGAACTTGTCCCTCAAAGGACAGTGACGGGATACCGAGTCTGCATTGACTACAGGAAGCTAAATGCCACGACAAGGAAAGACCACTTCCCACTACCATTCATTGATCAAATGCTCGAGAGATTGGCCGGTCATTCTTACTATTGCTTTCTTGATGGGTACTCCAGTTACAACCAAATTCACATAGCGGAGGAGGATCAAGAGAAGACGACTTTCACATGTCCATTTGGTACTTTTTCCTATCAACGCATGCCCTTCGGGCTATGCAATGCCCCTGGTACATTCCAAAGATGTATGGTTAGTATTTTCTCTAACTACATTGAGAAAATTATTGAGGTTTTCATGGACGATTTTAGTGTCTTTGGTGATACTTTTGAATCTTGTCTCGAAAATCTAACTTTAATTTTAAAAAGATGTGAAGATACTAACCTTGTGCTTAATTGGGAAAAGTGTCATTTCATGGTGACACAAGGAATTGTACTTGGTCATGTTGTATCATCTAGGGGGTTAGAGGTTGATAAGGCTAAAATAGATACTGTGCGTTACTTACCCTCTCCCACTTGCGTGAGAGAGGTGCGTTCTTTTCTTGGACATGCAGGTTTCTATCGCAAGTTTATAAAAGATTTCTCCAGCATTGGACGACCATTGACACACCTCTTACAGAAGGAGGTGATATTTGAGTGGAATAAAGAGTGCCAACAAGCATTTGACGAACTAAAAAGGCTCTTGACTACTGCTCCAGTGATATTACCGCCAGATTGGTCCCTACCATTTGAAATCATGTGTGATGCCTCTGACTATGCAATTGGGGCAGTCTTAGGACAACGAAAAGATAAAAATCCATACGCCATCTACTACGCTTCAAGGACTCTAAATGATGCTCAGTTGAATTACTCAACTACTGAGAAAGAACTATTGGTCGTGGTATTTGCTCTTGAGAAATTTAGGTCATATTTGCTTCAAACTAAAGTTACCATATTTACTGACCATGCAGCTTTGAAGTATCTGTTATCTAAGAAAGACGCAAAGCCACGATTGATACGATGGGTACTCTTGTTACAAGAATTTGATGTGGAAATTAAGGACAAGAGAGGTAGTGAGAACGTAGTGGCAGATCATCTGAGCCGAATGATTCAAGATGGTGAACCCATACCATTAATTGAGAACTTCCCGGATGAGCAGCTCTTCGGGATACAGGTAACTACACCATGGTTTGCCGATATAGTAAATTATTTGTCAACACATAAGTTGCCCACCGACATGCCACATCTATAACAACAAAAATTAAAAAAGAAGCATCCCAATATGTTTGGGATGATCCCTATTTGTGGAAATTGGGTATTGATGGTATAATTAGGAGATGTGTTCCTGATTCAGAATTCGAGCATATTCTAGCACATTGTCATACATTGCATTGTGGAGGACATTTTGGTGCTAAAAAGACCGCCTTTAAGGTCCTGGAAGTAGGTTTTTATTGGCCATCACTATTCACCGATGCAAATAATTACTATATGAGATGTGATAGATGTCAGAGATCAGGTAATATTGGTCCTAGAGACCAGATGCCCTTAACTTCTATTATAGTCGTAGAAATTTTTGACATATGGGGCATTGAATTTATGGGACCCTTTCCATCCTCTAAAGTTTTCCTCTATATTCTTCTTGTAGTAGACTATGTATCAAAATGAGTGGAAGCAATTGCCACCCGGACTAACGATTCTCGTGTAGTTGCAGGGTTTCTTCAATCTCACATTTTCTCTAGGTTTGGTATGCCTAGAATAATCATTAGTGATGGAGGATCACATTTCTGCAATAGGACAATTGAAGCCTTGCTACGTAATTATGGGGTGACACATAAAGTCTCTACACCCTACCATCCTCAAACTAGCGGGCAAGCCGAAGTTTCCAACCGAGAAATAAAGAAGATACTAGAGAGAACTGTGAGTTCAAATCGAAAAGACTGGAGCCAAAGGTTGAATGACGCTTTATGGGCTTATAGGACAGCCTATAAAACGCCCATAGGAATGTCTCCCTTTCGACTTGTTTATGGAAAGGCATGCCATCTACCAGTGGAGCTTGAATACAAGGCATGGTGGGCTGTTAAGAACTTGAACATGAGTATCGACTCTACTGGAACGCATAGGAAGCTATAACTTCATGAATTAGAAGAAATAAGGGATGATGCTTTTGAAAGTGCTATGGTATATAAGGAGAAGACAAAAGCTTTTCATAATAAGATGATTCGTGGAAAGTCATTTGTCGTGGGACAAAAAGTGCTACTCTACCACTCGCGTCTTTACTTATTTCCAGGTAAGTTGCGTTCTAGATGGGTTGCTCCTTTTATTGTTACTCATGTTTTCCCTTATGGTGCAATACAGATCAAAAGTGAGAAGACGGGGAATGAGTTCAAGGTCAACGGTCACAGGCTTAAGCCCTATTATGAGTCATTTGTGGAGCATAACGTTGAAGAAGTGCACCTACAAGATGGACCCACACCAAACGAGTAGACCAATACAACGTCAGGCTGAAGACGTAAAAACAAGCGCTACTTGGGAGGAAACCCAATGTGATAAGGGAGTTTTTCTAACCTTTAGTTATTTATTTATTCAGTTTGTTTTCTCCATACCTTAAATTATATGTTTCCTTAATTGTTTACACATTGAGGACAATGTGTGATTTAAGTGTGGGGGTGTGTGTGTTTTATGTATATAATGCGTTTGTTTTATTAAAAAAAAATTATGAGATTTTTTAAAAGTGTTTAGTGTTTTTAGAGTCGTAGGAACCCTTAACTAGTTAATGAGGAATATATCTTTGAAATCTAACGAAAAGAGGATCATGAAATCGAGATGAAGTAAGTGAAGATTTTTTGTGTTAATTTTGATATAGGGAACACATATCTATGTGCCTAAATGTGAATGGAGAAAGAATATGTATGATTTTCTAACCACCGACATGACATGTTGAGATTCGTCACATTCCTTAGTGAGCTTTTGAACCATATGTACCTTCTTTTTCTGAGCGAATTTACACAAAATCATCTACTTTTTCTTGGCTTCAAAATTTTTTTGTAAACCTCATATATGTTTAATTATTTTGATCAAATTATTTGCCATAGATCTTGTAATGGACTATAGAGATTACTAGAACTTACTCTTATGCTAGTCGAAGCTTATAGTCAAAACATGCTCTGATTGAGAAAATGATAAAGGAGGCTTAGGAATTTTCCATCACATGACCAAATAGCTTAACCTAATTTGTGTATCCATGATATACATCCCATAGAAACCCTTTGAGCCTATACATGGAACATACATATTTTTTTCATTACCCACATTGAATAACCTTCTGGCCTTAATAACTTTACCCTTGCTTAAAGCTAGTGGAAGGAATCGTTATGGATATAGAGTGGTTGTAAATGTGTGTGTGAAAGGAATATATGTATTTATGCTAAGAAAGGGGATTGGTTATGTTTGGTGGAGATAAAAAAATTGAATGAAAAGAAGAAAAAAAATGAAGATAAAAAAAATGACAAAAAAAATGAAAAAGAAAAGAAAAAAAATGTTATGATATAAGGAAGAGAGGGAGTTATGGAGACGATGTTGAGAAAGTTCTATTCATGTTACATTTTATTGAGAAGTTGGAGGAGTGTATCTTTAATCATTGATGTGGAGTTATGCTTATATTTCATCTAATTATTAGATTCCACTAGCGCTTGATCTTTTTAACACCACATTTCTAAAATACTCCATACCCTTCTTTACCTTAAACCCCGCTACAACCAATAAGTAAGTCCTATTTGATTCTCAAGATGAGCAGCCTTTGATCTGATGGAGATTAGTCACAAGATTTAAGCATATGGTTTGGTCCATTTGGCAAGTATTTGATATCTTTCATGAGGTTTTATCCACAAAAACATGAGCCTTAATTTTTTTTTATATGTGAGTCGTTTGTTATCTTCATCATCTTATCTCACATACATGAGTATTTTTATACATTTGTAGCCATGAATCTAAGAGAAAAAAAATATAGGGTATCATAGTGAGGATGGATCTTGATGTGACTAAGGCATGGTAGATTTTCATCCATAATATTGATTTGTTCATACCTGTCATGTTTATGTGTGAACCATATGTTGAAATTGATTAGTTAAATCTCCTAATGCTGAATCTTAATTGATTGCTAATCTTGACGTTTGAAAGTAAAAGATCTTGAGACAAATATGGTTAAGGGTGTTAGGTTTAATTTTATTTTATTTGTGTGTGATTTTGTGGGTATATCATCTGCGAAACCCTCACAAGACCTTACTCGTCCTCGATGGGTGACCTAGGGGTTTAAAGGGCTTGTTGCACATGCTAAGTGTAATCGTGAGACCTACGAAAGTGGCTAGTTAATTCAATTTTATTTGTTTAGAGTAATAACTTGCTTGAGGAAAAGCAAGAAGCTAAGTGTGGGGGTGTGATGAGTTCATATTTTGACATATTTTATGCCCTTATAATCTTAGTTTTTGGTAGTTTATTTAGCTAATATAGGGGAATAAGTATTGTTTTATGCTTAAGTGGTAAAATTTGCATAAATATTATTATTTAAGCTAAAATGATATATTTTAAGTAAATTTAGAACAAAATATTATTTATTAATTTTTATTAATTTTATTTTGCAGGTTTTATTTTAAAATTAAAAAAAGACAAAAAGAAATAAGACCTTTGGACCAACGGCCGAAGGCCCAAAGGCCTGAAAAAAAAATAACGAAGCAAACAGGTCTCGGCGCACGGAATCAAAGAAAAGCTAAGGGCTGACGTGTAAAGAGGAAGGAGCCGCCACACGGAAATAAAAGGGGGACAGCAGTGTGCAGCAGAAAAAGGAAGCGAGCACAGAGAGAGCGGGAGAGTCGAGGAGAGCCGCCGAGAGCCACACGTGCAAACGGGAAAGAGAGAGAAGGGAGAGCCTTCCTTCGTAGGCTCGGCAGAGAGGGGTAGAGAGGCTTGATAGAGCCTTCAGTTAGGACGACGCACGGAAAGTGAGAGGCACGGAAACCGAAGCCTCAGCGACGCACGTAAGGTAGTAACGTAGCAGCCGCACGTCAGCCTGTCAGCCGCCGGCCGAGAAAGAAGAAAAAGAAAAAGAATTTGGCACAGAAATAAAGGTAAACAAGGAAGAAAAATAAGAAGAAATTAATACCGGTAGAATTTAATTCAGATAAAATTCATTTTTATCTGAATAAATTCTTGATCTTTTATTTAAAATTAATTCCGGTTATTTCTTTCTCTTATTTTTAATTTATATTTTAGATATATATTTCTGTGTAATTAATTCTTTTATTTTGAGTGGCTGATTATTTATTGTTAGGGAATTAATTGAAACCCTAGATTATGATTTGAATTATAATTTTATTTTCTTTGTTTCGTGAGATTGTTTCTTGACTCTATATTAATTGCTATCGTTTATATATATAATTCTGTCAAGTATAATTTATTTGGTGCATGCCTTGTTCTGGTTCCTCATAAGTGACAGTATGTAAGATTATTTGCCTGCGAGGTGGCCATCTAAATATACTAGAATTTATGTGTATAAATTGCAGCTAGGTTAGATAACAATTCACCTAATCGTTTTGTGATTCTAACCGAAGTGGTAAAACGTTTCGATACGTGTGGGTCAAGGATAGGAAATACAGCTAGACATACGTTTTGTACTAGTCTAGGTACTTAGATTGACAGCCTTCCACTTACACTTAATGCATTAAATCTAGTTAAATATAGGAGCCGCTTGTTGCTGCTATACTGCTAGTATTTAATAGGGTTAATATAGGCACGTGGTCGTATTAATTAATTAAGGGAAGTAATATAAGGTGTATGGACCTGCGTTTGGTGTGCAACTTGGTCGATCTCTTTCTCACGATTAAAATATGACTTAGAAATAAATATTATATTTTCAACTTAATCTAGTGGTGGATTTTTATTTCCCTAACATATTTCTCATATCTGCGGTTTCCCATTATTTTCATTATTAGTTTACTTTATTCTATTTAATCCTTTTATTATTTTATTATTATTTTGATAAACCCCCATTAGTATTTTTCTTATTTATTTATTTTAGGTTATTTAGTGTTTTTTCTTTTATTTATAGTTTAAGCTAGTTAAATAGAGGTGAGCCCTCTCAATCCCCGGTTTAGAACGATACCCTTATTTACCAGTGCTACAATTGACAACAAGAGGGTTTAAATTGTGTGCCGGCTAAGTTCACACCACTTTACCCTATAAGTGACCGATCCACCAGCGAATAATAGTGGTGTGGACTTAATGTCCTGTAAGCGACCGGTCCACCGGCAATAATAGTGGGGGATTCCGAGCTCAATAAACATAAACCAAAGTTTGCTATGGCACTTAAAAGATACTAATTACTTACAGTAGAACACTATGTGAGTAGGAACCGAACCGATCCACCGGTTAGGAATAGTCGTGTGGACATGTTGTCCCACAAATGACCTATCCACCGGCGAATAATAGTGGTGTGGACATGTTGTCCCACAAGTGACTGGCCTACCGGCTGAAATAGTGGAAGGTTCCTGTATTTGTATGGATTTGATAAAAGGCATGGTGTGACCGATTTCTGATAAGATATTAATTAAATAATTAATTTGGACTACTTGGGCCTTTATGTGTGGGCTTGATCATTATAAGTTGTATAATACTCTGTACGATTTTATGTATTATATGTGTGGGTTTGAAATTATAAGTTGAATACTATCCTGCATGATTTTATGTGCTTATGTGTTGACCTTAGTGCTTGGCTACCTTGCTCAGTACATAGTGTATTGATCACCCCTTTTATGGGTGCTGCTCATTCCCACGAGCAGAAGGTCCGTCTGACGTGTTGCAGGTAGGTGATGCCTTGTTTGATGCCATTGATGTCTATGGGACATTAGGTGGGGCCGATTGATGATTTTGGGCTGGATCGGGTTTTGGAGTGGCATGGTCATTTTCCATTTATGAGATTATTATTCCTGTTCTCTTTTAATTATGTTTGAAACCTCAAAAACAATTTTATTATTGTAGCTATTTTTCTTCTTTGAAGAACTATCTCTAGTATTTCGAATTAGGTAAAATGTATGCATACTCTGATTATTGATTTGCAAACTTTAATTTATGTATTAATGTGTGATGATGGAAATGTTTTTCTTAGCCTTAGCACTTAGTACTAGAAGGGTAGGAGTGAACCGGTCTGGTGCTAAGTGTGGCGATAGCATCCCCAAAATTTATGGGTTTTAAATTTAAAGGTCTTGTTTAAAGAAAATGTGTAAATTTTGGGGTGTTACACTAATTGTGTGGTATATGTTGATTTTTGGAATTTGTGATTATTAACCCGATTATGTCTAGATATCTTAAATTCATTCGATTAAGCTATTTGGGATAATTTGATTATGCATTATACTTTGACATATACTTAATTTCATATTGGAATTGTCAATTTATGAAATTTGTGCGAAACTAATTAAAATTTGATTTTTAGGTCAAATTCTTGCAAATTTAAATTGAATTGTGTAATTGAGTTATTTTATTAAATTGAGTATACAATTTGTAATAAAATATGTTTAGTTTCATTTCCTAACCGTTAATATAAATATTTTGGTAAGATTTGACTAGATTTACAGTCCAAGCTAAAAAAACTAATTATGTTAAATTGGGTATTTTCTTTATTATTTTTAATCAATTAAGTATATAATATGTTATCAAATAGGTCTAATTTCATTTCTAAATATTTAATTTAAATAAATTAATAATATTTGGCTGGATTTCATTTTTGGGCCTAAAACCCTACCTTTCAAATGAAAGTCTGGAAATTGTCATTTGTATAGTTATTTCCTATTAAATTGACTTTATAGAATTAATTGAAATGACCTTAATTTTGTTTTAACACCTTAATTTTGGATTAATTGGTATGAATTGTCTAGATTTGTATTTTGGGCTTTAAAACCCTAGTTTTTGGGAATAGTTTATGAAATCAATTAAATTGAGTTAAAATAAGCTAGCTTTGATTTAAATTTTAAATTGAGTTTTTAACTTATCGTGTCGATCAATTCTATGAAATTGATTGATTTGATGTTTTAGGATTGTAAACCCTAATTGTGTAAGTGATTTTTGATAAAAAAAAATTACTTACTTTCTATTATTTTATGTTTTAAATAGTGTTTCTAATCTAGTCTTTACGTTTTCTATCGGCGATCTAGGAAGATGCTCTAATGGATCCCAAAAGCCCAATGTGTATACCAGTTTATAGTTTTTTAGTTTCTCTTTAGTTATTTTATTTAAGGTGTTGATCTGGTGATAGGTTGCTTGTATGATTTATCGGTTTATGGGTCTTTTCTAGGGATTTTGAACTATGAGTGCTCAAAGCTAATGCTTTATAGCCTAATGTAGTTGGTTTTCCCTTTTGTATCTATAATGGCCTAATATTCTTTTGGTTTTTGGTGGAGCTCACAAGGAGGAATAAATTGGTATTAGGAGAGTGTTCTGAATTTTCTTATTTTGTCTTAGTCATTGTTGATGACATTTTATCTTCTTCTCATAATAGGGTAATGTATGGAGCATTAGGTCTTAACAATCCATAGGGTGGGTTCCTACATTAATTTTTATTCTTTGTTGATCATATGTGGTCGGTGTTTATGTCTCCTTGAGTTTCTATAATGGTTACCAATAATTTAGAAAAAGGGGGTTGGATTCAATTATCAAAGAGATATAATTTGTGTAAAAGCTTTAAAATGGTTGTAAATTATTGATTCCTCTTTCATTAGAATTTATCTTCCTTTTAAGCTATTCTTGCTTCTCGGTGAAGTCAAGGAGGTCAACACTTAAGTAGTTGTTGAATATTAGTGGTTGTACAACTTTTTCTTATTAGAAATTATTTTTGCTTTGTGGCAATGTCGTAGGAAATTATTACTTGTTGTTTCTTATTGAACATGGTTGTACATAATGGTTGTTAAACTTTAGGGAATCCATAGAATATTTCTTACTAGAATAATTATTTGAATAAAATATTTTGTTTGCTTTTGTGTTGATGATATTTGAATCTAAAATAATATCTATCTCTAAGATTTTATGCTAATATGGCTATATTATCTCTTTTGATTGGTTCAGAATATACAACATTATTATTTTACTACAAACGATTATTCTTTTACAATCAAATGTCATATATTCATAATGGTACTCGTCTATTTTAATTTTTTTTATATATTTTTTACACTTGTCTAATTGGAGTTTGAATATTATCTGAATTTATTGATTGAAGTTCTTTGCTGAATGTCAATTGGGCTTTTAAGATATAGTTCTTGATATCATGTAGGAACTTAATGTCATGGATGTATTTAAGGAGAAGAGTTGGGTGAAACTAAGGAGAGTAGAAAATACTTATAAAAGAGCTTTAGATACATTCCTTAACTATGCATTTGCAACCTTGGTCATTGATGGAAATAAGATTGCTTATCCATGCTTGACTTGTGAAAATCAATTTTATCATGAAATAAATGTGGTTAGAGGTCATCTTATAATCAAAGAAACAGATATAGACTATCAAAGGTGTGTTTGTATTTTTTATGGGGAACAAAGGGGCAATGAAGATAAAGAATTTTCAAATTTGGGGCTTGATGATGATATGGGGTTTGATGATGTGCATGATGGTTCATGTGATGATGTTCTTGATATAGTAGGAGATATTTTTTAATTTCACAGGGCAACTAGAAATTTTCCAAGTTCTAATGATGAAGCTAATGCATTTTTTTAAGTTGATTGAAGATGCAGAGCAACCCTTATATCCAGGTTGTGAAGATTTTAGTAAACTCTCATTCATTGTTGAAATGTATCATCTGAAATGTTTATATGGAGTAACCAATATTACCTTTGATGCCTTAGCAAATTTTTTTTAAAGAGCTCTTCCTAAAGAATCAACAATGTCAAACTCTCATAGGCAAATGTAGGGGATTATAAAAAAAACTTGGACTTGGTTATGAGAAAATTGATACATGTCCAAATTATTGTGTACTTTTTAGGAAGGAAAATATTGATTTAGATAATTGTCCTATCTGTAATGCTTTAAGATGGAAAGTTTCTAATGATGGAACTGTGGTGAAATTACCTAGAGGAAAAAATGTTCCTTTAAAGGTACTATGACACTTTCCTTTCATCTCGAAGCTTAAAATGTCATTTATGTCATCAAAAATAGCCCCTTTAATGAGATGGCATGAAGAGGAGTGAAAAAAAGATGGTAAGCTCAAACATCTAGCAGACTCTTATCTTTGGAAATATTTTGATGCTAAGTACCCAAAGTTTTCTAGTGATTCAAGAAATATCATGCTTGGCTTGACAAGTGATAGGTTCAACCCATTTGGCATAATGGGTACTCAATATAGCATTTGGTCAGTTATATTAATGATTTATAACTTATTTAGGGTTTGATGATGTGCATTTGGTTATGTATGAGATAATTATACTTTACTTTTTCATTACTTATACATGGCCCAAAGGCACCTAGGAATGACATTGATGTTTTTCTTGAACCATTAGTTGGTGAGTTAAAGGAGTTGTGGAAAGCGAAAAAATGTGTTATATGGGGCCATTGGTACTTCTTGGATTCTAATCATAGATTTCATCATAGTAGAAGGGCCTTTAATGGAAAAACAAAACTTAGACCTCCTCCTACATCATATTTTGGGACAAAATTGTTATACCACATGGATGGAATAGATGTCATTTTTGAAAAATCCCCTCATACTCATAATAAAAGCAGAAGGGAGGATAAAAAAAAAGGCCTCGGAAGAAGAGGAGCATATTCTTCCAACTTCCATATTGGGAGCATCTTCTTGTAACACCCCAAAATTTACACATATTTTTTTATAATACCTTTAAATTTAAAACCCGCAAATTATGGGAATGATACTGCCACACTTAGTATCAGACCTGTTCACCCCTACCATTCCAGTACCAAGTGCTAAGGCTAAGAAAACATTTCCATCATCACACATTAATACGTAAATTAAAGTTTGCAAATTGATAATCAGAGTACGCATAAATTTTACATAATTCAAAATACTAGAGATAGTTTTTCATAGAAGAAAAATAGAGACAATAATAAAATTGTTTCTGAAGTTTCAAACATAATTAAAAGAGAACAGGAATAATAATCTTATAAATGGAAAACGACCACGCCACTCTAGGACCCGATCCAGCCCAAATCATCACTCGGCCCCGCCTGATGTCCCATAGACATCAATGGCATAGAAGAAGGCATCACCTACCTGCAACATGTCAGACGGGGCTTCTACTCGTGGAATGAGCATCACCCATAAAAGGGGTGATCAATACGCTATGTACTAAGTAAGGTAACCGAGCACTAAGGCCATCACATAAGCACATAAAATCATGTAGGATATATAATATTCAACTACACTTTCAAAACCACACATATAATACATAAGGTCATGCAGAAAATAATATAGCTTATAAATGATCAAGCCCACATATAAAGGCCCAAAAATTCTGGATTAATTATTTAATTAATCTTTTATCAAAATTCGATACACACTATGCCTTTTATCAAATCCATGTAAGTACAGAAACACCCCACTATTTTTTTCGGTGGGCCGGTCACTTGCGGGACAATAGTCCACACCACTACTTTTCGCTGGTATATCGGTTATTTATAGGGCAATAGTCCACACCACTATTCCTAACCGGTGAATTGGCTGGTTCATACTCACATGGTGTTCCACTGTAATTAATTAGTATCTTTTAAGTGCCTTAGCAACTCTGGTTTGTATTTATTGAGCTCGGGATTCCCCCACTATTTTTGTCGGTGGGTCGGTCACTTGTGGGACAATAGTCCACACCACTATTATTCGCTGGTAGATCAGTCACTTATAGGGTAAAAACCCTAACCACTATTCCTAACCGGTGGATCGGCTGGACCCGGGTCAATAATCTTTCACTTTAAATGATTAGTGTCTTAAGTATTTTATTCAAAAATTTTCGCCTAGACATGCATGACTAACTCCTACTATTCTTATCCTCCAAACCTAACCCTAACTCCCATGCAACCCCTAACTGCCATGCAACCATTAACTCCCATGCAAACCCTAACTCCCATGCAAACCCTAACGCCATACAAACCCGAGCTCCATGCAAACCCTAGCACCATGCAAACATTAACTCATGCCACAATTTAATGCATGATCTTTCCTTAACTCCATATCATGGTGTACATTTGATAGATATACAAATACACATAAAATACATTATAGTTCACATCATATGGCATGTATGGCATATAAAACATATAATACACAAGCAGCCTTAGTACTCCCTTACCTAAAATGGCACCAGTCTTGGGGCACGCTCCTATGCCTCTCTAGGGATTTGACTGATCTCACCTATTATGGGGGAAAAACTAGAATTAGGTTCCCTCGTAAAAATACTATTATTTATTAACTTATCCTAAGACTTGGTTTTTAAATAAAATCATACTATACTAATAATAACTACACTAAATACTACTAAGAATATTAATAATATTATTCATGTAATTCAAAACGGATGGTGATATAAGGGTTTCTACCCTTCACCAAAATAGTGCTAATAATGATGATGATTATGATGATGATGATGATGATAATAATAATAATAATAATAATAATAATAATAATAATAATAATAATAATAATAATAATAATAATAATAATAACTCAAACCTAAATAATACAAGGTAGGGTTTTTGACCCTACCTCCAAAAAATGAAGGTATTATTTAATAATATTAATAACACATATTACTTATAATAATATTAAAAAAAATAAAGATAATAATCATAATAATAATATTATTATTATTAGTAGTAGAAATACTAATAATAATAATAATAATAATAATAATAATAATAAAATATGAGTATGTGAATTATTAACATAAAATAGGGCTTCGACCCTCCTTAGATAAATAATAGTAATAATAATAATAAAATAATAATAATAATAATAATAATAATAATAATAAAACTTAGAATAATACAATTAATAACCATAATTCGAACCTAACAACTTAAATATTTTATTACTACTCTCGATCCTGCCAAGAAAATATAACATTAATATTACATCCAATAATAATAATAATAATCATAATAATGATAATAATAATAATATTAATAATCAAATAAATGATAAAAATTGGAATAAAATATAATAAAATTAAATAAATAGGGGGAAAGGGCTAAGAGGGTCTAGAGTTTCACCTTGAGTCGGTGAGGATGGATGGCATCGGCGGTGGTGTATGGCAACGGCGGCGGTGGCTGGAAAAGTGGTTGGAAAAGGGAAAAGTTGAGGTTTGAGAAGAAAAGGTGGAGAATGAGGGTGGAGGTTTAGGTTTTGGTGGTAGCCTAGGCTGAGAGGAGTAAATTGAGGGTGGTGGCGCAACAAGTGGCGGCGCCTCACGGCGGTAGAAGTGGCGGCCGAAAGGAAGAGAAGAAGAAAGAGAGGGGAGGAGGAGGAGAAAGGAGAAAAGAATCTTATGGCTAGGTGGAGGAAGATTAGTAGCAGCTTGTGGGTGGTGTAGGAGGTAGTGATAGCGGCGGATGTGGTGGCAGACGGTGGCTTGAGGGGTTGCGGGTGTAAAATCTTGGTTTAATGGGCAGGGAACTTCGCACGGCTATGGTACCTCATGCGAGAAGAATCAAGGGAGATGCATGGCTCAGTTAGTTAGAGGGCAGTGCAGGGAAGACTTAGGTAGGCAAAGGTGGCATCGTAGATGGCTGACGGTGGAGGAAAGGTCGTCGAAAGGTGCTATAGTGCACAGGGTAGGTTCTTAGGGTTTCAAGGAAAAGGTTTCAAAAACAACCAATAAAGGGGTATTTATATAGTTTAGAGGGAAAGGTAGGGTTTTGGGGGTCGGCAGGAGGGTAATGTAGGTAGGGTTTTGGGTAGTCGGCGGCGTCAATCTTCCAGCACAATTTTAGGTCGTGTTCAACCTTTTGCGAAGGAAAAAGGAGGACTTCGTGCGGGAGAAAAGGAAAATGGGTTAGATCATGCTGAACTAAGAGTCAAGGGGAAGAGAAAGAGATGGGAAACGACCAGTCAAGTCAAGCGTGGCCGGTAGCACCCTTTTCAGAGCTTTGAAGGTGCAGGTCAATGGTGGAGGAGGAAGGAGGAAGAAGGAGGTGAACCGGGCGAATGGGGGAAAAAGAAAGAAAAGAAAAGAAAAAGAAGAAGAACCGGGCCGGTCGGCAACGGTTATAAAGATTTAAATGGAACGCGGCGTTCTAGGGAGAAAAAGACACAAAACACAGCATTTCAGCTGCCGGAAGAGAGGGAGGAAAATGGAAGGATTGGGCTGCGACAGGCCCAATCAGCAGGAATAAGGAAAAAGAAAGGAAGAAGGAAGAAGGAAAAAGAAAAAAGAAAAAGGGAAAAGGAAAATTTAAGTAGGTTGGGGTTAAATAAATTAATTAGAATATTTTAGGTATTTAGAATAAAAATATTTAAATAGAATAATATTAAATTTCTTTTTTTTTCTAATTTAGGGTTTTTAAAATATTTTTTCTAAATTCCTTTTTAATTAGCATAAAACCCAAATTTTTCCTTATAAAAATATTTGTAATGTCCTTATTAATTTTCCCTAAATAAATCCCTCCCATTTCACATAAAATAATTAATTAAATTAATCCCCTAATAAATCCTTATTTAATTATATTTCTTAAAATAAATATTTTTGGGGCATTTTACTTCTATTATGCCATAACTTTGATATGATGCATGTGGAGAAGAATGTTTCTGAGAATTTACTTGGCATGCTTTTAGTCATTGAAGGGAGAGCTAAGGATACCTTACAGTCAAGACTTGACTTGTAGGTAAAGGATATAAGGCAAAAGCTATATACGATGAAATAGAAGATAAAATATATCTACCTCCAGGATGCTTCATATTGACCCAAAAAGAAAAGGAGTAATTATAAGGCATATTAGTTTCTGTGAAAGCACCGCATCCGTATGCTGCAAGCATTAGAAGGTAAATTGTTGATGGAAAAATCTTTAGATTAAAAAGCCACGATCATCACATCATAATGCAATAACTATTACCATTGGCTTTAAGAAAAATGCAGAACAAGGATGTGATTGAACTAAGTAATTGTTTTAAGGAACTTTGCTCAAAAGAGACAACAACCTAAGACTTGGAGATATTAGAGGATTACATTGCTCTCACAATTTATCATATGGAACACAGTTGTTTACCTTCTTTCTTTGACATCATGGTGCACCTAGTTGTTCATTTGGCTAAGGAGGCAATCATTGCAGGTCCGGTATTTTGCCATTAGATATATCTTGTGGAAAGGTATATACATTCTAGTATTTTATTTATTATTTTTAATGAAAGATCAAGCTTATGGTTATATTATGTTAGTAATATGATAATAATGTTACAGGTATTTGAGGAGGTTAAAAATGTATGTTCATAATAAAAGTCATCCTGAAGGATCAATTATAGAAGGATATATTGCAAAATAATGTCTAACATTTTATTCTAAATATTTTCCTGATGTTCAAACATAGGAAAATAGGCTCACACGAAATGATAATGATGATGATAATGAATTGCATAATGGGTTTCCTATATTTTCCTTAAAGTCTCGTGCAATTTCTAAGAAGAAAGATGTGTAATTGAACTATATGTTAATTGAGGAACCATTATGTGCTTGCAAATTGCAATACGTATTTGCACACTAAGTCCTAATTCTCTTTGAACAATTTTTTTTAATCATTTCATATGTATTTCTAACTTTATCATTTGTTTCTAGAGAGCATTATGATGTCATAAGAACTTAATACCAACACATATCAAATGTGATTGATGACATCCATAGAATAAAGTTCCCTGAATAGTTTGTAATGAATGTATGTTAATATATATACTCACTATGTTTATATCATTGGTTATACATCTTTTCATTCAAAGAGTGTTATTAATTATTAGGTCTCCAAGTATCTTCCAAATGAATCATATATTGTAGAAGATCTGACAATTCTTAGTCTTTCTCTAAGCATGTGGATAAAGACAATGACTAAAATAACTTGTAATGGATACAGGTGGCCCGTGAAAGGTATTGCTAAGAGGAGTGTAACTCAAAACTTTGGTGTTCTAGTCAATGCAAACATAAATATTGGGAGCATGTCATACTATGGTGTTTTGACTGAAATTATTGAGTTAGCTTATCCTTGTGGAAGGAGTGTTATTTTATTTCGATGCCATTGGGTTGATCCTAGTAGAGGAGTTAAAGAGGATGAACTTGGATTTACTCTTGCTAATTTAAAAGCCATTCTAAAAACAAATGAACCTTTTGTCCTAGTATCTCAAGCATTATAGGTGTTCTATACCCCTAGATTCTAAAGAATGAAATTGACATGTTGTTAATGTCACTAAGCCAAGAGACTTGTTTGAAATGGAAGATGATCTCATACCTAAAGTGGATTGTGGACAAACTAGCATGCCTACAAATTTAGGTGTAGATGATTTTACTAGTATTAGAGAAGAAGAAGAAGAACCTTTCTTTGCTATGATGGAAGGTAATAATGATGATGAAGAAATTGAAGAATATAACACCCAAAGTGATGAAGAAGATGAAACTTTAAATTATTATGAAACTGAGTAGTGTTACAAATATGTATCTTTGTCTGATTATGGTTATAATGTTAGAAATTTAATTTTATTTTTATGTGTTTTGGTTATGAACATTATGTACTTTAAGTTTTTAATAGTATTTATTTTTCTTATGCTTAAACATATTTTGTATTATATGTCTTTTAATATTTCTAATTATCATTTGCAATATGGTATGTTGAATGAAAATATATACTAAGTCTACTTTGTATGTTACTAGGTTGTCATATCATGTTTGGAAAAGGCATCAAGTAAGTAGAAAATAACTACAATAAGTCAGGAACAATTAGAGGAAAATCTTTCATTTTTTTTTCTTCTTTTATGTACTTTCATTTTCTTAGCAATGTAAATGGTAATTATCGGTCAAAATTTATTTATAATATGTTATTTTTTTACTTCTAAGTTAGATATAGAAACATAATTAATTAGATACTAATTATAATTTTTATGTTACTAGATTTCCATGTCTTCTTTGCAAAAGGCATCGAGTAAGAAAAAAGTAACTACAAGAAGTCAAGGAAAATTGGAGGTATATTTTTCACTATTATTGCTTTCTTGTCTTATTTTGTTTGTTTTTGTTTTAGTAGTAGTAAAAATGGTTGTCATTCTATATTTCTTCATAATTTTTTGGTCATTTTTTTATATGTGAATTTAATACTTTTGAGTTGAGCAATTATATCCAATTTCTTAGCCAATAGTTATAAAGGATGAAAAGACTTTATATGAATGGACATTATATATATAAATACTTCTGAGTTTCTATATGTTGTTGAAAGAACACACTGAGGCCATCAATGACCATTCCCTACACATTAGCAGCATTATCATCTTTATCCATTTTTAATTTTTTAATAGCATGATTAGTTTTTGACATGTTGTTTGTAACTAATTTTTGATGTAGATTTAAGTTGTACCACTATTAATTCATCATTATTGTTGTATTATTTACACATGAAGTTATTGCTACAACATCTATAATTCCAAAATGTCCAAATGGAGGACAATCAATTGAAGCAATAAGACATACTTCTGGGCTAAAGAAAGTGATCGCAATCGATCCATCCACATATTCATCAATTAAGCACAAACTATTCACGCCTATGTCCTCAGAGGAAGGATCTCCGAGAGCTTAATTTGATATATATTTACTTTTATTGTGTTTAATTACTACATTCAATAATCTAAGACATGAGTTTAATCTAAGTTTTTATTACATTCAATTTCTTTCAATTAGGAGGGTGAAAAAGGATAAAATATATAAAAACTATTAAGGAAACAACCATTAACAGGTGGTCCATGTTACTTAGTCGTATGGGTAAGTTTAAAACCTTATTTGTGCAATAATAGATGATCCTATAATATAAAAATTATTAAGGAAAAAATTAATTGGTAGAATTTTATTATTTGTATGTCTTTTAAGATTATTGCTAGCATTTATTATTATTTGGTTCTCATCTTTTAAGGGGAACGTCATAAATAAGAATCTTCTTACTCAAAGATTAATAGTCTAAATGAAATAATAGTGCAAGATACTTTGAGAATTTCTAATACCAACATGTGTAAGTCATGTAATTATATTTGTTACAACTTTACTTTGGAATTTATTAACACTTTCTCCATGTTCAAAATGAATAACGTAGTTTCCCTTTTATTGTTGTTGTTAGGCAAACGACATAGTCCTAGGTGTATCCAGTCCAACAATGTGTCATCTATAATAGAAGTCAATGATGGCTCACAACTCGAGCATGTAATTTTAGGTGGCTATAACACCACAAATAGAAGAAGATTTCAAGATACAATGCCCAAAAATGAAAAGGGGCGTGGATGTAACAAGATTAAAATGTTAAAGAAGGCTGAGTATGTGGATGTCAGTGAACATCTTCAACCAATTAGTGATTCAGCTAGGCAATTGTCAACACTTATAGGCTACTTGGCACAGAATCCTAGGCGGTTGCCACTTGATTGTTAGGATTGGAGAAAGATTGATAGGACATATCTAGATTTGATTTGAGAGGAAGCAAAGGTACATTATCACAACATTTACTTTATCAGCTTTCTTATTTTTGTTATATCTATTATATAGCTTTTGTTTTCTATTTCATATTCTCCCTTTATGGACCTCTTATTGCTTTCCTAAAACTCGAGAACCATATAAGTGGGCATTGGGTAAAATCCATGAAGCTTGGAAAGCTCATAAGTCGGATTTGAAGGTGGTTCATTTTGATGGAAAAACACACAATCAAGCAATACATTCTAGGTCAAAGGAAATACCCGAGATGATGTGGTTAGAGATGGTAAAGTTTAAGGAATCTTCGAAACGCAAGGTAGTATATGTCATTTAATTATTTCAAAAAAAAATAGGCTATTACTATGATAGTTCTATTAGTTTATTTTTTATACTAATTTTTTTCTCATATTGTTTAGGAAAGAAGTCAAAGAGGGATTCACAATTGTGCAAAGTCAAAAATGTATTCATATGCTGGTTCAAGAGCTTTACACGCATCCGAACGAAAGAAAAGATAGGTATATGATTAATTCATCTAGGCAATACCAAATTTATTTTACCTTGTATACTTGATATAAAATTTCATATATGTGCTTTGATTAGGAAAAAATGGGGAAAGAACCCGATGAATTGGAAATGTGGTTGAAAACACGAACCGAAAAACGGTTCTAAGCTTAATGATGCTTCTATTGCAACAAGAGTATGTTTTCAATCTATTTTGATTTTAGGGTTATATATATGAAAATCTACATCATCTACTGCCTATTAATAACATTGATTTATACTTTACAAAAAGTGATTATGGATGAGATGACTGCACTTCTAGAAGGATATGATGCTAATGCTCAAAATGAAATATTCAAAAAGATGGTGGGAGAAGATAGGAATGGATATGCAAAAACCTTTGGTCTTGGTGTAAAAGTTCCATGAACCCATAAAAAAAAGATATGCTTTTAAGGGGGAGTGAGTTAAAAGGATCAAATCTGAATCTAGAGTTGAGAGGTTGGAAAAGGATCTCCTTAAGACTAAAGACCAAGTAGGATATTTGACCGGTATAATATATAAATTATTAGAGAATCAAGTAAGTTCCTCACTAAATGTTGATAAATTTTTTACATTTCTTATGCAACACATCAATTTTTGGATCTTTTTTCTACCACTAAAATAGTGCATAAATAGGGTGAAAAAAGAGCATTAGGGGTCACATAGTGATTAGGTTGGGTAGCTATGGTATGGTTTCACTACACCATAATGCCTGAAAGACAAAAATTATGTGTTGTTATTAACACCTTTTTCCCAGTCTGAGTAAATGTATTATATATAGATCCTAATAATTACAATATCAACCATGAATACTTAGAGTAAAGTAAAAAAGAATAATTATATTAAATTTACAAAACAGGGTACAAAAAAGCTCCTTCATCACAAACAAGATAAATGAATTTGTATCACCAACCACAACTACCATAATCAAAGACCATTGGCGATTGGTACAAAAATTTAGAAAACCAACTACCATTTTATATGTATAATGTTACCCTAGAAATAAAATAGTAACAAAAACATCTATTACCCATCCCTTAAATTCCACAATCGGAAAATAGCATACTACCATTACACTACCGATTGAGTTGAAAGCTTGGCCTTAAATTTATCATCTATTATTTATGAATATGCTATAATTATAGTTGAGAAGATATATATATATATATATATATTATTAACATAATAACTAAGAATAGAGTGTATGATATAATCAAACTGTTCATATTACTGATATAGGTATTAAGACTTGACTAGCTACAATATGTTGCATTTGTATCAAACGTTCATACATATTGTAGATGATTTCACTTATGAATATATTATGTGGCTCTCTAAATGACTGGTTTCACCTTCTCTATCTCCAACTATATAAAATATATTTTTAAGGTAATATATTATTTTTAGAAAGCTTTAAAATACCCTCATTATCTAGCTTTTTGATATGAATTTAGATTAATATGATTAAGTTAAGTGTATATATATTTTTAGGGAAAACATGTTGATGATTATTATCAAATGGGAATGACAAGAATGAAAATGATGACACTAAAAATGAGAATGAAGAAGATGATGTTTGATGAATTTATAAAGATGCTTTTGGGAGTCAACTTATGAAGATGGTCAATGCTTTTTTTTTGTTAGCTTACGAAGATGATCAATGTTTTTGTATATCAAATTATGAAGATGCTCGGTGCTTTTGTATATACATCAACTAAAGAAGATGCTCGGTGCTTTTGTTTGTCCGCTTACGAATATACTCGATGCTTTTGTATATCAGTGTACAAAGATATTTTTGTATAATAGCTTATGTTACAAGTTGTATATATAGTATTGTGCTTATAAGACTGTTATGGATTTGGGAGCTAAACAACTAATTATTTTGTACTACACAATAATAATTATATATGGTGTAGTTAATTTTATATAAGAATAAATTGTTACTACAGGTGGATATTGTAGTAATAGGTAATATCATCAAATCTTGTATGTTTTGGTAAAAGTTTTACCAATAGATAAATAAATATATATATATATTTTTTGTAGGTAATACTTTTAGTCACAGATATTATTTCACGGTTAATACTTTTACTCACAAATATAAGTGTGGGTATAATTTTTACTAACAAATAAATATTTATGGTCTTTATTAATTATTCCCAATAGATCATACATATATATGGATAAAACTTTTAAGTACAGAGTTTTTACCTACAGTTTTGTCACAGAAAAAATTATGTTGGTAAAAGATTTTACCAATAGAAAAATAGCTTTTACCAACATATAAGGCTCTATTGCCACAAATCATTTATTTTCTAGTGATATGTGTTATTAGGTGTTAAATTTTTAGGTAATCATTGAGGATCTGCATAAGGCAGTCTTTTGTATATTTTTGTAAACTTGAATTTAGGTAAATCCAATCACTCATAGGATAGTATAAAATTATGTGCGAGCATGCTAGGAACTTTTAGATCTAGGATCATGCTAGGGTTTATGTTTTTCAAGTATTTTAGCATGCATGATAAAATGATAATATGATGAAAGGATGATATGCAGGATTATTGATAATTAAGTTGTATGCATGAAATATGTCAAATGTTTTGCATTTTCATGCCTCAGATTTTGTTGCGGTCTCCATTATTATCATGTTATGATTCAAATCCCATGGTGTATGCCTCATGACTTCTTATGCATGGAATTAGGGTTACGATAATTCACATGGACACATATGCACATGATTAGGGTGAGCTTATGATAAATTCTATTTCTTATGGCTAAGGGTTAGAGATATTCTCTTATATGTACTATAATCATAATATGCCCATTTAAATGTTGTCCCATGCTATAAATGTGCGCATGTATGATGTATGAAAGGTGTACATGGTAGTCGCATGATTAGGGTTTTGGTGGGTACAATCCACTAAATGCATGAAAGGTAGAAAATATAATTAATCGCTAAAATATAAAAATTACCTACGTGCTAAAATAATGTGAAATATTGCCTTGTTGCCTACTCATCACAAATCTCTCTTGATGATTATTTTTTATACAAAAAATGAATAAAATGAGGAGGGTTTTTTAGGGTATTTCGACAATTTTGACCTAATATATCATTTATAAATAAATGAATGCTCAAATTGATTTATCCTTTTGATAGGTTGACCTTAGCTTTGACTTGTCTTGACCTAGACCTAAGACCTTAGGGTTTACCTAAATAATTGAAAATAACAAGAGAAAACTGATAAATATGTAAAATAGGAATTGATGTGAATTATGTGATTTATGTTATCACTACATAAGATATTAATAATTAAAGTGAAACACCTTGAGTTGGGAATGATTTCTCTATAGGGGCATCTACCTTAGAGGTGAGGTGTTAGCCCTCATTTTTGGTTCACCGATGTGCTGTTGTGCCCTAGTTTTAAAGGTCCTACTCTACTCTATAGGTGACCCACGGACCTTATAGGGGGTATTAATACTTAAGGACTAGGTGAGCGAGGTTGGGAGGATATTGTGTTGCTTTTGGGTGCTAGTATGACCAGGTATACCATTGTGTCCCTGGGTTCAAGGTAAGGGTATTGTGTTGCCTTCGGACGCTAATATGACTAGGTGTACCATTGTGTCCCTAGGATAATTTATATCCCTCTCAAGTAAGGAAGTAAAATGGAAATGTTTGTTGTAAAATAAAATAAATGGATTGTTGGTTCGGTAGTTACCTCAATGCCCTACCTTAGTTTATGTTGGATCTATTGGTTTGGCAGTTGCCTTAGTGCCCTACACTAGTATAGTTTTGGATTTCTATTTTTCGTATACACCTTAGTCCCCTACCACTATGTTTGGAATTTATTTAACTAACCAAATATAACTTTACACTTTGAAAAGATGAGAAATGTTCTAGTATGCTTTACCGTTGAGTTGAGACGTGGACAATGATATATGTTTCTCTATGAGTATTATCAGTATGGTTTATGCCTTGTGCTTACGTATGCCTTTCGGTTTCTATGTGTCTATGTGATATGAGGGTATGTTGCCTCCCATGAAGTATTGTGATTCACTCGGTATGAGAAAGTCGTACTGATACTACTTTTGTAGATGACTTTGTAAGGTTCATGGAATAATATGAAGGTTATAAGTGTGGGGCAGGACAAGTGAAGTCCTTGGGAATAGGTTACATTTTTATAATGGTCCTTTAGGTCTAAGAGTTAGGGAAAACCAGAGTAGTGTCGTCATGTCCTAGTTTTTGTTACTATCGGTTTTTCTTTGAACTCTTAAATCCTATACTGTAGTTTTGTTATATTATAGTACTACGACATCTATTTGTAAGTCTATTATATATTATTTTTATTTCCGTTGAATTAAAATGATTGTGTTTTTTGAAACCTTAGCACTTGGCATAAGAAAGGCAATGAGCTAGACTTATGCTAAATGTGATGGTAAAATCCGATAATTTATTAATCAATGCTTCCGCGAAAATAAAACTTTTCAGTTGGTGAAATGGGGGTGTTACATTAATCAAAGTCAATTTTTTGTCCTAAAGTAAAATCTAAGACAACTTATCCTTTTTTCAAAACATTGGCAATACTGTTGTTTCCCATAAGAACCTCCTCATGATTTGATAATTCTTCATGACTTAAACATCACCTTATTATTGCACTATAATATCCCAAAAATTTAAAATCCTAAAATTCATTTACCAACGAATTAATTTAACCTAATTTCTAAATTTTTTTATTTAATAATCATAAATTAATTATAGGTAAATTATATTACTTAATAATTTATTATTATTAATCCACAAACTTTACTCTAAAAAATCTAACCTAAATCCCACACCTAAAATTTTTCTTTTTCCCTTTTTCTTATTCTTTCTTTTCCTTTTTCTTCCTTTCTCATTTTCCTCTCCTTTCTTTCCCCCCTCCTTCTCCCTAGGCTATGTCGCTACCAACTCAGGCCCTTCTTTTTCTTTTCTTTCTTCCTTCCCTAGGTGGCCAAGCTCGTTTTATTCCTTTTTTTTTCCTTTCTCCTTTTCTAGTTTATTTTCTTCTTTTCTTTTTTCTCCCTTTATTCTTCCTCCTGCTCGTCTCCTTCCTTGAATCACCTTCCCTTCCATTTCTACCCCTACCTTGCACCTCTGCATGTCACCTTGTCCCTCTCGTCTTTGTTCCCTCAGCCATGCAACCCTATGCACGCTGGCATGCACCGTGCACTCCTGCCCCTGCACCTCTACCCCTATGCCTTTATACCCTGCACTCTATTGCCTACAACTACCTTCTCCCCATACAGCCATGCACATCAAAGCTACAGGCCACCCCTGTTGTCTTCCCCTCTCCCTTAATCTCTCCCTAGTTTATAAATACCCCCTTGATCTCTCCTTCTTCTCCTCTCACATCTGCACTCACCTCCCCTATTTTCCTTATCTCCTCCACCCCTGCCAACTCTAGTGTCACCGCCACCATCGATGCCTAGCCAGCCCCTTACCAACTCTATTCTCTACCTACGCCTTGCTGTCACTTGCACAACCACCCATTTTCC
The DNA here is from genome assembly GCA_039764185.1 of Tamarix austromongolica. Taxonomy (NCBI): domain Eukaryota; kingdom Viridiplantae; phylum Streptophyta; class Magnoliopsida; order Caryophyllales; family Tamaricaceae; genus Tamarix; species Tamarix austromongolica. Next base: position 25,420,392 of record CM077808.1, read on the forward strand.
TTCTTCTTCCCTTTTTTCCTTCTCCCACACCTTCAGTTGTAGCAGGATGCATTTCCATCACTAACCTTTCTCATCCCTCCTTGCCGCCACCACCTTAAAGCCACCTTACACAGGTACCCCATCCTATGCAACCACCCAAGTAGCCCTCCTTTCTACTCTTTTCTCCCCCTTTCTCCTCCTTTATTCTTTCTCCCTCTCGGTGGTGCACCACCCTTCAACACCATCATCCACCAACTCCACCACTACCAACTCCTACCAATCCTAATGCCACCATCCCATCAACCCTTGCCCATTCCATAAAAATCAACCACGGCCATTGCCACACCACCGTCTGCACCATTTTTCTCCTCCACCTTGGTCACCTCCATTTCCTTTCTCCTCCTTTAGCTTTCCTTAGGTTAATTTCTCTTCTGTTCTTAAAAAAAGGAAAATCTGAAATATATATATTTCTATTTCTAGGTAATATTTTAGTGAAAGCGGAAGAGGAGGCATAGGTCATGTGTGCTTAGAGACTAGAGTCACTTCAGTAAGGATATAATCATAGCTAGGGTTGTATAGTGTTTAATATATGTTTTTGATGTGTGTTATGTGATGGCATGTATGAAATGATAAATGAATCTAGTGTTGTATATGCAGTTTTGGCTTTATAGTAGTTGAAGGTAAGAAAGCTATGTGGTTATGATTGTATTGATTTCAAGTTTTAATGACTTATTGAGACCTAGGGGCATTTTGGTCAATACTATGAAAAAGGTGCCATTTAGGGTAACTTATGTTATTAATTGGCATAAGATAGGTTGGAGATATTAAATGAAATAACTGGGGCAAAAATAAAGAGGTTTATGGTAAATATAATATGAGGGTGAAAGACCATAAATGAGGGGAGTAAAACCTAAAGGGAGTTATGATCATATGTGAGTAGAGTGGGGGTTGGGTACTAGGAAGTGGTTATAAGGTTAATGATGATATTTTGGGTATTCATAAAATTTTGGGGAGACTTTTGAGCACTAAGGGAGGAGGTATGACTAAAAGGTAAAATTAGGGTCTTAGGAAGCCAAGGAATGAAACCCTAAGGGTGGGATATTATTGCACGTACAAGATTGGGGAGTTGGACTAAAAATTTGGATTATGATGTTAACCATAATATTTTGGGAGTGTGTACCAAATTTAGTAGCCATGTGGGATAAATGAAAGTAGTTACAACTAAAATAAGGAATTAAGGTTTCGGAGGGGATCGAATAAGAAGAGTATTATCACATGTGCAAAATGGGGGGATTAGGCTACAATGTTTGAGTTGATGGTTAGCCATATAATTCTATGCATAGGTATGGTATTCGAGAGCTAGATAAGCAGTAGAGAAGGAACTATGCCAACTAGGAAAAATTAAGGTTTTAGAGGGGATAACCCTAGTGGCTAATTATTATCATATGTGGAAAATATGGGTAACAGGCCATGAATCTTGACTATGGGTTTTCTAATAACATGTTTGGAATTTTTGGGTAGATATGGGACTAAAAATAGAAAATGGAGGTGAGGATAAGTCAGGGTTGTGAAATTAGGGTTTTTAATAGGAAGAAGGTTGTTTTGGGATAACAGTTGAGATAGTGCCTTATATGTGTAGGTGTACATGATTGTGTAATGGCCCTGACTTAAATAAAATATAAATAACACACTAATTACTTAAAGTGGAAGATCACTTGAGTCGGGCCCAATTGTACCTATCAATCTACTGGAGAGAATAATGGCCAGGAACATCTTATTCTGGAAGTTGTACCCTATTATCATTCCACCGGTAAGAATCGTAGGGTCCCAAAATCAAGTAAACCAAACCATTAGATGATAATAACCCATGGCAAGACACTAATTACTTTGAACAAAATACAATGTGGGTTAGGACCGGCTGTACCATGATTACCGATCCACTGGTGAGAATAGTGGCCATGAGCATTCTATCATAGGATTGTACTCTAACTATTGGTCCACCGGTGAGAATACCGGTTAGAAGCATCTTGTCCTAGAAGTTATACTTGTTTATGTTCCACCAGTTGAGAGTAGTGCAGGTTCATGAACCCAACATGAATAAAATCATGAGATGATTATCATTGTATTAATACCATATATTTGGATGATATTAAATAAGTCGTATTTACTTATGCATGTGTCATCCCTTATTGTGGTGTTATTAATTTTTGTGACCTTGTTGATTGTATTATTTTCATACTCAATACGTAGTGTATAGATTACTTTTATTATGGGTGTTACTCATTCCCACAAGCAGAGACCCACCTGAGTCTGTGTAGGTAAATGAGGATTCAATAGATGATTTCATTTCATACGTTGCTATGATTGGGGTGGAGTGATGCTATTATGACTGAGGTTAAGTATTGAAAAGTGTGTTATCTAGTTGTTATTTTTTACTAGTTTTCTTATTATTAATTTTCAACTAAATGTTTATTTATGTATTTCAATGTTACATTCGAAATGAACACCTAACTATTATTTATGTGATGGACTGTACTTGTGCTACATTTATCATGGGTTTTGTTATATTTTACCTTTGCCTTGTAGTAGGTATAAGGATGATCTATCGCCAGGCTTATACCAATTACACTAGTAACACCCCTCTTATATTTGAATATTTTTTTGCTTAAACAAAAAAATTTAGTAATAAATTTTTGGGGTATTACATGCACACATAAATAGTTGCGCTTGAATCAAGCTACTAATTCGATGACTTACTCATAGTGGCCATATGAAGTTATATCACCATGCCAATATGCATTTTAGATACCATTGCCACAAGCTCTTTAACTTTACTTTCTACAATGTTGGCCTTCTTAGATTTTATAGCATCTACCTTCTTCTTAAATCTATATTTACGAATGTAATGCCCTTTCTTTCCACAATGGTGATAGTGCCTATTTTTCTTTACATCATTGGACTTCTTGAAGGAATTCCCTTTCTTGTTAACTTTTAGGTTTTCTTGGGATTTTCCATTTTGATTCCTTATATTTCCATTTTCACTAACATAATTCACTCTAGAATTCAATAACAATACATCACACAAACAGGATTTTGCCTTAATTTGAAGATGTGTTTGAAATTGTTCTATAATCGTGGTTTCAAGCGAATGTAAAAATTTCTTTTTGTAATCAGTCCAACTAGGAGGCAAATTAGATACAATTGCTCCTACTTAAAGTGAATCGGGATCTTAACTTCAAGATCATTAATTTGGATATTGGAATTTGGAGTTCATGTAGTTGGTCCATAATAGGTAAATCTTCATACATCTGAAACTTGAAATATTTTAAAGTCAAAAATTTATCCATACCTCTTTTCTCGCTTTTGTATTTTGCTTCAAGGACATAATATATCTCCTTTGATGACTTCAAATTTGAATATAAATCATATATCTGATTCGTGAGGAAGCTGACTATATGACCACAATACACTACTTCACCTTCTTTACATTTCTTTCTTTGTGCTTTAACTTCATCACTATCATTTGACTTAGGTTCAAGTAACTTAGATAAAGCTGTATCGAGCACATAAAATATCTTGAATATAGTAAGTAGAAATACCATTCTATCTTTCCATCTTATAAAATTACTTCCATCGAATCGACTCAACTTGATTAAATCATTGTTTTCTCTTTTGAACGCTAAAGTAGAAACCTTCTCCATAATATGACATTTAAGTTATTAGGGGAATTGAAAAAAATAGAACGGATTTATATTACCTTTGAGGCATGTATGACACTATCTTAAAGGTAATATTTCCACAATAATTTACTCCCAAGATATAATAAATTATGTATACGAGACTCTTTCAATAATTATATTAATAAAGCTTCAACTGAATATCTCAAAATTTATTTATCATCTCACAATTATGTATTATTTATATTAGTTGAAGGGTTATTATAAAAATGTATGTTACTTTTTAAAGTTCATGACTCTTTATTTGAGTGAATATAATTCTTCAATTAAATTAATTAATTGTTTAAATTATGAATTATTTAAAGGATTACAATGAAAATATATATTCTTTTTAAAATTTATGGTTCTTTATTTGAATCAACACAACTTTATAATTAGATTAATTAATTTTTAAAATTATAAATATTTAAAGAATTATTTTAAATATATACTCCGGTATATATATATTATAAATTTACGATTTTTTATTTAAGTTATTCCTACTTTTCAATTAAAATTATATACTCCCGTTACGCGTATAGCTTACTTCAATAGTCACTGATATGATGATGGCTTGGAACACGACCGTAACTTGGGTCATTGCGTGCAAGACCCGGGTGAAGGTCTGTAATCGTATTCCACTCATCTCATTAAGGCAATATGCTTGACCTCTAGCGTCAATATTCTTGTCTTGGGGTCAGCGAGCGGTGCGAGCTTTCACAGCAGAAGAGTTCTTCCGTACGGTGTTTAGGCTATTTTGGCCTTAGTTTAAAGAAAAATTAGTTTGAGATTTAATTAAGTAGAATTAATAGAATAAAAATTAATATAATTTTAAAGTATTTAATTTTAAATATAAAATATTATTTTTTAATAATTATTTGACTTAATAAAATTTTAAAATAATTTTCCCCTAGTTTAATTGTAAGGCGGGAAAGCTTCTATTCAACTTCTACTATTAATAATAATAAATAAAATAAAAAAATAGGTCGGCCGTTGATGCTTTTTGACCCGGCATTTCGATGAGTGACATAGTTAGGTACGCCGCCGCGTCATCTTTCTCCTCACCGACTTGCGTAGTTGCGTTGCATCCAGCCATCCACCGCATCCGCTGGCATAAAGGGGAAGGAGTGAAGGACACATAAGTGCGTTGCCGTCTTGCCTACTCTTTGTCCTTTGATTGATGACTCTGTTTCTCCAGCCACCCCTCATTCCTCTGTCGGCCGAGAAATATAATAATTTCCACTCATCGCTCCTTTGATTATTGATGCTCATCAAATGCAATTTCGAAATGAGTATGGCACACAATTAAAAATACAAAAGTTATGCAATAATCTCACTGTCCAAAGAACGGAAAATAATAAAAAATCTGTGAGGTAAAAATAATAAGTGAAGTATAAATTTTGATAGTTTATTATTATTTTTTTCAATTGAGATATAAATGTATACAAATTATTCAATTGAGACATGATGATCAAAATTTACCAATTCTGGTGACATACAGAATCAATTTTTACCTAAATATTTCATTAATTACTTAATTTAATTAGTAATATAAAATTATATTTAAATAAGGTATTAGATTATTTTAAATGTACTAAATAATTTCAAATTTTCATTCTTTAAAACATTATAAAATTTTATATTTTTATTAAACTTCAAATATTTTATAGAATTATTGATTGTTCGTTAAAAAATATAAATACTCAATTTTTTTTAAAAAAATAGTAATTCATATTTTCATAAAATTCCAGTTTTATTATTTGATTTTAGATATTCTAACATATTCTGTTTTTTTATTTTTATTTTTAACAAATTATTGATTTTACATAAAAATCCAAAAATTTTGAAAACTTTTAATTGTTTTTTTTCTAAATTTCATTATTCTTGATTCTATTTTTTTTTTAATAAGAATTTTTATAAACATAGATTTTTAAAAAAAAATTAAGCATTTACTTATGTCTATATGGTGAATAGACATCGATTGAAGCACAATCCTTAATGCTATGTTTGATTTTAATAAACTTTTGAGAAAAAAATTAAAATTAAAATATTTTTTTAAAAAAATTAAAGAAAATCAAATAACTAACATTTAACAATTTTATTATATTACTCTTTTTCTATTTCACTATTTTATGTAAACCAAATATAAAAAAATATTTTTCTCTTTATTTAGTTATTTATTAAAACTTTCCAAGAACTAAATGTAGCATTAGTCTTTTCGGTTATACCATAACAAAGCAACCCTCGTCTGTCACTCCTAACTCTTTTTAAGTGTAGTCGACTGCCACCTCAACCAGTGGCGGAGTTAGGCTTTGCAATGGTGTCACGGGACACCATGTAATTTCAGATTAAATATACTTTAATATGACCATATATTAAAGAGATCAACTTGGTATAGGAGATGACACTACGAAAATTATGCCATAATAACTGGAATAGAGGTCATGGGATTGAATATCTATGGAATCATAATTTTTACATCAGTTAATACCTATAAAATTAAAACAATCCTCATGCAGTATAAGGATCTGAACCTACAACCACTAAGACATACCTTACTCACCTCAACCATTTATCCAAATGTTGATTATAGATCTTTTTTATTTATAGGTATTATATATCCTAGATTTTTGTAATCTTTCTTTTTTAATCATAAACAATGCACTTATTTATTTGGCTCTAATTATATGACTAGTAATTACAATAATACAACTAGCTAATTCTCTATTTATAATATTATTAATAATATATTTTAAAATTGTATGATTAATTAATAAATAAATAATATTTTAGTGAGATTTTTAAATAATAATAATTTAATATTATTAATCATGAAAAATTATAAATTAAAAATAAAGTTTGGTTGAATAAAAAGTGATATTATATTATTTTAAATAATAAATTTATTATAAATAAAAAATTATTATTATTATTATTATTATCATAATAGAGAGATATTATAAAATAAAATATCTGACTCCGCTGTCTACGCTAATATGGCTGCAATCCTCTCTATACTTACCTTATGTCCTCTTTTGCTCCGTTCGAATTGTACGGTCATCGAATCCTCAGTAATCGTATAAATTCCTCACGTGTGAAAATGTTTAGAGTGTGTTGCGACTATAAACCTATACAGCATGGACATAATATCACTATTGATTCAATTTTTGTGAAATAAGTTGCCAAATTTTAAATTTGTTGTAGCGATAAAGTTTTCCAACGGCGGCTAACTATCAATTTAAAAAAGTTACGTAAATTTTGAAATAAGCTGAGGTGATAAAGAATATCGGCGACGACCGAAGTCATCGATGTAAGTTTTATACCAACAATAACTTCTTCTTCTTCTTTTTTATATGAATTTATAGCAGTGTATTTATTGCGAAAATATGCTGTCACTTTAGGTGTCTAAGTTCATAATTTTTGTAGCGTGTTCTTAAATAACTTAACATATTTACACTTATTTGATGAAAATGAAAGCAACCGAAGAGAGCAACTACATAGCTAAAAATTTAAAAAAAAAAAATAGAAAACGTAACAAATATTTATTAGAAAACGTATACGGTCACTATCTATATTCACAATTAAACAGCACAACTAGTGGCGGCGTCTAACAGATGGTGCACCTTTAGCAGGCAGAAAGCCAACCCTCCGGCCCCCGGCCCCCACCACACGCGCAATTTACTAACATATAGACCTGACGAAACTTACCTAACCTAAAGTCTATTTATAGCTGTAAATATACATTCAATTTGAATCAGCGTGGCGTAGAGACGGAGATGGGGACGAGAAAGTAGAGACGGATAAAAATATAAAAAGTTTATTTTTTTTTAATTTAGAAAATGAGAACGATAAAAAATATAAAATATATATATATTTAAATATATCAAATCTATTAAAATTAAGAGATAAAAATTAAAAAAAAATTATTACCTACATTAGTTAATTTTAATAATTAAATAATTTTTTTAATATAAAAATTATTTAAATAATTTTAATATAAATTCTGACACAAAAAAAATTTAGAAGAAACGGGACGGTGTCCAACTGCCGTCCCCGTACATCACATATCTCAATTTGAAATCCCAGCACATTCTAAATTAATTTGAAACTTATTCAAATTTAGTTAATCTGATAATAATTTTACCTAAATGATCTAAACTAAAATAATTTAACCAGAAAAAAATCTGACCTAAACCCGTCCCATATCCGGAGAAAAACTCGATAATGACTCGATTCGATCTTACCCAATCTGAAATGACCCAATTCAAAATCAATCCATACCCTGATATGTTTCCAAACTTGATCTACAATAAAGTCAATTTGATCTACAAAGTTAACAGATTACCTCATAAAAATTATTATAAAAACATTAATAAACTATCTTATCAATAAAATTTAATATAAAAAAAATAGCACGCAACCCATATAAGAACAAATGAAACAAAACTAGTAAAATTATATTCTATTATTACTGTTAAACATAAAAATTTTAATTGTAAATATAATAGTTATAATATATATTATTATAAGGACAATAATAAAATTTATAAGTGCATTTATTATTATCATAATAATTAATATTATCTTTATAAATATTATTATTATTATCATCATTAATTATAATAATAAAAATAGTTATTATGGTTAGTATGATAATTATAATCATTATAATATTCATAACAATTATTATAATTATATATATAATAACATTTATAATTGTATGTATAACAATACTATAATAATAAAAATAATAATGTATTATTATTATTATCACATATTTTATAATAATTATTTATTATATCATTACATATATTATGATAAATTACTATAACAAGCATAACAATAATAATAAATCACAAATTTTAATTTATTTATTATATTAAATTAATATCAATATAAGTTCTAAATTAAATTATACTAACATAAATCTAATATGACTTTTGAGTCTGTAGACTCGAATCGATCCAATTAAAACCCGAATCGGCCTAGAATCTATAGATCTAAATTAAGCTCGAGTCTCAAGAATCCCAATATCTTAGACCCAAACTCTACGTGATATTCTTCTAATTTGAAATAACCTTACCCAATACAAACATAACACAATTACAATTATCTAAATTGGATTTGAATTCAAACAATAACCAACCCAACATCAAATTTGATCCAATTGCGTACCAAACTCAATTTTAATCAAACTCCAGTTGACCTGGCTCAAATCAAAACTGTATAACCTATTTGTCACCTCTACTTGTATATTAAAAAAATTAATAATTAGAATTCCGATCTTTACTTGAACTTCAAATGTTAGAATTATATCGAAGTAATACTTGAACGCAGTATAAGGACTCATAAAATGATAATCTAATATGACGTCATATGTTGTTTGGTAAATACTTTCAATCTTATTCTATTTGAATCTTTATTATTATTATTATTATTATTATTATTATTATTATTATACTTTACTTATTTGATATGAGTAGGGAGAAAAGATGCATAATTTATACGAAAACAATTATAATATGATCATATTATGGAATATATTATTATATATTATAATAATTATGTATATATTTTATAATGATCTAATTTTTTTAGCAAAGGTGCATCAAAATATATTAGATGACCTGATAATATCCTTAAAGTATACTAGTGATATATTTACACTTATTTGATAAAAATGAAAGCAACCAGAAAGAGTAATTGCGTACCTAAAAAATAAATAATTATGATAAAGGGGTCGTTTGGTATACTTACAGTTATTTCTACAATAAATACAACTTCTAGGGAAGTTAGATATTGGGAAGTAGTTCCCCAAAAGTAATATTTATTTGTGTTTGTTATGTATATATATCTCTTGAGAAGTATGATAACTTCCTTAGTTGTTTTGTTTGGTTTATTTTCTTATTACTTAGGAAGTAGATATAAAATTACATTAATATCCTTTATTATTAAATATCAATATTTATTTTTCTACCTATTTTTTTACATAAATAGAAATTTTATTTACCACTACAAAAATATAAATAATTATAACTGACAACAATAAAATATTATAAAAATATCATCATATAATTGAAGTAGCTCCTATATCAAAACTTATTGTAAAAAATTAATAAATGTAATGACATAAACTAGAATGATGAAATAATGCTAATATAATACTAAAAAAATACTTATTGAATAATAATAATAATAATAATAATAAATGTGACAGAAATATTTTAAACATCCAGAATCAACAAACTAATAATATATGTCCTTCGATAATCCTCATCAATATTAAAAAAAATTATAGATAGTTAAGGATAATTAAATAATTTACAATTAAGTAAATATTATTTATTGAACATCATCCAAGAAAGTAGCTTCCTCAACATATGAGTGGTTTAGAATTACAGGGATAATAATTTTTTCCTTTAATTTTTTACATCCCTTAAATTAAGAAATAAGATATTTTTTATTTTTCATAAAATTAATAAATATTTTTTTTCTCTGACTTCCTTGATACGAACAACGGGCGTATAGGGGGGGGGGGAGTCCTAGGGATGTTGACTCGTAAGGAATGGTCCATAGTAAGAATGAGTTGATTGATAAATGAACGTCACTACGGCCGGATGCAAACTTCAAATCCTCTATTTATTTTTTTAGTTAGCGATCTTCTTCCGTGTAAGTACCAAAACCTCGTTTTGTAGATAATACTATATGAAAGAGAAGATAATGAGAAGATGTGGTAAATAGATTATACGTGTTGCGTTAATATGTATTATATTAAAAATGAATATGTTAAGCAATCAGATTTGTGTGAGATTCAGATTGGACGTCACTGAGGTTTGGTTTCATTAGAGTAATAATGTTTCAGATTGAATCTATATTATATTAGATTAAGAGAATATCTAAACAAATTTAGATCTAATGCATTTTTTTTTCGCATTTAGATTTAATTTGGATTCACAAATTTCGTGTTAAATTGAATTTGAGTTGATTAATTATGATCTATAGATTTTAAATCATATTACGTTTGAATCAAGTTAATTTAATTTAAAAATTATATTAATATTGATTGTTATTAATTTATTATAATGAATAAATTGAATTATTTGATTTATTTTTATTGTTATGCTAATTATAATATATTTTATTATAATATAAATTGAATTATTTATATTAGATAAAATATAATTTTTATGAATCAAATTTAATGTTTAGTTTTAAACTTTATATTAGATAAAATATAATTTTTATGAATCAAATTTAATGTTTAGTTTAAAACTATCTTAAAAATATATTTTGACATAAATTAGAATCTATTGAAGCCATATCAGATGGGTGCAAACCGTGTAAGTTCGAATCTGGTAAACTTGAGGCGATTCATTATCAGGCTCGTCAGCACATTGATTGGATTCTTTTTAAAATTAAATTATTTAGAATTCGGTCATTCGCTTATGGGTTACCAAACTCTCACCGGTTTCAAATCTAAATTTATGAGTCTAATTCACGTACGAATCGTGTCATCAATCAGCTTTGTTAGGTGTAATAACACGATACATTGACGTTTTAGATACCTAGGCTACAATATGTCAGTTGAAGTAAAATAACAATTTGAAAATTATTCGCGAGAAACCAATACTATACGAAAGAGAAGATAATGAGATAAATTGACTTTTTAGATATTTACATGTTAGTGACCATTTAAGCAAATTATGATTATCTAATTTAAATTGATATTATATCTAAGATTGATAGAAATTATTATAATCTAATCGTAAAATTACATAGTATCGCAAAAATATGATTCCAATATCAATATATGTCATAAAATATCATAATTAAAGTTAAAAAAAAACAAGAAAATCTACTTTTTAGTTAATAATTAAATTATAACAACTAAAAAATAAAATAAATAGTTCATTTATATGCATAAAAAATTTCGTACATGAAAAAGCTAACAATACCTAGAAAGAAATACAAATAATATTATGAATTAAATATAAATTAAAAAATAAATAACATTACAAAATCTAATATAGTTATTTTACTGATTCATTTTTTTCCAGCAATTAATTTTGTTATCATATTAATATCGTTCACATTAGTTAATACTCTATATAAATAAAGGGATGAGTCTTACATTTAGGGGAAAAAATATATAGTATTATAGGAGGAAAAATTAATTTTAAACATAGATAAAAAAATTTAATCTGTGTATAAATTATAAACTTTTAAAGTAGTAAGTAGAAATTCTACAACAGACATTGTTCTTAGGAAAAAGCTAGCAAGCAAAAAGTAAATCGATGATACCCAAATTAAATTATTTCCATTGAAACAGAGCAGCAGAGTAGTTGCCTGCACGGAATTAATTTTCCCCCAAACCAAATTGAATTAGGGGTCACATAAAAGCTAGCCAGTATCATCTCAAGCAGGTAAAGACTCTTGTATAGCTTGAAGTAGTAGTCTAGTAGATAACTGATCAAGATGATCGAAAGTCGAAACAACCTTATACTGTAATACATAAACGACTAAACGACCTCATAATGTCATACATACAGATCAGATCGCTACTATCGGTACCACACCTTAAAAAGCTCATCCATGACGTAGAATATGAAGTAAATGCTCCAACCCACTGACCCGATACTGCTTATAACCTTGTTTAGCCGCTCCAGAGGGTCATAGAAGGCGGTTATTACAATCGGAAATATAGCCACGATGTAGAAAATCGTCTCAAACCTCTTCCAGCCATCGAATTTGGTTCCGCCCTTGAGTTCCTTCTTCTTCTCATTCATGCCGTCGACAGTGGTCCTGTGATCGCGATGTTTGTCCTGGCGATCGCCTAGAAGTGGCGCATCTTCAGCCATGATGTTATTGCTAGGCATCTAAGAAACGAAGAAAACAAAACACAAGGCCAGCATAGAAGAATTTTAGAGTCAAAAAAGCCACGCTTATCACGCGGATGAACACAATTAATGAGACGCTGATCGGCAATAGGGTTCGACAAAGGATCGGCACATGTCACACAATCAACACTCAAAAAGCAAAGCAACCTGAGAACACATTTTATCGTCCAGTAGTATGGGATCTATTTAGCAATAAACCGAAAAATTGAAAGGCACCGATTCCTTCCGCCGCTCCGTGGCGGCCGGAATCATTGAGAAAAAAAAATTAACAATCATGGACCGACAAAGATAAACAGTGACCGAGGAGATGGGAGGCGGGACAGAAAGAAAAGAAGATTGAGAAATTACCGGCAACGGAGATGGAGAAGCCGTCTAACCCTAGGCTGTTGTGTGGAGCGGAGACTCAGCAAACTGAGCGAATACTTACGGCGGCTGATAAATAAATACAGAGTTCTATGTCGACGAGTGATGACGGGCAGAGTTGCGCGAGTAAGGAAAAAATGTGTGGACTTTATTTCTTAAAATTTTAGAAAATAAGGATGAAGAAAATGATTATATATATATATATACCGTAATTAATCTATTTATATATCATAAACATATAATTTATAAATATATATTATATTAATTTATAAATTTAATATTCTAATTAATACTATAAGTAATATATCCAATCCTCGTATGATCGGTTAGGTTACTTTACATGGATTAGGATTGAACAAATATACCTTTGGTTTGTGGAAAAGAATTTACTAAATATTTCTTTGATCTTATCAATATTATAATATATTATCAGCACGATTATACAATATATATATATATATATATATATATGCTTATGCTGGCAAATAATTATAAAGTTGATATCAAGTTTGATCGGTGCTTGATAAAAGAAAATATTTTATATTTATTTGTTATCATATTATATAAATATGATTATTATGTGCCATATACGACTAATCTACCATTTTTATTTCTTGTTTGATATATAAATTTTTGTAGGCATATGAAAGGTCACATATGTGACTGATAGATGAGATTTATTGATTATTTTCATGTCTAAAAGTATCATTTATCCCTCATTAACTCTATTAGATTTAATCTTTTCGTCGAGTTTTCCTCCTTTGAATAAATTTTACAGGAAAGAAAAGAATTGAAGAAATTCAAGGAGAAATCAATGAAAAGAAGAAATCAAGTAGAGAACACATCAAGAAATGTTGAATCAAGGAGAGCAAAGTTGGAAAGGGAATAAATACATCAAGAGAAGCTAAGCTGAAACTTTCAAAGGAATTGAGTGGAAAGATAAAAAACACGGGGGTCCCGTGTTTCATAAACACGGACCGTGTTATTTATCCCGGATATCGATCTTTAAATCCTTGTCAGTAGAGCAGTTGGAGGAAAACACGGGGGTCCCGTGTTTCTAAAACACAGACCGTATTTTCATTTAAAAACGTGTAACTGTCCGCGCGACTTGTTTCTGATAAATTTTATCTGAGAGGAGAGTTCGGGACAGAGGGGAAGGATCGAAAAACATTTGGAATGTATTTTTCTTCCTTTATTCCTTTAGAACATACATGTAATGCACAATTCCAACTTTTGATCTTCTTGAATTCTATTGATGATTTGACATTCTACACTTCAATTGATAAGTTTCCTCTATTCCTTTGTAAATTTCAGTATCTTCGTTTTTGCTGAATCTAAGTTGTTTTTCTGTAATTTTATTTGTATTCACTATAGTATTATCTAATTGTTGCAAGAATAGAATTTGTGAATGCATTATTGTTATCAATTTCCAAGACTTTTGTGTAATTGTATGAATTGTGAATATGCAGAAATTTGAGTAATTAGAACAGGGTAGGATGAATTGAGGATGGAATTATAACCTAATTACCATTTTATACTTTAAATGTTTGATTCTAGATGAGGTTTAATTGAATTAATGGATTGAATTGAATGATTCCATATCATAGATTAAGATTCTTGAACTAATTAGATTGATCACCTATTTGGTTTAGAACTTGATCTTTGCTAAGACAATGAAATTAACCCGTATTTGTTAATTAAACTTGTCTATAGTAGCAAAAAGATTAATTATTAATCTTATCCATTAATTCGTGCAATTGCATGATCCGAACTTTTGTGATTATGATTGTAGTTGGCTGCTTCCCGTTCATAATGTTACCATTAATTGTATCTAGTGTTATTAACCTAGATTATTAAATGGGTACAAAAATAAATTGAGAGCATATTCAGTTTATTAAGGTTAAGAGGAAGTATGAGAATTTGTTATCATGAGTTTCCTAAGTCAACATTAAATTGTTTAGAATCATTCTTCTTATTTGAATGTATGGCATTTTAATTCCATCAACAATTCATTCCTCCCCTAATTGTCAATTATTGATCAAGATTTAGTACAATCGAATTTAGTATAAGAATCAATGAAATTGTATAAACGGGGTTATAACATCAATAGCAAAATTAGTGATTAAAATGTCATTCCTTGTGAGTTCGACTCCTTCTTGCCATATACTACGTATTTGGGATTTAGGATTTATTTATTAAATTTGTTGTACATACGACAGTGCATCAGTGACATATCTTGCAATTAAGTAAATTCTAAGAACATCGATCCCCGCTTAATTTAAATTGATTAAAAGTTTTAAGGGGATATAGTATGATCCTAAAATTGGCTCAGGATAAGGAAATTTATTTTTTATCTCCCCTTTGCTTTATTCATATGCTAATTGATACTTTTATTAGTTTTGATTGTATATATTGGAATATGTAATTTAATTTGATTATATGTGTGTTGATATCCTTTCCAAATATGAAACGGAGGGTAGAAATAAATGATGGTAGAAGGCAAAAAGTCTCTCGTTCAATAAACACAAACTAGATCTAATATGATCAATTGAAAGATCAAAAGTAATGGATTGGTGGCCACACTGCCCATCACCATATGTAAATCTTTGTCATTTGAAGATGATGGAAAGCCATCTAAAGTGATAACATTAAAAAAATACTTAAATTTAAATGTAATGGATTGGTGGTCTCATCACCCATTACCTTATGTGTAAAAGTGATGGATTGGAGATCCCATTGCCCATCACTATATATATATATATATATAGATATATCGCAACACTTAAAGTTGACTAGAGAATATAGTACAAATCTCCATTACCCTAAGTTAATGGAGGCCCACCAAAATAGATAATTTTTCCTGTATATCTACTATGGATGGGTGATTGCACAAGTGTTGGTAGAAGTATGAAGCTCCCCACCAATTATATTATTTACAAATATATATACATGAGGTACAAAAGGAAATAATACGATTGAGGTGAAAGCAAAAGAATTCACTTAATGATTAAATGATCATGAATACCTTATGCAAAATTCAATCCTGAAGATTGAATGATTAAAAGGTGATTAATACCTTATGTGCTATTTGATCAATGAGATCAAAAAGTTGAAAGCCTTTTACAACTAATGTAATACTGGTAAAGAATATTAGATGGTATTAAATATCCCAAGTGTTTTTCGATCCAAAAGATCGAACTATTTGATGGTCTATAGACCTCCACACTAATTTTATTTTTTGCATTGTCTAGTTATGCAAATTTAATTCTTGTAATTTAGTTTTTTTAATTTTAAGTTTCATAATATTTAAAGCATTTATTCTAATCACGAAGTAGTGATGATAGTTTTGTGCATAATTAGTCAGCCACTTATTCATGAGACTATACACCTACTTTGTAATTGGTTGTGGTCAAAACCTACCATAGTCAAGTCTCCTCCACTACTATAGTTGTTGAAGTATTTACAATAGTATCCCTGTTATATTATAATTTTAGTAGGTAGAGATATTTTGATAGTTGAAGCCTAAAGCTTCCTTTCTAATAAATAGTTTAATGGTTGAAGCTTGAAGCTTCCCATTGAGTTATTAGTATAATGGATAAAACATGAATTTTTCCATTTGATATAAGTAATTTAATGGTAGAGGCTAAATACTTCCCGTGTTATAGACTTGAATACGATCCAAAAGATCAATTTATCTGATTGAATAGCCATTGTACATTCTATTTTAAGGATGAAGTATTTTATGAGCTTATAATTAACAAGAATGTACACGTGTATGTGGTATGATATATTTATTAAAAGGTTTCCAAATTTAACAATTGGATAACAAAATTGTGCATGATATTGTACCTAAGTTCCTGAAGGACTTACTATGGTATATAAGCATTTGATGGTATTATTGATATATGCATTTGGTATATGTGAAAAACCAAAAGGTATCACTAACTAGAAGATAGTATACCATAAAATGTTATCTTTGTGGCATGACAAATGAGAACATATTAGTGCACCAATAATAGGAAAGATCATTGAAGCTTGTATGTGCACCCACATAGAATTCTAAAGATTTATTTTTTAATTAGTGATCTGATATGAATAACATATTATTCTTAACAAATTTATAGTTGTGTTAATGTAATAAAACACAAAATCTACTATGTAATTGATAAAATTTATATTAACATATGTGGACCATTTTAAAATTACAACGGTATATAATAATGCATCAATATAAGGTCACTTGTTATATTTTGCAACAAATATTATTACATTGGCATAAAAGTGAATAGACGTCCAATTGGGGTAAAAATACAATCAATGTTTCAAGATGGAAGCAAAATGGCCTTGTAGAGTCATTGATTATGCATTTGATTCGTAGACCCCTTGTTCATGAGGTCTATAAGTGATATGCCATTATACATGCAATGATTTTTGGCATATATCAATCGCATATCACATTAACCCTTAAGCCAAATTAATTGAGATTATTGGATGAATCTTATGTGTGCTTATAATCCCCCATGAATATGAAATTAAGCTACAAAGAAGGATAGAAATATTTGTTTCCTCAGCCTTAGGGGGGAGAGAAGAGGAGATTGACATTATAAAAAAAGTAAGCACTTAGAAGATGTCTTCTATGAGATATGGACCCAAATAAAAATGAAAATGCACTTGATTATGCTTATGCTTCCTAGATGTAGCTTAGCTACAATTTTGCACTTATTATGGCCAAGAAATTATGAAACCAATATGCATTTTGACTAAAGTTCCAACTCACATAGAAATCCTTGAGGTGACTTCAAATAAGATAATGGCAAGTATGGTACAGATATGCTAAAATCATATGATAAGGGTCCAAAGAGCTAAACCCTCAAAAGAGGAGTTATAATCCTTTAAAATGATAGAAAACTTGCCATATTGTGTTGACATGTCCATATGGATAGAATCTGATAATAGATTCCATCGGTAAATGAAATATCCATTAGTTATCCATACACCAGTATAAGGTGGTATTATGTAGACATTAGTAATGTCTTTACCTAAATAATTGCAACTGATAATGGATAAAAGTGATAATTATTCTCGATTCATTATGGAATTTCATTGGATAAATTATTATCAAATTGGAATAGTTAAACATATCCGCTTAATGAGTGTGATTTACATGGACAAGAAGTCCAACATTTGAAGGTATCAGACCTATTGACTATAAGTGGGTATTTTTTTAAAAATAATTTAAAAATAAATTTGGTGACACATGCCTTTGTATAAAAGCTAGTATTTTGTCCCTGATAGGGTTTTTACTGTTGTCTCTGATAGGGTTTTTATTAGTGAAGTTTTTAAATATAAGCACTATTAAAGTATGCTTGTACATATAGATAAAATTATACATAATATGACATATGAATAAGATGTACTGAGTTGAGGGGAGAAAATTGTACTATTTTCCTTAGCCATGTTTGTATACCACTGGATTTTCCTGGCAAGGTTTTTAATGAGGTAGTATTTTATAAATATACTCTTAAGGGGGAGTATTGTAAATATCAGAAGATATACATCCAAGGGAGAGTGTTGTAAATATTCTATTTATATATAGTAGATGTACAATTTCTAAATGTATATTGTATTAAATCATAGGTTTAATACTCTCATTAGTATCATAAGTTGTAGTAGCTTCTCCAATATGATTCAACCCCCAACTCTACATATCCTCTACCTCCTTTTAATTATCTAATTCTTTCTCATGATGGATGTAATAAGTGTGGATATTATATATATGATGATGTAGGAGCATCTAATGATTCTCATATTCCTATTGATTCTCAAGGTAAGGAAGATTTAGCTTTCTTATTATTGGAGCCTATCATATTAAATGTTCTTGATAATATGTCTATGCTTGGTATTGAAAAAAATTCAAGTTGTTCTAGCAGGTATGTTACATATTTGTAAGAAGAAGATGTTAACACACCTTAAAGTGTTCAAGCATTCAAAGCATGTAAGACTATGGCATATATGATATGAATCTTAAAAATTTGTATTTAATTAATTTTGATAATTTCTGTAAATCATTTTATACTTATAATTGTTTGTCTTATTTTGTGAATGATTAGGAAATATTGATGCAGCACATGGATTATGGATTTGAATGGCTGCTGCTGCTGAAGTATTGCAGAAATGAATTTTATTATTTTTATGTAATCCCATGTGATGCATTCGCCGGTAGAAATTGGTTAATGGAAATTAGGTTGGTTGTATAATCCGCTACCCGATCCATAATAATGGATTATTTGGATTGTGGGTTAATCAACCCTTAATAGCCATGATTAGCTAGAATTAATATTAGCTGATGGGAATTGATGTATAAATATTTCCTTGTATTTTGGGGGAGAGTTTGGTGTATTTTTTTGGGTTGGTCGAGTGTCCAGCACCGACCCATTTTCATATTATGTACGTGGGCTGTATCGTGAGGTTATTTGGGCTGATTGTATGCTGCGTTGTGTATTTTTATACGGTCTGTATGCCTCATATAAATAAGGGCATATACGACTGTAGACGACAGTTTTTGGCTGATATACGATTTTGATTCTTGATTCTTCTCGAGCTTTCTCTCGCGTTCTCTCTCTCTCTCTCGGAGAACCTCTCACTCGCACCTTCTTATGCTTCTATTCTCTGTCTTCGATCAATTCTTGATCGCTTCTGTCTCTCAAATTCAGTTGCCATTGTTAAACTGTGCCTCTGAATTCTTGAATCTTCCTTTAGAAGTTTCCTTAGGCTGATTCCGGCGAATCGAACCCCGCGCTCGATTATTTTCTTCGATCCTTTTGTGAAACCCTAACAGGTTTCCATCAATACATGGGATGATACTTTATAACAAGAAGATATGGTGATGATTATCATTAGTTGTATTAACTTGTTGTAAACCCTAAGTGTATTTTATGTAAGCTAGGGTTTGATGTAATTTCATGTATGTACTATAGTTGTTTGTGTGGCTTTGTAATATTAGTCATTAATATCATTTAGATGATGATATTATGAGGAAGTTTAGGTATTATATAGGCTTAATTCAAGTGAGAAATGTTAGCTTGGATTAAGAGGGGAGGCCAATTGGGTTAAGGCCTTTAAAGTTTACTCCCTCCCTGATATATAGCCTACCTTGTACACGCATAGAAGAGAATGAAAAGAAGAAGAAATAATTTTAACAAAACTCAAGTCTAGCACTTGTTTACTCTCTCTTTGTGGAGAATTATCTGCATAGGAAGTGCCCGGGGCATTCCTTCATCCTTAGAAGCTTTGAATAAGCAGCTACATTCAAAGACTCCCCCCCGATCCAATCCATTATCATATGTGAAGTTACCTGAAGTTTTTGAGGCTTATCTTCCCTTAAGTCATGTTTTTGCACATGAATTTACATCTGTTGGATCCTGAACTCCAGATGGAATCGATCCAACGTTTCCCTCCACCTTAATCCACACCATATGAGATATTATGAATTGCAATTGTAAGAAAGGATCCATAAATATGAATGTGAATAATAAGTCACATTTTCTCTTTCTATCTATATGGTTCTATATCTCTTTTTGAGTTTATCAATATTACAACAAAATAATACATATATTTTTAAAAATGGACTAGACTAAATTTATTACAAATAAGAGTGAAATATTAAAAATAAAATAAAATAAATATCTATATTAGTTTACATAAATTATTAGTAAATTTATTTTTTAAAATAAATTAATCAAATATTTTTAATATTAATATCTGCAATAAAAAATTTTAAGATAAAAAATATTTTTAGAATGATTTGAAAAAGCGATGCTTCGCTAATGATGGATCCTTGCCTTGGAATCAAAAGACTAAAAGAGAGAGGGATGTTGATGGATCTCTAATGACGTGTACAACAAACAAAACCCACTAAAGTAGCCTTATTTATGTTCTCCCAAATGGGATCGTCTGTTTTAAAAATCAGACTAATAATTGAATTGGTCATATAATTAGTTTATTAATATAGTGGTCGAATTAGTAATGTAGATAGATTGGATCAGTGGTATATATTAAGTTAAAATATATAAAATATATAAAAATTAAACTATATAAAAATTTAATTGGCTCTCAATCGATTTTTAACTGATTCAACCGATAGATTTTTTGACCGTTTACCGATTTTTACTAGTTCGATCAATTTTTTGATAGCTTTTCAATGATTTGATTGATTTTTGATTGATTTTTACTAGTTCGAGATCCTGAGAACCGACACATTCAATCTAGTTGATGACCTTATCGATTCGCTAATTCACCAGTCGGACCATCCAGTCCAGCTTTTAAAACTATGATCAAATCTCATATTAAAAGCATTCTAATTAAAATAATTAAATAATTAATATAATTTTTTTGAAAAATTAAATAATTAATCTAATAAATAAAATATTAAATAAATCAAATATTCAATCTCACAAATATAAATAACATCAAATTTGATAAATTATATAAATATACACTCTAAATACTATTTATTTTTAATAAAATTTTATTTTATATAATCATATATATGTGTATGTGGGTATAATTTGAAATGAGTATTTACTATAAGTAAATTTTATACTTTTTGATTATTAATTTAATTAAATAGTTAATTATTATTTAAAACTTAGAATTACTAATTGAATATAATATAATTTAATATTAAAATAAAATTATTAGATTATATTTTTTCAAATTAGATAATTTTTCTATTTATTTTCTGATCAATTAATTTCTTATCCAATATTTATTTTATCAAGCCGGGTTTTGATTAGTATTTGTTTGTTTTGTGTTCATATTAGTTTGAATCTTTCAACTAAGTGATCGAGTTAAATCGAGGTTGGATAGTTTCGTATTTAAGTAAATTTGGATAATTCTACCTTTTAAATTAGATTTGAATTTGAATAATTTTAGATTATTTTTTTATCATTTATTTCATATTCAATTTAGACTTGAGTCAAAATAGTTTATTTTATCATTTCAAAAAGTGATCAAATCAATCTATTTTAAATACGATTTTTATCTTATTCTTTTTGTTTTAGTAAATTCAATTTTGAGTTAATAAATAATAATGAGTCAAGTTTAAAATTATTTGCATTTACTTTTGTGAAGTTATTTTTTATTTTTAGTTTTCAATAGAAAATATGAAAAATAATTCTTTATGTAAAACTAAGATAATATATTTATTTATGCATGAAAACTAATTTTTATATTAAAAGGTAAAACAACAACAATATCAGTAATTACCAATAATGATGATGATGATACTCGCAATAAACTAATGATAATAATAATGCTTCTAATAATAATAATAATAATTAGTAGTAGTAGTAGTAATTATAATAATATAATTTAATTAAAATAATAATACTTGTAATATAATAATAGTGATAATAAGAATAGTAATACTAGTGATAATAATAATGGTAATGGTAATTGTAATTCTCATAATAATAATAATAATAATAATAATAATAATAATAATAATAATAATAATAGTAATAGTAATAGTAATACCTAATAATAATATTGATAATGATAATAATATATTTCGCATAAATATTAGGTTTTAGATAAATATTAGATTGGATTGGATGGTACATATTTCAAATTTATATTATTTGGGGCCATATTAGATATTAGATAAGTGAAAAATTGGGTTATAGTGGTGTGACTGTTGCCGACATGCAATTTAAACCCTCTTATATTCGATTGTAATATTGGTAAATAAGAGTATCGTTCTATACTAGGAATTGAGAGGATCCACCTCTACTTAATGAAAATAAAATAATAAATAAAAATTCTAAATCACACACGAATAAATAATAATAAAAACACAATAATGGGGGCTTTAAAAATATAAAATAATAGAAAGAATAAATAAAATAAAATAATAAGCATAATGGATAACTATAAATATGATAAACGTGATAGGAAAATCAAAATCCACCACTTGATTAGGTCAAAATATAATAATAATGTTCATGTTATCTTTTAATCATGAGAAGGAAACTGACTAAGTTGTAAGCCAAAAGCATATATATATATACCTTATATTACTTCTCTAAAATAATCAATACGACAAAGTGTCAATATTAAATCCTATTAAATACTAGTAATATAGTAGCAATAAGCGGCTCCTATATCTAACTAGATTTAATACATTAAGCACAAGTGGAAGGATGTCAATATAAATACTTAGACTAATACAATAAGTATGTCTAGTTGTATTTCTCTCATTTGACCAACAAGTATCTAAACGTTAAATTACTTTGGTTAGAATCACAAAACTATTAGGTGAATTGTTATTTAACATAGCTACAATTTATACATATATATTATAGCATATTTAAATGACCACTTAGCATACATATAATCTTACATACTATCATTATGAAAAAACTAGAACGAGACATACATCATATAAATTATACTTGACAAAATCATATATATATATATAAACAATAGTAATGAAAATAGAATAAAAAACAAATCTCATGAAGTAGAGAAAAATAATATCATATATACAACCATAATTTAGGATTTCAATTTATTCCCTAACAATAAATAATTAGTCGGTCATGATGATCAAATTAAATACACAAAAATATATATTAAAATATATATCAAAAATAGAAAAATAAATAACTAAAATGAATTATGGATAAAAGTTCAGTAATTTATTTAAATAAAAAATTGATTAATTTCTTGTGAAATAAAATTTTCGGTTCTCTTTTTGCTTTTTTTCTCTCTCTCCCAGCTGCGTGGATTTTTGTGGAATCTTTTTTTTTTCTTTTGTCTTTTTCCGGCCCTTACCTGTTGTGCCTTGCTCTGCTGCCCTTTCATTTTTTATGTTTTTCAGCTGTGGCCCTCTTCCTTTTCTTCTGCGTGCATCAGGCTACCGCCTGGTCTGTCGCACGTCTGCCTGGTTTCTCCCCCGTTGCTCTGGCTCGTGGGCTTCTCCCTTCACGGGATTTCTCTCTCTCTTTTTCGTTTCCTTCCTTCTACTTTTCTTTTCTGGCCTGACAGCGTCATCAACTGCTACCTCTCTCTATCCTTGCTGGCTCTCTTTATCTTTTTTCGTGTGTCTTCGACAGGTGCTGCCCAGCCTGGCCTCTCTCCCTCTTTTTTCCTTGTTCCTGACCCTAGGCCTTTAGCCTTATTTGCCCCCTTGTGTCAAAAGGCGAAGTCTAGGGATGACAATGGGTCTCGGACCCGATTCAGATCCGTCAAATTTGTCTCATTTTTAGCGGATTTGGGTCCATGATTTTTGGATCCGACGGATCTGTATCGGATCTGGGTCCACATATACCTTAAATGGTCTAGGTCTAGGTCTGGGTTTAGTTGTAGACCCAGACCCAACTCGCCAGACCTGTTTAATATACATGTGTGTGTGTATCTGTATATATATATACATATATAAATATATACTAATATTATGTTTGTCATTATTGTCTTAATCTTATATAAGCTCCTTATTCATTTTTTTTTAATTTTATTTTTTTATACTTACTTTATAAACAATATGTGTAACATTGTATTATAAAAGTTAGGGATATAAACGGGACGAATTTTACCTGAAATCCGACGGATTTTGTCCAACGGATATAGATAAACGAATATGGATACGGATATGGATGATGAAAAAAAAATACCCGTCGGATTCGAGTATGGATACAGGTATGGGATATCCATACCCGTACCCGTAACCATACCCGTATCCATATTTATACCCGTTTACTCGATATATAATTACCTTTTTACCCTTAATTTTAAAACAAGTATAGTATAAATTAAAGTTAGAATTATCATTTAGCTTAACTCTAAATGGGTTTATCTATCGGGTGATAGATTTATCCATCAGATAATATTCATTATCGAGTAAACAGATAATCTGTCGAGTAACGGATATCCAACGGATATGGATATGGATATGTTAGTGGATATGGATTCGGGTATGGGTACGGATTTGGGTACGGATTTTCTTATCGGATATGGGTATACTCGCCCCATTTACATCCCTACTAAAAGTATTAAAACACCATTTGAAAAGTTAATATAACTATTTTAATATATTTATTTTTTCACTTAAATGATTTTTTAACAAAAAAAATACATATTAAGTTATATAAAATATAAATGTATTTGTATTAGCATAGATTATTATTTATTTAAAAAAAATAACCAGACCCATTTAAGACCCGTTTAGGATCCGTTTACCCGCCAGACCCGATGGATCTGGATCTGGGTCTGAACTTTTAAGACCCGACGGGTCTGGGTCGGGTCTGGGTCTAGGTAATATAAACGGGTCCGGGTCTGGGTATGGCTGGACCCGGTCCAGACCCGACCCATTGCCATCCCTAGCGAAGTCCGTCGCACCCCTAATTTGTTCTTCGGTTGTTAGTCCTTTGGCATTCGGTCCATTCGGTCTTTGGTCTAAAGGATCCAAAATATATTTTTTACCTACAAAATCATATTAGAAAAATTAATAAATAATTTTATACTTTTTATTTATTTATTTTACATTATCTTAGCTTAAATAATAAAATTTATAAGATTATTATCACTCAAACACTAATTATCATTATACTTAAATATTACTCAAATAAAATACTAAAAACTAAGACTAAAGGGATACAAAATACGTTAAAATATGAACTCATCAATACCCTCACACTTAGCTTCTTTTTTTGTCCTTAAACAAGTTATAATTCGAATAGAATAAAAATAAAACTAACTAGCTACTTTTTTAGGTCTCAAGATTGTACTTAGCATGCGCAATAAGCCCTTTAAACTCCTAGGTCATCCTTAGACGACAGGTAAGGTCATGCGAGGGTTTCGCAAATAATATACGCAAATAATATACCCACAAAATTACACATAATAATAAAAAAATTAAAATCACACCTAATACCCTTAACCAATATTATCTCAAAATCTTTTACTTTCATAATAACAAGATTAACAATTAACCAAGATTCAACATTGAGAGATTTAACGGATCAATTTCAACATATAGTTTACACATAAACATGAGAGGTATGGACATATCAATAATATGGGTGAAGATCTACCATACCTTAGTCATATAAGATCCATCCTTACTATAGATACCCTCTATTTTTCTCTCTCATATTCATGGCTACAAATATATGTAAACACTTAGGCATGTGAGATAAGATGATAAAAATAACAAGGAACTCACATATATAAACAAAGAAGGCTCATATTTTTATAGATAAAACCTCATGAAAGATATCAAATACTTGCCAGATGGACCAAAGCATATGCTTAACTCTTGTAACTAATCTCCATCGTATCAATGGCTGCTCATCTTAAAAATCAAACAAGACTTACTTATAGGTTGTAATGGGTTTAAGGAATAAAAGGGTATGGGGTATTCTAGGATTGTGGTGCTAAAAATGTTAAGAACTAGTGGAACTCTAATAATCATATGAAATATAAGTATCAACTCCACATCAATGATGATCAATAATACACACTCAACCTTAACACCAAACTAGAAAACGAGGGAAAAAAAATAGAACATGAATAGAATTTTCTCAAAATCATCTTCATATCTCCCTCTCTTCTTTATATCGTATCATTTTCTTCCTTCCTTCCTTTCCTTTTTCAATTTTTTTTTTACTTTTTTAAAACAAAGAAGAATGATGACAATGCAACAAATATATATTCTATTTCCACCACCAAACATAAACAATTCCTTTCTCAATAGAAATATATATATATATATATTTTAACATACTATCACATACACAACCACTCCATATCCATAATGAATTGATCCTCTTTCCCTAGCTCTAAGCAAGGGTAAGGAAAATGTTTGAGGGTTATTTAATGTGGGTAATGAAGAAAAATATATGTTCAATGTATAAGCTCAAAGGAGCTTCCACGAGGTGCACATCATATGTACACAAATTAGGACTCAAGCTATTAGGTCATATGGTGGAAAATCCTAAGTTGCCTTTATCATTTTCTCAATTAGAGCAAGTTTTGACTATAAGCTTCGACTAACACAAGTGTAAGTTCTAGTAATCTCTAAAGTCCATTACAAGAGGTATGACAAGTAATTTGATCAAAGCAATTAGACATATATAATGTTTGCAAAGAAAATTTAAAGCCAAGACAAGTAGATAATTTTATGTGGATTTACTCAGAAAAAGAAGGTATATATTGTTTAAAAGATCACTGAGGACACATGATGAATCTCAACATGCCATATCGGTGATTCAAAAATTATACATGTTCTTGCTCTATTCACATTTAGACATGTAGATATGTGTTCTCTATATTGAAACTAATACAAAAAACTCTACTCACTTTATCTTGATTTTATGATCCTATTTTTATTATATTTCAAATATATGCTCCTCATTAACTAATTAACATCATTAACCAATATTGTCTCAGAATCGTTAGATTTTTATATTGAAAGATAAAACAACAACAATAGCAGTAATTACCAATGATGATGATACTAGCAATAAACTAATGATATAATAATAATAATAATAACAACAACAACAATTAGTAGTAGTAGTAGTAGCAGTAATAATAATAATAATAATAATAATAATAATAATAATAATAATACTTGTAATATAATAATAGTGACAATAAGAATAGTAATACTAGTGATAATAATAATAATGGTAATTGTCATTATCATAATAATAATAATAATAATAATAATAATAATAATAATAATAATAATAATAATAATAATAATAATACTAATGATGATGATGATGATGATGATGATGATGATGATGATAGTAATGGTAATACCTAATACTAATAATGATAATGATAATGATGATGATATATTTCGCATAAACATCATGTCTCGAATAAACAGTGAATTGGATTAGATATATTTCGAATTTATATTATTTTGGGTCATATCAGATCTTAGATAAGTGTTAAATTAGGTTGGATAGGTTCTTGGTTTATAATGTTTTGGGTTATATTAAATTTTGAATAAACATTAGATTCGATCAGATGCATTTTGGGTCATAATTTTTTTACTTAAAATCAAATAAGTTTTTAGATAAATTGAGTCAAATTTTATCGATTATTTTAAATTGGAACAAAATTTACCGGATTGGATTAATTTAAAGGAAATATACTTTGGTTATTTCTTCTAGGACCAAATGCTATGCTAGTTCACTTTGTAGAACTGATTGACTAAAGGAGTAGATATATATGTTTAAAAGATATATATAATGAGTGTTATATCTTATAGTGAAAATTAAAAACCATATATGTGAGCTTTAGTTTATAAAAATGATAGGCCAAATTTCATACAAAAAAATTAAATGACCCCCTAGCCATTAAGGTTGTTCATGTTATCAAACTTCTAATATTTTGATTAAAAACAATTAAATAGCCGATTCAATATTTTTTTCTAAATCAAATAACATATTTGATCAATAAAAGATTAAATAATTCAAATATATGATTCAATAAATATAAATAATATCAAATTCAATAAATTATATAAATATATACATTTAATATTGATTTTTTTCATAACATTTTATTGTATATAATCATGTGTGTGCATGTATAATATGAAATGAGAATGTTTATTGTTAGTAAACTTTATACATTTTAATTATTATTTTGATTAATTTTTTAAATATTATACAAATTTTAGAATTACTACTTGAATATAATGTTATTTATTACTCAAATCAAATAATGAGATCTTATCAATTTAAATTTGATTAATTTATTATTTTTCAATCAAATAATTTTTTATTCAATATTTTTCATTTGTAAGCTAATAAAAGATTTCAAATATTTGGTTGATTATTTGTATCACTTTTGAAATTTTGAATATCCAAATTACCAAATATATAATCTTTTAAATATCCAAAATTTTTACTTGATCTATAAATATTCCTGCCAATCTCCACTCTCTCTCCTCCCTTATCTTGATTGCCTCTCCTCCCTCTCTCATCCATTTTTGATATGCTCTTTCTTCCTATTCTCCTTACTTCCTTGTCTCCTTATCGGGCCGCGCTTTGGTTTGCTGCACTACTCACCGTCTTGGTGTTTTTGTTACCATCACTAGGTGTTGGGAAAAATGGATTAATTTACAGAATAACTTTTCTCTCTTGGTGAAATTAAAATGGGCTAAAATAAATTGTAAAAAATAAAGTAGATGAGGACACCAAGATTTTTTTATGTGGAAAACCCTTAAAGGTGAAGGTAAAAAACATAGGAAGTTTGGTATAGTAAAATTTTCACTATAATATAGTAGGATTACAAAAAATGGCATCTCTAGTAAAAACTAGAGGATCTATCTCAAATGATCACACCCATAAAGAATGGATTACGATAAGTAATAATCTCCCTTATTTTTATGCAGCTCTCTTTGTCATACTTTAAAAATGGGTATCTCTCACTTGTGTTATGGATGTTCTTCACAACTTATGAATCCTCTTACTTTCTCCAAGTAAAGGTACTTATAGGTAAATATATGAACCATCCTTATGTAACTCTAGCCTTCTTCATTGAATGTTTCAACTTTACTTAATATGCGAAACTCTTGGAGAAGTAACCGAATGGCTAAGTATGATTAATTCCATGGAAATAGATCAATGGGAAATTAAATAATGTGCAACTTTCATTTACCAAGTAAAAAAGCCTAATGGTGCATTGAACACCACTAATTTCCACCTTTTCATTCTTTTCTCTTTTCTAATAATATTTTTCTTTCTTTTTACTTTTATTTTTATGGCTCCACCAAGTATGAGGGACCCCCAAAAATATCCCCCTTCCCAATTATTTTGGGGGAATCACCACACCGGTACCTTCACAACAATCACTGAATTTCTTGGTCAGTATCACTTTGGTCATCATGTCCGACCAATTATCATCGGTGTGAACTTTGTCCAGCTTAAGTAGCTTTTCTTCTAACACATCTCATATTCAATGATATCGAACATCATTATGTTTTGTATGGGAGTGATTAGGTTACATTTTTATCTAAGAGTATAGCACTCTAGTTTTCACACTTCAACACATACCTTTCTTGTTCTTTTCCCAACTCACCGAGGAAAATTTTAATCCATAACATTTTCTTGCATGATTCTATAGCTGCAATGTACTTTGACTCTATTATTGAAAGTACCACACACTTTTGGAGTTTTGACTGCCACAATATAACTCCCCTGCAAAGGTATTCACATAACCTAATGTTGACTTTCTTGAATCTACATCTTTTGCCATGTCTGCATCTATGTATCCCTGTAGCACAAGCTTCCCTTCACCAAAGCACAAACACCTCTTGGTTTTACCCTAGAGATAACAAAATATCCACTTCATAGCTTCCCAATGTGGTTTCCTAGGCTCAGGCAATAATCTACTAACTACATTGACTGCGTAGGTAATATCAGGTCTTGTGCATACTATGGTGTACATGAGATCGTCAACTATAGATGGGTATGGGACCATTTCCATTTATTCTTTCTCTATCTCATTCTTTGGATTCTACTTTTTTCTTAGCTTGAAATTTCCGACTAGTGGAACACTAACATGTTTGGCTTTGTGCAAGTTAAATCTTTCCAGAATCTTTTTGATGTAACATTCTTGATATAACCATAATAACTTTTTGGAACAATATTGGGTGATCTTCATTCCAAGGATCTGCTTTGCCAGTCCCAAATCTTTCATGGAAAATCGTTTGCTTAAGGCATCCTTAAGAGCTACAATTTTCTTCTTATCTTACCCAACAACTAACATATCATCAACATATAGCAAAAGTATGATGAAATCGCCAGTAGCGTACCTCTTCACGAAGACTCAATGGTCAGTGTGTGTCTTCTTGAAGTTATATTGAGTCATGAAAGAGTCAGAATTCTTGTACCATTTTCTTGGTGCTTTCTTTATACCATAGAGTCTAACTTCAATTAACACACCATGTGCTCTTTACCCAATTTTTCAAACCCCTTGGGTTGCTTCATGTATATCTCATCCTCTAGGTCTCTATGTAAGAATGCAGTCTTGACATTGAGCTGTTCAATTTCCAATTTTAGGTTGGTGGCTAGACCTATAATTGCTCAGATAGATTAAATCTTTACCACTAGAGAGAATATCTCATCAAAATCAATACCCTTGTTCTAGTTTCACCCTTTGACCACTATCCTAGCCTTGTAACTCAATTTTGGGTTGATCTCTCTAACCTTGATCTTGTAAACCCATTTGTTCTTCAAGGCCCACCTTCCTTTGGGTAATCTGACAAGGTTATAATTATGGTTCTCATGTAAGGATTCAATCTCCTCTTGCATGTATTTTTTCCATTTTTCTTTATATGGATCAATCATGACCTCATCATAGCTTTGAGGCTCACCCTTATCCGTGAGTGTCATGTATTGATCTAGAGGATATATAGTGGAAGATCATCTCACTTTAGTATATCTACACAATTGGACTTATTCCAAAGCCTCACTAGACTCGATAGACTCATTATCATTGGTCTCTATCGATGACTCCTCTATTTCTTCTATCAAGGGCTCATCTTTATCTATTAAGGGATCATCTTGATCAGGCATATCACCAGCTTCATCATCATTGTTCTCATTGATTTGTTCCACTAACTCATCATGTGCAATAGGGGATGAGTCATCTTTATGTCGAGTGCTAACTCTAGGGTTTTCTGGCTCCCTGGTGTCTTCGATGGTCTAGTCTTCAAAGAACACAATATCTCGACTTCTTAGGATCCTTTTGGTCACAAGATCCCACAGGCGATATCCTAACTCATCTTGAGGTGAGCTAAGATAGATGCATTGCTTGGTATTTGAATTAAGCTTCGATCTTTTGTCATTAGGAATGTGGACAAATGCACAACAACTAAACACCTTAAACCGATCATATATGAGACCTTTCTTCTCATCCATACCTCCTTTGGGATATTTCCATTCAAAGGATGAGAAGGATAATGGTTAATAATGTAGATGATTGTCATGGCGGCTTCTCCTTATAATGAATTAGGGAGTTTGGCATGAGAGTGCATGCAACGAACTCTTTCCTCAATCGTGCGGTTCATTCTCTTAGCCACACCATTCAACTATGGTGTCTTTGGGGGTGTATTCTCGAGTCTGATGCCATAGGACTTGTAATAGGCTTCGAAAGGGCCAATTTACTCTTCACTGTTATTAGAACATACACACTCAAGCTTTTGGCTAGTCTCTCATTCCACCCTAACATGGAACTCCTTGAATGACTCAAGTACATGATCTTTTGTTTGCAATAAAGATAATCAACTTTTTTTTTGCAATAAAGATAATCAAACCTTTCTTGAGTGGCCATCAATAAAAGCAACAAAATATAATGCACCACCAATAGATTTCTCGGTCGTAGAACATAAATTTGTATGCACCAAATCAAGAACATGTTATCTTTTATGTGGATGGCTAGGTCTACTAAATGAAACTCTATGTTGCTTTCCAGCCAAACAATGAGTACACTGTTCGAGTATTTTACCTTTTATATATGGGAGGATTTCTCTCTTGGTGATGATTTATTATCCCTTCTCGCTCATATACCCTAGTCTCTTGTGCCACAACTCCAAGAATGAGTTATCATAGGAATATTAGCTTCTCGCTTACATAATTTTACTTGAGTAAAATACAACATATCTTCCTTTTTTTCCTCTGGCAATGATCATGTTGTTCCTTGTGAGTTTCCATTCTCAGTACTAAACTAGTTTAGGTAACCGGTGTCATCTAATTTCCTTGTTGATATCAAGTTGAGGTGCATATCTGGAACATGTCTCACATCCTTCAATATGAGCTCACATCTCATGTTGGTCATCAAGACAATGTTGCCTCTGCCCACGATCTTTCTTGTCACCTTGTTTCCCATCTTGACATTACTAAATTTAACACTTTGGTAGGTTGAGAAGAATTATCCATGTGGGGTGACATGGAAAGAGGCACTTGAATAAACTATCTATATGCTATTGTCTCTGGTAAGGTTAAGATAAGTGTCTTCCCCAAATAGAAAGACATCATCATTGTCATCCTTTGTTGCCACGACAATTGTGTTGTTCTCTTCTTCCTTCTTCTTTAGGTCGATTTGGTTGGGATTGACATTCCTAGCCTTTTGATCTTTCTTGAGATTTTGGTATTCCAACCTCTTGTGACTTGGTTTGCCATAATAGTAGCAAGTGATCCTTGGACGTGATTTAGACCACCCTCTTGAACTTTCATGACCTCCGGTTCTACCCCTTTCATGATTTCATTTCTCCTCTAGGTCCCTACGACATTGGCCTCAAATTATTTAGAGATTCCATGTTCCTTTCTCCTAGATTCTTCATTCATTAAGCTATCAGAGATGGTATTTGTTGTGAGGTTACCTTCTAGGGCCGAGTTGCTAAGAGTAACAACAAGAGTATCCCAACTCTTGGGGTAAGGATCTAAGGAGTAACAAGGCTTTCAACTCATCATCGATCTTCATCTTGATCTTTCTAAGATGATTGAAAATCCCCTTGAAGGTGTTTAGATGTTCGATCATATTTTGACCATCTTTATACTCCAACTTCACCAAGCGTCTCACCAAATGGGCCTTGTTTCAAGGCGTCTTCTTTTGAATAATGGAATCTATATTCTTCCACAATTTGTAGGCATTAGTGTAGGTATACAAGTGCTCAAATAAACTCCAATCAATAAACTTGCGGATCATAGTCACTGTCTTTCTATTTAAAAGTTTCCATTCCTCATTGGTTATACTAGACGGTTGTGTCTCAGTCCTGATAGGCATGTGCAAATCTTTACAATATAAGTGGTCCTCTATCAAAACCTTAAAAATTTAATTTAGTGGATCATGTATAGATTGGATTTAATTAGGCTAGATTAACTGTTTAATATGTATATATGTGTTGTATAATTAATATAGATGGGTTAATTTTATGGTATATGCTTGAATTTTGGAAAGTTAGATTTTTGACCCAGTTATATCCATGTTTCTTAGATTCTTCTTCTTAATTTATTTCAGATAAATGGATTATACATTATGCTTTAAAAATATAATTTCATGTTGGAACTATCTATTTGAGAAATTTTTGTAGAATTAATCATAATTAGATATCTAGGTCAAAACCCTTGTGTATTAAAATTTAATTGCATACTTGAAATGTTTTATTTAACTAATTTTATAACATACTTTGAAATGTATTTAATTTTATGTTGCAAGTGTAAATTTGAGAAAATTGTGTGAAATCCATTGGCATTAGATATTAGGTAAAAACTCTCATGGATTTAAGTTGGATTGTGTAAATGAGTTATTTTATTCAATTGATTATACAATATATTATAAAATAGATCTAATTATATTTCTTAAAATTTAATTTAAATAAATTCATAAAGTTCAACCAAATTATATTTTTAGGCTTATAATTGTTTCTTTTGAAATTGATTGGTTTGATGATTTGGGTTGTAAACCCTAATTGTTTAAGTAGGGTTTGATATAATTTACTTGTTTATTATTATTATTATTATTATTATTATTATTATTATTATTATTATTATTATTATTATTATTATTATTATTATTATTATATTTTTTTGAGTATTTTTCTAACCTAGTTCTACAATTTATATTAGGGATCTATGAAAACACTCATGTGTATCATCGAGCTAAGGATCTCTCTCTTTCTTATTTTGTTTAGCTATATTTGAACCTAGGTAAATCTTTAATTACCTTTGCTTATGGTAGAGTCATAAGATGTATATCTTATTGAAGTTTAAGGTGATGAGTATACTTTATGTGATTTATGAATATCTAGTGTATACGATGTCTTGTATGGTAATTTTATATATCTATGATCATATAATTTTCAATATGAATACATGTTAGCATGCCTCTTTATTATTTTATGAGTTTGTGTATGTGAAGGGTTGAACATGGTTATAAGGCTGTCATGCTTAGTTAAATTCTAAAACATTTGGTGATTTTAAAATAGGTTTTGGTGTGTTTTAATTATAATTAGTTAAGTATGGATTAAAATTGTGTGATGCCTTATGTTGGGGTTTTATACCATGAAGTTGTTAAGCTTTAATGCCACTTGGAATTGATCAGTTTTAATTCCACTTAGAATCATTTGGCTTTAATGCCATTTGAAATTGATTTGTCTTAATACCACTTGTAATCGTTTAGCTTTAATGCCACTTGGAATAGATTGGCCTTAATGACACTTAGAATTGATTAGCTTTTAGGCCACTTAGAATAGATGTAATAATGGAATTATATTGTGTGATGGAAGTGATTTAAGAGCTATTATGTGGGCCTAAATTATATTTAGTTAAATCCTTAAATAAAACATTAATTACTTAAAGTGAAATATATTGAGTCAGGATTTATACGACTCATGGTATCTATCTGAGTTTAGATTTGGTGTTCACTTGGTACCATTCCGATGTTTTTTATTATGTGATCTCAGATACTTTATGAGGTATAGAAAGACCCTCATTTACTCTATAGTTGTCCCGAGATATTTCAATCCTATAAGGGGTATGCATACTTAAGTGATTAGATGTCCCATTATTTGGTGGTTTGGTTGTGTTTCTTGGTGGGCTAACTAGGGCTAATACCGTTTGAGTGCTAGATTAGTTGTTATTGTTCCTTTGAGTCTCTACTATCAAGTTAATATAATTAAATGGTTGCGATCACAATAATTGAATAAAATAATTGATTGTTCTCTTTGATTCATGAACTCTATATTTCATTATCCTATGCATGTCATTTAATTGTCTTCTTTACAATTATGCTCCCATATGAGCATGCTTTTATCATGTTATCATATGATCTACTAATCTAATCGTATATGGCCCTTATGTGAAAAATGATGTCTTTTATGATATTTGTGTTACTCAGCATGAGTTTGTGTTTCATTATACACATGTCTATTTGTGTATTTATAAGCATGATTCCATGATCTCATGTTCTATTTTATGTCATCACATGTACTCATGTATACCTTGAATAATTATGATTATGATATTTTATGTTAGTATGACCTACTTTAGTTATCTCATGTGTATCTTTCTCTTACCATTTCATGTATGAATTTTCTTAATACCTATTGGGAGAAAGATTAATGTTATATTATATGCTTCACAAAATCGTAAGAGTTATTATATGAGTGGAATGGTGTGTGTATCATATGTATACTTGAGCATGAGTATAGTATGTTAAAGATCGCCATGTCTTTATGTGCATCATGTTCCCTCTATGAGTTAGGTAGTTTTAATTTACTTAGTACTTAATCCATACTGATTCTACCATGGTTGAATGGGTCTTGCGACATTGATGGTGGGGATCATACCTCTTATGCAGGCTTGAGATTGATTACTACTGTTAGGTTGAAGACTTGGGTTTTGAGAGAGTTAGGCCACTTGGAGTTTTATCCCTTGAGGATTTATCTTTATTTTCTGTGCTTATTTTGAAATTTTAAACATTATATTAAAATTTTAATGGTATTATAATTAAATTTTAGTTTTCCATTACTTTGTTAAGGTTTTAAGATCTAGGGTTGGTTCATAGGTTTTCTACTAATTTTATCATTGATGATTATTTTTAGTGAAATTAGTTGTGTTCCATATACCATTAGATAATTTCTTGTGGGACTTTATTCTCTTGGTATGTTGGTGCTTAAATTTTAGTTGAACATGTTTTATTCTTGCATCTAGAATGAGATAGATGATGGACATATGTCATATGCTAGGTGTGGCATTAACATGCCCCATTTTATACTTTTTCTTTTGCATTACTCTGTAAATTTTTTTAAGAATGAAAATTGGGGGTGTTGTAAGCTATTTGGTTTTGATTTCTTCCTTGTTGAGAGATCTTGTGTAATATCTCCAAATTTAGTATTTAAAATTTTCTTTTGACTGAAGCATAATTGCACACACTTTGCATAAGTCCAATCTCCTTATGTAACACCTGCAAATCTACTACTTAAAATTTTTATTTTACATAAAAATTAATTATAAAAGTAATGGGTATTACCGTCGTAATTGTCATAACTTTGGTTCCCTCACTTTTCTTATGCTAAGTGCTTAAGGCTTAATATAAGTTAGATCTAAGACAAGCAACAGAAATAAGAGACACTACATAGATAAAGGTTGCAAATAAATATTTGATGTAGGAGAAAACACTCAAGAATTTACATTCATTATTATGGAATGAATTTTTCTTCATTTTGAAAGAATCTCCCATAAAATCGATGACAAACCGATGGTTACGTTGCTAGTCATAGCTGAATGTACCTTACAAGATACTACGCGTATATGTGCAAGTGTATGGCATACATGACATGCATAGAGGGCATGGCTACGTGCATGGGAGGAATAGAATGCAGCTTGGACGTGCATATTAGTTGATTTAGTTAATTAATTAAGTAGTCGAGTTAGAGATTAGCTAGAGAATAAAACAGTATAAATCTATCTTTTGAAGAATATTCTATATTCTAATATCTTTTAGCTAGGTATTTTTTGAAGAATTATACCTTTTAGCTAGTATTTTATAATCGGTATCCTTGGCTATATAGGCCATAAAATGCATGATTGAAGAGGACATTAATAGATTTAATTGAATTTGAATGCAAATTGCAAGTATTGCTATTCAATTATGTGTGAGTTCATCTCAAGTTTAATCGAATATGTGTGAACAATTAATCTTGAAACCCTTAATCTCTTCATCTCTGTGAATTAGAGGTTAAGTATTATCTTTATAAGCTCCATAACCCATGCCATTATTAGCCACAATCATCTTCCTAATTCATCACAAATCGAAACCCTAACCCTAATTTTCAAAAGCAACCCTAACCCTAACTCTAACCCACGAAACCTACTACTCTTAAACCCTAATTACTAAATCATCATCATCATCATCATTTTCGAATCATATTCATCATTCATCCATCAAATTCGAATCACCATAATCGTTCATCATCATCATCATCGAATCATCATCACCATCATCGAATCATCATCAGCATTATTCCACCACATTCGAATAACTACAACCTTAATTCATCATCTTTGAGGCTTCATCTTCCTAATTCCATCATAATCAAGCCTTAGGTTTACATATTTGATAATTCCATATTCCCACAAACATTAATATCCTTCATGCAATAATAAAAATTAAAATACAAAATGGGACATAAGAACCCAACGGAAAACCAACTACAATAAAAACTCGACTCGTATGCTCATTCTGAGAATGAAACCTCTTCCAAAGACCCTTCTATTCCTTGCCACTCTTGTATGCTTAGTGTCACTCCATGGCATTAAAATAGTCATGTGCATATGTATTATCAGTATGACTTGTACTGAATAAATCACAATACCTTGCAAGAGGTAGCATGCTGACATTACACATAACCATATAACAATCCAATAACATGTTCAAAGAATAAAAGACATTCCATAGCAGTATAAAATAATCATGTGATAATATATACAACATCAAAGTCTTATTATTAACAACTAATCATATGTAACCAATTCACATCATCTCAAAGCACACAATAGACCTATTAAAATTCATGATCAAAATTGACCAATCAATTCAATTCCATATATCAAGGTAGGGTACTAATGTGATGCCCCATATTTGTAAGATTATAAAATGAGAAATTATAGTGTTTGATGGAAGTTAGATAATATTTGATCTTGATTTGGAACTATAGTTTGGATTTGATGTGATAAGGAAATTGGAAACATTGGAAAAATTAAATAAAGCGAGTTTTCCCAGCAAACTGATCAGCTAGTTCTATGAACTGATTAATTATTCGATCATTTCAGCTAAGGTTTTTGTCTAACTAAACCAATATACTAGTTTTGGAAAACCAATTGAATATTTTGTAGAATAATTGACTAGTTTGGCTAAATCGATCGATTGGTTTATCGGGATGAGTGCTTTTTGATACTCAAATTTGTGGGAATTTTCTTGCATCAAAATATAACTTTGATAATCCAACTCCAAGCTATTCTTGAGTGGTCCTTAACCCTTTTGATCATTTATATAGATTTAATTTCTACCTCAAATAGATTTAAGGGATTGAGTTTGATAGAAGAGAGGGAGGTTGACCTTACTCTCATCATCTTCTTCTTCCTCTCTCTTCTACACACTTATAAATGTATGCTTTGATTTTTGGACTATATTTTCACGGTTAAGAGATACACTTCCCATGCCAATCTTCCTTTTCCCTTCTTGCATTTGATATTTTCTAGATGAGCTCGACCTACATTGTTAAGAAAAATCCTCATTTGAGTTATGAAATGGAAGTCAACCTGCTCTTGAAAATTTTTCTTGTTTAGCTATGGTTCTAAATATAAAATTAGAAATTTTGATCTGTAGCATATCCTCACTTGTTTCTTAACCTATTTGTTGGATATGAATAACCCTAACCATTTCTTTTTCTTACCTTTCTTTCAGCCTCATAATTAATTGAGTTTTCAAACACTTGTTCTAATTCTTCTCTACTTTGAGCTTTCATTCTAATTTTATTAACTCTTTTGATCCATTCTCTAGCACCCTCTTATTTTATTTTTAAGAAAGAAAGAGTAAGATTTAAGAAGAATTTAGGTTTGCTTTCAGTTAACTCTTATCCCATTTTCTCTTAGAGGTGGTAAGTTTATTTTCCTCCCCAATTTGAGTTTCTTAGTTTGTATAGGTTATTTAATGAGTTATGAGTTTCAAACTATTTTTTTTATAGTTTTGAAGTTTGAAATCTTTCAACTTGAGTTTTCCTCTTTGGTTGGAAATTTTCCTAAGTTTCAAGTAAGTCATTTTTACATTTGAAATGTGGCATGAATAAGCACGTGAGTTTGTGTGCTCTGTCAAATATTAATCTTTATGTGTTGCATGAGAATTTAGAATTTTGGTTATGCATGTTGAATTAATTAATATTTATGAGAAAAATGGCTTAACTTATGAGGAATAGGGTTGATTGCTATGATATGTTATGTTTTTGATGTGGTAAGATTTTATAGTGTGAATTGTGATAAGAATGCCAGTCGTGTGTTATTCGGGAGCCAACCAATCGATTGGTCCCTATAACAATTGATTGATTGGCCCAAACCAATCGACTTGGTTATCTTTGGTGACATTAGTTACTCTCTAATTAAACCCATAAATTGGTTTGTTAAACTCAATTGACTGGTCATAGAACAATTGATTGGTCTGACTATACCAATTGACTTGTTTGAGGAAACTCTAGGGTTTGTATGAGCCAAATTGATCTATTGATTCAGCTTGAGTATGTTATTTTTGTTCTTTTAGACTTGATATATTTTGATACTTTGCACAATGCT
Organism: Tamarix austromongolica; assembly: GCA_039764185.1. Classification (NCBI taxonomy): domain Eukaryota; kingdom Viridiplantae; phylum Streptophyta; class Magnoliopsida; order Caryophyllales; family Tamaricaceae; genus Tamarix; species Tamarix austromongolica. Next base: position 25,460,718 of record CM077808.1, read on the forward strand.
ATAATATGATTCTTTAATGATGAGAAAATGCATCTTGGCATGAATTAACTAACATATTGGATAGATTAAATGGTTCATAATTCATATTGTTTTCACTAAGTGTTTAGAAGTTCTCAATAAAAAACCAAGAATGAGTATACTATAACTTCAAAAGGATAATGTAGTCAAAATTCTTGGCCTAAATAGATTATCTTAATGGTTTGAATTAATCTTAAGCTCTAATGGAAATATTACTTATGGTTGGAGGGTAATAATGATGTGTGTGGGACAGTGTAATTCTCAATTATGTGGGATTAAGGTTCGAATGGAGTTTAGCTATTATGATAAAGGTTCAATGATGGTGAATTAAGAGATTAAAGCTTCTAAGGTGATGTAATAAAGATGACAGTGATTCAAATTATGGTAGAAGAATGATGATGGTGATTCGGTGATAAGGGTTTAACAATAATGATGGTTCAAATGTAACACACTAATTAGCATATGCATTCGATGATGATGTTTGGTTTCTTAATTTAGGGTTTGGATGAAGGTTAAAATCATGGTTTAGGGTTAGGGTTAGTTTTTGGTTTGAGAAGAGGGAATAAGGTGGCATTTGGTTGGTATGGATGGTTTAAGGTTTTGAATGGATGGTTTAGGGTTTCAATTGTGTATACCAAATAAGGGATTTGATAAAACTTGAATTAGAGTAGGATTTTGATGTTAATTACGATAGGAAAATATGGATTAATAATAGTAGACAAGATATAGATTAATCTCTAATTCACATATACAAAGAGATTAAAACTTTCAAGGCAAACTGTTCACACAGATTCGATTTGCTTGAGTTTGAACTCACATAGAATTCATTCAATGTTGATTTTCAACTTCAATTCAAATATCCAATCAATATGATCGACATTTATACATAATATAACCTTTATACTACTAGCTAAAGCATATTCCAAACGATTACACACTAAAATATATTATGCTACTTTATGCTAACTTTATTCTCCTACATTATTACTTAATTAATAAATTAGCTAAATTACTTAATAATGCTCCAAAATCTTATCAATATACTCCCCATGCTCGTGGTCACTCCCTCCTTGCATGCCATGCACATGCACGTAGACACGTAGTTGCTTGTTTGTTACGTTTTGAGCAACATAGCCATCCATTGGTCTTCAAATTTACGAGAGACACTTTTCCAATGAAGAATAATTGGTCCCATAATTATGAAAGCTAATTATTGAGTGTTTACTCCTACATCAAATAATAGTTAAAATATAATAATTATATGAATGTGCTACTTGGATGTTACATGGGTTTTTGTGATAACATAACCTTGGAAAATAACACAACAATCACTTAATGTAAAAGATGATCAAGTTTTGCATGGGTTTGGGTTACCCTTACCCTAGAAACTAGGTGCATTGACATAAATATGGTAATATTAGCTCAAAAATGCAACACAATACCCTTAGTCCTCTTATGTCACCTAAACCTTAAGTATTGATTTTCCCTAAAACTTTTAAAGAACTAATTATTGTAGATATAGGGTCTTACTAGGGAATGAAAACAAAACAATGAAACTCAAAACAAGGGTTACACTCTATCCTTAAGGTAGCTACACTTAACGAGTTACCAAACCCAAACTCGAGGTTTTCCACTTTAAGCATTAAGATTTTATGAGGTGATCATAAATATCACATATTGAACAATAATTTCCATTTCTGTACTTCACAATTTTCCTTTATTTCTAATTATTAAGGTAAACCCTAAGGTTGATGGTCTATGTCAAAGCTAAAGTGAACAACAAGGTTAACATATTGAAAGTCTAAGGACATCCTATGTCTAATTATGCACTTTGGGCACATTAGGTCAGAAATGTCCAAGATGCCCTCAAAACCCTAATTACATCATTATTACCCAATTTTGCACCAAACAATATTATTATGAGAATTTATCATGACAAGTTTAATTCCCCACAATTTTATATTTATAAAGTGTAAAATTATTATGTTTAATGGATTTTAGATGGTGATTTACCTCAATTTGGAAATATATTTTAGGTTTGATTTAAAAAAGAATTAGAGAAGATTGGAAAACTTGAGAGAAAATAAGTTTTCATAGTATACTATCTAACTAGTTCTATGTGACAATCGACTAATATTTCATTATCAATTGGAGTTTTGATTTGACATAATCGGTTAACTTGTTTGGGAAACCATCGACCAATCTATAGAATAGGTCACTGGTTGACCAAATTGATCTATTGGTTCTTCAAGCTATGTGATTTTTCCGAAGCCTATTTTTTTAATAGAAAATTCTTCTAACAAATTGGAAATTTGGTAATCCAACTTTGAATTATTTTCTAAGTACCCTGAAAACAATTTTATCATTTATTAATATTTTATTGTGCCTCGAAAGGATTTGAAGGCTTGATTTTGGTAGAAAAAGGGAGGATGACCCCATCCTTAGTGTTCTTTTTCCTCTCTCTTCTATACATCCCTAGAACAAACTATATTATCTAGATTGCCCCTAAGTGACTAAGGGATTTGTTTCCCATGTTGACCTACCCATTTTTCCTTTCTTGTGTCTTTCCTTTCTCTGAAAAGTCTCTACATGCATTCTCTAAATCACCATTAGACTATGGGAATAAATTCAATCCTGTTGTTGATAAATATGCCTCATATAGTTCAATTTCTAATGGTAAAATTAGGGTTTTAATATGTTGCACCTCTCTCCTTTATTTGTTATTATATTCCCTAGTTATAATGAACCCTAATCCTCTTTACCCTTTTACCTCTTTTAGCCACTGAGATATTCTAATTTATTCCCACACTTGGGTTCCACTCTTATTGTTAATTTTGTGCCTTCATTATAATTTTTTTATCTCTTCTTATCCTTGATCTATCTACCTCTTGTTTTTATATTTCAACAAGAAAGAGTTATATTTGGGAAAAAATTTAGTTTTTACTCTTAGCTGATTCATTCCTTCAATTCTTCTTGGAGATGGTAACTCTAATTTTTCTATCCCTATGTTGTAATTATCATTTTTTGAGGTTTTTAAGAAGGTTTAGGAGTTTTTAATCTCTTATTTTTAAGGTCTTAAGAGGTGAACTAGATGTGTGTAGGAATATTTACTTATGGTTTGGGTGGTATTATGGTTTAGTTAGGGTTTTAAAAGGAATATGATGATTAAAAAGTGATGAAAATATGATGATGATGATTCAATAAAGAAGAGATAGTGGTGATAATGCTCGAATGATGAAGGGTTTAGAATGGTTTGGTTCGTGGGTTAGGGTTAGGTTTTACGATTAGGGCTTAGTGTTTATATGAATATTATGATGATGCATAGTTGAAAATATCATGATTTGATGATTAGATTATGAAGTTAAGATGTTGAGGATGATTTTTTTTATAATAATAATAATAATAATACTATTATTATTATTATTATTATTATCTTAAGTTTGGAAATAGATAAAATCAAATAAGAAAAATAGGTTTAAGATGAATGTTGAAGATGATGATGATGGCAATTATATATGTCATTTAGGGTTTAGAATAGCGTGGGTTTGTGGAGGGTTTGAAGTAAATATCTTAATCTCTAATTCACATAGACAAATAGATTAAGGATTTCAATAATAATCACTTACACAAAATTGATTAATATTGAGAAGAACTCACACAGAATTCAATTAAGCAAGGCTTACAATTTCATCAATTTTTTATCTCTTTTTTGTCATGTACTTCCTATGGTTTTTATAACCATTAGAACTCCTTAATATTAAAAAATAATCCTCATAAAAATCTAATAATAATCAATACAAAAAGCATTAGCTTTCTCCCTACTGTAAACACACTCAAAAGATAGAATAAGATAACCCTAAAAGATAGAATTAAGCTACTTTTTTTTATTGATTCAACTTTCTTATCTTTTTTAACAATTATCAATGTGATAATACTCCATATTTCACTTCCAAACTGTTTATTAAAGTATCCTTATTCAGATACCACGTTATCCCTTCCATGCAACACATTTTTACCCTCCATGTATGCCATGCACACTCCTATATCGCTAGTGACTTGTTTTGCAAATGTTGTCCATAGCTAGCAATATAGTCATATGTTTGCCTTCAAATTTTTAGGGGATCCTCTATAAATAGAGGATAATAGGTTTCATAATAATAAATGCTAAATCTTGACCATTTTTTCCTTCATCATTCTCCCCCTATTGACTTGAGTTTGCCCTCAAATTTGCATCTTAATAGTAAGGATTGATATCTCCAACATTGAATGCTCTAGATACCCCACCTTATGAATCAGGTAAATCTAGCTCATAAGCACTCTCTCCAAAATTTTCAAAGTATTTTAAAAGGACTATATGCCCTTAGCATAAGCTTATTTTTCCTTAGACTAGGAAATCTCTCCTTCCTTAAGTGCAACCATACCAAATCCCCTGGTTGAAATACATGTTGACTCATTTGCTTGTTTGCTCTTGTCTTGTAATATTCATTTACCTTCTCAATGTTTTGCTTGATTTTTTGATGAATTTTCTAAAATAAGTCCACTCTCTCTTATGCATCATAATTCTCACTTCCCTTTTCTTCAATGGTACCACATCAATCGGTATATATGGATTAACACCATATACTATCTCAAATGGACTAGAGCTTGTTGTAGTTAAAGGACTATGATTGTAAGCAAAATCTGCATGTGATAACTTAACATTCCAATCCTTAACACTCTTACTCACCAATCCCATTAAAAAAGTACCCAAAGTTCTATTAGTAATCTCGGTTTGACCATCCGTTTGAGGATGATGTGATGTACTAAATAATTGCTTTGTTCCTAACATTATGCCATAATGTCTTCGAAAGATTAATTAGGAACTTCACGTCTCTATCAAAACTATAATCCTTGGAATCCTAAGCAATCTCACGATCTCCTTGAAATACAAATCCACAATATGAGTGGCATCATTAGTCTTGTTACATGGAATAAAATAAGCTATCTTTGAAAATTGATCCACGACTACCATGATAAAATATTTGCTTCTTTGTGTTCCAGGTAATCCCAAGATAAAGTCCATACTAGCTAACTCCTTCCCATGGTTGAGTAGGCACGAGTAAAGGCACATATAACCCTCTGTGAAAGAAAATCTTGCTTCTTTAACATGTAGCACACCTAGAAACCATAACTTGCACTCCTTTTTGCATTCTTGGCCAATAAAAATGTTGTTGCAATAGCTCCAAAATCTTGTAAAGTCTAAAGTATCCTACAATACCTCCTTCATGCACTTCTTTGATTAGTAATTATCGAATTGAGGTCTTTGGTATACACAATTTGTTTTGCTTGAATAAGGATCCATCTTGAAGAACATAAGCTCTATGACTTCCTTATTTCTTGCACTCTTCGAAAATCAAAGAAAAATTATCATCAATAGCATATCGAATTTTCATCATGTCGAAACCCAAAAGATTTACATCCATCATTGCAAGTATCATAGTCGTCCCTGACAATGCATCTCTAGCCACATTCTCTTTTCCATCTATGTGTCTTGTAGAGAATGCAAATGTTTGTAAAAAAACTAATCCACTTGGCATGTCTTGGACTCACTTTCCTTTGACCAGGTAGATACTTCAAACTCTCATGATCTGAGTGAAGTACAAAAGGCTTGGATATCAAATAATGAGTCTATATTTCCAAACAATGAATAATAGCATAGAACTCCTTATCATAAGTTAAATAGTTGATCCTTGCACGATTTAACTCTTCACTAAAAAATGCAATTAGTCTCTTCTTTTGTGAAAGTACCCTTCTGGTACTTACACCACTTACATCACATGTGACTTCAAATAATTTATCAAAGCAAGGTAAAGGTAATATCGGTGTGTTTGAAAGTTTTATCTTCAAATCTTCAAAAGCTTTTGTTACATTTTCTTTCCACCAAAAGTCTCCCTTCTTCATCAATTGTTAATAGGTGCAGCAATTGTGGAAAATTCTTTGATAAACCTCCTATAAAATGAAGCCAATCCATGGAAAATACGAATCTCATGAACATTAGTAGGAATATGCCATGTTTGAATAGCTTCCACCTTTGAAGGATCAACTTTACTACTGTCTCTACTCACAATGTAGCCAAGAAAAACCACACTCTTCATAATAAAATCACACTTCTCCATTTTACCATAGACCTTCACCTCCCTAAGTTTATCAAATAATCTCTTCAAATTCTACATGTGTTCGAACTCACTCTTGCTATATATCAAAATATTATCAAGCTAGACAACAAAAATGACTCCAAGGAAATGTCTAAGTACTTCAGTCATCAACCTCATAAATGAACTTGGTGCATTGCATAAGCCCAAATGGCATGACCAACCATTAATACAACCCATACTTAGTCTTGAAAGCCATCTTCCATTCATCCCTTTTCCTTATCCTCATTTGATACTATCCACTTCTAAGGTCAAGCTTCAAAAACACCTTTGCTCCATACAACTCATCTAAAATATCATCCAATCTTGGCATCATAAATCTATATTTGATTATGATATTGTTGACTGCTCTAGATTTAATGCACATCCTCCACATACCATCCTTCTTTTGTACCAATAAATCTGGGACACTGCGCAAACTCATTCTCTCTTGAATATAGCCTCAATCCAATAATTCTTAAACTAGTTTTTGTAGCTCCTTAGAGTCTTCTAGATTGCATCTTTAAGTTGACTTGGTAATGGAACTCCTAGCATAAAATCAATACCATGCTTGATACCTCTTAAAGGAGGTAATCTAGGTGGCAACTCATCTGGGAAAACACTTGCATACTCTCTCAACACTTGTTGCAATTTTGGATTCTTGTTAACATACCTCCATTGTTGAAATTCTTTTAATACCACGGTATAGCATACTTTCTCACTCTTGATATCTTCAATCATCTCTAACTCCTTAAGGATCAACAACTCCATGCTACTCTTATTTCTTCCTCCCTTACCCTTGACTTGTTCCTTCATTTTTTCCTCCTCCCATTTTCCTTCAACTCTCTTTTTTTCTCCTTTTTTTTTGCTTCTTACCCTCGGTCTATTCCCGCCTTTCAATCCTTAGAACCAAACTCTCCCCATCTATGTTAGGTTTAAATCTACATTTCTTTTTGCCTTTGCTCACCAAGTATTAATTAAGGACCCCATCATGTGTAACCTGCCTATCAAATTACCAAGGATTTCCCAACAAAATATGACAAGCATCCATAGGTAGAATATCACATAAAAAATCATCAAAATAATTTCCAATTTTCAAAGAGATAAGAGTTTTTTTTGGTTACCCTTACACCTTTTTCCTTGTTCAGCCATTGAAGTGAATATAACCCTGGATGATCCATGGTCTTCAATTTGAGTTTGGTCACCATTTTTTCATTAGAAACATTGGTCCAAGGTCTACTATTGATAATGACTTTACACACTTTATCTTCAACTCTACATCTAGCTTTAAAGATATTCTCCCTTTGAGTAGGTTGAGGTTGCTGTTGCACTTGAAGTGCTCGTTGCAACACATAGAAATATACTTGGCCATCTTTCAAAGCATCTTCTGGATCTTCATTACGTTCCTCAAGGTCTTCATTAAGTTATTCATCCTCCTCATCACAAGCTTCTGTACTCACTATCCTTTAAATTCATTGCCTTTTGATTTGGACAATCCTGAGAAAAATGACCATAGCCTCTACACTTGAAACATTGCTTGTTCACCTTATCAACCATTTTGCCCTTGCACTTTTCTTCATAATTGAACCTTATAGTGTTGTATTGAATTGTGGTTTGAGAGGATGATGGCTTTGACACCCCCTTGAAGTTTGAACCATATGTTGAATTGGTTGTTTGGTTTGGTGGCTTGGTTCTCTTCAATTGCTTCTCAAATTTAATTGCTAATTTTACCAGGTCTTTGAAATAACTCATAAGGGTACACATCCACCTTCTCTCTAATATTCATATTTAGACCTTCAGTAAATGTATCATATATTTTCTCTTCTCTTTCTTGAAAATCACAAATAAGAGCTAATCTTTCAAACTCTCTAATGTACTCCTCCACTCCAAGCAACCCTTGCCTCAAAGTAATCATTTTAATAAAATTCTCTTACTCATATTCTCTAGGCACGTATTTTCTTTTTAAGTGATATTTCAATTTCTCCCATGATCATATTTTTTATTTTTCGTTCTCTTTCCCTTCTCTTCTTCAAATTGACATACCATACTCTAGCAAATTTCTTAACTTTCAATATAGAAATTTGACATCTTTCTTTCTCATCATCAAGCTCTTTATATTCAAAAATAGATTCAACAATTTGCAACCATTCAAGAAAAGATGATAGATAAATATTACCTTAAAAATTAGGTAGGTCAAATTGAATCCTCTTCTCCACATCATCATATGATTTCCTTGAAGTTTCATGAGCTCGTGCATAGTTCTCTACACTTTCTTCTCCTCCTTCCTCCATTCGGTCATGTGCTTCCCTTCTATGATTTTATTCTACTTGATCTCTTCGAATTTTATGTTGGACATGTGATCATTGGGTTTGTGAGCCTTCCATTCTACCCATATGCAGTTTAAATTCCTTAATCTCCTCCACCAATGCCTTGAGAACGTCCCTCAAATCTTCTCCTTGGCTTGCTATGCCTTCTTAACACCTATGAATGACATGCTTCCAAAAACGCTCTCTCAAGTCACCCAAAATTCAAATCTTGGCATATCCTTGATTAATTATACAATAATATTGAAGTAGGAACTTGGTTTTGAAAGAAACATGGAGGAAAGATTGGATATTAATCATGTATGTCACACTACACTAGAACCTAAGCTTTGATACCAAAATTGATGTGTGTAGGAATATATACTTATAGTTTGGGTGGTATAATGGTTCGGTGAGGGTTTTAAAAGGAATATGATGATTTGAAAGTGATGAAAATATGATGATTATGATTCAACAAAGAATAGATAATGGTGATAATGCTCGAATGATGAAGGGTTTAGACTAGTTTGGTTCGTGGGTTAGGGTTAGGGTTTACGATTAGGGTTTAATATTGATATTATGATGATGAATGGTTGGAAATAGCATGATTTGATGATTAGATTTTTAATTTAAGATTTTGAGGATTATGGTTATATAATAATACTATTATTATCATTAATATGGAAATAGATAAAACCAAATAAGAAAAATAGGTTTAAGATGAATATTGAAGATGATGATGATGGTGACTATATATGGCATTTAGGGTTTAGAATGGCGTGGATTTGTGGAGGGTTTGAAGGATATATATTAATCTATAATTCACACAAATAAATATATTAATGATTTCAATATTAATCACTCACACATAATTGAGTAATATTGAGAAGAACTCACACATAATTTAATTAAGCAAAGCTTGCAATTTCATCAAATTTTCATCTCCTTTATGTCGTGTACTTCCTACGGTTTTTATAAACATTAAAACTCCTTAATATTACAAAATAATCCTTCTAAAAATATGATAAGAATCAATAGAAAAAGTATTAGCTTGCTCCCTACTGTAAACACACTCTAAAAATAGAATACGATAACCCTAAAAGATAGAATTAAGATACTTTTTTTACTGATTCAACTTTCTTATCTTTTTAACAATTATCAACGTGATAATACTAAATATTGCATGTCCAAATTTTTGATTAAAGTCTTCTCATGTAGATACCACATTCAACGCTTCCATGCAACATATTTTTTCCCTTCATGCATGCTATGCACACGCTTCTATCGCTAGTGACTTATTTTGCAAGTTTCGTTAATAACTAGCAATTTAGTCATCCATTTGCCTTTAAATTTATAGGGGACCCTCTGTCAATAGAGGATAATAGGTTCCATAATAATAAATGCTAAATCTTTACCATTTTCTCCTGCATCATAAATCTGTCCTCTAAAAGTTTTGCTTTCTTGGTGTGGAATTTTACTAAGCTTTCAAGTAAGTCATTCTTGCCTTTAAAAACGTAGTAGGACTGAGAATATGAGATAGTATAGTTGGTAAATTTCTTATCTTGGTATGCATATAAGATATCGTGGCATCATGGTGATGTATGTTAGAATGTTTAAGAATTCTAAGAAAAAGTGTGAGTTTATGAGAAAATATGGTTGATTTTATGTAAAGGTAGCATTATTAATATATTAGCATGTGTAACCTATACATTTTGGTAATTAATGAGATATTTATTAACACCACAAGATCAAGCATTAAAATCAATAGTTCAACAAACAAGCACCTTAGCTAGACTTTACACGGAGTGAATCTAACATCAAACTTAGATTATATAAGCTCTAACTATCATGCATAGTGGCTCCCTTATATGAAACCTCATGAACAATCTATTTTAAAACCTTCCTAAGGGAGGAATTGAATAGTTTAAATATTCTAATGTTAGAAAATAACAAAATTAAAGGATGTTATGCGAGGAAACAACGTAGTAAAGGAGTGATGAACGTATACAAATCACATTGTTAAGGTGTGGGAGCTTGAGTTTTCCACACCATAAGGAGTGAGTAGGATCACCCACTCATGGAGGGTAAGGGGGAGTTATGTCACCCACTCATACACGAAAGGGGGATCATACAATAAAAGAACATGTAGCAAGGGGAAAATAGTGTGCATGACTTACACAAAATAGGCTTGGCAATGGCAAACATTCACACAAAATGGAGGTTGTGATAACTTAAGGTAGCATCATGAGATATGGATGCAACACATGGGGGAGCAATGTGAAATTCTTATGCAGCTAAGGGGGTGGGATGATAGAAGCTTACATAGAGGAAGGTGTACAATGCTTGATGAAGAGGGTTTCGATGATAATGGCAAAAAAATGAAGGAGAAAGTTGGGGAATATTGTGAATAGAATCTCCATATGGAAGAGAAAAAGGCATATACTAAAGGCTTTGATTTTTTTGGGATAAAAAAAATAGAGAAAATAAGGGCTTATATAGGTGAGGGGAGCAAAGAATTAAGTAGACAAGGATGAAGAGAATACGAGACAAAGTCATGGGGTGAGCAAGGGGATATTAGATAAGGATAAATACACATTGGGGGAAGTGGGATATGGAGAAGACTAAACACTATAGGGTACAGATGCTAGTTAGAATAACCAAATTGGGGAAAAACATCAACTTAGTAGAAATGAGGTTTCTCGGCAAAACAAATAAAAGTTTGGGTCTAAACTACGGTTAAATATATTAACCTAAATTTTATTAAATTTTAACCTAATGAAATTTATATCTAATTTTCATAATAATAAACATAATTATAACACATTTTATACAACATAACCTAAAATAATTATTATAATTAATTACACATAATTAACACTTTATAGTTTAAGGTTTCTATAAATGGGTTATTACACATTACATTTCTTATGTTAAGTACTAAGGCTTAAAACAAGTCAAAATAAAAAAAAATATGAGAAGATAATAAAAATAAAGGTTTATGGTTAGTACATCCTTAGTACAACAAGCTAATTCAAATATATCCTAATACATAGGAAAACTAATAACAAAAGAGCACCAAAAGAGGTGACAACTATTTAACCTTATACTCAACCCATCTATAAACCGTAATTAATAAGTGCATTTTATGTTATATTTTTATAGTGTTAATCCTTAGACTTCACATTGTTTTTCCAATGAAAATGTTAATTTAACCACTCTTTAGATAAAGGCAATAAGTTGCATACAATCATTAATAACATAAATAAAAATGAGGTGTTTTGAAGAGTTTTGGAAGTAAAAAGGTCAATCAAAACTTTCATAAGAAATAAAAAAAACAACCTTTGGTATTTAAAGCATAAAATTTTCATCTAACCATCGATTCAGTTGATTGAAGTTGCATTGGGAATAAAAATAAAGAGATATACCTTTTATGCTTATCAATTTTTTCGAATTATATTGCATAATAGCCAAAATTCAGTTGGAAGTTGAAGCTATCAATAAAAAACTGCTTAAAGTTACCAAGGGATGATCGATCAATCACCCATATTTTGGAGGCCGTTTGGAGCCATTAGAACAACCATGGTGGTCTCGACCTTGACGTGGGAAATTTTCAAAATTTCTCTAACTTCTATCTTATCTTCCCACTAACCTAATACATGATCATTACCCCCTTTCCACCTATATATACCTCTCTAACATAGATCCCACCAAAAAAAAATTAATGAACTTAGAGTCTTCAATCTTGATATTCATGACTAGGGTTTCATTTTCTTCTTCAACCTCCTCCTCCATTGTTCTTCTTTAATCTACTAAATCGTGCTTCTATTTGTTCAATTCACCCATAATTCATTCATTTCAATCATCATCTAATACTAATTTGTGATTCTCTTCCATCAATTTAGCATCCATCATAGGATTTGCAATTGAAAGTTCTTCATCCATCTGAATTCATTCACCTCCATAATTCTTCTAATTTTTCTTTCAATACCATCTTCACAAATCCATAATTTTTTTAATTTTATGCATGAATTTACACAAAGAAGCATCAAATTCAAGCTAATAATAAAGTGGACAAGAAGGGTTATTCACCCGAGTAAGATGACAAATTTGTCGACTAACGGTCGAATGTGGGTCATTCTCCCTCCTTATTTCACTAGTTTTGCTCTTTTCTTTTACTATCTTATTATATGCGTTGTGTAATTAACTTTTACATGATAAGTGAATCAATTGTTTTTTCTAGGGATGAGTTTGAAACCTTAGCCTATAGTTTGAGATTTTTATATTATTTTATACATTTTTCTAACTGTCATGAGATTGTCCCTTGACTCTATTTTAGTTGCTATCATTTCTATATGTGATTTTATTTTTAGTATGATTTATATGGTGCATGCATTATTTTTAATTAATTATAGTAATGATATATAGGATTATATTCTTGTTAGGGGGCTATATGAACATGCTAGAATTCATGTGCTTGAATTATTGCTAGGTTAGATAAAAATTCACCTAATATTTTTATGATTTTAACCAAAGTAGTGGGGCATTTAGATAAATGTGGGTTAAATTTAGGGAATATGATTAGAAATACTTGAGATGTTAGTTCTCAATATTGGGATCTATCCACTTTTTCTTATTGCATTAGATCTAGTTAAATATAGGAGCCATTTGTTGTAACTATACTAATGAAATTCAATAGGATTTAAAATTAGTTCTTTGTTGTATAAAATTGAATTAGGGAGGTAACATAATGTGTATTGGCTTGCTTCTAACTTGCAAATTGGTTGATCTCTTTCTTTTGATTAATAAGTGATATAGGAATTATTTGTTTTATCTCAACCTAATATAGTGGCAGAAATCGATTCCCTTACATATTTATTATATTCTCATTCACCTAAGTTTATTTTCTCATTTGATTCTATTTGGTTATTATAATTTTTTCTAATTTATTCCACCATAATTGTATTATTAATATTATTTGTTTTACTATCATTTAGAGTCTTTTATTTTATTATTTGGGTGTTATCTAGACTTAGGTGATTCATCTAAATCCTTATCATAGAACGATACCCCTTTTACCAGTACTACAATTGATCACAAGAGGGTTTAAATTACATTCCAACTATGCCCACATCAAAAATACAAACTATAAGTATCATAGAATCAAGGACCTACACTACCTTGGTCTTCCTAACACTTTGGATGATGCTTATCAAAATCCTTTTTCTACTATAAGCAACACATATATTAATTTGAAAAGTAATAGTATCACTACAAATTCATTCTTTTGAGTAAATCACATTACCTTATAAGAGGTAGTATGATCACATTACATATAATCATACAATAATAGAAAACATGCTTAAAACATAAAAAATCATGTGATAACAAGATGAACGTGTTATAACATATACATCACTAATGCCTTATGCGCATCATAGCAAGACACTTAACCATTTTAAATCCATAATAGCCACATCATAACCAATGACCAGTAAGGTAGTGCACTGATGCTCTATCAACCAATCCATACCAAATCAATTCCAACTACCAAAGTTAGGATATAAAGGCAGCTGTTAAGCCAAAAATCCTAGACATACCAAGGGTCATCAAACAAAGTTACTTCCTTATTATTTAGTTTACTTAAGGGGATATAATATCAATGAGGATACTAATATACGATTTCTAATACTAAGGTACGAGGGTAGCACAATACATTTATACCATATGACCTTGGGACACTTACACACACTTAGCCATATTGGAATATGAGGAAAACACAATAATCTCCCCCTAGGTCACCTAATGCTTAATTATTTATACCCCCTAAGAAGGCTTAAGGAGTAATTTGAGTAGACTAGGGCCTTATTAGGGCACCGAGACACACATGCAAAACAAACTAAACTAAATTGAGGGCTAACCTCATCTTTAGGGTAGCTACCACTAAGGATCCACCAATCCTGAATTTGAGGTCTTCCACTTTAAATAATACTTTTTTTTATTTGATGATGAGAAATATCACATAATACACATATGATATCCATTCAAAACCTAATTACTTTTCCATTAATTTTGAATTATCCATCTAAACCCTAAGGTTAATGAGCAACCTAAATGTCAAGAGTCAACATTAAGGTTAACCTAACCATCTACTAAGGTTAATCTAGACCATTTATTCAAACCGAGACACATTTTAGTCATAATGACCAACATGCCATCTAAATCTTATTCATCATAATTTTACCAATTTAGTGCCAAAATTTACTACAATGATAATTTCACATGAAAAGATAAAATATAATAATATCAAACACTTTATTATGAAGGTAATTTTGAAGTCTTGATAATTTACTATATTACCCTACACATGTATTTGCATTTTAAGCATATAAAACCCTAAGCATGCATTTCTAACATGTCATATATTTTGTGTAAAACATATTGATGGTTGCTAATATGCAAGTGCACGACTTCATTGTAGCATGTCAAGGTCGTATCGATAGGGACTTAGGATTGATTACTAATTTTTAGTTTTTTAGCTATCTATATCGTTATGGAGTGAGAATATGGAAGTAAATAAGGAAATGACTGACAAATTATAGATTTTAAAATGATGGATATAAAGCCTAAGATTGAACTTTGGTCTCATTTTTGGTATTCAATAATGAATTAACAATATATCATAGTATAGTTCAAAATTACCGTGATTCACTATTCTCTTTCAAGGTCTTGGAACATACCTAATCTAATTCATTTACTACTATCATGACTATAAAATTATATTAAATCCATTGTATACCACCTATTCAATAGCCCCTAAGAATCAAACGTCTACTTTCATGATAATTTGATTTCTTGTTCATATATTAATTTTTGACATTGATTTTAAGCTTTTAGTTATAGTCAACGTCTATATAAGTTATATTTTATCAAACCCAACTTATAACAATAATATCTAACATAAAAAACAACACATATGAACCATATATATGACTTATACCTTAAATTATCATATTCATACCAAATAGAGCCTAGTTCAATCCTAGAAAAATGAATTACTCACTCATTATTTGAAAGAAATATAGAAAGTACATATAAACAACATACATATTGTAGATATAGTAAATAAAGGAAAAGAGAATGGATAGATCAAATCGTAGATTGAAGATATAACAAGCTATCTATAGAGTTGAGATACACACTTGTCTACACTTAGTATTGAGGAATAGAATTTTCATATAAATTCAAAATAAATTACAATGAGTTGTTTTGATTAGGAATAATGGAGAAAAAATGAAGTCTATAACTTCTTATGCTTTTAATTAATGCTCCCCTTTATCCCCTCCTTAATGCCAAAGAAAATATGAGTGCAAAGGATCATGGAATGAAGGCATGTGTAGTGGTAATTGCCTACTGCACGACCGTGCAAATTTTCTTCTCTAAGAAAATCTTATATTTGCATGACTGTGATGAGGGTGTGGTAGTGCTGTGTAAAGTTTTTGTTTGTGGCATAGTTATTTGGTTGCATGGCTGTGCAGTAACTTGTACTACAACCATGTAATATCCTCCTTCTCGAGCACTGATGGATTAAGAGTTGCATAGTTGTGTAGCTGGTTGTGCTGCAGTCGTGCCACACCCATTTCTTACTCATCTTAATTTCTTAGATCCTGTTTTTTTAGCTCCTTGACTTTCTTAACTTCTCCAATATCATGTGGGGTTTATTATCTTCCTTCAATTCCTATCATATTTGATTTTCCCTCTAATTTCATGCACCACTTCCTTGGATTTGTGCATTTATGTGCAATTTTCTAAAAAATAATTACCAATAGAGAAGTTACACAAACAATAGGATTGAACTATGATAAGTTTATTAATTTATGCTAAATAAAATTGCAAAATGAAGGTAAAGTAGGGTAAAAATATGGAAAATATTTATTTTGTCACATACATATAGATTTAAAGTAGAAATTAACATTTGAGGTAGTAGTTAATATCATGGTATATGCAAGAAGACATATCTACCCTTAGAACATATGCATAGAGATTAACACAAAACTAACCCTAATCATGCTAAAAATTATCATGTTATATATTAAACTCTATCTACAACTTATATGGAACACTTAGTATGGAAGGAAAATAACTTTACAAGGCCACACACCCTAAACAAACCATATTCATACATCTATCAACCTTTTACATATATCTGCATATATATATATATATATATCTTATATAAAAATAAGTAGAGCATATGTGCTAACTATTTGAGGTCCTGCTTCAATCTTATCACATACTTTCATAACATTTGCACACAATACATCCTTAACATTATTTTAGTTCTAAGAAAACCTATGATGCGTTCTTACAATTTTCTACTATATAATGAGAGATTGGATTTACCTCGATGCTACACACAAAGACACAACAAAAGTTTACCTTATCTAAGGCCACCTCAAGGATAAATTAAGTATGAAATGCCCAATAACATATATTAGAACGTAATAAAATATTAAAATCAACAAAAATCAACAACAAAAAAAACAAGCGAGGAAGGAAAAAGTGGTAACCAAGGTAGAGTAAAACTACATAAGGCTATAATGCAACAAGGGAGCCATTACGTGAGAAAATAATGTTTCTAAGACCTATCACTACTAGATAATCATGTAAAGAGAGTATAGAAAGGCCCATGATTTACATTGGAGGAGGCTAACAAAGGTGGGAGCTCATGCAATGAAGCTTTCTCAACATGAGCAAGACATATAGGCAAAGCTTATTGTTGTGATGTGTTCATGCAAATGGTACCTTGTAATGTGAGGTTAAAAGAGAAACACAAGTTATAGGATAAATAATGGAAAAAAATTAAAGGAATAACAACAAGTATAACTAAAAATTAAAGGGCATTCGGAGCAAGGAGAGAAGGGGTTGTGGTTTTGATGTGGTTAAGTACACAAAATGAGAGAGTTATGAGGGTTATATAGGGATGATAACGTGAAAATAGGCAAAGAATGAGGAGTTTGGTGAATTCAACCAAGTGTAGACCAAATAATGGGGGGAGTACAAAGTGTTTGTGAGAACACAAAGGTGATAGGGGGTAGTGTGAATAGATACACACACAAATAACCATGTAAGTGATGGAATGTAGGACTCAAACATGTTGCAATCTAATTTGATGTTTGGTTACACAAACCAAACTAGAGAAAAAATAAGTAATTGGGTGGTAGGGATAGGGTTTCATAATTTACAAAAAACATAAGGTTTTAGGGTTAACATAAAGGTAAAGAGATTAACCACCTAAAATTCTACCAATTTTTAATCTAATTAAATTTATAATCTAATTTCTCAGAATAATACACATAATGATAATAAATTTAATATGAAACATACTATAATACTTATTGTATTTAATTACATATAAATACTAATTTTATAATTAGGGTTTCTAAATTAGAGTTCTACAAATTATGTATTATAGCTTTAAAGTAAGTGTTATTATGTGTGGATAATTGTATTCCTTGGTGAATAATGTAGATAATAAATAAAAAACTAATTGTTAAAGTGGAAGATCTTAAATAAAAAATGGGGTTTTCTTTAGGGTTAGTTACCGTAGAAATGAGGTGGGAGCCCTTGATTAGTTTAGGTGATTGTTGGGTACCTCTACATTTTGACTAAGGTCCTAAGATACTATTTTTAGTTCTTTAGACTTCTTAGAGGGGGATAGATACTTAAGGATTAGTTTTACAAGGATATGAGAGTATTGTATTGCCTAGTGAGTGCTAATATGAACTAGGTAAAAAATTACCCTTGGGTTACATAGTGGAAAGGGTTTGTGTTACATTATGTGCGATGGTATGATTGAGGAACATAATATGCATTGTCTTTTTATCCCTATAGTAGTAATTAAAGGAAATAGATATTTATGGTTTGTTAGGTAGCTACATTATGTGCACTACTCTTAATTCTTGTGGTTGGTTTGGTAGTTGTATTACGTGCATTGTCTTTTATATTGAGTTGTTGGTTTGGTAAATGCATTATTTACATTACCCTTGTTATTGAGTTGTTAGTTGGTAGCTCCATCATGTGCATCATCTTATTATTATATGTTTTTTTTATGTTTGATAATATTGCATATTGGTACATGTGTTCTCTTGAGTTTACACATAAGGTTGTTATATTGTATTTGTATGAGCATAGTGTGCTTTAAGCTTGCTAGGTTTTAATTATTAAGTTGTCTTTAAGAGAATGGATATCGTGATAATATTTTGTGGGGATTATGACTTATTATGGCAGTTGCTTTCCCTAGTAGTGTATCATGTTAGATTTCAACATGATGTTAATGCATATGAATTGCTAATGATGTGTGATTTTACACCTTTTTGTGGTGTATGATTTGGTGAGCATGTTTTTATTTTTTATTTATTTTTGTTTTAAGTTAAGTGTGTTAACTCAATATTTTTGTACAAAACAAATTATTTATTAATGGTTGTGATGCAAGTGTTATGATTTCTCTTGAAGCTTTGGTATGAGTTAGAGAATAGGGCTTTCAATGTTTTATCTCAAGTCAAGATTCCGTATTTTTGACTCTTGATGTTTTTTCTTTAGGATTTGTAGTCTCTATTATGAGAATTTTATTTAAATATTTTACCTTTCTTAGTGGTTTATCTTTTCATATTTGTTTTTCATACCTAACCTTACATCTACCATGAGGTAAAGGAATGTCCACACTACTTCTCATGATTGATGTGGTAGTAGCATCCTCTATTTTTGATTTTTGCTTCCACATTGTTCTTTTAAAAGAAAATCTTTAAGTTGAGAAAAATAGGGGTGTTACAATGATCTATCTCTATTATGCTACGTTTCTTGAATATTTATATTACTTATCATCTTATATTGTCAATATCATTATCATATGTATATTTTTATATGATCACCATGTCTAAATGTATATTGAGTGCATCATTTAATGTATTTTGAACTAATCATATTCTTCCATACACAAGTATTAGCATGTCTATTTTATGGAAACCTATTGATTCCTAGGAGCCGATGCCCCACTATTTTCATAGGTTTTGTTAAAATTTTCTCTTTCACTTATTACTTATGACAGAGAGATGTATTTGGATAGTGGGTGTAGTGTTGTAGTATATACATATTGTTATCCTCTATTTATCACATCTATTATGAAATCATGTAACCCAAGATTAAGTGATTCCTACATCTAATCTCTTGTTGTGAGGAACTCTTTTTAGCCCTACACCTAACATGGATTGGATAAATGTAATACCTTTTCCATGTTGAATGTAGAGGTAACAACCACCATTTTACTATTATGATTCCACAAAACATAATTTTTTTTATTAGTATACTTTGGCATGCTATAAATTGGTACTAGAGCTTTTTGGTTGAGGGATCTTGGCGGCGGGAAGGAGGCAGGCCCAAACGGGGAAGGGAGGAAAAAGGAGAAAAAAGAAGAAAAAAGAAAAAGAAAGAAAAAGAAAGAAAAAGGAAGAAAAAGGAAGAAAGAAAAGGAAAAAGGAAAAAGGGAAAAAGGAAAATAGGAGGGTTGGGTTAAATAAATAAATTAAAATATTTGGGATAGTTAAAATAATAATATTTAAATAAAATAATATTTAATTCCCTTTTTAGGCTAAATTAGGATTTTTAAAAGATTTTCCATAAATTTCATTTTAATTAGCAAATCACTCTGATTTTCTTCAATTAAATTATTTATAAAATTAATATTAATTTGAAACTATTTTCTCCTTCTTATTTTAAATAAAATAATTTATTTAATTAATTTCCAAACTAAAATCCTTAATTAGCTAAAATACCAAAAATTTTCCTAATTAAAATACTTATAAATTTCTTCTTGATTTTCCCTAATTAATTTCCTTTTATTTTAATAAAAATAATTTATTGAATTAATTTTCTTAATAAAACCTTATTTAAATATAATTCTTATAATTAGAAAATTTCGGGGCATTTCAATTTCCTATTCAATAGTTTTTACAAAAAGATGGGGTGTCACAACACTACCCCCTTAAAGAGGCTGCATCCCCAAAGCCCATCATCAATGGTCTTTGTATAGTACATAACACACAACAATTCACACAGTAAGTTCAACAAGGAAAAAAGGGTACCGCCCCCTTAAAATAGGGACCACATCAATATACATCACACTAATAGAACAACTCTAGGTACTTTGCTTTAATCACCTTCTTAGCTTCCCAAGTGGCCTCCTCAGCACCAAGGTATAACCAATGGACCTTTACTAGCGGAACACTCTTTATGCACATTGCTTGAGTCTTTGTGCCTATGATACTTATAGGTCATTCTTCGTAAGTTAGGGACTCAACAAGCTCTAATGGCTTCGCCTGGATGACATGTAAAGGATCTATGACATACTTCCTAAACTAGAAGATGTGGAAGACATTGTACACACGTTGCCATCGGTAGGGAAAAACGATAAGTGACCTTACCAACTCGATCTCTAATTGTATTCAATCTAATTTACCTTGGACTGAACTTACCCTTTATACCAAACCTCATAACTCCCTTGGTGTGAGATTCCCTTAAAAGAAATCTATCCCCCACCTTGTGACCATTGATTCATATTCTCAAAACTACGTAGCTCTTCTATTAGTCCTAAGGTGCTCTCATCTGATCTTAAATCAGTCAAATATTCCTTATCGTCTCCTCGATCATCTCTAGTCCCAACATAATCATCTCGCTAATATCACTCTAGGAAAATGTGCTACAACACTTACTCCAGTATAAAGCTTCAAAAAGTATCATCTTGATACTAGTGTGATAACTATTGGTATAGAAGAACTCGATTAAGTCTAGATGGTCCTCCTAACTACCTCCAAAATTCAACATTGATGCTCAAATCATATCCTATAAGGTATGAATGGTCCTATTTTTCTAACAATCTATGGCTAGGTCAAAAGTAGTAATCATCTTGAACTAACTCCTGAAATCATCTTGTAACTTTTTCTAAAAGTTAGATAAAAATCTAGAGTCTTAGACTGACACAATTTATCTAGGGAGGCATTATAGTTGCACAATGTGCTTCTTGTAAGCAATGTGCTTCTTATAAGCATTGGGTAGTTATTACATACTCCAAGTCATCTTCATTGATATGAACACTACCAGCTTAGTTAGGTAATCCACAACAACCCAGATAGAATCAAATCCACTATAGGTCCTTGAAAGTTCCACTATAAAGTCCATCAATAAATTGTCCCACTTTCCTTCTAGAACTTCTAATGGTTGTACCAATCCTACTGGCCTCTTGCGCTCGATCTTGACCTTCTGATAGGTTAGATGTCAAGCAACAAATTCTACCACCTCCCATTTGATATAGGGCCACCAATATAGCTTCTTCAAATCCTTATACATCTTATCCACTAAAGGGTAAATGGGATATGAAGTACAATGACATTCCACAAGGATTTACCTCTTAAGCTTAGCACATCCCCATGGTATGCAGCATCTGCCATGGTATTTGACACTCCCATCCTCATGAAGTTGAAACCTTTTATCTCTAACATCTTTAATACCCTACTTGATCATCTAGAGTTTAACATCACCACGTTGGTCAACTTAGATCACCTCAAAGATCAAAGGTGTGATGGTGAGTGCACTCATTCTTACCTCCAAACTACCAGCAGTGATCAAATTGATCTCCATCTTCCTGAAATCTCAACATAGATAATCTAACAATGCAATTGTTCTCAAGGTATGTGACATCTTCTAGCTAAGTTTATCTGTCACCCCATTAGCCTAGCCCTCATAGTAGGTTAATTCTAGGTCATAATTCTTGACCAACTCCAACCATCAGAAATGTCTCAAATTCAACTCCTACTATGTGAAGATGTATTTGAGGCTCTTATGGTTGTCGAAGAACATGCACCGAACCCCATAGAGCTAATAACTCCAAATTTTAAGGGCAAAAACTACTATAGTAAGATCTAAGTAGTGAGTTGGGTAATTTTTCTCATGTTTGTTTAGTTGTTGGGAAGCGTATGCATATACTTTCACATGATGCATTAGCACATAACCTAATCCATGCTTAAAAGCATTGTTGTGTACCTCAAAACTATTGGATCCACTTGGCAATGTGAGCACTAAGTTTGTATTCAAATGCTTCTTCAACTCCTCTAAAGCTTAGCCACACTTTTATCCCAATGAAATCATGCAGCCTTCTTCAGCAAAATAAGTCAATGGATGAGCTATCTTAGAGAAGTCAATGACAAACCTACGATAATAACTATCCAATCCAAAAATATGCACACCTCCATAACATGAGTTGGTGTTGGCCACTTGTAAACTACTCGAACCTTGAAAGGATCTACTACCACCACATCCTTTGAAATTATATTCCCAAGAAAAGCCACTTGATCTAGGAAAAACTCCCACTTTGAAAGCTTAGGATATAGTTGGTGTGTCCTTAAGAATGCCAAAATATGCCTTAAATGTTGTTCGTGCTTTTCTCCATCCTTAGATGTCATTGATGAACACATCAACAAACTGATCTATGAATGGTCCAAAGATCCAATTCAAGAGAGATATGAATGTTGCTAGCACATTATTGAGTTTGAAAGGTATTAATGTGAACTATTAATGGCCATATATTATCTGAAATGTAGTCTTAGAGATGTCATGCTCTGCCATCCTCAATTGATGGTAACCTGACCAAAGATCAATCTTGGAGAACACCTTGGCTCCCTTGATTTGGTTGAATAGGTCATGGATCCTTGGCAATAGGTAACGATTATTCACTGTAACCTTATTAAACCCTAAGTAATCGATGTACTATCACAAACTCTCGTCCTTTTTTCTTCAAGAATAGGAATAGCACTCCCCATGGTGATATACTTGGTTGGATGTAGTCCTTTTCCAAAAAATCCTCTAACTAGGCCTTAAGATCTTTCAACTCTATAGGTTGTATATGGTACAAAGCTTAATATATTAGTTTTGTCCTAGATAATACATCCACGGTAAATTTACGTGGAATCTCATCAATGAATACATCAGAATACTCTTAGATCACTGCGATATACTCTAATGGTGTCTCAAATGTCTAAGTATCTCAAATGATGCACAAGAAGATAGAATACCCCTAATGAACAAGAGTACTCATCATAATTTTTGAAATGTCCCTTATAGAGGGGTTAGGTTCACACTTCTGATATGAGATCCTAAAACCCTTTTGTCCTCATAGAACCACACATTCCTATGAGTAATGTGTTAATTCTCGGTGCTTCCCCAAGATTTCCATTCTAATAACTACATCAAAGTCATGTAATTCAAGTTCCATAGGATATAAGGGAAACTCTACTCCCCCAAATATCTAAGCCACCCCTTTATAGAACCTAGAAAATGCAATCCTATCCTCTGAAGGTAACACAATAGAAGTGGAAATACTACTGGAAGGAAACAAAGCTACTATAGCTATCAATGAAGATGAAATAAAAGAGTGTGATCCACTAGAGTCAAATAATACTCATGTTGGAAAAGTAGAGACAATAAGTGTAGCAGGCACCACACTGACCTCATGCTTTGCCTTTGATTAGCTAACTATTATCAAGTGTCTTCCTAAAGGAACTCCCACGACAGTGACTGGTCCTTGACGTTGCCAAAAGATGTGAGGCTTTTGACTTCTAGGCTGACTAGTTCAATTGGCAACACTAGTTGGAGAAGGAGGAACCCTCAAAATCTATGGTTATGGATCCTGAGTAGATCCATTGCTCTAAACTTGAGACTAACCTCTCTGAACATTACCACCTCCGACATAGGAATCATAGGCTTTGTGTCAGATCACACCACATCCATGGTAAGTTATATTATTGCCTCCACAATCTACTTCCAGGTGATCTACTCCATAATGCTTTCAGTGGTAATGATTTTCCTCTATATGCCTCCTAATCTAACTTCCAACTTGGCGTGCTGACCGCATACTCCTATCATACTTACTCAGCATGCTACCTCTAAATTAGGCCTTCTTAGTATTACCATGATGATAATAACCATCAAACTTCATCTTCTCACCCCCTAATTGGGCACTTCGGGAGTGGATGACTCGAGAAGCCTCCAAAGCTAGGTCATACATTCCTACCATGTACAATGAAGTAACTCCCACTAATTAGCTCTTGCTATCTAATTCCTAGGTGAATCTTTAAGTGGTGAACCTACATAGCCTCATTAGCCTCTACCTTAAGAGTGAAGTAGACTAGGTTCATGTATCTCATGTAGTACTCCTCTATTAACATGCGCTCCTACCGAAGGAACATGAACCTATCGTAATTCTTCATACAAAGATGAGTGGGGTATAAATGGGCATGAAGTACCTCAAGGAATGGACCCCAACTCATAGACTCTTCACCTCTATGTTGGACACTCCTCCACTAGGCATTTGCTCTCCCCCTCTGTTAATATACTATGACATCAACCCTCTTTTCCAAAGGACAAAAACATGCAATGAAGGTCTTCTCCATGTCCCTGATCTATCTTTCCATAATGTTAAGGTCCTATTGACCTATGAAGATCGGTGGGTGATGATGTCTGGCCCTCTTGAGTCAATCTTCCAGAACTGGTGTTGTTACTAGTACCAACGATGGTTGTGGTGCTCGGATCTAGCCTCATATGTACGCATTGACAGTCTCCATGAACACCGCAATACACTCATAATGATGATTAATGGCTATCAACTCTTAAAGTCTAGGATTAATTAGAAATAATCTATTACCAAGTACTGATACACATACATTATATCATCATAAAGTATATCTATAGCACATTCCCCAACCACTCTCACTCACAAAAGTTTTAGGCATGAAAAATCATTACTTTCAACTAGATGCTTAAT
This sequence comes from Tamarix austromongolica, assembly GCA_039764185.1. Classification (NCBI taxonomy): domain Eukaryota; kingdom Viridiplantae; phylum Streptophyta; class Magnoliopsida; order Caryophyllales; family Tamaricaceae; genus Tamarix; species Tamarix austromongolica. Next base: position 25,486,076 of record CM077808.1, read on the forward strand.
TAGTTGGGAAATCAATTAAAAACAACCTATGGTGATGTGAATCAATTGGGACGGAAGTGTTGGATCGATTATTCCTTGAGTTGCAAACTCCAGCCAGTTGAAACTTGAAGAAGAAATCTGGTTTTGGTGCAGGTTATACTCGAGTAGAAGTTGCAAAGTATGTCGCCGGTTACTTTGAATGATACCAATCATTCAAAGGTCTGGGTTTTGCCTTGATTGAAAGAGACTTGGAAGAGAGAATACATGTAGGCCAAGCTGGTTAATTCTATGTTCAAAAAATTCTATTATTCCTTCTACATTTAGGCGGTACAAGGAGATATATATAGGGGAGGGAGACTCGTCGAATACAATCCTTAAAAGCCGAGCTCCCTCTTAATTCAAGCCCATTTAACTCACTTGAATTAAGCCCATATAATATCTAAGCTTAATCATAATATCATCATCTAAATGATATTAATGACTAACATCACAAAGCCACACAATCAACTATGATACATACATGAAATTACATCAAACCTTAGCTTACATAAAATATACTTAGGGTTTACAACAAGTTTAATATATCTAATGATAATCATCACCATATATTCTTGTTGTAAAGTGTCATCCCATGTAGCCCATAGTCTTGCGTGCTTTGAATGCCTGTACACTTTAGGTGTGTTAACATCTTCTCCTTGCAAATATGTAACATACTTGCAAGAATATCTTGAATTGTTTGCAATACCAAGCATAGACATATTATCAAGAACATTTAATATGATTGGCTCTAATATTAAGAAAGCTAATTATTCCTTACCTTGAGAATAAATAGGAATATGAGAATCATTAGATGCTCCTGCATCATATGGTATCAGGAAAAGAGATTTAAAATGTAAAACCTTTAAGAAAAAGCCTTAATAACAACCCATGGTATTAGCTCAAACAATTTAAAACTAGAAAAAAAAATTTCAAATTGGCTATGATACCAACCTATAACACATGCATTTTTCACTACTAAAAAATTTCATATCAAAAACCTAGTAGAAGCAAAAAACTACTAAACACTTAGTAAAAACGGAGTTTTACCATCGCACCTAACATTGGATAGGCACCAACTGCCCATCCCATAATTGATACAGGGTTGAGAATCAAATAAAATAAAACTAAAATGGAGTGTGCTAAAAAACATTATATAAATATCAAAGGAAATTCTTTTAAGTATAGAACCTCGACAGACCACGAACATTCAAATACATTAGGGAAAATTAAGCTAAATCATAGAATTTCAGTTATACAAACAAAAGTAGGTCATAGTCCTAAACTCTAATCTATCAAGGATCGCACAAAAGTCTCCAGATATTCATGCTCTCTGAGCCCATGCCCCACAAGAGGTAGGCCTATGACTGACCATCCCTAAAAACTAACACATGACCCTCTACTGATGGGAATGAGTAAGTGAATGGGAAAACATACACATCATTACTCTTTGCACTGAGTAAGTCAAGTTACCTCCTCAGCGGGAATAACAAGCACACAAGTTCCAGCATATTATGGAGATCATACTAACATATTTGATGCCTATTCCATATAAATAGATATATAAGCTCTATCATGGTCATATCATGCATTGGAAACCCATGCTATACATGAATCAACATACTTATCAACATAACACAACATCATAGCTAACAACATGCAATCTACTAAGCAGATTATCTAGTTATTATTAAGGCTTCTATCATCCATACACATAATTTCACACTAAGTCCATTTTTTTCCAACTTACGTAATTCATTAGGTTATTTGTTTATAATTCATTATCTATTTTACCATTCTTTTTTATTTTTACTTTATTTTTCACTTTAGCTATATTCTTATTCCAAATTCTTATCCATCAATATATTATGTGCCACCCCATGGTCTGACATACCATCAAATACTATCTAAAAACAAAGGATATAAAATCTACCTAAAGCCAAGTAACCGCTAAAGGACATAAGTTTGGGAAAAATCCAAGTATCCACCAATGGACATAAGTATAGGTTGAAGCCAAAAACCATTTAGGTAATAGGACCCTTTAGTATCTCTACCCCTTATTACATCATTGGTGTCAAGAGTAGGTAAGGCACCGGGATCCACCAGGATCCTGCCCAAAGGCACAAATAAACGCTTGAATGCATTTTAACCCCCGATAGCTAATTGAGGATCAAAAACCCAAACCCATACACAGTTCGATCATCTTTCAATTTAAGTGATTAGTATGTTATTTTTGAGTTTACATGATCATAAAGGGCCCATACAATCTATAGGTAAGGCATTCACATACTTATTCCACTTAACTGTTTTTATTTCCATAATGCTTAACTGTGGTGGGATTTCCATTAATTCTTAAATAAATATTAATCAAGTCATCATATCGATCCATTTAGGCCCATAATACAAATAATTATTCAAGTTTTCCCATTAAGGCCTTTACAAATACCTTTTGAGTATACCATGAATTATTATCCTATTAATCCATCCATTAGGTTGTTAGAACATATCAAAAGGTGTATTTCACTCATTAAAAAATCATATAGCAACATCAGGTATAGTCTAAAAGCATATCCAAGTAAAAATATAAAAATCACACAATCTAACCAAACAAGTCAATCGGTTTTGTTAAACAATTCGATTAGTTTCACCAACCAATAGATCGGTTTAGACCAATTTATAGATTAGTTTTTTCATCTAAACATAGGGTTCCCTTGAATGGGTTAATTGATTTGGCTAGACCAGTCAACTTTTTTGAGACCAAACAATGGGTTCTACCAAACCAGCTGATGGGTTTAAGTAGGGAGCAACTAAGGTCTCTACAAATGCATCAGTCAATTGATTTAGGGCAACTAGTCAACTATTATAAGGATTAGTCGATCAGTTTGACCTACCAGTCGATTAATTTTCTCCTAAACAACACAAAGAAATTTTTTTTCACATAAATCAGCCAAAAATATCCTACCAAATTCAAACCATAGCATATCATAGCATCATTCCAATACTTTATCAGCTTATAAACTGAAATGTGTATCACAATTAATCAAATTGATCTTATTTCCCTAAACACATGCCTTTTTGTCAAGGTTTAGAAATTAATCAAGATGCATCAATCTTAAGCCAACCTTTTATGCAGAACCATAAAATTAGCACTTTAAATAATATACCACATCATATGCTTAAGCAAGCCACAATTTAGAAGTATGAATAAGTTACTTAGTGCAAGTAAATTTTTTCCACAAATGCAAAAACTTAATCTAGAAGATTTTCAACTTCTGAACCTCAAAACCAAAAGGTTAAAGCTTTAGAAATACATGAATACTTTTCACAATCCCAAATTCAAATATACTAGGCTCGACAAACTAGCCGATCGGTTTGGCCTATAAGTCAATTGTTTTAATAACTAGTCAATCAATACCCCAAATAAGTTAATCGATTTGGTCAAATAAAGCCCTTTAGCTAGAATGACGAACCAGTTGGTCAATTCATAAAACTAGTTAATTGATAATTGTGAAAACTCATTTTATTCTATTTCCAAATCTTATTTAAATCCATTTTTTTCTCAAACTCAATCATAGTTCCAAATCAAAATCAAGCATTATCAAATTTTAATAAACACTAAAACTTTCCATTCAGCAATCCTTATAAAAAGATGAGGTATTACACAAATTAAGAGGAGATAAACAAGCATCCTCGAGAAACATAGGCTCATGTTATAGTCCTAGGTCTTATGCATATATGATTTGCTTATTAAGCACTTAAAATTTTAATCATTTGATATTTCTTATCTTATATAAAAATCATATTGAAAGATCCTAATATAGTTTGATGCATCAAAATAATTTTCAAGTGTTTGCATAAAAGTATGACTAAAAGTGATTTATCTTATGCCACTTTGTATATGCACTAACATAGAAAATTCACTATAAATTATATATGTAATATGTTTGCTACAAAATGGATGTATACTAATAGAAAAATGGGAGGGTAGTGGTATATTCTTCTCGTCAGCCGAAGAAACATAAATAGAATGATCTAACTCATTATTTTAAACTAGTCGTAGTTGTCTTTTCCCTAAAGAAATGGAGTCATTATCTATATGTAGTGTCGTGTAAGTTCTTCATAGACCATAAGAGATTTAAGTACCTATTCACTCTGTAAGAGTTGAATCTGAGACAATGGTGGTGGCTATAGTTGGTCAAGGACTACGATTTAGAGGTAACCTAACATGAGGGTAAGGCCAACATTACAATAGATGCTATTATTAGGAAGACTTCACACCCTCTGTATTCATTAGTGGTTTAATGACTTAGGAGTATAGATCATTGGGTTCAAAGATTATGAGGTGAGGATGAGCTCGCTCATAATCACACTTACCATGTTTGACGAGATCTAAGTTAGTTATCCAAGTGACGTCAAGCTTGAAAGGATCTAACGATCAAAAACATAGTGTCAAGATATGGGATTTCAAATATTTGAGGATCATATCATTAGATTCTTAGGCAGGTGGTACGTTCCTCGGAGCTATGTGGAGCTTAAGAAGAAGATTCTTTATAATGGTCATAATGCATCTTATTTTGTTTATCCTCAAGGAGATAAGTTATACAAGGATCTCAAGTATATCTATTAGTGGCCCCAAATAAAGAAAGAAGAAAAACTATATAGCTAGATGCATGACCTATTAAAAGGTCAAGATCAAGCACTGGTACCTAACAGGGTTAGTCCAACCATTAGAGGTTCTTAGGTGGAAGTGAGAGAGTGTCTTTACAGACTTTGTAGCCTAGTTATCAAGGAATCATAAATAGATTTGATGTGGGTTATATTTGACCAGTTGACCATGTCAGCAACATTTATAGTGATGAAGTCAGCAATGAGTATGTTGTAATTAACTAGTGTTTATAAAAAGCACATGGAATGGTTCCTTGGGTTCCCAAAGGATATTGTGTCAAATCTAGACTCTAGATTCCTATCACACTTTTGGTAGAAGCTATATGCATTATTCGGGATATAACTAAAGATATGTGTTACTTTCCACCTTACTATCTATGGTTATTTAAACTTTAGAGGATATTCTGTGGGCATATGTACTCAAGTTTTGGGGTATTTGGGAAGACCTATAAATCCGATTGAGTTTCCTTATAACAACAATTGTCACACGAGCATAAAGGCACTATATGAACAAAAGTGTCGTAATCACTTTATAGCAAGAAAATTGTGCTAGGGCCCAAGATGGTAGAGGAAATTTCTTAATAGATTAAAGTGATTCAAGTTCAAATGAAATCTACGTAGGAGTGACAGAAGAGTTATATAGATTTGTGGTGGAGAAAAATTGTAAATAAGATAAATGACTTCGTCCTTTTAAAGGTTTATTCCAGAAATGGAGTGATGAGTTTTAGGCAGAAAGGAAAAACTTTGTTCAAGGTACATTGAACTATACAAGATTCTAGACCGGTTTGGAGGGGTTGCGTGCCACCTCACTTTGGTTTTTGAAGTTTCATGAATATATAACATCTTCAACATCTCTCAGTAGAGGAAGTATGTAGCAAACCATTTATACATCATCTAGGTGGAGATGATCAAGCTCAATGATTCACTCATATATAAGGAGAGGCATGGTTGAGGAAAATGAAAATAAAAGGATTAATATGTTTTAATATGGGCATTTACCTTGTTTACTTCCTTGTATGATCACTAATCCTTGTGAATTAAACACTAATAGCTAAAGAAAGTCTAGTTGAGTATGGGTTTAAGATATTGGATCCTCGATTAACTACAAGGGTTAGTCTGCCCTTCGGGTTTTCCATCAAATGGCATCTTAAGAGGTCTTGATGCCTTACCTACTCTAGACATTGATGATGTACTAGGAGGTATCGATACTAAAGGGTTTGGTTACCTAGGTTGTTAGCTTCGGCCTAAACTTATGTCCATTGGGGTAATTAGCTTTGGCCTAGACTTATGTCCACTTAGTGATTGTCTTCGGCTAATACTTTATATCCATTTTTAGATAGGCTTCCATGGTATGTAAGACCATATAGTGGTGCAAAGCCCATTGCTTGATGATAATTAAATATGGTTGGAAAATACTGGTTAATAATTATGAATGATAATCAATGAATGGTTGATAATTGACTATGGAATGGAAGTAATGATATAGTTGACCAAATGGTTAAAGTAGGTTTATACCTTTGATTAACTAGTTATGGAATGGAACATTAATTGTAGTGATTAGCCTATATCTTACATGGATAAATAGATGACATATCTTAATGTAATTGGATAAGTGGAAATAACCCTATGGGTTGTTGGATTAGCCTTTGCTATTACTCATGCTAGTGGTTATGTGAAAGTGTTATGGTTTCCTAAGAATGATGTTTATACTTTGAGGATATTGAATATGATGGCATGGGTTAGACACTATTACTTATATGCATAAAGTCCCACCATGATGCATGTCGTATATTATGATATTATCATGCTTGTGTACATTAAGGGAGCAACTTGTCTTACTCAGTACGTAGGTACTGATGTGCCCATTTGCTCAATCACCTGCTCATTCCCACGGGTAGAGGATCATGTGCAAGTTTTTGGGGATGGCTAGTAAAGTGCCTACCTCAGTTAGGTCGGGACTTCAGAGCGAGGATACCTAGAAGGTTTTTGTGGGGTCCGTTGAGGACCATGGAAATTGTTTTGGGCATGATGCCCTATCCCATATATTGTAATCCCATACATTTAATATGTATTATGTAATGATTGATGAAAACCTTTTAGGTTCATTTGGTGTAAACATGTTGGAATTGTTTCAATTAAATTATCATTTATGCACTATGCTATTTTAGAGCTTGGTTGCCTTAGTCTTATATATGATATGGGGTAGGAAGTGAACGTCTATCCTATGTCAGGTATGACAATAACACCCCATTTTTCAAATTATTTTCTGCTTCCACAACATGTTTTAATAAAAAAATTCAGTAGTGGAAAATGGGGGTGTTACGGATTAGTACCAAATATTTTTCTTTAAAGCGTACCACTTTCAATAATAACTAAGTTGATACCACAGGTTGGTACCAAAATGGTTTCTTAAAGATTTCCTACTTTTAAGGATTTTCAAACTATTACCATAAGATTTTTTTTTACCAAAGTAGTTTGACACTATAGGTAATTTTGAGCTGGTACCATAGGAAGGTATCGGCCTTAAATTGAAATGCTTTCTCGATTTTTGGGTAACTTTAATTATTTCAAATTTGATATCCATGAGTTCGAGTTGGGTAGGGAATGTGCTATAGTTAATGTATGCTTGTTTGTGCAAGTTTTAGTACATGGTGGCTCGAAATTTAGCCCTAACTTGTTTTACTCTATAAGACATGATGCCACTAACCATAGCTTCGAATGCATCAAAGCCTTCATTGAGACTATTGGAGCATACATGAAGGTTAGATTCGGGCACCTCAACCTCCACCCGTGTCTGCAACTACACTAGCTTCGGAGGACTAGCTCAAGACGGCCAAACATCATCATTCACCCATCTTTGAAGGTCAGAAGGACCCAGAGATCATGGAGTTGTGGGTCTGAGGCATGGAGAAGACTTGTACCGCCTACACTTTCCTAGGGGATTAAAGGTTAAATGTGATCGCCTACTACCTAAGAGGAAGGGTAAACTCATGGAGGAAGAGTATTCAACATAGGGGTAGAGAACTTATGAGTTAGGGGCCATTCTTGGAAGTACCACTTGTAATACCCTAAAAATTTGCTTAACCTAATCTCGAGTCATTAATATCCTAATTTGATTCTAACATCAAGAAATATTATTTTTAGCCTTAACTCAATCCTTCAATCCTAAAACTTTAACCAAATCTGAAACCTTAACTTGGTTAAACCGTAATTTATAAACCAAAATAAAAACCCACTAAAATTTCTACTAATCCCAATTACTTATGGCAAGTCCAAAATCACCCTAAACTAATCCCCCAAATCTTCTATTTTTCCTTTTCTTTCTCCTTTTCTTTTCTTTCTTCTTCTCCTCCTTCCATCAACCTTAAGCTGCACATTTGAAATTGTTGCAACTTGCACCCCCACTTGCACCATCACCTTTATGCATCCATCACCCATCACCTTACTTCCTTTCTTCTTTTTATTCTTCTCCTTTTTCTCCCTTATTCCTCCCCAACTACACACCCAACTACACACCCTGCACATTTCTATTTCCCCTGCCATTTTACTTCTCACGCAACACCTACACACAACCATCACCACCCTTACCCTACAGCTACTACCCTACCCTTAACCATCCTCTACAACCATCACCATCATCATCACCTTTCAGCTGCACCATCACCATCATCACCATCGCACAGCACCCGCTATTCTTTTTTTCTTCCCTGATTCACATCACACACACACACATTTATATATATATATATACACTACACACTCTTCTTCCCTTCTCTTTGGTTAGCCTCTATTCTGCCATTTATTGTCCAAAACTTTACTCAAGCACTCCCTCTTCCTTCACCTTACCTCCTTCTCTCTTTTCTTCTATTTCTTCCTCCTTTCTTCCTTGTTTTTGGCCTATGCACCACCAATCCACCACCGTGCACCACTCGCTACCCATTCGCAGGTGGATCGACCACCAAGGTTACCCCAACCTTCCCCAACACCATCACCATCCATCACCACCGACCACCATCTCTTTTCCCTTCTTCTTTCCCTCATCCATTGCACTTTTACAAAGTACACGACCTTAACAAGACCATGCAATACTCAACATCTCCTGCTGCACAACCATGTAACCTTTGCACTGCTTGGCCGTGGGTGATCTTTTCTCTAGACTTGGTGTGCACTACCATGCAACTTTTGCACCACTTGGCCATGCATTAATTTTTCTCTTGACCAGGGCTACATTGCCTGTTGCACAACCATGTAACTTCCTATTTTTGGCTATACACCCCTTTTTTTTTTTATCCCCAAACCTTATCCAAACATCACCAAAATTTGACCATAGCTCCACCACACATTCCTCTACACATCTACCCATCTCAAGCTCCCATTTGACTATGGTTATTTCTATTTTTACCCTCTTTAACTTGATTTCTCATTCAATTTAACTCTTTGAGGCTAACCATGAATTTTTTTTTATTTTTCATAGGTGGTATTCCAATAGCTTCGGAAGGGGAAGTCTAGGATTTGCGTGCTTAAAGCCTGGTGTCCTATTTGGTAAGGATATTATTCAATGTTAAGGGTTTTTGATGTTATTTGCTTGGAGGGTTGTATGTGTTTTTCATGACATTGTTTATATATGATGTAACATGTGTTGATCATGATATTTTGTGATGATATGAATATTATGTTGAAAGAATATAAGAATGGGTGAGAGGTACCATTATGTCATAATTTTGTTGTGACAATGTCATATTGTGGAAATATATTTTATGGTATGAAATATGAGCTTAAGGATATTATGTGATTGAAAGAAAATAAGAATGGGTGAGAGGTAACATGATGTTATGATTTTATTATGATAATGTCATATTTGTGAAAATATATCTTATGGTATGGGATATGAGTTAACTGAGTTTTGATAAATGGAAGTAAGAATTCTCATGAAGTATGATGATAAATTGTGGATTTGAAAAATAATATGTGTGGAAGGTACAAGATTTTATAAAATAAAGATTATTACTTGTTCTTAAGGGTAATTTGGTTATTATGGGATAATAAGGAAATTTTGGTACTTTATGTGTTAGGAGGATTAAAAGATGATAATAATAGCATGAGGAATTCTTGGAAGTATTATTGTTGTTTTGTGTTCTGAAATGATTTAATGGATAATTTGGGGTAACTTTCCTATAATGATAATACCACTATTCCTTGTATAAGATCTAGAGATTATATGAATTTCTGAATACGTTGTTAATGTTTGACCTTATGACGTTATCTATCGGAATTGGTGATCATGTAAATTTAATGGGAGGTGTTATGACAAACGTGTGAAATTTTGGTTTAGGATATTTTTGTGATTAACATATCAGGATGAGATAATTAAAGTATATGTATGAGAATTAGATCATGAATTTTGGGTATGATAATAATGATGGGATTTGGAGATGATATAATATAAATTGCATGGAATAATTAATATAGGAGAATGAATATTAAAGGGTGTGTAATTAGGGTATGAAATGACTTAAGAACTTGGATCCATGCTATGTGTATCTCTTTTTTAATGTGTTCTATGCCTGAGAATCAATCTTGAATAATATACTAATCACTTAAAGTGAAAGAGCACGTGAGTAGGCCTAACGTGATCTATTTTTCTATATACATATATGTATTCCCATTCTACCGAGGAGAGTAGTGGCTCGGGAGCATTTTCCCCAAGAATATGTTTTTAATCTTCGTTCCATCGGAAAGAATAGTGGCTCGGGAGCTTTTTTCCCTAATAAGGCACTTCAGTCCTTTTCATTAGATTAAGAATAGTGGGGCTACTACTCATCGTGAAATTAAAATGTATCATTATAACCTATGGAAAATGTATCACCGGTTTAAGAATAGTAGGGTTATTGAACTCAAGGTATATAAAAGAATGAAAATGGATTATACTTAATGAAGGAATCAAGATCATATTGTGTCTTATGAGGTGTTTCATTTATTTGGTTATTCCTTATTATCTAATGTGAAAGCATGTGTTATTTATATTCCTATTTTGATAGTATTGTTCCTTTACTCAGTACATTGTGTACTGGCCACCCATTTTATGGGTGCTGCTCATTCCCACAAGCAGAAAGCCCTTAATCTTATGTGTAGGTCTCAGAAGATCAGCTAGATGATTATGCTGCTTATGACGCCTTATGTGGGGATGCGTGACTTCATCTATGTTAGGTTTTGGGTGAAGATTAATTGTTATCCTGTTGATGTATTTGACTTGATACCTTTTTTGGACTCTTGATCCATGGTATCCCCTCTTTTGTATTTTATATTACTAGACTCGGAGTTTGGCTCCAAACTCAGTGTTGTACTATAAATGTTCTTTTGTTTCTAATTTTCTTTTGTTACTTTAAATATTTTAGCCTTGTGATTGATGTAAGGATGGTTGTATAGGCTAGAATTATGTCGATCATGATGGTAACCCCCCATATTTTACTTAATTACTTCCGCTACAAAAATGAAAATTTTCAAAAGTAAAAATTGGGGTGTTACACCACGAGCCAGATTCTTCCCAACACACCTACGAATGAAGAAACTTGACAAGTTTATGGTGTGTCGGCAGGGGGCAGATGTCCATCGCGGAGTACTACATTTGCTTTATGGATCTGGTTTTGTTTGCCCTAGAGGTAGAAGCTAATGAGGTGATGCAAGTTCACTGATTCAAAATCGGATTGGGGATCCAATACCAGGAGCTACTCGAGGGAGTCACTCCACTAGACATGGTCGGAATATACGAACAAGCTTTGGAGGCATGTTGAGTTATTCAAGCTCTGTAATATATGGTAATTTTGATTGAATAATAATAATAATAATAATAATAATAATAATAATAATAACAATAGCTTGTGGTGGGATTTAATTAATATAAGGTTGTTATAGATTTATTTGATAATATTTAAATTATTTACTAATATGTTAGTGCCGGTAAATTTTATTAACTATCTATAAGAGATAATAATTACTCACGTATGGGCGTAGCCTAACAGTTGAGGCATGGTTAGTTGGTGCAAGAGGTCATAGGTTCGAATTTCATATCAGTCGCAGCGTGGGAGTTTCAAACCTCCAATGTGGGGATGACTCCTTGTGGGTACCATGGACATTAGACCTCTATATTCTTAACCGTTGGGTCACTGTGATTTACCTTCCTCCAACTAAGGTCGTCGGACAGGCAGGTTGGGGGCTCTGGGGTGAGTGATTTCGCCTTTTGGTATAAAAGATAATAATTACTTTTAATTCGGAAGTTATAAGATAAATTGGAGAAAAAGGTATCTAACCCTGTTACTCTCAACGTCTCCACTATTATAAATAACACATTAGCTTCTCTGCCGTGGTATAGAACCAAAGCAGTAGCAATCGCACGTCTTACTAGAACAAAACAAAGAGATATATGAAAGCAACCGTCGTTGTCACTTCGATCAGTGGAGGAAACAAAGCAGCGTTTGTGTATCCACAGTTCCACACACACATAAGTCATTATCATTCATTTGATTTTCTCTTAAGTGTAACTTATAAAGGTAGCTATCAACTCCTTTCCTCGGATTAATTTGTAGTAGTAAGGAACTGTTGAGAAATGCTATTCACCTAAATACAAAAATCAAACTAAAAACCAAATATCTCTCTCTCTCTCTCTCTATCCATCCATCCATCCATCCATCCATCCATCCATCCATCCATCCATCCATCCATCCATCCATCCATCCATCCATCCATCCATCCATCCATCCATCCATCCATCCATCCATCCATCCATCCATCCATCCATCCATCTATCTATATATATATATATATATATATATATATATATATATATATATATATATATATATATATATATATATATATATATATATATATATATATATTTATTTATTTATTTTTGATAATTAATTAATAAAACTAATAATAATACAAAATAAAAAAAATATGGAATAAAAAACATGATAAATTTATTATTTCTATTATTATCATCATTTTTTATTAAGATAATAATTTTTTAGTATCTTTTCATGCCACAATTTTCTTTTATTTTATATTATTATTAATTTTTATCACTTAATTATTAATAAAAATAAATTTGATGCATTAATATATTTATTTTAAGATAAATTTGATTTTTAGTTTAGACTTTAAATTTGGATGTATAGCCTTCCTTAGAGTTGCTATTTCTGGTTTCTCGCATGAATAGTGGTTGAGTAACGATTATTTTATTACTAGTGGAATTAGGGAACCCAAAGGTCCCAAACACCAAACTATAACTAATAACTTTATCAAATTTGCCATGTCGGCATGCGTATGAAAGAATAAAAAAAAGGGGAAATCGAAGTCATATTTCACGTCCAATCAAGCAATTTATGTGGGCAAAGTTTTATACTTTCGCCACAGACTAAACACAGGTTATGATTCCTACTCTCTACTTAGCTTTTAGTTTTGGTTGAGCATAGTTTTAATAACTTACTTGCGTAATAATAATAATAAAGTTTTGGCTTCAAAGGCAACAAAACTTCAAATTTGGTTGAATATAACAATTGAGACTAATTAACTAGTTTTCTTGTTCAACATAGTTGATTAATTTTTAAAGAGTAATTATTTTTACCACCATCAATAATAGGTTAAATAATTTGATGAATATAAATTGAGAGATCCTTAGCTACCTTATCTATTTTTATATCTTGGTTGGGATATATATTTATAAACCATCTTTAATACCAAATACAAAAAAATATTTTAGGGATCAAATAATTATAATTTAAAAACCTTGGGTAGTAGATTAATTTTCATACATAAATATACATATTGTATTTATTTAATCTTAATAGTAGATTAATTTTATGATAGGAATGTTGAATTAATAAGTTTGCATTGCGTGGATTGTTTCTAGGGAACATATATATATATATATATATATATATATATATATGTACGTTTATGCATACCTTAATTACATACTTATTTAATATAAATAGTTTTATTTAATTATGTGACATTACGTGGATATTTATGATTTTATATTTTCAGGCCGTGGATGATATTTTAATTTTATTATGAATTTAATATAAATGTAGGTTTCTAATTGATTTAATGTAAATATTATAATTTTATACTATATATATATATAATATGGTTATAAAGAGTTTATTTTATAAAAGTATTTCTTTTATCATACAAGGTCGATACTTTATACAATTAAATTATGTATTTGCTAATTATATGTACGCATAAATAAATCCTAGGATATTTTAATTAGGTTTTAATTAGCTTGATCCTTTTTATTTTTAAGTATTAGTTTAGATAATTTTTTTTATTCTAGTATTGTGAAAATAGAGTAGTAATCCACGTGGGGTATATTTTTATTTAATTTAGGTAAATTAACCATTATGAAGAGTGGATAAAGTGGAGATAATGAGTTGGATTGCATGACTTTGTGTGAATATACTTAATTAAAATATCATAACTTAAAGTGGAATGTAAAGCGAGATCTAGATCCTTCAAAATTTGTCCTCTTGAAGTTACAGATCAACAATGACCTTTCTCTTTTCTCCTCTGGATATCTATTTATTTGCCAACTATGTCTAGTTAAGGCTCCTCGTCTACTCTATAGGCTTCTTTGGACCCTATTAGAGGGTGTGCACACTTATGTATAGGATGGCCGAAGTAGTAGGTCTTTGGACTTTTGTTATGCCCTTTGAACTATGTCCACTAGGATGACCTAGATGAGATTGATATTCCTCCTATGGTTGGTGGCAGGTCTTCAGACTTTGATTTTGTGAGGTAACCCCCTGGTTGGTTTTCCCATTTAAAATCTAGATGTCACGATCACCTAAATAAAGACTAATAATCGGGCGGTTTTCTCATGTGCTTCAAGAGTATGTCTATGATTTATATGCTTATATAAATGTGAGCATACAATATTATTCCTTCGTATTTATGTGTTACTTAGTTATTTCCCTAGATAACTTATTACATATTTTAAACGGGGCTATGATGACCCATAATGTACATGGTGAGTAGATTATCTAGTACAGGTTGTGCATGAATCTATTCAAGGTGTTGATGGCGTGTATGATGAGAAATTTTGAAATTTGTGGTGATTTTCAGAGTTTCATTTATAGTACTAATTTTAGTAAACTATTTTCATGGTTTTAGTTGTAGTAACATTTTTGGTTTAGTTGGTTTGAGTTAATAAATATGTTTTGTGAGTTTTCTTATTTTACTTAGCATAAAAACTAGTGCAAATGAGACTATGGTGCCTATTTATACTGTATATGGCGGTGATGCCCTCATTGTATTTATCTTTCGTGCATACTTGTTAATGAGTATTTGTTTTTTAAAATGGGGGTGTTACAGGCTCAGAGTGCTCAGTCGAGGAAAAGAGGAAGTTGGAGAGTTGCTTGCATTATGGTGATCGGAAGAAGGCTTTCTCTAGTGGTAGCCTGCCACCAAGGTTTGGTCTGAGCATGGTGTCAACATCTTGCTCGGGAGAATTTTATGGGGGTTGTGTTGAGGAAAGGTACTACCATTTCAAAAGGTGTGGATCGGATCACCCAAGCGTCGACTGTAGAAGCAACAAGGTGACATGCCATGGGTGTGGTATGGTGGGACAAAGATCATTTGATTGTCAGGTTGGCAATGGCAGCATTCAGAGGAGTCAGACCAAAGCTCGGAGCTTAGGGGATCTATCCAGCAGCTACAACCTTAGATACCAAGAGTTCCTCCATTACAACCATCACCTCTAGTCGAGCAAGTCAACCTAGAGGTTCGATGCCTCACCCTTTTTTAGTAAGGGCAGGGATCAACTAGCACCCCAAGGAGTCCTATTAGTAGGCGCCTAAACGTGATGAGTCAGGTAGAGGTAGAACGGCAGGCTAGTGTGGTGACCGGTATGCTTATTATCTCTACTCATTCTACCCGTATACTATTTGATCTTGGTGTTTTGCATTCTTTTGTGGCATCTACTTTGTAGTTAGAGATGCTTTATCTCCTTCAAGTAGCATCTCTAATTCTGTTATTTTGCCTTCGAGGGGTAGAATAACATGCTCTCGATTATACCAAGGGGTTGTGATGGTAGTAGAAGGAATATAGTTTCCATTGGACCTCATAGAGTTGGACTTATGGGATTTTGTGCTGGGAAGGTAAAGAGAACTAATAAATTGCAAAAGAACATGTAGTGTTGTGTGCACCGAAGGGCATTAGAGTTTCGTACCGGAAGTGTGAACCTAATCATTTTGTAAAGATTGTGTTAGCAATCACATTGAGTAACCTCATACGCAAGGGGTATCCATGTTACTTGTGCAGTGTTAGAGAACTGAAGTACTTGAGACCCCGTTGGAGGATATGGTAGTAGTGTGTGAGTTTTTTTACGTTGTTTTGAGGAGGAATGCCACCGGTTTCAAAAGTTGATTTTACCATAGATGTATTGAAATGCCCCGAAAATTTCTAATTTTAAAAATTATAGTTAAATAAGATTTTAATATTAAATTAATTATTTTTTTAAAATAAAAATAAAATTAATTAGGGCAAATCAAGAAGGAATTTATAAGTATTTTAATTAGGAGAAATTTGGGTATTTAAACTAATTAAGGATTTTATTTTGGAAATTAATTAAATAAATTATTTTATTTAAAATAAGGAGGATAAAATAGTTCCAAATTAATATGAATTTTATAAATAATTTAATTGAAGAAAGTTAGGGTGTTTTGCTAATTAAAATGGAATTTTTGAAAAAACCTTTTAAAAATCCTAAACTAGCCTAAAAAGGGATTTAAATATTATTATTTTTAAATATCCAAAATATCCTAATTAATTTAATTAACCCAACCCTCCCATTCTTCTTTTCCTTTTTCCCTTTTTCCTTTTTCTTTCTTTTCTTCCTTTTTCTTTCTCTTTTTCTCTTCCTTTTCCTCATTTGGGCCTGCCCCCTCCCGCGGCCTAGTCCCCCCTCTCTCCTTCCTTTCCTTCGGTGCGGCCCAGCCCACGTAGCTATCCCACTTCTTCCTCCTTTCAGGGAGACAACCTTTTTAAGAGGATAATGCTGTAATAACCCACACTTTTGTGTAATGGATGTATGAGAACTTTTGCCAAAATTTAGGCATTCGATTTTAATTTAATGTTATGATTTGATTTGGAATATAATTTCATTTGAAATCATGTTGGAAAATGAAGTTTATTAAGTTTTACAAGCAAACCCATCGATTGGTTCTATGAACCTATCGATTAGTTTATCATTTTAGCCAATTTCGGTTTCTCTACCAAATTGATTGACTGGTTGGGGAAAACGAATCGATTGGTGAATGAACAATTGATTTGTAAAATCATTGTATCATATCATGGCTATTAACGGGATAAAATATTGATTTTATCATGGACTATTGACTTAAGTAAAAGATTAAAAGGGATCATGAATCATATTATACTTAATGAGTAGTAAAAAGGACTAAATAGGCATTCCACTTATGATACGTGAGGCTAATTGAGAATAGAGTATGGACCCAACTTGGGCTAGAATTAAATGTGATTAAGGATATAAATTTCATTGGCTAAAGATAGACGGTAAACACACATGGTTGGGGGAAATGGAAATAAAATGATTAATATGTTTTAATATGAGGGTTTGCCTTGTTTACTTCCTTGTATGATCACCCATCCTTAAGAATAAAACACTAATTTTGTAAAGAGAAAGAAAGTCAAGTTGAGTATGGGTTTGGATTACTCTATCCTTGATTAGCTACTAGAGGTTTATCTACCTTTGTGAGTTTTTGGTGCATTCAGGTCGAATTGTTAGATGTCATGGTAGCTTACCTACTCTAAACACTAATGATGTACTAGGGAGTATCAATACTAAAGGGTCTTGTTACCTAGGTGGTTATCTTCAGCCTGAACTTATGCCCATTATGGTGATTAGCGTCAACCTGGACTTATGTCCACTTGGTAATTGGCTTCGACCTAAACTTTATGTCCCTTTTTCGATAGGCTTCTATGGTATGTGAAACCATGGGGTGGTGCATAGTCCATCAATCGATGTTACTACAATATGGTTGGTAAATACTGGTTAATAATTATGAATGGTAACTAACGAATGGTTGACAATTGACTATGGAATTGAAGTAATGATATAGCTGACCAAACAATTAAAGTAGGTTTATACCCTTGATTAACTAGTTATGGAATGGAGCATTAATTGCGATGATTGGCCTATATCTTACATGGATAAATGGATGGTATACCTTAATGGAATTGGATAAATGGAGATAACCCTAAGGGTTAATGGATTAGTCTCTACTATTGCTCATGCAAGTGGTTATGTGAAAGTGTTATTGTTTCATAAGCATGATGTTTATATTGTGATGATATTGAATATGATGGCATGTGTTAGGCACTTTTACTTATATGTATAAAGTCCTACCATGATGCATGTCTTATATTATGACAAATTAGCATGCTTGCATACATTGAGGGAGTAATTTGGCTTACTCGGTGCGTAGAGTATTGATGTGCCTATTTGCTGAGTCACCTACTTATTCCCACCAGCAGAAGACCATGTCTAGTTTTTTTTGGAATGGCTAGTAAAGAGCCTACCACAATTGGGTCATGGCTTGTGAGCGAGGAAATCAAGAAGGTTTTGGTGGGGTCCGTGGAGGACCATGGACACTATTTTATGCATCATGCCCCATCCCATGTATTGTAATCTCGTACTTTTAATATGTATTCTGAAATGATTGATTGAAATCCGTTAGGGTTGTTTGGTGGAAACATGTTGGAATTGTTTCAATTAAATTTTCATTTGTGCACTCTGCTGTTTTAGTGTTTGGTTGGTTCAGTCTTGTATCTAATATGGGTTAGGCGGCGAACATCTATCTTATGTGAGGTGCACCAGTAACACCCCATTTTTTTAAGTATTTTCTTCTTCCGCAACATATTTTAACGAAATTTTTTGGTAGTGAAAAATGGGGGTGTTATAGGAACCCTCCCCTGTGATTTATGCCAAATCTCCCCAACACTTTCTCTCACTTCTTCTCTATTTTCCTTAAGCTAATTTTCCTAAGTGTTGCACCTTATTTTTCTCCTTCCTCCCTTTCTTTTCACTTAATAAAACTAGATGTTTGACTTCCTCATTTCCCCATTTTCTCTACTATTTTATTTCTTTTTCCTTCTCATAATATTCATTTAATTCTCTTGTATTTTCTCAAAATAAGGAGGATTAAAGTTGAGAAAATTGTCAAAGATTCATGTTTTTTTTTCTCCTTTTGTTAGGACAACTCCTGGGAGGAGGTCAAATTGAGTACACTTCTTCTCCTTTTATTTTTGGTTTTAGTTGGGCTTCAAAGGATTTTTTTTATTGTTTTGATTCTTGATTATCTTAAGAAATGAAGATTTTTGGTAGAAACCATAAATTTAGGAGTATATTCTTGTGTTAGAGGAAATTTACTTGGACGTAAAATATCTCTATCTTTAATATAATTCAAGACTTATTTTGTTAATTATGGCCTCATTACATTCGTGTGTTCTATGATGCATATGTGTTATTTTGAATACTTAATTTTGATCATGTGGAATGTTTATATATTTCAAAATTGTATCATACTTTGAGTATTATGACATCAAGCATGAGTTTGGTGAATTTAGGATAAATATGATGTGTATTTTTTTGACCATGAATCCATGTGAATTTAAGTGCAAATTTTGTCTTCTTATGAGCTATACAACATAGGATCATGTATCCTTATTTTAGGAAGCATATGTGATTTTCCTAAGGCTGAAAATGTGGATTTGGGTGTTGTTTCACCTAGACCACTTGATTAGTTGCTAGATCCATCAATTAATTTGAGTGAATAGTTGATTGGTTAGATAAGTCCATTGATTGGTTTGTGTAAATAGATGATCAACTTAATAGACCCATTGACTAGTTATTGTGTGTGCATACTTGACCTAAAGACATTGATTGGCTCTTATAAATAGTTGATCAATTTGACTAACCACTTGACTCGTTTCAATGTGCTATTTATTTCTCTTCAGGTCTGGTACCCCTAGAACAGTCGAAAGGACCTAAGCATGAATCAACCAAGTCATCCTAATTTAATCATGTAATTATTATTATTATTGGTTGATCCTTATTTAGGGCTTATATTCTAACTTTTCCATTTATTTGTCATATTAAATCACGATTTTGGCCATATATAATTGGAATAAAGGAACAAGTAAAATGATGAATATTGTTGTGTAGCTTTAATGATTTATTTGATGTCTTTGGTGTTACCTTTAAACACCTAATTTTGTAGTGTGGATGCCTTGGTTTTTGTTTTGTGTAATCATTTTCAAACATTCAATGTATTATCAATGGATTTGAGTTGTGATTTGTGATATCACCTATTAAATATTAATATGGAAATTAAGATTTTGTTCTAGACTTTTCCTCCAGCTCTCAAGGTAGCTATATAGGAGTGAGTGGGTGAGTTTTCCTTGTGTCTGTTATCTTTTCATTCAGTACCTATTTTTGATGTGTATGGTAATGGATGAAGTATCCTTCATAATGGAAGATCTTTTTTTTTTGTTGAAGGAGAATGTGGATCAAAATGGAGATAAATTCAAAGTTGTTGAAGCCTTCAACACGAATGCATGGTTAGAAGTATTTGATCTTCACTAAGATCAAAAGAATTCTAAATAGAAAACACAAATTTCTCTAGAGAATAATGCCTGAACTCTCTCAAGATAAACTAACTTGAAGAGGATGGAAATATGGTCAAAATATAACTAAGATTTTTGGCTTAATTTAATCCATTAATTTTCTATTTACCTCCCCCATTGAAGGTACAAGTCCATATATATACATACATATAAATATTAGGTCGAGCCTAACCTTCATTAATCAATCCCAAACCAACTAGCCTAATTAAAAAAATCAAACTAATACACATCCATATGCTTCACATAATGGTTTCCAATTATAATGACAAGATAAAGTATACACAAAATATGAAAGCCACATAAAATCTAATCATAATACTACATTGAATAATCAAGAAATAAAGCTTCATGTATTGAAGTTTTTTATTCCATACAACTTTGTAACCCTTGCATTATCATTGTATTGCACACTAGATCTCCTTGGTGAAATATTATTATTGTAAACATACATAATACCCACAAGAATCACGTAATGAAATATTATTAGGGTTATTATGAAGATGTTAAAGACTTTCAAAAACAATTGGTACCATCTTCAAATATGTTAGCTCTTAACTTTCAACATGAGACGAATGATACGGTGATGCTCCTACATTAACTTTCCTTCATTGGTAAGTTGTGATTGGTAGAGGCATGCACATATTTATAAGATATAGGATTAATATTGTGGTAGGGTGGCATGGGATCAGTGTTCAACTTAGGTGGTTGTGGTATCCTAGTAAAAGACATGTGGCACTTACTATGTCCAAATCTTAGGAGGATGTGGTATATAAATTTGTCTTATCCCTCATGGCAAATGCGATCAAGGTGTGATGGGTGTTGTATCCTCTAAAAAACCTCCCTCAATATATTATGACCACGTGTGGTGGCTATGGCATTTCATTATGTGTATTATGTTGCCATGACTCTTGTTCATAGAAGATAACTATATGTGGTTGATCAAACTTCTTAATAATTAGAAACAATGTGTTCACTCAATAAAGGATTCATAATATGGTTTATTTTAAGTGAGCTTAATGAATGACCTTAATTATTATATATTTCATGATTCGTATTTGATCATGCTTTATAATATGATAATCATGAGTTTAGAAGTTATATTTCATTAGTACGTCTTATACCTTGCTATTGTGTGACCTAAATGTGCATCGTGAACCCTCACCATGTTTTATTTTGTTTATTTTGCCATTACTTCACCATATTGATACAACATTTATGTGGTCATTGTGATGGTCTAGTTTATATTCTTATTAACAGAGTACAATTTGTAGGGTTATGATTTTCAACTACAGTATATTGAGGATGATGATTTGAGCCAATAGCATTGAACGTCATAAAGTTATCTAGCGAGTCCTCATAACCTTCATGGACTAAAAAGGATGTCTTTGATTGGTAGAATGATAAACACCTATAATAAGGGTGATTAATATGCTACACACTAAGTGAGGTAACAATACATTAAGAAGGTCACAAAAATTAATAACACCACAATAAGAGATAACACATGCACGAGTTGATCTTAACGACTTATTTAATATATTCCAAATATATGGTATTAGTGTAATGATAATTATCTCATGATTTTATTTATGTTGGGTTCAAGGACCCCACTATTCTCAATCAATTGGATAGTAATCAAGTAAAACTTCCAAGGTAGGATGCTCCTAGACATTATTCTCACAAGTGGATTGGTCACCAAGGTACAATCGGTTCTGACTCGCATGGCATTCTATTGTAAGCAATTAGTGTTTTATCTTGGGTTATTATCATTACATGGTTTGGTTTACTTGATTTTGGGACCTCATTATTCTCACCGATAGAATGGTAACAAGGTACAACTTTTAGGGCAAGGCGCTCCTATCCACTATTCTCGCTGGTAGATTGATAAGTATAACTAGGCCCAAATCAAGCGATCTTCTATATTAAGTGATTAATATATTATTTATGTTTTATTTACTTTAGGGCCATCACACAGTCATGTAGAGACACTCATGAAAGGCACTATCTAAACTACTACCCTAAAACAACCATGATCCCCTAAGTAACCCTGAATTCACAACCCTTGCATATTCTCACCTAACGTTCCCCCTTTTAGTCCCCAATCTACCCAAAAAATCTTAACATATCATTAGAAAACCCATAGTCAAGATTTGTGTCTTGTTACCCACATTTTATACATATGATAATAACTAGCCTCTAGGATTACCCCTCTAAATCCCTAATTTTTCCTATTTAGCATAGTCTAATCTCTATTGTTTATCTAGTCCTCAAATTCCATACCCATGCATAGAATGATATGGTTAACAATTAACTTAAACATTGTTCCTTAAGTCCCCCATTTTACGCATGTGATAATACTCTTTGTATTCAAGCCCCCTCCAAAACCCTAATTCATTAATTTGGTTATAACTATGTCCCTCTATTCCATATGGCTCCTAAATTAGGTACACACTCCCAAAATGTTATGGTTAACACCATGTTCCAAGGTTGTATTCCAACTCTCCATCTCTTATATGCGATAATAGCCTACCCCAAGGGTTTTACGCCTTGGCCTCCCAAACCCTAATTTCACCTTTTTGTCATAACTCCTTCCCTAGAGCTCAAAGGACTTCCTAAATTTACATGAATATCCAAAATGCCATCATTAAGCTCATATCCACTCCTTAGTACCAAACCTCCACTCTACTCACATATGATCATAACTCCCCTAAGGTTTTACTCATCCTATATATGGCATTCCTCCCATATGGTAGTTACCATAAACCTCTTTATTTTTGGAATAGTTATTTCATATAGTATCTGTAATATATGTTTTGCCAATTAACACCCTAAAGTACCCTACATGCCACTTTCTCATAATATTGACAAAAATGCCCCTAGGTCTCAAAACCCCTACCTAAGTCACAGGACATCCAACAAAAGGACTCTCCATCTTTCCACACATGCTATATCATAAAACATGGACTTGGATATACATAAACACTTGGAATCAATATACTTATGACTACACACTTTATTACCTTTAGGTACTGTCAAGCCAAAACTACATATACAACATCATATTCATTTATTATTTCATGCATGCCATCACATAACACACAAAAAGGACATGTATTAAAATATAGTAAAACCCTATCTATGATTGTATCCTTACCAAAGTAGCTCTGGTATCTAAGTATGCATGACCTACGCCTCCTCTTTTTCTATCATAGGAATATTACCTAGAAATGGGGATATACAGAGTTTAGACTTTCCTTTCTTTCAAAAAAATAAAATAAAAGAGACTTTAACCTAAGGAAAGCTAAAATAGGAGAAAGAAAATGGAGGTGACTAAAGTTTGGGGGGGGGGAATGGTGCAGGCGGCGCATGAAAGTGATCACAATGGCAACAGTGGTGGTTTATTTGGAGAAATAGGTGAGGGTTGGCAGTTTATGTTAAAATTGATGGTGGCACTAGGACTAGATGAAGTTGATAGTGGTTAATGGTAGTGGAGCTGGTGGCTAGTGGTGGGTTAGGGTGGTGCACAACCAAGAGGGAGAAAAAATAAGGAAGGAAAAAGGAGGGCTTGTTGTGGTGGTTGTAGTGGCTAGGGCACCTATGCAGGGTGGCTCCAACGTGGTGGTGACAAGGAGGGAGGAGAAACGGACAGAAGTGGAAATGAAGCCAACTGCTTATGCAAGCGTAGGAGAAGGAAAAAGGGGAGGTGGAAAGAGGAAAGATGTGGCTCTGTAGGTGAAGACAGGGTGTAGGTATAGAAGAGAGGTGGAAGGGGGTAGGTTGTTTGTTGACAATGACGACATTATTAGAGCTAGCAAGAGTGGAGGAAGGAAGAAAAAATAGAGGTGACGACTTGTAGGTAGAAAAGGAGAGGAAGAAGAGGCTCAAGGGGGTATTTATAGATAGGGTACTAGTTGAGGGAGAGAGGAAGATGATAGGGGAGGCCGACAACTTCAACATGTAGGGCTACAGGGGTGGAGGTGGCTACAAGCGATATAGGGAAGGAGTGTAGGAGGTAGGGTGCAGGAATAAGGTGTAGGCTAACGTGCATGGCACTACATGACTGAGAAAGGAAAGGCAAGGGAGATGGGTGGCATGTAGGGTGTAGGTGGTTGGAGAAAAAATTAAAAGGGGAGGGCCATGCTAGGAAGAAAACAGGCCTGGAAGAAAGGGAGAAAAATGAAAAGAAAGAAAGGAAAAGAGAAAAGGAGAAAGAAAAAGAAAAAAAGGAAATGGGCCTAGCTCTCCCTAAGGAGGGAAGGAAGGAAAAAAAAAAGAAGGTATGGGTTGGGATAGCGCAAGCCAAGAAGAAGGATTAGAAAAAAATAAAGAAGAAGAAGAAGAAAGGAGATAAAAAAAAGGAAAGAATGAAAATGGGAAATAAGGAAAAAAAAAGGAAAAGAAAAATGAGAAAAAAATTTAGGTGTAGGATTTAAGTTAGATTTTTAGATTAATTTTTTTTGTTAAGCAACAATAATAATAATAATAATAATAATTTTCCTATAGTTAACATATGATATATGAATAAAAAAATTTAAAAATTAGGTTAAATTATTTTGTTGATAAATCAATTTTAGGATTTCAAAATTTTATGGCATCATAATTTAAAAGAAAAATCAAGGGACATTACTACCGCTTCAAGCATGATATGTGTATAATCATCACCTAGCACATGCCTGATGCAAGGCAAAACTAAGCAAATGATAAAGAATGCATGCTCTCCTATTAATATAACAATACTAATAACAAAAATGAGAATTCTAATATAGAGAAAAAAAAGTATACAAGATTCAAATATAGAATCTAAAGCTAAGAGTTTAAACAACTGAAATAAACTAAAAACAACCCAACGTGGTGGATAAAAACATCTAACCAGTTAGCCTAACTCTTAACTTAATAAGAAGGTAACTCTTGACCACCAAGCAATGGCCAACTACTGGCCCATGACATGATCCTCTACATAATCTAGCTAAGAATTATATCCCTACAAATCATCCTCTGCTCACTAGATCAGAAGTCGAATCATCATAGTGATCACACAAATGTAGTATCAGCATGGTGAAGTAGTGATAAAATAAACTACCTAAAATATGGTAAAGGTTTATGCTACACATTATGGTCATATAATAAAATGGTATGCAACCTACATAGAAAGATATTACATAAGAGCATGGATAATATATAAATATCAAAGCAAGGCCCTAGGATACACATTTACATATATGCACAAGTCTCCACAATAAGCAATATCAAAGTAAAACACATAATGCCAATATTTAACAATGGGATTAGCATATGATTGCCTCTCCCATACACATCGCGCTATTACCAAGGGAATTTTCTTAGGGATCTTTCTCATTGACCACACTTGGCCTCCCAAGTGTGGGGGCATACACTAAAGTTTGGTCTACATTACCTGATTTACATTTCCATAGAATCAGAATCATTACCAATATTTAATGATAGAACAAACGTAGGAATGTAACTCTCACCACTGCATCACTCTAGTGCTAAGGGGCTTTTCTCAAGGATCTTCCTCAGCCAACACACTTAGTCTCCTAGGTGAGGGGGCATACATTCAATTTTTGGTCTACCTCACCCATCATATTAGCTCTAGTGCCAAGGGACTTTTCTCAGGAATCTTCAACATCCACCGCACTTGGTCTCCTAGGCTAAGGGTACAAAAGATAACCAAACCCTAAGTATGTATATAAAGAAAGCCTCATGATCACATTTCAAATATCAAATCAATTGGATGTTTTAAGTATTGACACCAAACACTAACCAAGGCGTACAAGCCACCAAATTGGGAATTTTAAGAGAACACCATATTCCTCCTAACAAGGCACCACAATATCATCATTTTGATCCATATTAAATTTAATGTAGACATGGTTGAGATCATGATCAAAATGTTGTAATTATATAGAATATTAATATAAAAGGCCCAAAGGAAGAATCATTAGATAATAAGAAAACATGGAAAAAATCAAGAGGACCAGTTGATCGGTCCTTATGACTAATTGGTTGTTCTGGTCATACCACACCTGAATAGAAAACAAGATCAGTGGTCCAATCGACTGATTATTGGAGACCACTCAATTGGTTTAGCCAAACTGGTCGATAAGTTTCAGTAGAGACCAAGCCGCTCTGATCACAAAGAAACCATTTGATGGATTTGATAAATTGATCGACTACTCATAGGAACTAGTCGATTAGTTCATCAAATTCATCAACTGGTTTGGGTAAAACAGTAACCAAACCAACGATATACCTAGTAGAATTTCACCAAGCTTTACCACAATAACCCTTGCATGCTTCTATGTTATAAAATACAAAAATGACATATTCCTCATATGAATTCACATAGAACATGGTAGGAATCAATACTCAAAAAGATCATGCTTCAAATTTGCCAACTCAAGCTTAATATCAAAAATAATTAAGCATGATCCAAACTTCATAAATCAAAATATGCCTACATGCTTTAAATTTAGAATTCAACATATGACATAAATATCATAGAACATACCAAGCACTCAAAACCACAATAAACAACACAAGACCTTAATTATATTAAAGATAAGAATGCATTAACTTAAAGCATATCTTCTAACACAAATGACTCCTAATTTGATGTATGATTACAAAGGCATTGATTCCTAAGAGAATGAGGAAGTAAAACCATTAAAGTTTATTTTTTAAAATCCTATTAAAAATCAAAAATCAGTAGAGGAATAATAAGAATACAAGTATAACTCAACCTTTTTTTCTTAGAAATAGAATTATAAGTAAAATGAAGCTAGTATTTCCAACCTTTCTCATATCTTAATCCTTCCTTACTTAAAAGAAACGAGAGGGAACTAAAGCCAATCTTAAAAGATGAAAAGAGATAAAACACTGTACCAAGGATGGAAGAAAACAAGAGCAAGTATTTATTTTCTTAGTATATAGTGAAAGGGGAGAAAATGGAGAATGCTCTACACTTAGAAAATTTTTCCAAAGGAAATAATGAAGAGAGAAATAATAAAAGATAAGAAGTGAAAATGAATAAGGGATGGAGTGTATAGAAGAGTGTGGGTCAACACATACAAGTGGGAGGGATGGAGTGTATAGAAGAGTGTGGGTTAATACATACAATTGGGAGGGATGGTACGCTGACTTAGGTTGAGTGGGAGAAACCAAGGTGTAAGGAAAACACATGATGGAGTGAGGGGGTTGAGTGTCATACCCCAAAATTTTAAAACCTAAAATTTAATAATTGATCCTCATTTGGGATATTTTAATTTTTAAATTATTAATTTAAATATTTTAAGGACTTGTGTTTTAAAAAATGGATATGATTATTTAATATATTAAAATAAATAATTTATTATTTTATTACACTCTTTTTATTTAAATAATTTTTCAAATCCACATTTTACTAAAATTATCTCCTTAAATTAATATCCCAAATTTTAAATAAATTAATTTATTAAAATAATTTATCCATCTATATAATTAAATACCTTAATTCTAATAATTATTTTATTTTTATTTTCTCCTTTTCCTTTTTCTTTTTCCCCTTTTTCTTTCTCCTTATTCCTTTCTTTTTCCTTCCTTTTTTCCTTTTTCTTCTTTTCTTCTTCCTTCAGGTTGCTAGATCTACTTCTTCTCCCCCTTGCTAGGCCGCTGGCCCTCCTTCCTTCCTCACCACCCAACACCCATCTTTCTTTCTTTCTTTCTTTTTTCCTCCCCTGATTAGGCCAACCCAACCCTCCTTTTTTCTTTCTTCTCCCTCACACGCAGGCTTACCTGCCTTTCTTTCTTCCTCGCCTAGCCTGCCTCCCTTCATCTTCTTCCCTTCTCTTTCCTTCTTCACCCATCAAACCAAACACCCCTCCCCCATGTCTGCAACTACTTGCAATAGCCCTACACCTACCATTGCAACGTCCCTCTCCCTCTCTCCCTCACCTCTTTCTCTTCCATTTTTTCACCATGCATAACCTCTGTCTCATGCCTCTTTTCTTTCCTTTTCTTCATTCCTTCTCCCTGCCATCTTCCCTGACCCCCTATTGCCTACAACCACCTACCTAGCCCGACCATGCCAGCCCTCCTTTCCCTCTTCCTTTTCTTCTCTTTATTTCCTTCTCCTCTGATCTATCTCTTTTCCCCTCGAGTCCCTTCTTCCCTCTACAAAACCTCTCTTTTTCTTTCTTTCCTTCTCCTTCCACCTCCCTTGATTTTGTGTCGCCACCCTCAACTATTGCCTCTGCTACCCGACCAACCACCACACCAACCTCTAGCCTCCCTTACTTCCTCCCTACACCACCCAACAACCACCACTTGCCCCCTACAGCCACCTTCCACTTCCCTTTTTTTTTTATTCTCCTCTCGGCCATCCTCCCTGCACACCACCTTATGTTGCCCATTCCCCCTTTTTCGCTACTATTGAAGAGACCCCTCAACCACTTAGAACCTACCCTACCACCACCCAGCCTCACCTTGCCCAAAATTCCCCTACAACCCTCTCCTTTTTCCTTATCTTTTTCCTTCCTTCTCCATCTTCTTCTTTTTGTGCACCCACCTTTCCAGCCCTGCCGCTACCTTGAGCCACTAATCTCCGACCCCCAACCACCATCTATACCCTACCATCTGATGAAACCTGGATAGGTTTCACAAGTTTTCGCCGGATCGAAAAAAATCAAGCGTGGGGTTCAATTCACCAAGACAATCAGCCTAAGGGTTTTAATCCAAAGGAAGATTAGAAAAACTCAGAGCATAGTTGAATTAACGGCTGCTGAAGTTGTAGAACAGAAGAGATCAAGAAAAAAATCAAGGAAGAAGAAGAAGATGTGAACGAGAAGGTCGCGAGAGAGAGAGAAGTCGAGAGAGAGTTCCAGAAATTCAATCAGAATGTATTTCGACCAAAAAGTGTCTCGTACAACCGCATATACGCCTTTTATATAGCGTATATAATACAAATGATACAACCGTATATGGACGATGGGATCACGCCTAATTTACAATAGATCAGCCCAAAAATTAGCCGAAACAAATACAACATCAGGGATCGAAGAGTTGTGGCAAAGAAACAACCCAACTTCAACAAAATAATTACAACGTACAATAATCATAATTAATGGATTTACAATTAATTCCCATCAGCTAAAATGTGTTAGCTAATCATGGTTACCAAGGGTTGAGTAATCTATATTCCAACTAACCCAATAAATATAGGTCGGGTGGCAGATTACACAACCAGCTTAATTCCCATTAGCCAAGTATGTCAATGAATGCATCACATGGGATAATCACAAATTAATACAACACATTTTCTGTAACAGCACCCAGCAACAGCTACACAGCAATCATCTTGATCCACTCCCATGTCCTGAGTTAATTTCCTAAGTAATCACACAATAAGAAAAGTAATTATATGTGCAACATAATTTATAACAATTAATAGAATTATTTAAGTACAAATTTTAGAGATATATATCATTCCCCTCTTCTTGGTGAGGTTTCGTCTCTGAAACCTGATTAATACCCACAAAATGACTGAGATCAGAAACATTAAAAGAATCACTAATATTACCAAATTTAGTAGGTAAATCAATTTTATAAACATTATCATTAATTCTTTCTAATACAGTAAAAGGTCCATCTCCCCTAGGATCCAATTTTGATTTTCTAAGATTTGGAAAACGAACTTTCCTAAGGTGTACCCAAACTAAATCTCCTGGTTGAAAAACCATTTTCTTTCTCTTTTTATTAGCATTCACAGCTATTTGTTGAACCCTTTTAGCAATTTGTTGACTCACATATTCATGTAATTTCTTCATGTTTACAGCACGAGATTCATCATCAAAATTATGCAACTCAAAATTAAGTAAAGGGCTCAAATCAAGGGGAGTCAAAGGATTAAAACCATACACAATCTCAAAAGGTTTCTTTTTAGTTGTAGAGTGTAATGTTCTGTTATAAGCAAATTCTACCTGTGGTAATACAATTTCCCATTGTTTAAGATTTTTTCCAAGGACAACTCTCAATATATTACCTAATGTTCTATTTACTACCTCTATTTGTCCATTTGTTTGAGGGTGACATGTGGTTGAAAATAACAGCTTAGTTCCCAATTTACTCCACAAACCTTCCAAAAATGACTAAAAAATTTAACATCCCTATCAGAGACTATTGTTTTAGGTATTCCATGCAATTTAACTATATGAGAAAAGAATAATTCAGCTACAGTCACATCATCATTAGTTTTATTGCAAGGTACAAAATGGGCCATCTTACTAAACCTATCTACTACAACCATTATTGAATCTTTGGCTCTATTAGTCCTAGGTAATCCTAAAACAAAGTCCAAGGAAACATCAGACCAAGGCTGATTAGGAACAGGCAATGGAGTATACAATCTAAAAGGTTTTGATGTGGACTTAGCCTGTCTACAAGTTATACAATTAACATAATATTTTAACACATCTTTCTTCATATGAGGCCAATAAAAATGATCAATTAGTATGTCTAAAGTCTTTGTAAATCCTAAATGTGCCATTAGTCCACCATTATGTGCTTCTTGAATTAATAATCCTCTATATGAACAATCAGGAATACAAAGTCTATTTTCTCTAAATAAGTAACCCTCAGAGGTATAATATTTCCCTTGTGTAGCATTTTCACAATTTTTATATATTTCTTGAAAATCATGATCCTCCAAATATAAAAGTTTGATACAAGAAAATCCCAGCAAAGTAGTATCTACAACATTCAACAAGGCATGTCTTCTAGATAAGGCATCTGCCACTACATTATCACCTCCTTTTATATACTTAATTATATAAGGAAAACTTTCAATAAATTCAATCCACCTACCCTGTATTCTAGTTAATTTTGACTGAATTTTTAAATATTTGATAGCTTCTTGATCAGTGTTTATAACAAACTCTCTAGGCCATAAATAATGTTGTCAAACTTCTAATGCTCTTACAAATGCAAATAATTCCTTTTCATAAGTAGAGTAATTTAAAGTACTACCATTTAATTTTTCACTAAAATAAGCTATAGGTCTACCCTCTTGAGAAAGTACATCCCCTATTCCCAACCCTGAAGCATCACAGTCTAATTCAAACATCTTTTCAAAGTTAGGAAGAGTTAATATAGGCGCTTGGGTTAACTTAGTTTTAAGAGTTTCAAAAGATTTTTGTTGTTCTAAGCCCCATTTAAAACCATTTTCCTTTTTTGTTATTGTTGTTAAGGGAGAATTTATAGTACTAAAATTCCTAACAAATCTACGATAAAAAGAACACAAACCATGGAAAATTCTAACTTCAGTCACTATTTTTGGTAGAGGACACTTCTGAATAGCTTGAATCTTTTCTTTATCAACAGATATGCCATCCTTACCCACAACAAATCCTAGGAATACTACAATTTCTAAACAAAACCTAGACTTAGCTAAATTAGCATACAACTGTTATGTTTTAAACACATCCAGAATAATTCTTAAATGTCTCAAATGCTCTTCTAAAGATTTGCTGTAAATAAGTATGTCATCAAAATAAACAACTACAATTTTTCTAATAAAATTTCTAAGACCATGATTCATAAGCCTCATAAAGGTACTTGGAGCATTGGATAACCCAAATGGCATAACTAACCATTCATATAACCCAAAGTTTGTTTTGAAGGATGTCTTCCACTCATCTCCTAGTTTCATCCTAATTTGATGATATCCACTCTTTAAGTTTATTTTTGAAAAAAATCATATCACCAAGGAGAAGATCTAACATTTCATCTAATCTTGGTATAGGATATCTATACTTAATGGTTATTTTGTTTACTTCCCTGCTATCTATGCACATCCTCCAACTTCCATCTTTCTTAGGTACTAAAAGTACTGGGGCTGCACAGGGACTCACTGATTCCTTAATATAGCCCTTACTCAATAACTTAGAAACCTGCCTCTTTAACTCCTTAACTTCTTTAGGGTTAGCTCTATAAGCAGGCCTATTTGGAATAATAGCTTCTGGTACAAAGTCTATTTGATGTTCTATCCCCCTTAATGGAGGTAATCCATGGGGAATCTCCTTAGGAAACAACTTACTATATTCCTCTAACAATTTCCTAACATCAGTAGGTACTTCCTCACTTAACTCCAATTGACACTCATAACATTCTTTATAAACCATCAAATATACACTTGCTTGTTGTCTAATAGCCTTTTCAACATCTCCTTTCTTAGCATAAAACCCAGATGAATTCTTAACTTCCTTTGAACTAGTTCCAGTCTCTACACTTTGTTTGGTTAATTCCTTATAATCAGACTTTATTTTAATTTGGTCATCAAAGATTTCTTTTGGAGTCATAGGTGCTAAAATAATTTTCTTATCATCCTTATGTACAGTATATCTATTTTTATACCCATCATGTGTTACTCTCCTATCATATTGCCAAGGTCTTCCTAATAATAAATGAGCAGCATGCATTGGGACAATATCACACAAAAAAGAATCTTTATACTTACCTAACTTTAAATTTATTAGAACCTATTGACTAACCTTAACACCCCCTAACTCATTTAACCACTGTAATCTATAAGGTTTTGGGTGTCTAGTAGTTGGTAAGCCTAATTTAGATACTAATAAAGTACTAGTAGCATTGATACAACTACCATCTATTTCCATGTTAAAACACTTATCATCAATCAAACACCGAGTATGAAATATGTTTTCTCTCTGAATTGCATTTGGATCAGGTAATTTATTATTATTTAATGCCCTACGCACCACAAAAAGATCTCTACTTATTGGAAATTCTATCTCTTCTTCTAATTCACTAATATCATCCCTAATCAAGTTAAATTCCAATTCCTCCTCTTTAGATTCAGACTCTATATCTCCAGAATCTCTAATCAAGATGTTCCTCTTATTAGGACACTCAGAAGCTATGTGACCTAATCCCCCACACTTAAAACATTTTATATCTCTAGTTCTGTTGGGACCACTAGTAGGATTAGCTATTATAGTCTTCCCTTTATCAGTCCTATTTCCTACCTTAACCTCATTACCCTTACCTCTAGATTCAAACCTTCCATTATTCTTCTAGTTTCTAGAATTAGGTCCTCCAAAATTCTTTTTTAGGGCACTCCTAATCCCAATTCCAGGGGGTTTATATTGCCTAGTTCTCCTTATTTGACTCTCTTTATTGGTAGCTATATTAACAATTTCACTCAAGGTTCCACAAGGATATAACTCTACCTTATCAACTATCTCAAAGTTTAACCCACTTAATAATCTAGCCATTGTGGCATCCTCATCCTCAACAATTCCTGTTTTGATCACTAATACCTCTAGTTCCTTAAAGTATTCATCTACAGACCTACTCCCCTGATTTAATGTCTGTAACTTTTTATGTAATTTCTTATAATAGTAACTTGGAACAAACCTTTTTCTCATCAAAATCTTGAATTCATCCCATGTTTGTATAGGTGGCTCTCCACTCCTATGCCTATTTAAGACAAGATTATGATACCAAGAAGATGCATAGTCTGTGCATTCTACTACTGCTACTTTAATTTTCTTTTCATCAAAATAGTTATGGCATTCAAACACTAATTCTATCTTTCTTTCCCACTTAAAGTAATAATCAGGGTCATTCCTCCCATTGAATCCAGGTATATTAAATTTAAGGTTACCTAGATTCCTATCAACTAGATCTAACTCTCTTTCCTGCCTATTAATCTGTCTGGGTCTCCTATCACTGTTATTGGATATTTGATCTTCTAGTTCTTATAAGTTATTTAAGGTTGGAATCCTAGTTCTAGGGTCTATGGGAGCCCTTCCTAATACCCCAACATGTTGGTTATCTATTTTGTTATTCTGCACATCATTGATTCTCATTTCTTGTTCTCCTATCCTTTGTTCTAGGTTAGCAGATAAAACAGCTAGTTGAGCAGTCATTTGTTCTTGAAAAGTTCTAAGGGTCTCTAATAAATCATTGCTAGATATAGATACAGATTGATTCACAGATTGGCCATTATTAGACATTATAAATCCTATCGAGGTTTACTTAATCAAGCACAAGAAAAGAACACAGATAACAATCAATCGACAACTAAGATCACATCTTACTATCAATCCTATCACAATAGCAATTTGATCACAATCATATTAAAGGGATCATAGCACAATCACAAGATTAAAGAATCTATTAGAACAACATAGAACAACACTGTAATCTTAAGCAGTCATTGAGCCAAACAAAGCAGAAAAATTTCAAGAAAGGAAAAAGATTACCGCGATAGCAAAATTGTGCAATTAAGCCAATTAATGAGATAAGACCCCTCTTCTTGGAGTCCTTACCCCTTTCTAGAACCCAAGGTTTGCCAGAACTTAACTACTACCTGCGCACTCTTTCAAGTGCAAGTAGAGTATCAACTCATAATAAGAATGTTAAGTTGATGTCCAGTAATTGCAGTAATTAGTAAAAGAAAGGATCAAGTTTACCGATCGAGAATTATTTCTCGAATATTGTCAAGATTCAAGAATCTTGACCAAACCCTAACTGAGAATTCATGCCAACAGTTATTTAGGGTTTCCCAAATATTTCCGCCTTCATCAGAACAACTTTCTTTGTCGTCGGCTTAATCACGACAAGAATCGTTCGATTCTTGTCAATCGCAAACCCTAGAATTAATACTTCAGAACCACAGGTTAGCAAACTCAAGAATTAAGAATAGAACATTAATTTTCAACAGCAAATGAATTCAACCATGAGCACTCGAAGATTCGAGGCTGTAATACCAAATGATGAAACCTAGATAGGTTTCACAAGTTTTCGCCGGATAGAAAAAAATTGAGCGTAGGGTTCAATTCACCAAGACAATCAGCCTAAGGGTTTTAATCCAAAGGAAGACTAGAAAAACTCAGAGCACAGCTGAATTAACAGCTGTTGTAGAATAGAAGAGATCAAGAAACAGATCAAGGAAGAAGATCAAGGAAGAAGATCAAGATGCGAACGAGAAGGTCACGAGAGAGAGAGCAAGAGAGAGAGAGAGAGAAGTCGAGAGAGAGTTCCAGAAATTCAATCAAAATGTATTTCAACCAAAAAGTGTCTCGTACAACCATGTATACGCCTTTTATATAGCGTATATAATACAAGTGATACAACCATATACGGACGATGGCCTCACACCTAATTTACAACAGATCAGCCCAAACACAGCCCAAAAATCAACCAAAACAAATACAACATCAGGGATCGAAGAGTTGGGGCAAAGAAACAACCCAACTTCAACAAAATAATTACAACGTACAATAATCTAAATTAATGGATTTACAATTAATTCCCATAAGCTAAAATCTGCTAGCTAATCATGGTTACCAAAGGTTGAGTAATCCACATTCCAACTAACCCAATAAATATGGGTTGGGTGGCAGATTACACAACCAACTTAATTCCCATTAGCCAAGTATGTCGACGAATGCATCACATGGGATAATCACAAATTAATACAACACATTTTCTGTAACAACACCCAACAGCAGCTACACAGCAATCATCTTGATCCACTCCCATGTCCTGAGTTAATTTCCTAAGTAATCACACAATAAAAAAAGTAAATATATGTGAAACATAATTTATAACAATTAATAGAATTATTTAAGTACAAATTTTGGAGATATATATCACCATCCTACACCTAGCCACTACCCTCACTCCCCTCCACTAGCCCTCAACTAAAGCCCCAAATCCTCACCCAAACCAACCCCTTCCCCTTCTCCTATCTATTCTCTTAATTCCTCATTTACCCTTCCCTTTGTGCATGCATCTCACGGTTCCATGCAGCATGAGCTTTGCTATAAAATTTACTAACTTTCAAGTTATAAATATAGTTACCATTTATATGTATTTATTAAGATTTTTGATGAAAATTTAGTCTTTTAATTTTATACTACTATTATTCTAGTTTTGATATTATTTCTAGGTATAAAATTTTCTAATCAAAGCTTAAACTTTTAACCGGGGTACCTGTAAAGTTTAATTATTGCTAGAAATAAGGTAACCATTATACTCTACAAAAATGTGTGGATATATGTATGCTAGCAAATTAGGGTTTATAATATGTTTGTCTGAATATTATGTGATGTTAAGTATATTATGATTTGTAGTGTATGTTTGTAGTTGAAATGAAAAGCATGTTATATTTTGAAATGTGGCATGTGTAGAAGTGATGGTTAAGGAAGGAGCCTTATTGTTAATAATAGTGTTAAATGCATGTATATGTCATGATAAGCTAATATGGCCATTTATGGCAGAGATAATGTTAATATGAGCCCTAGGGGCATTTTAGCAATTTTTCTTGTACAAAGGGTGTGGCCTAAATAAGTATGTATGGTTGTAGGTGATAATGGATATTAATAATAAATAATAATAGTTGGTGATGTTAGATGATGCATATGGACCATGGATGCTAATATTTTATGTGGTAAGGGTATTTTAGTAAATTTGGCATAAAAAGGGTAAATTGGTAATTTATATGAATAAAAGAGG
This sequence comes from Tamarix austromongolica, assembly GCA_039764185.1. Lineage (NCBI taxonomy): Eukaryota > Viridiplantae > Streptophyta > Magnoliopsida > Caryophyllales > Tamaricaceae > Tamarix > Tamarix austromongolica. The sequence goes on from CM077808.1 coordinate 25,523,003, forward strand.
TAATATGGTAATTTAATAAGTAAGAAGGGTATTTGGTAATTTTGCATGAAAAAGGGGGTAACTTAGTAATTTTATGAGTAAAGGGGGGTAATTTGATAAAATGTTAAATAAGAAGGCATTTTAGTAATTTTGCATGAAAAAGTGGGTAACTTGGTAATAATTTGGTAAGTTATTAAATGAGAAGGGTATTTTAGTAAATTTGGCATAAAAGGGGTAACTTGATAATTTTATAAACATAAGGGGTAATGTGGTAAATTAGTAAGTAAGAAGGGTATTTTGGAAATTTTAGCATAAAGAGAGGTAACTTGGTAATTTCATGAATAATAGGGGTAAAATGGTATTTTAGCAAGTAAGAGGGGTATTTTGGTAATTTTTCATGAAAGAGGGGGTAACTTGGTAATTTCACAAGTATGAGGGGTGAAGTTAGTTATTTAATAAGTATAAAGGGTAATTTGGTAATTTCATAGTTAAAAAGGGTAACTTGGTAACTTTACAAACAATAGGGGTATTTTGGTAATTTTGTAAGTATGAAGGGGTAAATCGATAAATTGCATATAACATGGTAATGGATTTGATAGGCCAACATAATAAGATATAAGGGATATTAAATAATAAAATATGGGTTTATAGCCTTAGTATCACTTGTTTAAGTATAACCAGATATATTATAAGGATAAGGGTATTTCGGTAAATCGATGATTATCATAAGGATAATGCATGGTATAGGGTTGAATGGGTAGTTACGGGTATGATATGAAGTTTATTTCATAATCACGCAAGAGGTGCCATAATTGTTAATTATGCATGGAAATATGTGTTGGATGTGTTAGAAGTACATGTTACGGTTTATATGTTCCATGATCCTTCGATATAGAAAACTTGATTTTATGACCAGTATTATGATTATGATATGATAACCTATTATGGCATGTGAATAAATGGAAATGAATAATGTAATGGAAATAGATGAAAAAAGGAAGCCTTAGCCTTAGGATCATTTTGGTCATTTTGACCTAAGGTGCCTAAGTATAAGAATTAGAGCCTAGGATGGCCTTAGTGGATTATTTAAGTTAACATGGATAATAATACTAATAAGGATTACTTAATAATAACAAAAACAAATGAAAATGATTAAGTATGTGATTGATGTGTTTTTGTGGTCACCATAATTAAGACACTAATAATTAAAGTTGAAGACCTTGAGACTAGGAATGGTGGCTCTTTAGGGTCGTTACCCTAAATATGTGGTTTAACCCACGATTGTTCTGGATTTTTACTAGTGTGCCTTAGTGCCCTATTTAGGCCCTATATATTACTCTATCTATCTCTATGGACCTATTCAGGGGGTATCTATCTATCTCTAGATTGTGTGTCCTCGTGCACCAGTACGACCAGGGCACATTTGCATCCTTAGGTTGATGATGGGAGGGTATTGTGCTTCTTGTATGTGCCAGTATGATTAGTGTGCCTTTGTGTCTCTAGATTCATAATCTCCCCCTTGAGTTAAATAAATGGACTTGTTGTGTTAATTAAATGGAAAACATTAATCATGTAAAGTGAAAGATTAATGATCCAAGCCTATAACGATCCACCAACGATAATAATGGCTAGGAGCCTTGCCCTAGAGACCAAACCATCGGCGAATAATAGTGGTCAAATGTGTATTACCCTAGAGTATATTCTGGTCCACTGGTTATAATAGTGGGGGATCCTGAGCTCAATAAACCAAACCCTGGATGATAATAAATTATAGGAAAGATATTAATCACTAATAGTGGAACACCATATGAGTCGGGGCTAGACCAATCCATCGGTGAGAATAGTGGTTAGGAGCCTTATGCCCTGGAGACTAGTCCACCAACAAATAATAGTGGTCAGGTGCATTCTACTATGGAGTGTATTTCTAATCCACCAGCTATAATTGTTGGGTTCTTGTACTCACATGGATATAATTCAAGAGATGATGTTGAATAATGTTTATGATGTGAATCAAAGTGGGGGAAAGCGTTGATTGTGAATTTTTGGCTGATCTTCAATTGGATTTGAAGTTGGAAAGAAAAACACTGCACAATTTTAGTAAGCTATGAAAGAAATAAAAAGAATCTTCAACCAAGAACTCAATGGGATAGGTAACTTTGATTGAGTAGGTAGAAACATTCAAAGGCTTCTATTTAGGAGGTTACCCAGGCAATTCCTATCTAGAATTCAATCTCAAAAGACAGGATACTTAAGTGTTAAACTTGTAGATTTTATTATTTGAACTCAAGGATGCCGTGTACAATGACATAGGGCAGTATTTATAGGATTCTTAATCAACTAGCTAGTAGACTAAGTTAGTAGAAAACTAGCCTTTAGGAACCTTAATTCATGCTAGCCTTAACCAACCTGAATTAATATCCTATAATCCCTAACCCTAGTCATAATATCATCATTTAAATGATATTAATGAAAATAATTACAAAGTATTACAACCGACTATGGTACATACATGAAATAATAACAAAACCCTAACTTAGATGAAATATATCCTAGGGTTTACAACAAGTCTAATATAACTAATGAGATCACCATATCAATCTTGTTGCATTATCATCCCATGTATGACATAGCTTTGCATGCTTTGAATGCATTGTACACTTTAGGTATCTTCATATATCTTGACTTCTTCAAATATCTTCACCTTGCAAATATGTAACATACCTGCAAGAACATCTTAAAGTCTTTTCAATATCAATGATAGAAGTATTATCAAGAATGTTTAAGTTGATCAGCTCCATTATTAGAAATACCAATTCCTCATTATTTTGAGGATCATTAGATGGTCCTGCATTAGTTTAATTAATGGCTTAAGACCAAACAATGTTGATATCACTTTTATGATCTATTTATATAGTATAAATATGGCCTTGATGCCTATCTCTCATAATAAGTGTTGGAAATGCTAAGCAAATGGAATTACAATATATGATTCCCGCGGTATGAGTCTACCCTATATTTGTTGCATTTATTTCTATGCCTTGTGTACATATTATTCTTATATATATATAATGTGTTGCATGTGGACCCAACGTTTTAGTTTTATGTAAATGGTTACTCAGTACCATAGTACTAAAGGGCTCCCTTTGTGGACCCATTCCTATTTAATGGACAGTGTTCCTTGTAGATTAACCATATGTGATACTCAAGCTGTCATCAACTGTCTAAAAAGCTTTATGCTTTTATCTTTAAAACTTTCATAATTCTTTATGTAATTATTCTATTTTCTCATAACCATAAATAGTGGGTTTTAGCTTTTGTAATGTGATTTAACACACAACTCTGATTTAAATGAAATTGTTGAATTTGTGTAAATTTTGTTATGTTATTTTTAATCCTAGCACTTGGTATAAGAATGGTAGAAGAAAACTGGTCTGGCACTAAATGTGGCAATATCATCCCTAAAATTTACTAGTTTTGCTTCCCCTAATTTATAATTAAAACAAAAATTTTTTAGTAGTAAATTTTGGGGGCATTACATTGAGTGTGGTTGGAAAGAGACATGGTAGAAGTTTGGTGAGTTAAGGAAGGGGTGCATGAAGTTAAATACGCATCCTAGTTTCCAGAAGAGCAAGAGAAAGGTAAGGGAGAGGAGAGAAGGTAAGGTATGTTTCAAAAAGTACTATTGGGGGAATTTTAACTGAATAAAATCATAGAATGTTCTAAATAATAAAAAAATACCAAAGCACCAAAATAATCTTATTAGCACAAAATATTCTAATTAGAAGTTTTTATAAACATTATAAAGAGATTCAAATCAAAATAAGAAAAGGATCTGAAATCATAGGGTAACTAGTCAATTGGTTTGAGTAAACCAAGCGACTAGTTCGTCGAGACTAAAATTGGCAATCTCCAAGTGTACCAGTAGATTGGTTAGATAAATAAATCAATTGGTACACCTAAAATTCACATTTTTATTAGAATTTCAAGCCCTTTCCAAAACCAAAATTAATTTATTTTTTATCAACAAAACTTTAAACACATTTTGAAAGATTTTAAGATAAGGTATTACATTGGTGGAATTGCACTATGACTTTGGAAAAAAGTGCATTAAAGAACCAAGAAATCCTAGTATAGCAATTCAAATAAGATTTATAAAAATCTCATGTATGGCTATCAACAATAAATTCTACAACAAAACATGACTATTATATGACTTCATGTTAATTAGTTTCAATTTCATCATCATCAAGTGCATTTTTATATTTGAATAATGTTGTCGTAGAACCTTGAAAATCCCATAGAATTCATAAAATATAATTTTCTTTTTTCTAGAAAGAGTATGACAAGATAATAGTAAATAAGTTCTTCTTCCATTAATCTATGATGCTAATTCCTATATAATGCCCATTTTTGGCATTATCCAATCAAGCATTGATTCCATCTTTAGTCTTTCATAGAGTATTTAGTAATGTACCAACAAGAATATCATATATATTTTTTCTCTATATTCATCATGTCAAGGAATGTCTCACGTAAAAAGACTCCTAATAAATAAATTTAAACATTATAGATATCTTCTTCCATCTAACTGATGGAACCTTAACTTTGCTCTTCTTCCCACCTTAACTTTGAAACTTTGTATCCTCAAATGCACTTGCTGACTCGTCGAAAAAGTGAGTTCTTCCCTTACTTCTGATAAGTTACTGAAATATTTCCTTAGTCTACAACTATTGAAATGAGTTGTTCTTCTTACATACCTAGTATGTAAAATAACCTTCCACACTACAACTTAACAGATTTATGTATGATAGAAAATCATTTATATTGCAAAATAACACTGATCTCAAAGTATAATTCTCTTCACAATATGAATCAAATACCCTAACACCTATTTACCACAAGAACTTCAAGCCATGAATTAAAGATGTCAGATAAACAATAATATCATTCCTTGGTTGGTTTAGCCCCTATACGAGTATAGACAACATCATCTACTTATTTTTCATGTTAATCCATGGTGATAGACTGCATTTCACCAAAATCTCCAGCCATACGTTGAAGGACCTTGATTGTGTTGGTTCACTCCATCAACAAAAAGTGTAATGCACATGTTCTTGCTTATTCACTAAAGTAAGGGTACAAGCCATCAATTATCATTATCATATATCTTGGAGAGTTAGAAGAATGTTTAATAGGCATTCCCTCTATCTTCCCATTAGAATGAGATCTCATGTTGTTAGTATCTTGGAAATAATTAAACATCCACCTAAATGTTGATGTTATAGGAAATTGCCACACCATCATATCCAATCCAACATCTTGTGCATCTTATATTGTAGTGCTTTACATTTTGGGTTAAAAAGACTATTCAAGGACACATATTCTTTGTAAAATAGTATTCAATCATTAAGGCATATATGTATCTTCTCATAACTCATGTCCATGGATGAAAGAAATATATTTTATTCATAGGTATGATTATGAAAAACATTATCATCAAGAAATATATCTTTCAAAAGTGCCAATAGATATACAAAGGTTTTATCACTCCATATCTTACATGCTTTCAATTTTTACAACCTTAAAGTAGAAAATAATCTAGTAAATGTCCTCCAACCATCATACATACAAAGGTTTCTTCTTAAATACTTTTGTATAATCTTAAAAACTTTTCTCAACCTTTGAACCATCTCATCTACATAATATCCCTCATAGTTTTCGAATGATTATCTACTTTCCCTCCTGATAAGGATTTTTCCTCAACTTTTGTTGATGGGCCCTCAAACATTAGCCCAAGAGATGAGAATTTCTAATACTAGCCCAAAGGATAAGAATCAACCCCATAAAGCTTCAAGGCACTCTTAAATTATCCTTAGTTTTAAGCCTATCTTGGGTTGATGGGTTGGCTCTCTATATACTATAAGGAATCTTTCTATCATCAACCACACAATATTGTTCGGTTTCTTTCTTCTCTCATTTTAATCTTATATATTTGGGAAATTATATTTAATTTGGATTTCCGAAACTATAATACAAACTTTCTACTTTTAATCCCCCCTCTCCATTTTACCTTTACTAATCCTTCAATTCTAATTCATATTACTAATTTATTAGCACCCCTTGGCTAACAAAATAACTATAAAAAGAGGTGCCATCTATAGGGTGTAACTTTTTTTTCTTCCCATTCAACCTTGTCACTGATTTTATTTAAGAACAAGTGATTTTCCTTGAGAAGAACATATAGATACTATGACTTAGCTCAACTCTTAACATTGATCTTCGTGCATCTATCCCCAAAATGGTGTCGAACATGTAGACCTTACTTACCTACACCCTTAGACAGTTCCCCCATCTTAGGTAATAGCCTCAACTTGTTTAATATCTACAACCTACTCCTCAAGAAACCTTAGAAAAGGATTTTAATGTTCTAGGAAGGTAACCAAGGACTAAGCTTCATAGTGCTATCTTTCAGGAAGAAAAGGTAGAATCCATAGAAAATATATGGAGAAAAAGAAGTAGGAGTGATAGAAAAATTTCCCTTAACCCTTTGAGATAAAGTAGGCAATAAAGACATCAAATTCTAAATAACAATGCTAATAGATAGGGAGATGAAGTAGACCAATAGAGAAATAAAAGGCAGGTGGTTTGATGGACTAGTAGATATGATGAATAGGTTCACATATAATATGTCCACCAGAATAGAAGAGATGAAGAAGATTTGATCAATAAAATAATAAATAAAAGACATTTGAAACCATGAAAGAGAAAAAGAATAATACTGGTTTTACTAGCAGACACACTTCACCAAAGATATTTCTAAAACACCAAAAAAGAATAAGAATCCCAACTTTTGAATAATTTGATGGCTTCATCAATCTAGAAGATGATTTGAATATATTCAATAATTCTATGTTGTTTCTCGGGCTCGAGAACAAAAAAAAATATGAGGTGTTTTTGGTCACCTTATAGGGGGAAACATTGAGATGGTTTAAGAAGTTAATAGCAAAATAAGTAGACTCTTTTTCACAAATCGTGATGGCTTTTGTCGAGCAGCTTGGTGCATGTTGAAATTCCAAAAATGATTCTTATTCATTAATGGTATTTTTTTGAGGATCGTCAAAACCAGTTCAATCAATTTTGAACAAATTTGATAAAGAGGTCTGATAGATCAATGAATAGAATAACAATATTGCCAAATCTTATTTCCTTAAAGGTCCAACTAATAATGAATTAGTGGATAATTTTTACTTGGAAAAACATAAATCTTACACTTCTCTTAGGAAGGATATATAAGAAAGGATAGATGCTAAAAATATGAGTAAGGCAATGTGATCAAAGGGCAAAAGAGTGGAGGTATCTTCAATGTAGAGACTAAAGATGGATATGGAGATGTATAGTTAATAAAGAGAATAAGAGGGTCATAGGTTGATGACACAAATAATTATTAAATGGGGTTTGTCAAGTATATTTGATAAATACAATCCATTGATGCCTAATACCTCAAACATATTCAATGTCAAGAATGGTTAGCAGCTATTTCCCTTAAGATTCAAAACAAAATACAAAAAACGCATACTCATAATGATATTGGGCACACTACAAAAGAGTGTAGATAATTAAGGGATAATGTAGAATAGTTGGTATGTAAGGGTAAGTTGAACCATTATAACCAAACACCATCGGATAGATAACAAATGGGTGTTGATCGATAGTTACTCATCCTTATTAAGGTAAATAACCTAAAAACGTTATTCATATGATTACTAGGGAGATTCATTACTAGAAGCTAGTAATTTGACTCTAAAGACATAAATTATAAGATTTAATTTCCTTGAAAAAAAATATGAGGGAAAGAATGATAAAATGGGAAGTCAATTTCATAGAAAAAGATGAGGGACAAAGTATAGGGGAACATCATGATAATCCTTTTGTAATACCCTAAATTTGAGCCTAATACTAATTAAGAGTAATTAATATTTTAACCTAATCATAATCTTAACTAATTGATATTTTTATCTTACTCTAATTTTTTAATCCTAAATATAAAACTATTCATAATCCCTATTCTAGGTCAATAATATTTTATCTTAATCTTAACTACAAATGATTAAAAAATTAATTTTTACCCTAATTCCCTTATATGCAAATTAAACCTAATTCTAATGCTAACCCTAAATTTATTCTTCTTTTTCCCTTTTCTTTCTACTTTTTTTTCTCTTTTTCCTTCTCCTCCTACCACAATTGACATGTTGCTCCTATTTCCTCTTCAAGCCATGAAACCCTATCCCTCACATGCCTTCCTCTTTTCTCTTTCTATCCCTACACTAAACCTGCTTTACTGTACCTCCCTACCCAATATCATATTCCCTATAACCAAATATGACACACCCTAGTCCTTTCCTCCCCAACTCGCATGAAAATGGCAGATTTCCCTAAACCCCCTACACTATAATTATTCCTCCACATTTTGCATGCCATCCCTCACCACCTATAAATAATCATCCTCTCACTTCTTCCTTCATTTTTTTTAAAACCCATAAAACTCCCTCTTGACTCTCTCTTCCTATCCTAAACTTGTACGTGCATCGTTAATCAAATATCCACCATTTTTACCCAACAAAACTCTACATAACTTACCTCAACAAATGCTACACCATGTTACATGCAAGAGAAGCTCACTTTTTTCAGACTTAACTATGTAAGAATATGATTCAGATCACTTCTTTCATCACCCACACCTCATGTGAGACCATCCCCAACCACCCTCACAACCTTATAGTACATACACCCCACCAACATGATTCATTCACACCACCAAACCTCCATTAATGTTAGGCCTTCATGATTCACCACCCCCACTAATTTTATGACCTTTCATAATTCCCCTTATCTATGTAATTCACTCATGTTTCACCCTTCCTTGGTGCACTAAATTCTATCATAACTAGTTTGAGCCTTGCGCACCTTGGTTTGCTTCTGTTTTGCTCCATTATTCACCCTCATTTTCCTTATACTCTAATTGTTTGTTTTCTTATGTTCTAATTATTTATTATACTTTATTATTATGTTATTTTATGTATTTATCAGAGAAGGTATCCTAGGATTATACATGCTTAGAGACCGGATACATTTTTGGTGAGGACATATGTCGTAACTAGGACATTATATGCAAGATGTATTTTCTAATGAAATCACACATTGGTAATTTTATATGGATATTGTCATTATGGTTATGTTTTTTTATTATGAAAAAGTGAAGAAAATGTGAAAACATGCAATTTTGGTTAAGGTTAGTTCCGTTTGGTTATACAAGTCAAGGTTGGCATGAAACGTCATCTAATTTAGGCTAGGATTTTTGAGTTGTATATGTAGTTTTGGCTAATTATTTTCATGAGAATATGATTTTTAGGTTGAGAGTCATTCATATTGGGACTCTTTAGACTTTTATGAAAATATAGACATTGTGGCTATATTAATGGCAATTTGGTAAATATGGGTTAAGTGTTGAATCTTTGGTTTTTTAATGTTTTAATTAGTTCAAAATATGCCAAATATATTATATGTAATATTTTTAGTAATTATGAAAGGCCTAAGTCCAATAAAATGATATAATGGCTTAAATTAGGAATAGTAATCCTAGAGGTAGGGCCATTATCGTATAAGTAAAATATTGAAGTTAGACCTTTATTTTTGGATATATTGTTAATAGTGGAATTTAAGTAATTTTTATTAAATTTGGTGGTCATATATGCTTTTGAAGGTCATGAGTCCATTCCACTAGATTAATAATAGTGGCCATATTCTTTTTTTTCCTAGGAGGAATTTTAGTATGTTGCACTAGATTATGAATAGTGAGGTCCTAAACTCAACTTATTAAGCATATGGAATATGATTATATCTATTAATGAGGTATGGAATAAGTTCTTATCTTACATCATATTGTGTTAATCTATATGCATGATTATTCCTTACTAAGACCTTATGGAATTCTACAACCTTAACATGACTATATTGCTACCTTACTTAGTACATAGCATATTAATCATCCTTTTCATAAGTTTTTCTCATTCTAATGAGCATATACCACCTTATTTTGCAAGTGATTTTTAATAACAACTTTTAATGTTCTTAACTTCAGTAAGGGACAAATCAAATTGTTTTAGGGCATGGTTATTTATATATGTCTATCTCTATATGGACTCTTACACCTCTATTTTTAGTATACATGTTTTGTTCTCTCTATTTTGTATCATGCATCATAGTGGAATCAAGTGATTATCACACCCAATTCATAATAATGAGGTTAATTTTACCTTGCACCCGACATAGAATTAGTATAAGGAGTGCCTCTTCAATGTTGGATGTGGTATGACACCACTGCATTTTGTGTTTTAGCTTTTATAATTAAATATTTAAAATCAAATTTTTAAGTGTAAAAAAGGGGGGTGTTGCGCCTTTTGTTATTTAAGTATAGATAACCAATTGTGTGATGAAAAGTGTCCTAATAGATATAGGAAATTTCTTTGATGTTATCTTTGAGGAATTTAATAAATAATTAGAATTGTAGGAAGAATGTTTGATAAATAAGACTTCACCCCTATTGCAATTCACAATTAACATTATAAGGTTGAAGGTAATAATAAACCTTGCTTTAGCTATTTTTCAAACTAGGGCCTTAAATAGTATCAAGACAAACTTTTTGGTTGTTACTTGATCATCATCATATAACATGATATTAGAAAAACCATATGTTAAGAAATTCTAGACAAACATTTTTTTGGTTGGGCTATGAAAGTGATCCCTAGTTAATAGACAATGGGGAAAAGTTTGAGGTCACAAAAGAGTGGCATGTCAATGTTATGCAATAGAAAGAAAGGGAACCCTAGAATAAAATAATTTTAAAAGGCCAAAAGAAATCATAATCCCGGAAGATCTTAATGTTTCTAAAGAGGGCATCTAGGCTCCTATGAAAACAAATGAGAAACAACTTGAATATTTAGAGCATGGGGTGATAATCGGAAAGGATATAAGTGAAAATAACAAATAAAAGATGTTGAATTTTCTCAGAAGAAACAAAAATATCTTTGCTTAGGCTATATCTAATCTAGAAGGAATTACTCCTGAAATAATTGAACATCACTTAGATATAGTGGTGGGATATAAGCCCATTAAATAAAATAAAAGGGTCATCAGTGCTGAAAAGGATAATGGAAGGAGTTGGAAATGTTATATAATTTATGATTCATTAGAAACGTGAAATATGCATATTGGATCACTAATCCAATCTTATTAAAGATGTCCAATGGCAAGTGGAGGATGTGTGTTGAATTCACTGACCTTAATAAGGCATGTCTTAAAGATGGTTATTCAGTCCCTCATATTGGTTGAATGGTTATCTCAACAGCTAGGCAAGAAAGTTTAAGTTTTATCAATGCCTTTTTTGGGGTATCGTTAGATAAAGCTGTTTAAGGTAGATTAAGATAAAAATCACTTTCATTATGGATGATAGACTTTATTTTTGTGAAGTAATGTCGTATGGACTTAAGAATGTTGGAGCAACTTTCCATAGTTTGGTAAAAAATAATAAAAAGCAAGAAAAAAGAAGCCTATATTAAAAGCAACACAATATTTTTGATACTTTAATAAAATGTAAAATAAAATTAAATAACTCAAAGAATGTATCAGGAGTTAGTGATGACACGTTCCAAGGATTCATGGTTTCAAACATCGGCATAGATAGGGTTGTTGAATAATCAAGTTGAATACCCTTGACTCAACCTCATCTCAAGTTTAAAATGAGCAATATGAGCCCAACTCAAGCTTAACTCGATAAGGTTTACTAGACAAGTCAACTCATCTCATTAAACTTGTAAAAGAATTAACAAACCAAATCAGCTCATTTAACTATTCGCCTCATTTGAAAGTTAAAAAAACAAAATCAACTCATTAATTTTGTTAGCTCGTTTGAAGGCTTGTTTAACTATTCAACTCATTTATTTAGTAAATTGTATATAATCCTAACCTATAAATGAATGATCCAAGCTTATAAACAAGGTGAATTGAGCTTGAGCTGAATTTAAGTTGGCTCACAAACAAACAAGACAAACTTCCCAGGTTTTAATCTCGGCTTAATTAATAAACAAGCCTAAAAATAAGGCTTAGATTTGATTCCTTTTCCTAGCAAGCCCTTAATAGTTTTGTCAACATCCCTAGGCATGGATGTTAATCATGAAAAAGTTAAAGCAGTTTTGAATATGCAACCCCAGGTGAGAAAGAAAGATAGTCAACAACTGATGGAAAAAGTGGTTGAGCTACATAGGTTCTCATCTAGAGGTGCCGAAAAGATCTTGTGTTTCTTTTGGCTCCTACGAGTAAAAGATAAATTTTAATGGACTAAGGATTGTCAAAAAGTATTTGATAACTTGAAAACCTACTTATTAAGGTTACCAACCTGGACCATCCCAATAAAGGGAGATATACTATTTTTATATCTGTCATCACCAACATCGCTTGTTTCCTCTAGTTTAATTTGAGAAGATACAAAGGATACAGTATAGAAACCTATCTATAATAGTAGCAAGTCCCTAAATGATGTTGAGCGTAAATAATTAAGTATGGAAAAAATTTCATATGCTTTACTCATTAATTTGAGAAACTTAAAACCATATTTTGGTTCTTATTCCACAATGGTTTTGCCAACATTCCCCTCTAGATTATATTACATAATTCTGATATTTCGGTGAGGATGATGGTATAGATCACTAAATTAAGCTAATATGACATTCAACATGAACTAATACCTATTATTAGGGGTTAGGCTTTAGGTGACTTTGTTGTTGAATGCTCATTGGAAGTTGAGCCAAACTTGTTAACTTTGAAGGAGTTGATAATTGAATTTATACATAGATGGTGCGCCCAACAACTTAGACATTGGATTTGGTGTGGTTTTAATTGACCCTAGTGGCATAAAGGTGGAATATGCACTAAGATTTGGATTTTTTTTCAACCAATAATGAGGCTGAAAATGAAGCCACATTGGTCGGTCTCATAATAACTCAAAAATTAGAGACAGATAGAATAAAGTTTTGTGGTGAATCAACTTTAGTAGTCTCTTAATATAATAAATAGTATGAATATAGGGAACCTGGCATGGATAAATATTTAGGGAAATTAACTAAAGCAACAAATCATATTTCATCAATTGAAATATCTTAGGTACCATCATTGGCTAATTCAAAAGGTAATGTTTTGACAAAGGGCTCAATTATCACTTCGTCATTGTCTAGAATAGTTAAAGTTAATTTTATGATTTGATTGGTATGAGTAAAGCAAAATTTGAATTATGAAAATTTGCAAAAATATCTATGATAGATGACTAGATGAATGAATCAATAGATTACATAGAAATAGGAATTCAATCAACAGATAAAAATAAGGCATTTGAATTAAGAAATAAGGAAGAAAAATATTTCAAGATTGAGGGAAAACTATATAAATGCTCTTAGGCTACTAGTTTTAAAGTGTATACCTCAAATAGTATAGTAGAACAAATTAAAAAAAGTCCATGCAAGAATATAGGGACTACATCAAGCTAAAAAATCTCTCAACAAATGCCTTGAGTCAATGTTTTTATTGGAAAATAATGTTTCTAGATGATGAGGAAATCATACTTAAATTCCACAGATATCAAACAAATTCTATGATACAAAATTTCCCTACCTCAAAGGCACAACCAATTGTGAGATTGTGGCCATTTGTCATATGGGGCTAATATTTTTCGACCACTTAGCCCTGATAATGATGAAAATTTAAATATATGTCACCAATTATTTTTTTTCTCCATGATATCTTTCAAAATCACCCATTTAGTGCAAGTGTTGGCCAAAAGAGGTTTCTCATAGATACTATTTAGTATTTTACAATGGAGTGTTTCTGGAAAAATATTATATGTAGGTAAGAAATAAAAAGTGGACTTTGATGGGTTGAGGAATTATAAATGGTCATTATATGAAAGGAACTAACCAAAATTTGTAGGTTTGAAGTTCCTCATACAGTTAAAACTGATAATGGACTATAGTTCCACAATAATAAATGTTGATACTTTTATGAAAATTAGAGAATTTATTGTTGATTCAGTTCAGTAGCTCATCCACAAGTAAACTACATTGAATATTTCTCTATATGAGACATTTGGTAGATTATGAAAAAATTCCTTACTAGTTAAATATAGTGTAATAGCCAAGTTGTATGTGAAAATAAAGAAATATTTGTAGCAATTACACACTGCTTGAATAGGTTGAGTGTAGTTGGCTGGATGAGCTTCTAGAAATATTGTGGGCTTTTAGGATAACTATAAAAAATCTAATACGAAAAATGTCTTTCAATTTAGCTTTTCACAACTATTGTACTAACAAAAATCCAAACAAGTACATATAGAACCAATTAATATGATACTAAAGTTAATGAAGAAGCTTTAAAATTTGAAAAAGATCTACTTGAAAAGATAAGATATGTAGTTCACATGTTGATTACTGAAAAAAAAAAGCCAAGTAGCTAAATACTACAATAAAATAGTAAAACTACACAATTAAAGGTAGGGGATTGAGTTCTAAAGTAATAATGATTGAGGCAAATTAGCAGCTAAATGGAAAGGTTCTTATTAAATTTTGGGGCAAGTTGGGCCAACCACATTCATTTTATCTAATAAAGAAATATTATATATTGAAAATGTTTGGAATGTAAAACACTTGAGAAAATATTATTTCTAATGGTGATTGATATTACCTTACCAATATATTTGTCTTATTTGAAGGTGGATACTTTGGTTACCTATCAGTGTCGATAAAGGAATATACCATTGTGTGTGAATATTTTGGTTATCTATGAACGTGTCTACATAATTCCTTTTTTTATCAAATATATTATCTAAGGACATAAAATGCAGGCTTCAAACATAAGCCTTCATACCTCAAGGTTGTTGAGGTTAGAAGACTAAGAAAATATTGGCACACTTAATTATGAAAGGTTGATAAACTTTCACTCACTAAGTACAAGATTTATATGTATACCTTCTTACATCAAGTTTTTTGGGTAGAAAAGGCTAAAAGAAGATGGAAAAACTTGGTGATGAAAATCAAATGTCTTTTTACTCACTAACCCTTAGATCCCAACGTAAGCCCTCGAACCTAAGGTTATCAATCTCAAAAGAAAGAAAAAAAATAGTCAAACCTAGTGGATTGAAAGATCAATACACTTCACTAAATAATATTAAGCTCCTAGAGTGCATCCTTGATTTATCTACCAAGGCTAATTAGCTCAACATCAAGCACACTTGAATGCTTTTTAGTTGTTATACCTGCACACCTATAGAGCAATATTCAACAGCTTTTTAGTTGTGTTATGTTCACTGAGCCTGATTTTGAGGTATTTTTTTTGGTCCACTCAATTTGATCAATGAATTATTTCTAGATTAAACCATACTTTGGTTAGCCACAATAAAAATATAACAAAATCAAAATATGTACATTCTTAAGTATTTCACTAGTGTTTCAGCCTCAAAATAAATACATTGTCAAAATTCTATATAAATTAAGAAAAGAAACTTCTTATGGATTATATTTTATAAAGGTATGTTTAATTTCTAAGTTACCAAACAAAAGGTATGTTTTCCAATAATATATTGCTACTATAATTATTTCATTCATACTTATGTTCTAATAATGCCTTTTTAATGTTATGTTTTTAGGAAGCCAAAAGGATATCAAAACGAGGTCTTGAAAATAAGAAGAAAAATAAAATAAGGTTTGTAACATTTATTCTAACACTTCTTTTATTTCGCCCATTATTGTTGCCTTGGACTCTACAAATAGCTTTGTATATGAAAATTATATAAATTTTCCAATTTTAAAGTATCTTCCTTGCTTTCTTAGCTTGAGTATGTCATCTTCTCTAATGAACATTGTCCTTGAGTTCATTGGTTCCCAACATAAACACATTTATATGTCTGTTAATTCCTTTTTAGGAGGAAGCTCAACATAGGGTTATCCCCAAGGTTATAGCAGCTAAGGTGGTTTCAAAGTCTTTATCTCAAAAGATTATTGTTTCCTCTAAGTTGTCGACACTGGAGAATAACGAAAATATTCCAAATCCACTTCAAAAACATACTCAAAGAAAAAGAAAACAAGTGTTAGACCCTTCCTTAAAAGAGTCAAAACTTTTTGCCTTACCATTTACTGAAGGAACTCTGGTCCTGATATTAGCCAAAGAGACCACTATACTTTTAAAAGAAGAAGAGATGATCATTCAGACGTAGAAAAGAGAGAAGACACAAATGTGGAATCCCACACAATTCTTTCCCCAAAATCATAGGTTGACACAAGTACCAATGACCCCACACAAGTAGCCTTTAGGTTAGAGAGAGCCATTAACCCCACACAAGTAGCTTTTGTGCTAGAAGGCCCTGATGTTAGAGTACCTCAAATAGAATATTTCTCTTTGAGAAAACTAAATTGTGAATGGGGCTCTAAAGTTTGCATTAAAGATGAAGGATCTACTATAACTATGCTGATTGATTACTCTTTCTTTCATTATCACCAATATGATCATGTTGGTCTCAAATTGATTGCGCCATAAGTTTGGGTCAAGATAAATAAATAAGTAAGTTTCTCAAATTGAAAAATATTTTGATGGATGACTTGAACCTCTCCTTCTGGGTATATCATAATTTATCACTATATATATATATATATACACACACATGACAATTTCAGTGGCATTACTTTAATAACTATTTTAATGTTATCCATAATAACTAACCATGTGAAAGAAAATCTTAAGCAATTTGAATAAATTTCTAACTAATTCCGATGCGTTGAAAATAAATACAAAAAAGCTTAAAGTTAACCACTCAAGCTAAAAAGGAATCCCTTAAGCTAGAAATTTTAGAAGAGCAGGTTAAAATTGACCTCAACCAATAATAACTTTTTAAAGGCCCAAGTTGCTAGCTTAGATGATTAGAAGAACTATTAAAGGCTAAAACTACTAGTTTGGTGTGATCATCTAGGGCCTAGATAGAAATGTTGAAGGATAAAACTACTAGTTTGAAGGATAGCCTTTAAAAAGAGAAAAAGTGGATTGATCAATTATTAGAGAAGAAGAAATGGATCATTGATACCAAGATGATTCAATATATTCTTAAATGATAATAAGCTTTTTTTTTAAAATAATTTAATGCCCTCAATAATATTAGTGAGGATTCCAGTGACAAAATACCTGAGTATGATGCCAAGTATGTTGAGATGTAAAAAACCTTAGGGAAGTAAATGGCCAAGACTTAACAATTATTCTTAGAAGTTGTTGTGAAGGAGAAAATAAGCAATACTAAAATAAGGAATCTTAAGGAACATGTGGCCTAGGCCAAGTAGATAGATGAATCTTCTCAAAAAGATATAGATAAGTGCACCAAGAGTCCTATTACTTATGTCAAGATGAGACACTCTTAGGAAGCTATATATAGTTATGTGAAAAGAAAAGAGTTTTCACATTAAAAAGAAAAGTTCAGTCTCAGTGGTATTCCTATGGATTCTTGATTGCATATGCTCTATTAAGAACATTAGTAGAACATGATTAGTTACAAAAGCCCAATGTATAACAATATTATGATCAAGACTTTGAGAGCATACTTTATTCATGAAAAGCCCGATGACAATGATGAGGATGACTCTTAGATATATTTTTTTTGTTCATTTTCATTTTTTTTAATCATCTTTACTATTCCATTCACAAACATGTGATCTCTCAATTCATCAACACTGATACATGGAATATAAACACATACCAAACAAGGATAAACTAGCATACTAGAGTCATGAGCATGTTCAGGTGCAAACATGATGAAAAACCCCACCCCTTCTGCATATTCCTTAGACCTACAACATGCATACATACATTCCATAGCCATAGTTTTCAATCTCTAAGTATATAACTAAAAAAAATATTACAAATTAGAGATCTCTAAAAAAGAATTAACAAGCCATTCATAGTTAGAAACGACTAATATCTATATAATGTATCATGCTATTTAGTTTCCAGTGAGTCCTTAGCATAATTCAATAAACACTTACACTAAATAATGTAGCATATATAATTCCAAAAGTAATAAGGATTTCCTTTAGATTAATGTAACACATAACAAAGCTTGTAGGCTGAACCCTCTAGTGTCCATATATCATCATCAACTCTCTAGATATTTGATCATTATGACTTATAAACACTTGACCCTCAAAAATTCTTGAATGTGGCACATTCGTGATAAATCAATATAGATAACTAGTTATAGCCCCTCTCTATGGATCCATATGAGTCAAGGTTAATGACAAGTGATATGATATGAACAAATGTGAATTAAAGTACAAACTTCTCTCCATCAAGCAACCTAGCCCCTCGTATAACCCAATCACATGACTCATAAGATCTTCGTAGGATGACATCCAAAAATGTAGTGGAGGGTAAGTAAGACATCTCGCTACCTACAAAAGATAGAATCTTGTATAATGAAGGTTATTCTCTAACTCATCTAAATTCTAAAATATGTAAATTCATCAATCAGACTAATCATAAATATATTATATCATATGTAAACCAAGGGAAAAATACTTCGCAATGGTAAATGAGTAGGTGGGTTCATTAAATAATAATATTTTAATAAATTTTGAGAGAAATATGAAAAAATAGAAAAAAAGTGTACCTTCTCCTTCTCATTCAACTATGGTACATGTTCTACTTTACGACCCATCCACCTTCTTCCTAATTAAGTTACCCTCAAGCTACTCCATTATTTACATATCTACTCAGTTTACTCCTTGGAAAAACCTAGTTGTTACTACTCCTATACCATATCTAAGTTCAAGTAAATTTTCATTCAAAAATCACTTAATACTAAGTGAATTGAAGCCATTTTTTTGTGTCCATATATTCATACACACATTGATACAACGATAGGGTAAAAATGACAACAAATGGATAATTACCAATAACTCAAGCAAAATCATACTTGCATTAATACATAGTGGGAAAATGCAATAAGAAATGACAACATTGATGTATATTACACTATATATATAAATCAATCGATTAAGTAATTAAGGAATGGGGAACTCTCGAACAATGGATGTAGTAGCATAAACATATGTAATACATTAATAAAGCTTATTATGCATCATAAAAAAGTTTTTCTTTAATAAAAACCATACTCCCTCAAACTATAATGAAAAATATAAAAATAATAGATGAAGGTATTTGACTACAAGCATCTAGAAATATTTAGAATGCTAGATTAAGGAATCATGTATATAGAAATTATCAACCCTTATCAACTAACAATTAGAGTTGCTTATTGGTTGCATATTCTTCTTTTTTTCCTTTTTTTAATTAAAAACACATATATATAAAAAGACAAAGACCAAAAACTATTGATATGATTTATGTATGTATCTAATAACTCCTAAAAAAAAGTTGGATAAATTCTATCTAGATATTCTCCTATCATAAAAGTGATGCTACAATTTAATGAATATCGTCATAAAAATACTACAGCAATGATAGATTATTCATTGGAAAGTTCATTCTAGTATCAATAATCCATATAATTACATGGGTCAAGGAAATCATTTAGTGATAGCACTATTTATCCTAGGATATACTCAAATAGGAGAATTGTTCACATCTAATTAACAAAAAGAACAATGCAAGGTAAGTGGAAGCAATTATCAATAAAGTGTAGACTAGAGAATGATCATTGATTCACACAACACAAGAAGTGGAGGATGACAAGGTAAGGGCGAAGGGTTGGGAGTGTAGAGTAGTTAGAAGAGAAAAAGAGTGCAAAGTCAAGATAGAGAAAGAAAAATGATATAAGGCTTTAGGAAGTAAAGAAGAAATTAAATGCAACCTTTAATAATGGTTTTTACCAACCAACTATTATTAAAATATAGAATCCATAATGGTTTTCAGTTGAAACCATTGTTAAAGGTTGGACTATGTTATACAATACACATTGCTAGGTTTTAATAATGGTTTTGTTCAAAAATTGTTATCAAACCCCATGTTTTTACTGCACCCTCAAATTTCAACATTTTATATATAGGCTTTGGTGAAACTATTATCTTTCTATCATTATTGAATTGTGCTTTTGTGGTAGTGGTAAGGTGACCATTTCACATTTTCTTTCAAGTTGAAACGTGTAGAAAAGAGTTAATTAGGGTTTCATTTAAAAAATACATATAAAATGATTCCCAAAAGTTAGGACAATTTGTGAAAGTGGAGAAAAAATTTAGGAATCCAAATATATAAAAAAATATTGGTTAATGAAGTTGGTTTGAAATTTTACGAATAGAAAATGAGTGAAAATGGAAAATTAATTAAATATATTTTTTTGCAAATGGGTAAAAAATAATTAAGGGTTGAAATGGTTATAGGTTGATATAAAGAAATTAAAACTGATAAAATGGCTAAAGCAGAAGAATCACATAAATACAACTTTCCATAAATGAATAAAATGAATTGTAGAAAGTCCAAATTTAATATGAATATATTGGAAGACCATACTAAGAATTTAATTTAAAAAAAATTGCAGCCTTATTACAAAATAATATGGTTTAGAAAAAATATGATGTTACACTAATACTACTTAAAGGAGGCTTCATACACAAAATATGATGAATGAACGGTTATAGGAGTAACGGAGAGAAAAAAAAAATAGGACAAGGATCAAAGAAAGACAAGGCCAAAGGGTATAAGGGATAAGAAGAAGAATAAATGAACATAAGGGTTTCGAGAAAAGAGAAACAAACAAGGTAAAGGATCAATAGGAGGATGTTAATAGAGACATGAGATAGAGGGAGAGAAGTTAAATGGTTTCAAAGATGAGAGAAATAATCAATGAAACAAAGGGCTGGAACTAGGATAAAGGTGAAATAGAAGATAAAGTAATGAAAGCAAGGGTTGGAAAGGTAAAGTACACATAAAAAATTAAAAAGATATCAAAAAAGGTTATCACTAAGTTCAATAAGGAGAATAACATGAACTAGGGTCAAGGACGACTAATCGAGGTACTACCTCTTAAAAAAGACCCTAGCCTAACACTCATCTAACTCAAGGCTCAAAGATGAAGGCAAGAGAAGCATTAATGGGTGATGTGAAAATGATGGATGAAATAGTTGATGTAATATCGGCTAGATTCATCATGATGAAACAATCTCCCTTAAGCCTATCTTAAAATTATTAATAATACTATCCTTATTGATATGGCAGCATCCATGACTGCACTCCATAATTTCTACTCAAACTCTTAGGCCTCTTGATTGAATGCATAGAATCACATGTGTTCTCTAGGTGGGGACTCACAAAAGTGAACTTCCTAGCATTTATCATCCTCCTTGTCACTAATAAATAGGCTTCTCTCAATGTGGAAGTGAATTTTAATGGTCTACTTTAATTTCTCCTGTCTCATACTCAATGCTCCACAAAGTACACTTGACTCTTCCAACGATCATCAACCATTGTCTTCAAGAATATAAATTATCTTTTAGGTCTTCTCATCTATATCTAGATAACAAGAGGCACTCATCCTCGTTTTCAAGCCCATAGCATCCCACTGCTTCCCCTCTAGGTACAAAGTGAACCTGAATTTAAATCATATACTATGTTAATTGGTGTAATGAATCATTATCGACCTTGAAGTGATAGATATATACATTCAAACCCATCAAAAACTTCAAAACTAAAATCATGTTTTGAAAATACTAAATTTAACACCCTCATTTTTAATCCTAAAAAAATATTTAAAAGAATAAATAATATATAAGTAACTAGAATAAATAGGGAATGTTACCATCCAACTAGCATAAGATATACATCCATCTTCTATCTCATAATAGGTGTGAGGTTAAAAACCTAAAATAGAACTTAAACAAAACCTAGCTAATAAAGTTAGTAGAAAACCCAATAACATCATTGTTGATAATTCAACAAAAATTCTATGAGATAAACTTTGATTTCAAAATATTAACCAACAATAAAAATATAAATGGTCATTTACAGCACCAAATTAAATTTTCAATAAAATTACTTAACTTTCAAAACATATACAAACAATTATAAACTTCCTTAAGAGACATAACTCTGATTAGCTTATATCTCAACCCCAAATTAGGGTACTAACACATAAATGTTTAAACAAGCATAGTATTAGTACGATGATGTACTAATTAAATAACCTAACTTATAGCAATAACATATACACAAAACATGAATTACATGCTCTCATATAAGATCACCAAAAATAGAAGAACAAATTATATATAATAAAAAGAGTAGTAGAAGAACATGACCCTAGGTCAATGCATAACCCATTGAAAAGAATACATTCTTAACTAAGTGTGCTTTCACAAAGGAATAAGTTGTTGTAATAAAATTATGTCATCATGGGAAAATGTTATGGAACATAATAAAATTCATGAATTGTAATAAGATTTCCATAACATAGTCACATGAAGTAGCATAGAATTATATACCTAGTAAATCATGGATAACAAAAGGGTGCCTCAGATACTTCGATGTCTTTGGCACTCCATAGGAAGAGTGGATACCCTTTACAAACATGGTTGCTCAATACGATTGCCAAATGTTGTTGCTCTAGTGCCATTGTGTCCTGCTTACCACTCTTGTTATTCTCTTGCTTGTATGGCTCCAACACGATCGAGTGTGTTACAGAATAAGGGACAATAAAGAAGGAGGAAGATGGGTGGTGGTGTTATAATGGTGAGGTTGTGTAGTGGTGGTTAGATATCAAAGATAAAGAGCAGGAGTAGGGAGGTCGGGTGGGGTTTCATTTTGGAGAAAATAAATGAACATAAAGAGAGAGAAGAAAAAGAAAAGAGACGAGATTAATGCTAAAAACAATTCCCTAAATATCTAAAATAATGTAGATAAAACAAACATCTAAAAATAAAAGGTTAAAAGATATTTCAATTAGAATAAAATTTAACTAAAATAATTCCAAAAAATCTATAAATAGATGTTCAGGGAAAAGCAAGCTTACATGATAAAGTGCTATTATTTAAAATAAACTAGAATACTTATTAAAATTTTAAAAAAATTCAAAATAAGATTTTGTTGTAGAATTAGCGTGTATTTAAAGATATCCAAACCAAATTATAATTAACAAGACTATGCACCATTATGGATACAATCAAAAAATAGAACAATTGAGAAAAAAGAAGAAATATTTATTCGTGCTCTTGTGTAATAACAAAATGATTAAACTAATCAATTAATCAATTACACAAATCTACAATTCTTTTTGAATGGAGCATTCTATGGAGAAGAAGAAGTTGTGACGCACTGTAACATTCTCATTTTTCACAACCAAAAAATTTTGTTTAAAACAATGCGGAAGCTGAGAATATGCTTAGGAGAAATTGGGTATTAGTGCAATATCTGATATAAGATAGATTTCCATCACCTATCCCATATCCGATACAATGCTTAAACCAGCCAACCAATTTAAAATACAATAAGCAAACATAAATTACATTAAAATTTTAAAAGATTTTTTACATCAAAGGACTTCAACAATCCTGGACCAAATTATTACAGGAATATAAATAGATAAGAGTATAGGGCTAACGTAAAAATGAGATTAGGGTGTGACAACAAAACCATAACCATGTTTTGTCATGGAGCCCACAAAATCTTCTTATGTCCATGATCTCAAACCCCAAACCTGAACTAAGGTAGGCCCACTACTGATTATCTCCAAAAACCTACACATGGCCCTCTACTCGTGGGAATAAGTAGGTGACCATGAAATTGAGAACATCAATACGTTAAATACCGAGTAAGCCAAGTTGCTTCTTCGACAAGAACATAAGCATTCTATTTAAAATCTATTATGTGTGGATATCGTAATCAACATGCGTCATGATAATGCAATATACGTAAAGATAGGAATACACCAGAATAGACTATCATGCATGACTTAGACAATGCAAAATATATCATGCTTGGTTTCATTTTATAATCACATAGGTACTCACACATGTACTAATAGATTAATCCAATCAACCAATAGGTTTTTTTAATTACTCAATCCTGTAGATTATATCATTTCCTTATTCATATATTGGCATAGTTTAACATTTCAATCAATATTTAATTAGTCATTTAAGCCCCTATCTAAGTGTACATACCATCATTTATCACTTTTCATCATTCATACTATTATTCCCATCAATATTCAATTTTTAATCAACTTCTTAAGCACCATTCATATTTTATCATCCAATTACTTATCATCCCACATTTTTTTTATTGGGCAATGGACTATGCACCAGGTCATCCTCTCACATACCATAGAAGCCTATCTAAATAAGGGACATAAAGTCTAGGATAAAGTTAATCGCTAAAGAGGGCATAATTCTAGCCTGAAGCTAATAACCAGAATGGACATAATCTAAGCCAAAGCCAACTAATATGGATATAAGTCTAGGCCAAATCCAACCACCTAGAGAAACAAACCCTTTACTATTGATACTCCCTCATACATCATCTATGTCTAGAGTAAGTAAGGCACCAGGACCTCTAAGGTTCCTGCCCGAAGGCAAACTAACCCTGGTAATAAATCGAGAATTGGGTAACCAGACCTATACAAAACTCAATTGTTTTTTTATTTACGTGATTGTTACATTATTCATAAGGATAAGAGATCACACAAGGCCCATACAAGAAAAAGCAAGTCATTAACATATTTCTCCCATATTAATCCTTTCCATTTCCCAACCATGTGGGGATTCCATTTATCCATGTTCACAATTAGTCATGCTTATCACATTATTATACTCAAGTCTAAGGTGTGATTCATTACACTCTTCTCCAAACCATCACATGTCATAAGTGGTATGCCTATTTATCCTTTACAATACTCATTAAGTATATCATAAATGATGATCCACTCATTGGGTCATTGATCCTTGATAAAAAAAAATATGTATTTTATCCATGTAATAATCATAGAATAGTCACATGCATAACATAACCAAATTGAAAGGAAACAAATCTCAAAAACCAGTCAAACTAGTCAATCGGTCTGGCTCAACTAGTTGATCAATTACACCAACTAGTCAACCGATTTAGGTGGTTTAACTTAACCAGACCCTAATTTTCCTCAAATGATCAATTTTTTTGGAAAACCAATCGACTAATTGTAGACCAATTAATCAGTTCTGCCAAGCCAGTCGATGGGTTTAAGCACAGAGTAAGATTAAGGTCTCTGCTAGCTTACTAGTCGATGGGGTAGGTCAACCAGTTGAATATTTTAGGAACCAATTGAATGGTTTGTCCTATAACAGAATCAAACCATTATTTTAATGCAAATTCATACTTATAAATTATCAGTAATCATATTAGAACATGCCTTAGCATAGTATAACACATTTTCAACCAAATAAACTTGCATAACTTAACATTTAATCATCATATCCTATTTTTCCTAAGTTTCAAAGTTTTTCCTCAAAATGTACAATCTACCTATCCAAATCAATTCTGCAAGCTATATACATTCAAGCTGACATACAAGATCAGCTTAGAGAAACTCATATCATGCAGAAACACTCATAAACCATTTTAGAAGTAACAATCACTTACTTGATGTAGGAAAAACTCCCTTCACCCAAAATTTTGAATATGTGAAAATCTCAATTTTAAAAACCTTAAAACAAAAAATATTAAACTCAAATTTTGCATTATTAATTTTTATACTTAAAGTAGAAGGAAAAGAAGGAGCATACCACACTTACAGTAAAAATAAGGAATGTTCATCTGAACCACTCAATCCTTTTTCCCAAATCTAACTCTTCCTTACTTGATAAGTAAAACAATAGAGAGCTAGAGAAAGGATAAAAACAGTGCAAGGAATCAACTATAAGGTTCAAAGTGCAAAAGAGAAAAGGTTAAATACAAAGAGCTAAGGATTTTCACTGGCTGAAAGAACGGTGCACAAAAGGGGTGATTGGAGCTATTTATAGCCAACAAATCAAAAACATTTATAGAGGGTTATAGACTAATTCAAAACCCTAATTCTTACGATTTGAAATCAAGTTAAACGGATGGATTTCATCCAATATATGCAAACCTATTCTCTAGATCTCAAATGATGTTTCTAGAGAATGGAGGTCAATTAGGCCATAATTGAATTTCATAATTGAGGTTATGGAAGGTCAACATAGAAAGAATCTTCTAGCTACGTAGAATAGTGCAAGAGATTGAATCATTGATCTCATAATTATGTAGAGGAGAAGGGTGGAAGAACACAAGGTTGAGCTCATCCCTCACCCTCAATTGTCCCAATTGACCTCCATATCAATTTAAAGTAGTATTTTATGGTAAATGCATCATGAAAAACATTAAGAATCTCTTAGGGACTATTTGTCATAGTTTAATAAGGTCACATTTCAGTATAAGAATTTTTTTCAAAAAATAAAGTTCAAAAATTTACCCAGCTTGACAAATCGGTCGATCGGTTTAGCCTACTAGTTAACTGTTCTACAAACCAATCAATCAATTCCCCAACCTGTCAATCGGTTTAGTTGAGAAAAACCATTTTGCTTAAATAACAAACCAGTCGATCAGTTCATAGAACTAGTCAATTGATTTACTTAAAAAAACTCATTAAACTTCATTTTCCAACCTTATTTCAAATCAAAGTTTACGTCAAACCATATCATAATACGACTCTAAATGGCTAGGGTTTCACTATGTATCCTTTTTATAAAAGGAAAAACCCTATGGGGTAAAACATCATATTTCAAAAATATAGCAAAAACAGAGAACCCTCGTGTTTATTTAGTTACTCTAAACTTTTATCCAAAACATGCCAATTATTCCATAAATATATAGGGTCTATATTTATTAACACGAGACTCCTGTGTTTCTAACACAAACCTTCATACTACAATAAATTTCTCTAACATCTGCACCAACCAACACAATATTATGTTGTCCTCAAATATCCAGTCAAAACTCACATATTAAAAATATATAGGTGAAATATTTTTTATAAAACTTTAGGCTAATAAAAATAATTTAACACATTTTTGAAAAATTCATCCATAAACCAAAATGGAAAAAATGTAAGAAAATAATTTTGGAAGGGAAATCATAAATTAATTATGAAAATCTCTTTAATTTAAATTTTCCTAAAGATATTAAGTACCTTGCAAAAAAAATTAAATTCAAGATAGAGATACTTCTTACAGATAAAAATTATTAAAATATTTTTACCACTTTAAAAGGATTTTATAATTTATAATAATTTATCTTCATTAACAAAATATAGCTCTAAAACAAGATTGCCATCACAAGATGAAGTTATAATTGAAAACGAGTTAAGCTATTAATGTCAAAAAAATGAATTAAATGTAAATATATTTTGAACATAAATCAAATCAAGTAAATTTAATATTTTTTTAGTCTTAAACAAATATATCTATAATTATCCACACTTATCAACAATTAAATAAACTTAACCATAAATTTTTAATTTTTAATAAAATCATAAAACAAATCAAAACATCAACAAACTATTTATGAGAAACAAGATTTAAATATAATAAACCACTTAAAATAAAATTTAAGATTTAAACTTATAAATCAACATTGATATTTATAAAAATTAGGTTTTTGAGAAGTTAAGTGTTACATTAACCTACCAAGCACATAAGATCACATCAACACACCTCTAAATTCCACTATGGTATTCTATTCCTCGATTTCAAATAAGAGAGAAGATTTAAAACATTTAGGATTATAAAAACTGAGTCTCTAATTGAAACCCAATTTTCAACAACCCCTTTCTTCCTTTGTTCGTGGCCCACTTCCGTTTCTTTCTTTTAATCCTCCTTCAGCAGCCAGTGTGCTGCGTTTCTTCCTTTTTCTTCCCAAAACGTGTCGTTTCATTTAATTCACCCCTCACCACACAACCGGTCTGGTTCACTTTTTTTTTTCCTTCCTTTCTTTTTCTCCTCAACCGCCCGGTCCATCCCCCCTTCTTCTTCTTCCCCAGCCCGATCGTACCTGCCATTCCCGTTGAGCACCTACAACCTCCGCCGCCCCGCCCTGGTTTTTCGCCGACGATCTCACCCAATTTGACCGGCCAGTTTTTCTCCTCTCTTTCCCCGCTGATTGGCCTATCATTTTGACCCAATCAACTCCTTTATTCTCGCACGATCCCTTGCCTTTTACCTGACCAACCCTTGCCCCGTTTTGACTCCCATTGACCAACCTCACCGC
This sequence comes from Tamarix austromongolica, assembly GCA_039764185.1. Taxonomy (NCBI): domain Eukaryota; kingdom Viridiplantae; phylum Streptophyta; class Magnoliopsida; order Caryophyllales; family Tamaricaceae; genus Tamarix; species Tamarix austromongolica. Next base: position 25,551,326 of record CM077808.1, read on the forward strand.
TGTTAACCCTAAACCTACTTGCCTTACCCCGTAGACGACCCACAGAACCCTAAATTCCCTTCTAAAATCTATAAATACCCCCGGTTTGAGCCTGGAATCGAGCTTTTGATCCCCAACCCAGAAAACCTATCTTGTCGCCGCCACCCCTTTATACTCCTCGTCTGCTGCCTCCGGCCAACTTCACCGCCATATTTGGACACGAAACTCTTCCTTGATCCTCCCTCTAGCTAACCAAATCATCCATCCCCCTCGATTTTTCCTACACAAGCCACCCCGGCTATGCAAATTAGCCTTCCCGATCAACCCCGTTTTCTGCCTCCGCCACCCTTAGCCACCTCTTCCACAGTTTCCGCTGCTTTTTTCACCTCCCATTCTCTTCTGCAGACCCTCCTCTACCTTCCCCTACCTTTATTTTCCTCTTCCTCCCTCTCATCCTCTCTTTCTCTTCTTCTTTTCCATTCGGCCACCACCACCGTCGTTGTGCGCTGCCACCTCCATTATGCTCCTCTCCCTCTAGGCAGTCTTAAACACCCCAACTCCCACCTTAATTCTCCCTATCTTTTTCCCAGCATTCAACTTTTACCCTTTTCTTCCCTTTTTGCAACCGCCGCCACCGCCGTTGTGCACCATCGCAGGTGCCGCCTATCACCTCCAGCCTAAGGTTGAACCCTAGACCCTCTCAACCCTTCTCCCTATTTTTACAAGCCTTAATTTATTTTATTTTATTTATTTGAATATAAATACTATTATTATTATTATTATTGTTATTTCTATTTTTAATATGTATTATTGTTATTATTATTATTAATGTTATTATTATTATTTATTTTGAGGGTCAAAGCCCTATTGTATTTTTTATTTTGATTTTATTATTATTATTCTTATTATTTCTATTATTACTATTATTAATATTAATATGTATTATTATTATTATTATTATTGCTATTTCGAAATTATTATTATTATTTCATTATTATTGTCATAACTATTTTACTATTAGTTTTGCTATTATTATCATTATTATTGTTATTATATTTATTATTAATATTGATATGTTATTATTATTATCATTATTATTAATAATAAATTTGGTTATTTATTTTACTAATATTGTTATTAGTATTATTTTGGTAAAGGGGCCAAAGCCCTTATTTCACTATGTTTTTGAGTAATGTCCTTTTTATTATTATTGTTACTATTTTTATTATTCTTTTTAATATTAGTATTAATATCATTTTTGGTATTTTTGCTATTATTATTTTAGTATTTTATCAAAAGCCTAGTCTTAGAATAAGTTAGTATTTAATAGTATTTTTGGTATGAGGGAATCTAATTTTAACTTTTTCCTCATAATAGGTGAGACTAGTCAAAGCCCTAAGGAGGCGTAGGAGCGTGCTCCAAGACCGGTGTCATTTTAGGTAAGGGGTGCTAAAGCCTTTTATGTGCTTATATACATTATGTGCTTTACATGCTATGTATCCTATGTTTATCATTATTAATTATTTCATATGTGGTATAACGTGGAGTTGAAGTATGTTTTTGTATGGCATGTGTATTATGTATATGTGATGATATGTGTTGTGACCTTGTAAGACATGCATGTAAGGATGTTGATATGGTTTGTGTGGGAGAAAGGATGAAAAAGGAGAATGGGGTAAAGAAGTTGACCAAGGGATGTGAGTTGACCTAAGTATTTAATGATTCATGAGTGGAAGAATAAAATGGAAAATTTAGGGTTTTGTGTGAGAGAATATAATTTATGATGTTGTATGGGAGAATCTAATTTATGGTTTCTTGTGGGAGAATCCAATTTACGGTTTATGTGGAAGTATCTAATTTATGGTTTTGCATGGTTTTCTGTGAGAGGAATTAATTTATGGTGTTATGTGGGAGAATCTAACTTATGATGTTATATGGGAGAATCTACATTATGATGTTGTATGGGAGAATGTAATTTATGATGTTATGTGATGTTGTGTGGGAGAATGTAATTTATGATGTTATATGGGAGAATCTAATTTATGGTTTATATATAGGATATTCTAATTTATGATTTTATGTGGAAGAATCTAACTTATGGTCTTGTATGGGAGAATCTAATTTGTGGTTATGAATGGGAGAATCTAATCAATGGCATTATATGGATGAATCTTTAGTTTTATATAGTTTGAATTTAAGGTTGGCATGGATGAATCTTTGGTTTTGGTATGGGTTGAATTTAGGGTTTGGTATGGATGAATCTTTGGTTTTATATGGTTTGAATTTAGGGTTTGGTATAGTTAAATCTTTGGTTTTGTGTGGATTGAATTTAGGGTTTTGTATGACGGAATCTTGGGTTTTGCATGAAAGAATTTAGGGTTTCCTATGGATGGACTTAGGGTTTTGCATGAGAAAGTTTGAAGGTTTGCATGGGAAGGTTAGCGTATGCATGGGAGTAAAGTTTACATGTGAAAAGTTGACTTGGGATGTAAGGAAGGTAATAGAAGAGTTATTTGGGTGTTTGGAAGTTTTGGGTGAAAAATAGTACGTAGGACATTATAAGGGTATGGAGGAGACTGAATTAGGGTTTGGAGTGATTAACTATGGGTTGTTGTGATTAACTAGGGTTGGAGTGGCTAATTGTGGTTTGTTGTGATTAACTAAGGTTTGGAATGGCTAATCATGGTTATTATGGTTAATTAGGGTTTGGAGTGGTTAACTATGGTTTGTTGTGGTTAATTAGGGTTTGATGTGGCTGCTTAGGGTTTTGTGGTATCATGTATATTTGGTGATTAAAGTGTAATTATGAGGTTGGAATCTATGATTTGTGATGTGTGAAGTGTAAAGAGAATGATTCATGCATGTCAAGGGTGAAAGCTTTTGAATAAGATACTTAAGACACTAATCACTTAAAGTGGATGATATTGAGACGGGACCAGCCAATCCACCGGATAGGAATAGTGGTTAGGGTTTTTACCCTATGTATGACCGATCCATCGATTATAATAGTGGTTATGGTTTTTACCCTATGTACGACCGGTCCACCAGCTATAATAGTGGTCAGGCTTTGTACCTGTGTGTTTTCGGTCCACCGGCTATAATAGTGGGGGATTACATGATCAACAAAACCAAACATATTTGTGCCAAGACATGGGAAAGACACTAATTACTTACAGTGGAATACCGTGCAAGAAGGTACCAGACCGGTCCACCGGCGAATAATAGTGGTCAGGTACTACAGTATCCCGGAGACCGATCCACCGGCGAATAATAGTGGTTAGGGCATGATGACCTATGTGTTTCCGATCCACCAACTATAATAGTGGGGTTTCCATACTCGCATGGATTTAATAAAAAGCATGGTGTGAAACGATTCCTGATCAGATATAAATTAAATAATGAATCCGGATTATAAATGGGCCTTTATGTATGTACCCGAATGATTGATCGATATTATGATATCATGATGGTCTTTATGTTCTTTTATTCTTATACATGGTTTATGTGACTTTATGTGTTGGCCTTAGTGCTCGGTTACCTTGCTCAGTATGTAGCGTACTAATCACCTTTATGGGTGCTACTCATTCCCACGAGTAGTATGTCCTTCTGACTTTGTGCAGGTGGGCGAGACATCAGTCGGGGCTGAGTGTTGAGTTTGTGTTTTGACTCAAGTTCGAGAGAGTTGTGGCCATATTTCAGTCTTTATGTGATTCTATTTCCTTTTATTATTTCTTTTGTATCGGATTTATCCTCTTTAATTTATTACCTTGTATTGAGTATTTATCCTCTTTGATTTTGCACTTTGATTTCTATCTTATTATTGTTTATAAACTTTTATGCGTACTCTGATTTTGATGTATGATTCTTTCTAGTTCTTTATGAATTGTTGGTTTTAGTTGAAATGATTACTTTTCTTCTAGCCTTAGCACTTGGTACCAAAATGGTCAAAGAGAACCAGTTTGATGCTAAGTGTGGCGGTAACATCCCTAGAATTCACAGGTTTTAATTTAAGAGTTTCTATTTTAATTACTTCCGCTTTTAAAAAAATAGTGAATTTTGGGGTGTTACAGAAGTTATAGTCTTTATTAAAATTAGATAATTGTTTATTTGATTTGAAACTATAATTGAGTTTGAGGAAAAGTTAGATTTGAATGAGCTTTGGAATTTGAATAAAATAAGTTTTCAAGAGGACAAATGGACTGGTTCAATGAACTGAATGATTGGTTCATCATTCCAACAAAAGAGTTTTGTTTGACTAAACCAATCATTTAGTCAATAGAAAAGTCAACGAGTAGACCTAACCAATTCACTGGTTTATTGATCTAAGTATATTTTTGGAGCTCGATTCTTCAAGGAAAATTCATTATACCAAAATGGAGCCTTGATAGTCCCACTCAAAGCTATCCTTTAGAGATTCTTAACCCTCTTTTCATTTATTTGACCATAGATAATTCCTCAAACTAATTCGAGGGTTTGATTTAAGCAATTGAGGGAGAGGATGACCTCAGCTTTTTCTTCTTCCACCTCTCCCCTCTAGACACTTCTAGAATCATTAGTTCAATTCCCAAACTGTCTCTACTGAGCTGAGAGATTCTTTCCCATGTTGATCTTCCATTACCTCTCTTATGTTGGATATTTTCTAAGCAAATTTGACTTGCATTCCCTAGAAAAATACCATTTTAGCTTTGGAATGGAAGTCAGCCTATATTTGACAAAATTCATCCATTTAGCTCAAATTTAAATAGTAAAAAAGTGAGTTTTTCAATATGTGCATAACCCCACTCATTCTTGAACAAATTTATTGGCTATAAATAGCCTTAATTGTCCCTTCTACAAACTTTTCTTTCATCCTTCAAGGTATTCTAGCTCTATAGAACCTGCGTTCTTTTCTCTCAGCTTCGAGCTTGATTTTTATTTCCTTCCACTCTTTTGATCCATTCTCTAGCTCATTTTTGTTTATCTTTAACCAAGGGAGGGTTAGATTTAGGAGGAAGTTGAGTATGTCTCTTAGCATACCTTCTCTATGTTTTTCTCTTAAGTTTAGTAAGCCTATTTCCTTTTGAATTCAGGATTATGAAAAGTATTCATATATTAATAAAACTTTAACCATCTATTTTTTAAAGTTTAGAAGTTGAAAATCTTCTAGGTTGATTTTTCCCATTTGTGGAAAATTTTTGCTTGTAGAGAGTAAGTCATTATTACTTCTAAAATGTGATCTACTTTACATGTATTTTGTAACTATTTGGTCTGAGCCTCGTAGGGCCCTCCGAGTTAAACACTCTTAAAGTTGTTTAATTAAATTGTTATGAAGTTGTTATTCCACGCACTTTGATGTTTAAGTGTTTTAATTGGTTTAGCCTTGTATCTAATATAGGGTTGGTGGCGTACATCTATTATATGACAGGTACAACGGTAATACCCTATTTTTCCTAGGTTTTTTCTACTTCCACAAATGTTTTAATGAAATTTTTGGTAGTGAAAAAAATGGAGGTGTTACAGTGTGAGGAGCAAAGGAGTGGTAGTTGAGAATAAGCCTAAGAGTGTTACGTGTTTTAAGTGTTAAGAATTATGACACTATCAAAATGAGTTCCATAAAAAAAAAGAGTGATAACCATGGTATATTTGGAGAAAGCTAACCGAGAGGAGGAGAGTGAAGAGGAGGAAGAATTATCGGCCATGAATGGAGAGGAAGAGTTTGCACCACCAGATGTAGGAGAATCTTTGATGATTAGAAGGATGTTACATACTAAAGAGGTCAAAGTGTATGATTCACAAAGAGATAATATTTTTCAAACCAAGTGCACCATACTTGGAAAAAGATGTTCTCTTATTGTGGATGGAAGACTTTGTGCTAATGTTTCTTATTGCATCTTAGTATAGGAGCTTGTCTTTCTTGATTAGAAAGACCTATCAAGATGAGGTGGTGTGTGATGTAGTCCCAATGGATGCTTGTCATTCAATTTTGGGGAGGCCTTGACAGTGTGATAAAAATGTCTTACATAATAGAAGAAGGAACACTTATTGCTTGAAGTTTGCTAAGAAGAAGATTGTTCTCATACCTTTAACTACTCGGCCTAGTCATGTGGACATGAGTTGTAAAAAGTCTTTACTCATAGGTGAAAATTTTCTAGATAAGGCCTTAGTAAAAATAAAAGTAATATACATATTGTTGATGTTAAAAGATAATGAGGGGAGGGCTTGTAATGAGACACAGGTTAGGGCATTGTTACAGAATTTTGATGATATATTCCCTAATGATCTAACACATGTATTTCCCTCATTAGAGGCATAGGGCACCAATAGGCTTGGTATTGGATTTTATACCCCCTGATAAGGAGTTCTATTGGTGTAACCCTAAGGACGCCTTGGATTTGCAAAGATAATTAGACAAATTGTTGTCCAAGGATTTAATAAGGGATTCCCTAAGCCTTTGTGTCAGGGATGACTTGATTGTGCCAAAGAAAGATGGCACCATAAGAATGTGTGTTGATAGTAGAGTTATTAACAACATTACTATTAATATAGGTATCCTATACTTAGACTTGATGATATGCTTGCCTTTTTGAATGGTGAATGCTTTTTTTTTCCAAAATCGACCTAAGGAGTGGCGACTACCAAATAAAAATGAAAGATAATGATGAATGGAAATTGGCATTTAAAACTAAGGGATTATTTGTATGAGTGGATGGTTATGTCCTTTGGTGTGTCAAATGCTCCTAGTACCTTTATGATACTTATGAATGAGGTATTTAGGCCATTCATTAGCAAATTTATAGTAGTTTACTTTGATAATATCCTTGTGTATATCTCTAGTTAGGAAAACATGTAAATATTCTCAAACTTGTATTTCTAGCACTTAGAGGTCTCAAGTTGTATGCTAAACTAGAGAAGTGTGAGTTCTTTGTACATAGGGTTACATTTCTTTGTTTTATAGTGTTTAAAGATGGAATATCCATGCATGAGTCCAAGGTGGAAGCAATCAATACATAAACCACTTCCACAATTAAGCCTAAAACATATGAGATCTTTTATTGGTCTAACTTCATTTTATAGGAGGTTCATTGGGGGATTTACTATCCTATTAGCACCTATAACTGAATTTATGAAGAAGGGTGAATTCAAGTGGACCAAGGCATCCCAAGAAACCTTCGTAGTGATTAAAGGAAAGTTAAGTGAGGCATCCATCCTAATATTGCCTAACTTCAACAAATTGTTTGAGCTTTAGTGTGATGCTAGTGGAGTGGGCATTGGAGTTGTCTTACTATAAGAAGGAAATCCAATTGCCTTATTTAGTGAAAATCTCAATGGCTCTAGGGTGAATTATAGCACTAATGACATGTAGTTTTATACTTTAGTGATAGCCCTTGATCATTGGTCACACAACTTGAGACCACAACAGTTTGTGCTATGCATGGATCATGAGTTGTTGAAATACATCAATAGCAAACACAAGATTGATCCAAGGCATGCAATGAAACAAAAAAGTGGCAAAACGAATATGGTAGCAGATGCACTCTCTAAGAGGTATTATATGACCTCTTTGTTAGAGGTGAGAATATTGGGGTTTGGGTGCATTAGAGAGATCTACAAGGAAGATGAAGACTTTGGCTTCTACTTCAAGGATTAAGACAAGAAGAAGGGGTTGTTCGTCATTTAAGATGGGTTCCTCTTCAATAACAACAAGATCTTTATTCCCAAATATTCTGTTAGAGAATAAATTATGAGGGAAGTGCTTGGATGAGGACTAGATGTACACTTCGGCATCAACAAGACTATGGAAGTACTTAGTGAGCACTTTTATTGGCCAAAACTTGTGAGAGATCTACAATGTGTAATAGCTAGATGTGTCACTTTTCAAAAGTATAAGAGTCACTTCCACAAAGGATTCTATAGACCCTTACCTATCCTATTTCAGCTATAGGATCATGTGAATATGGACTTCATTGTAGCATTACTGATGCGTAAATCAAAGTGGAGGGAAGGTTGGATCGAAGGCTGTTGATTTGGAGATGTCAACCACGAAACTTAGTAGAAGAAATAAAGGTTTAATGTTTATTATAATCGAAGAAAATAGGTTGAAATGCAGATGGGTTTCGACTAGTTTGAATTAGGTTTCAATATGTCGAAGGTTGAGATCAATGGAGGAAGGATATTGCCCCAGGCTTTTCCTTGCTCAAAGAGGTCTCAAAATGAGAGATAAACGCAGACTCAGCTGGCTCAATTTTGTGTTCAAAATTCTATATATTCATCATCGATTCATGCGTGTACAAATAGGTGTATATATAGGAAGAAAGCAGCCAGTTGAACAAGCTCTTCCAACCGATTCTTGCCCTTAATTCAAGCCCATTTAACTTGGTTGAGTTAAGCCCATATAACACTTAATCCTAATCATAATATCATTGGCTAAATGATACTAATGATTAACATTACAAAGCCATACAATTAACTATGATACATATATGAAATTATATCAAACCCTAACTTACATAAAATACACTTAGGGTTAGGGTTTACAACAAGTTAATACAACTAATGAGAATCATCACCATATCTTCTTGTTGTAAAGTATCATCCCATGTATGTCATAGTCTTGCATGCTTTGAATACTTGTATACTTTAAAGTGTATTAATATCTTCTTCTTGTAAATATGTAACATACCTATAAGAACAACTTGAATGGTTTTCAACACCAAGCACATAAAAATTATCAAGAACATTTAATATGATAGGCTCCAACATTAAGAAAGCTAATTCTTCCTTACCTTGAGAATTTAGATGAATATGACAATCATTAGATGCTCCTGCATCAGTTACCTAAGACACAAAGGCAAAATGATGCTATAATATAGGTGGTGGATTAGTTTTGAATGATGGCTCATTTCAATACATGTCATAAAATGAATGATTCCTCTAATATAGTCGATCTATTCTTTAAGAAGATAGTTAGAATACATTATATTCCTAAGTCCATTATCTCATACATGAATACCAAGTTTCTTAGCTACTTCTAAAAGATCTTGTGGAAGTTAGTTGGTATCAAACTCCTATTCAACACCGCCTACCATCCATAAACTAATAGGCAAACTGAGGTCACCAATAAAATCCTCACAATGCTCTTCATAAGTTTGGTTCACAAATCCTTGAAGGATTAGGACCCCCAAACTTTCAAATGCCAAGTTTGCCTACAACTAATCACCAACCTATTCTATAGGATGCTCACCCTTTGAAGTAGTATATTGGGTGAACCCTACTACTCCCATCGATCTCTTACCTCTTGCCATTAAATCCCAAACCAACTTTGAAGCATAAGAAAGGGATAAGGCAATGAAGAAATTTCACGAAAAGGTGAGATCAAAAATCAAGAGGGTGAATGAAATGAACTAGAATAGGGAAAATAGACACTGGAGATAATACTTGTACAAACCAAGAGATCTAGTTTGGCTTCACCTTAACGATTTCCTTCTAAAAGAAAGAACCAACTCATGCCTAGAAGTGAAGCTCTGTGCAAAATTTTTGATAAGATTGGCGACAATGCTTATAAGTTGGAGCTACTAGAGGACATGGGAGATATATCAAACATATTTAATGTGGGATATATACTTCTCTATATTCATGATGAACCTTAGGAAGGTTGTATTTCACGCGAGAGAGGATGATGCAAGAGCATTCCTAATTGATGATCATAATATAGCCATTAATTTTTTCAAATTTGAGAGCCACAAAACTCTCCTCACTTGGAAAAATTAATTATCTATCAAAACCTAGTCATGCAAGCCATACAAGCCATACAAAAAACCTTCTCATTTTTTATCCACAAGCTAACAAAAATAAAGGCACATAAGGCCAAATTTTTGCAAGCTTTCCCCCCATATTTCTTAGTATTTTAACAATAAACATCCCTCCAAAAATTCAACCCTATCAACGCCCCTTAGAAGCCACTCAAATTAGCCACAAGTCCATCTCATTTGGATGACAAGTTACTTTCAGCACTTGGGAAGAATAATATAGATTTGGAAGAGAACAAGGCTAAAAGACATTCTTTACTTCTTCTTTTTTATTACTTAGAAGGTTAAAAATGGCCTTTATCTCTTTCTTCTTCTTCTTTTTTTGTGTATTATGGTTGTTGTAAGATTGGAACATGTGATATTAGGGGTTGAAGGTGTCAAAATTCTTGCTAAGTATCCACCCCATTATCAAAACACATGGGTTGGAACTTAGCTAGAATTTCTTCATTATTTAGGCTCTAATCATATGTATTAGTTTGTTAAGTTGTAACCTTTAATTCTATACTTCTTCTATAAGTGATAAGGAAAGCATGAAATGAAAAACAACTAACATTTTGGCTGCATATTTTCCTCTCAAGAATCGAGAGTTTCATCTTCATTCTCTAGGTATAAGAGTTTGGAGTTCTTTGCAAAATCTTACAAGATTTATTCTAAGAGTTTATACTATAGGTGATTCTTATAAGTATTGATTAAAGGGGTTACCAAGAATCAATTTTTATCTTCTCTAAATTTTTCCTATTTTCTTTTCTTGTTTTGGTTGTTCTATAGTTGTAGAACACCAACACCTATCAAGACCCAAGTTGGATCTCATATGCATCACCATCCGTTTTAAAAAGACTATAGTTGTATATTTTGAGAATAAAGTTTACTATTAATTTATCTCAAAGTATATTATATTATGATATAAAAATATAATTATTATATTTGTATCAAATAAAATTTATAACGCTATTTTTTATATTTTTTTACTAATATATATTAAAATATATTAATGGCAAAATTTTATTCTAAACATACACAATAGTAGTATTTTAAAAATAGTGGGTCTATATTTTTAGATCTATTGCTTTTAATTAAATGCATTATAAATATTAGAACTTATCAAATTGATAGATCCATAAATAAAATAAGAATATGCATATTCTAATTGGCAATAAAAATATATATATAAAAAGATACAGTCACATGTGTTTTTTTTACCAATTACTTTCAATTAAATGTTTTTTTGGTTTGAAATAAATTAAGTTTAATAAAATCATTGTTCTCCATTCACCCATTTGATGATAGTTTTATTTTTAAGAGTCATTTGATTATTTGAGGTGAACTATTCTCCCTCACCTTCACTCCTATTCATCTCATTTTTGTATTTTAAAATATTTTCTCTAATTTACTTTTTTTTATCTAAGTTAATTTTTAAAGTTCACCATAACTCTAGTTCATTCTATGCCAAATGAACCATAAATTAATTTTTTGGTTGTTAAAAAGTTGGTGAAAATATAATAAATGGAAACGAAATATGGTAACCGTGAAAAAGAGTCAGTGGGCCTAGGCAAAAATGAAGAACACGCCATTCATGATCTAAACCCAAGACACCAGTCTTAAAGCTAGGAATGCGTGCCGACTGTAGGAGAATAGAAATTAATACTACAGCTAGGGTAAAAAACTAATCTTTATTGTGTAAAAAATAGAGGTGTTTGTTAGGGTCAAAAGTTCCTCAAATCAACAACGGCAGCTTATACTATGGTTATACAGGACTTCTTCTTTTTTAATAAGAGTTCCATGCTGCATTCACTCCTTTCGTCAATTTTTCCACAGGTTTGGGTGAAGAAAGTATGGTTGTAGAACTTTCTTAGGCGTTTCACTTATAATTTTCTAGAAAATGATTTCTCATTTCCCACAACTGTACCAACGGGGCCTCATTGAGAAGTCTCTTTTTTTGTTCCTCAATATAACAACATCTGCCCCGTTAATCCTGGGTACTTTTCACCAAGCACATTTTATGCCTGATTTGAAAAATGCAAAAGCTGATTACTGTAATTTATATCAGCAATAAGAGCAAAAGGATATCCATCCATATACACAATATGATCATAACACCAACAGTACCATTCACAGCTAAGATCGATGTTCCAGGATTAACATTAAAGGAGATGACTCAGTTTTAAAAGTAGAAGAAACATACTCGGTCCTGTCAATGTGAAGCACAGCAGTAAGTTACTGGCGCTCTTGATTTGCAAAAACCGATTAATATGTAGCCGATTGACATAGTAGTAGTAATATTAATCGACATAAAAGCTAGCTACCAGTAAATAGCATATAGCCAATCCACCAAATCCAAATTAACCCTAATTAGCGTAAAAGCTAAGCTTGAGCACTAGTACAGACCGCCGCCACCACGACCACACCAGTTTTAGATAGATCGCCCTCATTAATAGAGTAATTACTCTGTACACACATGAACTAAGAGGTCCTTAAGGCAAAGCATCATACCCACAAATGTCAAAGCAACGCAAGCCCTATTTAACCCTTCCAAAGGCGGATACAACTTTGCTAATACAACTAAAATTGCAATAATAGGATAGACAATCCGCTTAAATTTCTTCACGTCATCGACTTTGGTTCTGTCCTTGGGCAATTGGTCCTGGCCATTCCCTAAAGTTTGAGTGTCCAAGGCCATGATTATGTCACTGAAAAGAAAACGAAAATTCGTAAGACGATCGTTGCGAAAATAATTAAGACCAGAAGCACCAGAGAACCAGAAAACACTCAAAATCCAGAAATTCAAACCAATCACCCTATTCCTTCCGCCGCCACCGACGGCCGGATCCAAAAAAACAAAAAAAAAAAAAAATACTACCGACGCACTTTGCTATAAAATCAATCCGAAAAATCAAAACATAAAACATAAACAACGTACCGGGGAGCGAGGAGGCAGGAAGGAAAAGTAGAAAAGAGACGGACACGGAAACTGAGTAATTAAGACGCCTCGATTTGTACTGGCGATGGAGATGAAAAGATTTCGATCGAGCGGGACGGAAGGAGGATTACGCCAGATGAAACGGGGAAATAACGCGTTCTAAGGTCGCTTCGAGGAGTCGAGGATAGTGTATATATATGCGGCGAAGGTCCTTTTTTAATATATATATGTACAAGAATTAATCTTAAATATTATATTAATATTTGATCAATAATTAAAATTTAGTAAATATTTAATTTAAATTTATTTTAATTTTAAATATTAAATTTTTTAAATTTAATGATAATTAAGAGTTTTTATTTTTATATTTTAAATAATAATTTGTCTAAATTTATATATAGATATAGACTCTTGTATAAATTATTATTTAAAATATAAATATAGTAATCCTTAATAATAGTTAGACTTAACAAATTTAAATGTTGAGCTTAAAATAAATTTAAATTAGGTATATATTAAATTTTAACTATTAATAAAAAAAATTAATCTAAGAGTTAAGATTGGTTTTTAAGTATGTATTTTAGAAAATGTTTGTACGGGATCTTTAGATTTTTAAAGAATTACTTATTAAAATTAGTTATTTTTTAATATAAAATAATTATTTATTTAAAAAAATTAACTACAAAATTTTAAAAATAAATAATTATTTTAATAAATAACACCAAACAAATCTTTATTATTAAAAAAATAAAAAATTAGTCCGTAGAAGCAGACGATGTAGGCCCCTTGTAGTCAAATGTGGTTCCCCCCTCGTAATTACTTTTCAAAAATATCGCTGACTCTTCTTTCCACGAAGCTATAAATATTGTTTCCTCTGTCCTCTCACCAACGATTTTCGTTGTTCCTCGGTTCCTCCTCATTTCCTTGGACCAACTTGCGTCCTTTTTTGTTGTCCTCCCATAGTTACTCCAGTAGTTTTAAAAATTAAACTGATAATTAAATCGGTAGTATAATTAATTTATTAGTTTAGTAATTAAATTAGTAATTTAGATTAGTGGTACATATTAAGTTAAAAAATATAAAATATATAAAAAATTAAATTATACATAAATTTAACACGCTTCCAATCTATTTTTTAACCAATTCGACACCCGATTTTTTGATCAATTCATTGGTTTTCATGGTCTGCTAAATTTTTTACCGATTTTTACTAATTCTAAAATCTTAAGAACCAGTACATAAAATTTAGTCGATGATATAACAAATTCGCAAGTTTACCAGGACCAGTCAATTTGGTCCGATTTTTAATACAATGATTACTCCTGTACTCCACCAATCAAGTTTTTCTACCATATTCATCAACCAATCTTGATCATCAGAAGCATAATTATTATGATATAAATTTAGGATATGGATATTAACTATAAATTTTTTTAGATAATAAATAGATAGGACAAATATTTATAGGTATGGATATATAACATTTATCGAAGAAAGGATATGAAATATATGGTAGAAATGCAGGATATGAATATGAAGCAAGGATATAAGTTTGGGTAGAAAAATATATATATTATATAATATAAATTGATCGATATGCTTTACACCATTTGACTACTTATATAAATTTGTTTCATTTTCATTCTTCGTCAAGGAGAAATTATTAAATAACTTCCAATATAAATTTTATAGAAACCAACTTCATTGTTTAATCTTCCTATAATTTTTTTTTAAAAAAAAAATTGAACACTCATAATTAATAATAAATTTGGAAGTCCTTCAAACTACGACGAGTTTAGAACTTCAACAAGATATGATGAGTTTGAAATTTTGATGAACTACGATAATAGATTTATAACTCCAATATACCATGATGTTAGATTTAGATTACTACCAATATTTGGATACACAAAAAAAAAATACAAATAAATTCTCTAAATATTAATTAAAACTTATAAAAATAAGTAACGCATTCTATGATCGCTTCGAGGAGTCGAGGATAGTGTGTGTGTGCGCGTAGATATATATATATATATAAATTTAAGATTTTTTTTAAACTAGTTATTTTTAAATATTAAATAATTATTTATTTTAAAAAATTAACTAAAAAATTTAAAAATAAATAATTATTTTAATAAATAACATCAAACAAATCTTGTTATTAAAAAATAAAAAATTCGTCCGTAGAAGCAGAAAATGTAGCCCCCCGGGGTAATCCAATGTAGTTCCCCCCTCATAATTACTTTTCAAAAATATCGTTGACTCTTCTTTTCCACGAAGCTATAAATATTGTTTCCTATGTCCTCTCACCAACGATTTTCGTTGTTCCTCAGTTCCTCCTCATTTCCTTGGACCAACTTGCGTCCTTTTTTGTGGTCACTCCCGTAGTTTTAAAAATTAAATTGATATTATAACTTATGCATTGATTTAGTAAATAAATTAGTAATTTAGACTAGTAGTATATATTAAATCAAAAAATATAAAATATAAAAAAAATTAAACTGTACATAAATTTAACAGGCTCCAACTCATTTTTTGAACGATTTGACACTTGATTTTTTATCAATTTATTGGTTTTTACTGGTCCCACAAATTTTTAACTGATTTTTACTAATTTCAAAATCTTAAGAATCAGTATATTAAATTTAGCCAATGATATGACTGATTCGCATATTCATCGGTCAGACCAACCGATCTGGTTCAGTTTTTAATACTATAGTTGCTCCTGTACTCCGCCAATCAAGCTTTTCTACCGTATTCATCAACCAATCTTGATCATTAGTGGCATAATTATTATGATATAAATTTCGGATATGGATATTAACTATAATTTTTTTCCAAATAATAAGCAGATAGGACAAATATTTATAGGTATGGGTATATAACATTTATTGACAAGGATATGAGATATATCATAGAAATGTAAGATATGAATATAAAGCAAGGATATAAGTTTGAGTAGAAAAACATATATATTATATAATATAAATTGATCGATCTGCTTTGTATTGTCTGATTACTTATATAATTTTTTTTTTCATTCTTTGTCATGGAGAAATCATTAAATAACTTCAAATATAATTTTTTTAAAAACCAACTTTATTATTTAATCTTCCTATAAATTTTTTTTAAAAAAATGAACACTTACAATGAATAATGAATTTAGAAGTCCTTTAAACTATGACAAGTTTAAAACTCTAATAAGGTATGACGAGGTTGGAATTTTGATCAACTACAATGATGTATTTATAACTCTAATATACTACGATGATGGATTTAGATTAATACCAAGATTTAGATACACAAAAGAAATATAAATAAATTCTCCAAACATTAATTAAAACTTACAAAAATAAGTAAAATAAATTTTTTATTATAAATTGTGTCAACGAATTTAGTTTGATTAAACTAATACTTCGTATTATTATATTATTATGGTGAACTCTTTTTTTAAAATATGGAATGTATGAATATATGCTTTACAACCCTAAATTATTAGAGATTTTTTTTATAACAAATTAAATATTTTCTAATCATGAAGAACTTGTACTATAGGTTAAACAAATTAGTAGAATTCACATGATGTTTTTGATCATCAAAGATTCTACAAAACAAAATGGTATAGGGACAGGTAGAGTTTCTATAAAACGTGAAATTATTGTAACATACGTGCGTACTAGACCTATGGATATTTAAAGTGTATGTAATACACATTCTAAAAAAATTGATTATCCCTTTTTATTATTGATGTTGAAAAAAATAACGGATGATGACAAGTGGTAGAAAGTAATAGGACATACAATCACGAATTAACAAATTATGATTAAGGGCGTGTTGTTTTGGATAAGCTCATAGAAAATGATAGCCAATTTGTTGATGAACTTGTCATAAGTAACATAAAACCATGAAAAATCCTATTGCTTCTTCAAATATAATTTGAAGGAAATGTAAGTATGAGAAGGTATATTTATAATGCCCGATAAAAGCTTAGGTCTGAAAAAATAGACAATCAAACAATGTTATAATATGTTATAAGTATGTTGGTTGAAAATTATTATTTTTAGTGGCATCGAAGTGAGTTGGAATCACATGTAATAAATGATTATCTATTTTAACATCTCGTATCTATTAATATTTTATGTGCATTTCCTTTTGTTTTACAAATGGATTGCACATATAAGATGAATAGATATAGAATTTCCTTACTTGAAAGTATTAGATTGCCACCAACACAATTAAATTTCATTGTTGCATGTACATACATATCATTTAAAAAAGAGGAAAATTATTTGTGGGAACTTAAGAGGTTGAAGACCTTAATGGATCCATCTATACTTCGAACCACCATTATTACTGACTGGAAACTTGCACTCATTTCAACCATCGAACGTATTTTTTACTTCAAAACATTTATTATGTAGGTTTTATGTTAATAAGAATGTAGAGGAAAGGTGAAAGAAAGTCTATGGTTGTTCATCATTTACATATAGTTTTATATTACAATGAAAAAATGTGATAGATACCACGGATAAACAAACATAATAAGAATGACTCTTGTCATTGGAAAAAGATTATAAAGACATATCTAGCCTAATTTTATAGCTAAATACAAATTGGCTACAACCATATAAACACAAAATTATTTCTTCCTTCTTTGGTGACACATTTCATATCCATTAGATTACAACAAATAGCTATTATTTATATTTTATCTCCTAATATAGCTTATTTTACTTCCATCCGGGTTGAAGGTGCTCATAGATCTTTGAAGAGATTTCTAAACATGTCATGAGGTAGCTTTAACATATAGTTCCATTTATGTCATTGGGCCAATGACAAGTTCTATATGCAAGTTAAATGAATCGATATATAGTTCCATATATTAGTACCTGGTATAATGTATTAGGCTATGGAAACTGTAGTTTCAAAGTATTGGCATAGATTATACTAAGAGATGAGGATTGCTAGGTTTATATTAGTACTAACTTATATCACAGGATAGCTAGATGATAGTTGTACAAGAATTTGTTTGTATATTACAGTGTTGATCAAGTTCTCAATACTATTGCTTACTAGGAAAGGCCAGCTTCGATGACACATTGGATGTAAATGTCAAACATTTGTCATGTCATTGCAACCTGTTACTATGTGTTGTTTGTATTCTACTCATTGAATGTGTGCAGTTCATTCCTATCTTTAATGGCGCAACATAGAACTCAAGGTCCTAAAAATGAAGTGATTATATGGTTTTTGCAAGACATGAGTCACTACATATTGGCATGTGGGTGTTTTATGTCTTTTTTTCATATCAATATTATATCAATTCTAGTTCTCATAATTAAATTTTTTTCATAGATATATCTTGTGTACAATTTTTCACTCCCACCATTGCATGCAAATTGGAACATATACCATGATAGTAACATTTCAACATATAATACACTATTTTCTTCAAGATTCCAACAATGGTGCTTTTTAGCCCATGATGGCACACAAGAATCACATCCTCAATCTTCAGACTCAACTTTTATCTAGAATTATTATATTTTTTCTTAGTTTGTTTGCATCTGACCTTTGAAATATCTAAATGATAATTTTTTACCAATTTGTGTTTATTTCCTTGTTATCTTTCCATGATAGCTTAAGTATCTGTGTAACACCCCCAATTGATGAACTAGAAATTTTTTTTATGGAAACAATGCGAAAGCGTTAGAAAAAAATCAAAAAATATTATCGCCCCATCAACCATGAGAGAAGTGTCATCATCACCTAACCCATACGTAATATAAGGTTAAATGGAATAATGAATGAAATGATGTATGCTCATACTAGTAATACAATAGTATTAATGATAACAAAGATAAGAACAATAACATAAATAGGAAGAATATGAGAGTTTACAAAATACAAATATAAGAGATCAAAGCTAAGAGTTTAAATAACCGGAAGAACAAAAAGTTTCCAATGTAATGGGTAAAACTCCTCTAGTCGGTTAACCTAACACTTGATCATAAAGATAAATCTCTAACCCTAAGCGATGACCATATATAGGGCTATGTCATTACCCTCAAATAATCTAACTAAGAATCATACCCTTGCAAATGATCCTCTACTCTCCAAACTAGAAGCATGATTATCACAATGACCACACAAGTGTAGTATAAGTACGGTGAAGTACTGGTAAAATAAACTACCTAGAATATGATAAAGCTAATGCAAGACATTAAAGTTACATAGTTGCAAGGTGATAAGCATAAAAATATAATTTAACACTTAGGCTCGTGGTAGTAATACAACAAGGCATGATTGTATGGATATCATGGAAGAATAGTAATATGATAAATGCATCACAATCCACACAATGTAAACCATATAATAAATCTTCCTGTAGTGATCACATAAATTCCAATTATTAAGATAGTTGGTCTGACCACACCCATTTCTCAACCATCAACAAAAGTCATGGAAACACAATGGGATATCACACCCACCATACGGGATCGAGATACATCGAATGAAATTTTCTCTAGGAATAACACACCCACCATACATCAAGTGTTCCTACCCCGAGGGCTAATACAACTCAAGATACCACACCCACCAAATGTGGTTGTAGTACAGCAAGGGTCTTGTATTGGGATACCTCACCCACCCCATATTTAATACCTCCACTACAAGGGCTAAAAAGCTAGGTTACCATAACCTCCTAAGCAACAGATAACATGAAGTGTCAGGGGCTTGTACTAAAATACCTCACCCACCTAAACTAAACATCAATGCTATGTCGCCCTATCATTTTATAATCCTATACCTTAAAGATATGTGCATACCCCCTACAAACCACAATCTGGATATAATATCCCATCCCAAAATCCTTTAAAATGTGTTTAAAATTATGTTGATATAAAGTAAATTAGTTTTGGTTTTAGAATGTGATTGAAATTCTAATCAAAATGTTAATTTTAGGTGTATCGATTAACTAGTTTGCCTAACTGATCAACTGGTACGCTTAGAAATTAATAGTTTTGTTCTCGACAAACTAGTTAAATGATTTACCCAAACTGATTAACTAGTTATCCTACGATTTTAGATTTATTTCTAATTTTGATTCAAAATCCTTTCTAATGATTATGAAAACTTCTAATTAGAACCCATTTGTGATAATAAGCATAGTTTGGCACTCTGAGATTATTTTCAAATCATTATATGGTTTTAATTAGCTATATATTTTTTAAAGGACTTTTAGCACATGCCTCACCTTCTTTCTTCTCCCTCACCTATCCCTCTCTCTTCTAGCAGTTAAGGTGTATGGTTGAATTTGTGCACCATCCCTTGACTCACTAACCTACTGCCATGTTCCGTCCTGACTATACTCAACCCCTCATTACTCAATCAAGTTAGCTCTCACTTATTGGTTGCCCACACTCACCCTTACCAGTCTCATCTCCCTCACTCCTATGAATGTTAACCAAGCCTCACCTCTATACCCTTCATTCCTAATCTACTTTCATTCCTCACCTTTTATTCTTGCTCTCTTCTCCCTTTTCTTGGTAGAAAAAATTTCAAGTATTGGGCCTCCCTTTATTCTTCCTCTTTATCCTCTCTATTAAGAAAAATTAGAGACTTGCTCTGGTTTTATCCCTCCTTTAGTCTAGCATTGTATCCTTTTTCTTCTTATAATCTTGGCTTTATTTATTCCTTATTTCCCTTAAACAAGGAAGATCTAAGGTTTGATAAATGTTAAAGATTTTAGTTCTTTCTTTTTCCATCCTGTGTTTTGAGAAAAGGTCGTGTTTTGTGTTCTTCTTCTTTTGATTTTTCCTTAATTTTATTAAAGTTTTGAAAGGTTATTTTTAATGGATTTAACTTTAATTCCCTTATTAATCAAGGTTCTGCTAGATAGCCATCAAGTAGAAGATTTTGTGCTAGAAGAATTACTTCAAGATATGACATTCTTATCTTTAACATAAATGGGGTTCGGTGGCTTATTAGGATTCTATGTGTTTGGTGTGTTTATATGAGCATGGTCTAATATATATTCTATAATTTAAGCATGAGGTAGAATTTCTTCTTAAAGTTAGCATTGTTGGTTTCCCCCCTGATTTTATGCATAAATTGGTCATTTGAGCATGATTCGTTCAAATATTTACATTACCATATATCCATGTAATTCTATGAGTGCAACACATATTTTTATGTGTTTTATGACATAAAAGTATGATAAGATTAATATGGAAAATTTTGGTATGTATTGTAAGTCTAGGTAATGTTTTATCCAGACTAATTGATTAGCTTATCAAACTAATTAACTAGTTGTGCGAGTAGTCGCATAGTTTGAAAATTTGGATTGGTTGGTCATGGTATCAACCGATTGGTTTGATAAACCATTTGATTAGATTCTATGACTAGTCAATTGGTTCATTAAACCCATCGATTGGTGACTCTACATACCAAAATGGTTTATTCTCTACTTAGACCCATCTACCAGTTGGACCCAACCCATAGATTGGTTTCTATGATTAGTTGATTAGTTCGTCAAGCCCATTGACTGGTGACTTTGCAGAACAAAATAGTTTGGTCTCTACTTAGCTCCACCTACCATTTAGACCAAACCCATCAACCAGTTTCTATGACCAGTTGATCGTTTCATCAAACCCATCAACTATTGACTCTGTAGACCAAAATGGTTTAGTCTCTACTTAGACCCATTGACCAGTTGGACCAAATCCATCAACTTGTTCCTATGAATAGTCAATCGATGAGACAAACCAATCGATTGGTCACCTAGTGTTGTTTTAGCACTAGTATGGTACGACCAAACTAGTTGACTAGTTTCAGAGACTGATCATCTAGTTTAGCTGAATGCTGTCTGGTTTAGTTATTAATTGTTGATTATTCTCTTAAGCCTTTTGTGTTAATACCTCCATGTAATTGTAACATTTAAATTGTGATTTCAACTTTGATTACTCTAAATTTAATATGAATCATAATGATGATATTTGAAAATTGAATTAGTTAAGTTTAGTGCCAGCTCTAAACACCTAATTGGTGGCTTTTGTGTCTTGTGATGTACTTGGTGTTATCACTTGAAAACACCAAATTTAGTTAATGATGGAATTTAATTTTTTTTTTGGTGTTATTACATAAAAAAACATTTGGTTATTTGTGGATCTTATTTGTAATTTGTGATGTCACTTAAAAACATATAATAATGGGATAAGATTTTGTTCGAGCCTTTTTCTCCAACTCTCAGGGTAGTTGACCGGGAGTTAGTGGTCGGGTCACCCTATGGTTATATTTTTCACTCAATACCTATTTTCTTCTTTATTGGGTTGTGGTTAGTAGGGGGTATGCTCATATCTTTGAAGTATAGGATTATACTATAGTAGGCCAGCATGGCATCGGTGTCTAGTATGAGTAGGTGAGGTATCCCAATATAATCCCCTTAGCACTTTGTATTGTCCATTACCTAGATAGGTATGGTATCTTAAATTTTTAGCCCTCACAGTGGAGGCATTCAAGGTGTGTTGGGTGAGATATCCCACTACAAGCACCCTTGGTGTTGTTTGACCACATGTGGTGGGTGTAGTATCCTAATTTGTGTTATCACTTGTTGTAGGTGCACTCGATATGTGGTGGGTGTGGTATCCCCAGATAAAAGCCTCTTTAGTGTATCCTGATCCTATGTAGTAGATATGGTATCCTAACCTTTTATCCCTCGTAGTAGGTGAACTTGATGTGTGGTGGGTGTGGTATGTCCGGAAAAAAAGCCCCTTCGATGTATCCTAACCCTATGTGGTGGGTGTTGTATCCTATTGTGATTATTGGTGCTACCATGACTTTTTTGTATGGAGGAAAAATGGTTATGGTCAAATGAACTATCTTATTAACCAAAAACTGTGTGTTCACTAGGGGAGAATTCTAATATAGTTTATATTGTGTGGGTTGTGATGTAATTATCGTATTGCTATCTTTCCTTAAGTACCATGTAAGCATGCCTTGTTATATTACTACCATGATACTAAGCGTTAAATTGCATTGGTATGCTTATCATCATGTTATTATGTAACTTTAATGTGTTGCATGATCCTTACTATGTTTTAGGTAGTATGTTTTACCAGTACTTTACTATACTGATACTACACTTGTGTGGTCACTATGATGAACTGGCTTCTATTCCGAGGAGCAGAGGATGGTTTACAACGATATGACTCTCAGTTAGAGTTTTTTGAGTGTGATGATGTGGGCCATTAGCGGGTCATTGCGGGCCATTAGCGGGTCATTGCTTGGGGTTGGAGTTTTATGTTTATACCTAAGAGTTAAACTAACTGGTTAGAGGTGTTTTGCCCACTGAGTTGGAAATTTTTCGTTCTTCTGGTTATTCAAACTCTTAGCTCAATTTATTGTATTTGGATTTGTAAAATATCATACTCTTTCTATTTATAATATTTTTCTTGCCTTTATTATCTTTCATTGTTGCATTAATATTATGAGCATGTATCTTTTTGCTTGTTGTTGTGCTTTGCCTTGCATCAGGTATAGGCTAAGTAATGATCACACCTCTCTCATAGTTTATGTGGCGATAACATTCCCTGTTTTTATTTTTCAAATGCTTCAACATTGTCTTAAAAATTAGTTTTTTTCGTTCAAAAATTGGAGGTATTATACTAATAGAGAAGGATATAGATACTGAGTGAAAATATAAACCATAGGATGACCCTCACACTAACTCCCGATCAACTACCTCAAGAGTTAGAGAAAAATACTCAACCAAAATCTTATTCCATTATTAATAATTATCAAGTGATATCACAAATCACAAATTAATTTCATAAATGACCAATTGGGTATTTTCAAGTGATAACACCAAATACAAGTAAATTCCATTATTATCCAAATTAGGTGTTTTCAAGTGGTAACACCAAACACATCATGAGGCATAAAATCCACCAACTAGGTGTTTAGATATGACACTAAACTTAACTAATTTAAGTCCCGAATATCATCATTATGATTCTTATTAAATCCATGGCAAACATGGTTGAAATCACAATTTAAAAGTTATAATTACATGCAGGTATAAACATAAAAGGCTCAAAAGAAGAACAACAATTAACAAACAAAAAAACTAGGTGGTATACAGTTGGACCAATCGATTGATTTATGGGAGTAACTTGAACCAAAAATAACACAAATGGACTAGTTAACTAGATGATTTCATTGATCGACTATTCATAGGAAACCAGTTGATCGGTTTGGCCCAACCAATCGATGGGTCTAAGCAGAGACCACAACACTTTGATCATAGGGTCACTAGCCAATGGATTTGAAAACTGATGGACTATTCATAGAAATTAGTTGGCCAGTTCATCAAACCAATCGACTAATCTCACAACCAACTGACCAAAATTTATAAATCATGCAGCTATTCACACAACCAATCGATGGGTTCAATAAACCAATCAAATGCTCTGGGTAAAATAGCAACCAGACTTGCAGTACACACACCAAAATTCACCAATATTAATCCTAGCATGATTTTATATCATAAAAATCATAAAGAGAAAATTTTCACACATATAATCACATGGATATATGATAATTTAAGCCTTTAAATGAAATCTTACTCAAACTGCCAAATCATGGATGAAAATTAGAGAAACCGACAATTCCTAATTTCATAAATAAATTCTACCACGTGCTCAAATTCTAGAATATAATTAGCTCATACTCAACATAAAAAAATACCAAGAACATAGAACTACAATGAGGAAACAAAACCCTCATTCATATTAAAGATAAGAATGCCTTGCCTTGAAGCAAATCTTCGAGTACAAAACTCTTATGAAGAAGAAGAAGAAGAAGAAGAAGAAGAAGAAGAAGAAGAAGAAGAAGAAGAAGAAGAAGAAGAAGAAGAAGAAGAAGAAGAAGAAGAAGAAGAAGAAGAAGAAGAAGAAGAAGAAGAAGAAGAAGAAGAAGAAGAAGAAGAAGAAGAAGAAGAAGAAGAAGAAGAAGAAGAAGAAGAAGAAGAAGAAGAAGAAGAAGAAGAAGAAGAAGAAGAAGAAGAAGAAGAAGAAGAAGAAGAATAAGAAGAAGAAGAAGAGCAAAATGCAACTCAAAATTTTCCCTAATACAGACTTCTAAGGAAAAAGGAGACAGAGTCTTCAAACCTTCTTGAACCTTAATGCCCATTGATTAAGAGAAATAAGGGATAAAGAAAGATAAGATTAGAAGAAGAAATAAGGGACAATAATTCAATCAAATAAAGGAAGAAAACAAGAGTAAGTCTCCATTTTTTCTTGGCAAAGAGGGAAAAGGAGAAGAATTGGGAATACTTAGAACTTAGCAATTTTCATTAAGGGAATGGAAGAAGAGTATAAGAACAATAGGTAAGAAATGAAAATGAATAAGGAATATATGGTATAGAAGGGAGATTTGGTCCACATCTATAAGAGAGAGAGAAATATAAGAGTGGTATAGTTGAGTGTGGGCAACCAAGTGTAAGAGAAGCACTTGATGAGGTAAAGGAGGTTGAGTATAGTAAGGGAGGGAAAAATTAACAAATATTGGTAAGTCAAGAAGGATGGGAAAGAATTCAAACATGTAGCTTGATTGGCATAAGAGAGAGAGGAAAGTGAGGGAGATGAAAGAATGTGAGATATGCCTCAAAAGTGATTCTTAGGAAAATTTCACTAATTAAAATCATAGAATGATCTAAGTATTGTAAAAATAATTCCCAAGCACCGAAATATGCTCATTAGCATAAATAGATTCTAATTAGGAGTTTTCATAAAAATTAAAAAGAGATTTGAATCAAAATAATAATAAAAAAGATCTAAATGTTGATTGGTTTGAGCAAACTAGTTAACTTGTTCATTAAGAATAAAAGTGTCAATCTCTGAACATATCAGTCAATCAGTACACCTGAAATTCATATTTTTATTATAATTTCAATCCCTTTTCAAAATCAAAAATAATATATTTGATATTATTATAATTTTACATACATTTTGAAGAATTTTAGGATGGGGTATTATAGCACTACCCCCTTAAAAGATATTTTTTTCCCGAAGTGTATAGAAGAAATGTATCGTTGTAATATCAAAACATAAGAAAACCCTAGGCGATCAACCAAAAGGAAAATAACAACTAAAGGTTAGTACATGAGAGAAGGATAATACCCTTTCAAAAGATATAGTGCTACCCGTGCAGTTCACCTATACTAACAACTCTAGATACTTCGTCTTGATCTCCTCCTTGGACTCCCAAATGGCCTCCTCTACTCCATGAAATGACCATAAGACTTTCACTAGCACAATGCCTCATCGAGCTCGATCCTCTTTGACTGAATGATGTGTGACATAACTACCATGTACCTTATCAACTAAGGGATGTGGAAAACATTATGCACACATAAAAGCTCAACAGGCAAGGTGAGTCATTAAGCAATATTGAAATGCCCCAAAAATATTTATTTTAGGAAATATAATTAAATAAGGGTTTACTAGGGAATTTATTTATTTATTTATTTTATTTGGAATAGGAAGGATTTTTTAGGGCAAATTAATAAGAATTTATAAATATTTTTATAGAGAGAAAATTGGGCTTTTTGCTAATTAAAAAGGAGTTTAGGAAAAATATTTTCAAAAACCCTAAATTAGCCTATAAAGGAAATTTAATATTATTTTATTTAAATATATTTATTCTAAATATCCAAAATACTCTAATTAATTTATTTAACCCCAAACCATTTAAAATTTTCCTTTTTCCTTTTTCTTTTTCTTCCTTACTTTTTCTTTCTTTTATTCATTTTCCTTCTTTTCTTTTTTTTCTTTTTCTTCCCTCACCGATTGGGCCAGCGATGTGGCCCTATCCTTCCTCTTTTCCTCCCTTCTCCCGTGGCCCAGACGACTCGCATATCCTCCTTCCTGCGGCAGCCAAGATGCAATGTATCATGGCCTTTTTCCCTTGGAATGTCGCGTTCCATTAATGAAATTTTTATCCCAGCCAACCGGCCCAGTTCCTCCCCTTTTTTATTTCCTTTATTTTTCCCTCGACCACCCGGCTCACTTTCTTCTTCTCCCTCCTTCCTTCAGCGTCGTTCACCTGTAGCTTCAAGGGCCGAAAATGGCGTCGTCGGCCACGCGTGACATGACCAACCTTGCTCCCTCTCTTTCTCTTCCCCTCGACGCACACTTCAGCATGAACTACTCCACTTCCCTTTTCTCCCGCACGATCTCCCCATTTTCCCTCGCAAAGGTTGGGCACGATTTGAAATTGTGCTAACCGATCAACGCCACATTTACCCTAATAACTCACTGGCATTGACCTCCTGCCAATCTCCAGAACTCGACACTACCCTCTAACACTATAAATACCCCTCGTGTAGTATGATTTTGAGATTTTTTTCCCTAAAACCCTAAGTGCAAACCTATGCGCTACTGTGACTTCAGACACACTGTCCTCCGCCGTTAGCCAACCTCGCCGCCGCCTCTCCCTCCCAAACTCTTCCCCGCAGCGCACTCTAGCTAACTAAACTATCTACCTCCTTCAATTCTTCTTGCACGAGCCATCATAGCCGTGCAAAGTTCCCTGTCCCTCTCGCAAAAAATTTTACCCCACAACCTTTAAACCACCATCCGCCACCACATCCGCCACTTCTACCGCCTTCTGTACTACCCAAAAACTTCTACTAATTCTCCTCCACCGAACCATAACCTTATTTTCTATTTTCCCCTTCTCTTTCCCTCTTTTTCTTCATATTCTTCCCTTTTAGACTTCTTTTCCGACCACCGCCATGCACCACCGCCGGTGCCACCCATCCCCGCCGACTCAAGGTGAAACCCTAGACCTTCTCGACCCTTCTTTTCTATTTATTGTAATTTATTATGTTTTTATTTCAATTTTTAATATTATTCAAAAATAATTATTATCATTATCATCATCATTATTATTGTTATTAGATGTAATATTATTGATAAATTTTATTGGCAGGTGGAGATTATTCTTAAGTTAATTAGATTGTTAGTTTCAAATTTTAGGAATTTATTTGAATTATTATAAGTTTATTATATTTATTAATATTATTATTATTAGTATAATTTTTTTATTATCAATGTTAATTATTTTAGGGGGGGCGAGACCTTAAATTTTAATTAGGTCTCGCACCCTTGTATTTTTATTACTATTATTACTATTAATATTATTATTATCTTGATTAATTTTAATATTATAAGTATTATATGTTATTAATATTATTATTACTATTATTGAATTGTACTTTTATTATTTGGGACAGGGTTGAAAGCCCACCTTGTAATTTTAGGATTATATTATTAATATTATTAATATTTCTACTAATATTAGTATTATTACTAATATTTTATTATTAGTATTATTATTATTATTATTATCTTTATAAACATTATTTTGGTAAAGGGTAGAAACTCTTATACCACCATTCGTTTTAAATTACATTAGTATTTTTACTAGTATTTTGTATAGTTAATTCTAGCATAGTATTATTTTAATTAAAAACCAAGTCATAGGATAAGTTAGTAAATAATAGTATTTTTAGAAGGGAACCTAATTATAGTATTTTCTCCATAATAGGTGAGCCCAGTCAAAGCCCTCAAGTTCGTATCAGAGTAGTCGGTCTCGTTGACCACGCTCGTTTTTTAAAATAAAGTTGATTTTGGAAGTCTTTACTAAATTTTGAAAGGATTTCCCGCTTTAAGTGAAATCGTTTGGTTTTGAAATTTTGGAGCCCGGCCACGATGAGGAGTACAATGGTAGATTAAAATTTTCCCCAAGAAGTAGGAGATATTGATCATAATTTCAAACCAGTGGGTTCGCTCTAAAATGTTTCTTTTTTTTTGCAGCTAGATGGCAGCCAACGGTAGAATCAATCATTTAGAGGAGGCAGTCACTGCCTTCTTGGAATTCACCCAGTGGTCTCAAGGTGCTGGAGAGACTAACTTAGGAGGGTTACCAGGCATCGCCCTCCGACGTACTCAAGTGAGGAGGACCCAATAGTTTTAGAAGGATGGATAAGGGACCTGGACCGTACATTTGAGGTCGTGGATTGCCCACCAGACAGACAACCCAGTATAGCAGCCTTCTTCCTCCGAGGTGTAGTAGATGCCTGGTGGGAGGAGTTTCATACCAAATAAGGTCCTCTAGCTACCTAGGAGGCATTTAAGATCGCCATCCGCACTAGATTCTATCCCGAGAGCCTCAGGAGGGATAAGCTCAAGGAATTTATGTAGCTGATACAGGGGCCCATGTCGGTTTGCCAGTATTATGCCCGCTTCACAGAGTTGCTCCGATTTTCTCTAAGGATGATCACCAATGAGTCCACGGTGGTGTTCCAATTCAAGCAAGGACTAAACTTCAGCATCTGTCGTATGATAGGTGTCGTGCCCTCTATAGATTTAGCATCCCTATATGAGCGCGCTTGCATAGCAGACATGTTGGTCCATGAGCAGGCTGCCATCCTTGGGAAGAGGAAGCCCGAGGTCCAGACTTCCAGGAATAGGACACATCCTAGGTATGGAGAGTCTAGGAGGCCCCCACCGAAGGATTCCAACAGAGACCAAGGACCCCCAAGAGGAACAGTTTGTAGGAGGTGAAACCGTAATCATCAAGGTAGAGAATGCAATGATAAGTTGGTGACTTGCTAGAACTATGGGAGTGGGGACACAGGGCGATAGAGTGTTGGAGGTCCCCTCATTTTCAGTAGAGTCAGCCCCGATCATTTCAGTAGGGGGAGCCCTCATACCTTAGCAGTAGGCCTATCAGCAGTAGCATTAGAACTCATCCCAGCAGCACTATCAGAGAGCACCTGCTCCATCTGGTGCCCCAGCTCGAGAGACAGGGGAAGACCACCAGGATCTAGGCATCATCCTCTAAAGGGAGGCCAGTCAGGAGGGCTCCTGAAAGTCATCAGTCAAGCTGAGGTAGACCGGCAGCTGGATATCGTTATCGGTATGTTTACCATCTATTCATTGCCAACATATGTTCTATTTGATTCAGGTGCCACGTTATCTTTCATTTCCTATGCATTTGCTGCCAAGGCTAGATTTTCACCATCTGCTAGAGTAGAGTTATATGTTATGCTTCCGTCAGGTAACTGGATGGAGTGTAGTCGGATGTTTTCTGATGTGGCCTTAGATATAGGAGGGGTAGACTTTCTTGTAGATCTGGTCGGGATGGATCTAAAATATTTTGATGTGATTCTAAGTATGGATATGTTGAGGAGGTACAAATCTGTCATTGATTGTGCCCAGGAGCAGGTGATTTTGCGAGGGCCAAAGGGAAATAGGGTTTCATACCGGAAGACTCCGCCCAAGCCGAACACTAAAGTAGTGTCAGCGGTCGCATTGCACGCTTTGATCTAGAAAGGGTATCCTTTATATTTATGTAGTGTGAAGCAGCTGAACAAGGACCTAACTACATTGGACAACACCCCAATAGTTAAAGAGTACCTAGACGTGTTTCCAGAAGAAATACCAGGCATGCCTCCAGTTCGGGAAATTGACTTCAAGATCGAGCTAGTGTCGGGAGCTGAGCCTATTTCCAAAGCACCTTACAGAATGGCACCAGTCAAATTGAAGGATTTAAAGGCCTAGTTAGAGGAATTATTGAAGAATGGGTACATCCAGCCGAGTGTATCACCGTGGGGAGCACTGGTTTTGTTTGTAAAAAAGAAGGATGGTAGCCTCCGTCTTTGCATCGACTATCGGGGGTTGAATCAGTTGACAGTGAAGAACTGGTATCTACTTTCGAGAATTAATGATCTATTTTACAAGCTAATGGGTGCTACAGTGTTCTCCAAGATTGACCTGAGGTCCAGGTACCATCAATTGAGGATCGCTGATGCTGATATTATGAAGAATGCATTCTGGATCCGATATGGGCATTATGAATTTACGGTGATGCCCTTTGGGCTTACAAATGCTCCTGCAATGTTCATGGATATGATGACAAGGATATTTCGACCTTTCTTTGACCAGTTCGTGGTGGTATTTGTTGATGATATTCTGGTGTATTCCCAGGGAAATGAGGAGCACGAGCAGCATCTACACACTATTTTGAGCACATTAAAAGAACATCATCAATATAAGAAGCTGTTGAAGTGCGGGTTTTGGCTCCAAGAGGTAGCCTTCCTGAGTCACATTGTATCAGCTAAGGGAGTGGTTGTGGACCCAGCTAAGATTATGGCCATCACAGAGTGGAAGCCCCCTACGAACATATCGGAGATTCGGAGTTTTCTGGGTTTGGCTGGTTATTACAGACGATTTGTGCAGAATTTTCCAAGATAGCCAGACGGATCCACCGGCTTATAATAGTGGTAGGGTATGTTACCCTCGCGACCAATCCACCGACTAAAATAGTGGGATTCCCGTACTCATATGGACTTGATAAAGAGCATGGTGTGAAAATAAATTTGATAAAGGCTTGATGAAGTAAATAATTTGATCCATATTGAATCATGGTATTTCACCTGAGCATTTATTTTATCTTGTGCTATTATGATTGAATTCTATGCTCCTTATTATTATGAATTGGTTGTGTGAATTTTTTATGCTGGCCTTAGTGCTCAGTTACCTTACTCAGTACGTAGCGTAGTGATCACCCGTTTCATGGGTACTGCTCATTCCCACAAGTAGAAGGCCCGTCTGACCTGTTGCAGGTAAGAGACGCTTATTTCAATGTTATTGATGTCTATTAGACATCTAGTGGGGCTGAGTGATTATGGATTGGATTAGGTCCTAGAGTGGCATGGTTGTTTTCCTTTTGAGATTATTATTCCAGTTACCTTTTTATTATGTTTGAGTTTGTAGAAATAATTTTATTAATGTTGTTAATTTATTCTCTAAAAAATAATAGTTAGTATTTTGAATTATATAAAGACTTACGCATACTCTGATTTTTGTATTATGAATTTAGATTATTAGTGATGTTATATGTAGTTTTTCTTAAGCCTTAGCACTTGGTACCGGAACGGTAGGAGTGAACTTGTTTGATACTAAATGTAGTGGTAGCATCCCTAGAATTTACAGTTTTAAATTATAAGTATTGTAAAAAAACAAATGTGTGTAAATTTTGGGGGTGTTACAAATATCTTCGATCAGATCTAAAATCTCACATGACTTAATACCTTTTTTCTTCATATAAATCAATTCAACTATAGAGTAGACATCAAAGTTTATAATATTTATGGAATATGTCATTAGTATTAATTACTACACATTAATGTATTTGAACATGGTAATATATCTAATAGATATGTTGTCAAATATACTACCATACACATATGAAATTGATATTATGAATATACCCTAGAAGATATCTTGCAAATACTACTATAAATTGTTATATAGTAAATAGAACGATAATATTATAAGTAATAAACAAATATGTTGCTGAAATGCCCCAAAAATCCTAATTTTAAGAATTTTAGTTAAATAATGATTTATTACAAAAAAAATAATTAACATTTTTTAATTTAAAATAAAAGGAAATTAATTAGGGAAAATCAAGATGAAAATAATAAATATTTTAATTAAGGAAAATTTGGGTATTTTTCTAATTAAAATGGAACTTAGGAAAAATCTTTCAAAAATCCTAAATTAACCTAAAAAGGCCATTAAATGTTATTTTATTTTAATTTTATTATTTTTAATATCCCAAATTACCAAAATAATCCAAATATCCCAACCCATCTATTTTTCTTCTTCCCTTTTCCCTTTTTTCCTTTTTCTTCTTTTTCCTTCTTCTTCCTTTCTTTTTCTTCCTTACCCCGACTTGGGCCATCCGCGGCCCAATCCTTCTTTTAATTCCTTTCTCCTATGCGACCTAAATTCCCTACCCTTTTCTCCTTCAGCGCGGCCTACTTCAAAACACCGCGTTTTGTTTTAAGTTTCCACCATTACTGGTCCAGTCTTCATCTCTTTTACCTGGCCGATAGGTCCAGTCCCCCTTCTTCTTCTTCTTCTTCTTCTTCTTCTTCTTCTTCTTCTTCTTCTTCTTCTTCTTCTTCTTCTTCTTCTTCTTCTTCTTCTTCTTCTTCTTCTTCTTCTTCTTCTTCTTCTTCTTCTTCTTCTTCTTCTTCTTCTTCTTCTTCTTCTTCTTCTTCTTCTTCTTCTTCTTTCTTTCTTTCTTCCTTCCTTCCTTCCTTCGCTGTTAACCTCCAACGTCCACCTTCCTGAGAGTTTTGCCACCAGTTACACCCGTTTTGACTGGCCATTTCTTCTCCTCTCTCCTCCGCTTGAATCGCCAATCAACTTGACCTAATCCACTCCCCTCTCTTTTCGCTCATTCCCCCTCTTTTTCTCCTGGTCAATCGCATGCCACATTTGAATTTTGGTGCCAACCGTTGCTGCTGGTGAGCCCTAACTAACCTGCACCTATTCTTCCATCTCCCCTTCTGACCTTATCCCTCCTTTAGTTCTATAAATACCCCCCATAACTAGCTTTGGTCGAACCTTGTTTTTGAAACCTTGAAATGTTACTCTCTGTGCCATCGCCCAATCAGACGTTATTTCCGCTGCCGTCGGCCAACGCCACCGCCCACTCTGCTCACATGAGTACTCCTTACACCACCTTCTAACTAACTACACCTCTCATCTCCCTCAATTTTCCCTACACGAGCCACACCGACTATGCAAAGTAGCCCTCTCTACCAACCCTTTCATCCCTATCCACCGCCCTTCGCACCACCCTTAGCCATTATTTCCGCCACCACCACTGCCCCTTACACCTCCCAAAAACACCTTTAGACCCTCTTCTATCTCCCTCTACTCTTCTTTTTTTCTTCCTCCCTCTCCTCCTCTCTTTCTCTTCTTCTTCCACTTTTGACCACCACTACCACCGCCGTGCGCCGCCATCATTGGTTGTGCCGCCACCCTCATTCTACTCCTCCCCATCTAGGCAGTCATAAACACTCCTACTTCCACCCTCATTCTTCCCCTCTTTTTCCTAGCATTCGATTTTTTCCCTTTTCTTCTCTTTTTCCGGCCACCGCTACCACCGGCGTGCACCACCGCCAGTGCCGCTTATCACCACCAATCTAAGGTGGAACTCTAAACCCTCTCAACCCTTTTTCTTATTTATATAAGCTTTATTTATTTTATTTTATTTTATTAAAATTCCATTATTTTGAATATATTATTATTATTACTACTACTACTACTACTACTACTACTACTACTACTACTACTACTGCTGCTGCTACTACTACTATTATTGTTATTGAGGACCGAAGCCCTATTCTATTTATTTTAATTTATTATTGTTATTATTATTATTAGTAGTAGTATTATTCCAAGGTAAGGTCGAAACCTTACTTTACATTATTTTTTATTTATATTATTATTATTATTATTATTATTATTATTATTATTATTTCATATTACTATTATTGTTTATTATTATTATTATTATTATTATTATTTTGGTGAAGGGTCGAAGCTCTTATTTCACCATTTCTTTCGAATGATACCAATATTATTATTATCGTTTTTAGTATTATTCTTGTTGTTGTTGTTGTTGTTGTTATTAGGGTAAAATTTTCAAATCTTATATTATTATCTTTTGCAATATGACTATTATTACTTTTACCTTTAGCAAAAATAGTAATTAGTTAGTGTTATTACTATTATATTATTATTTTTTCCAAAACCCTAATCTTAGCATAAATAATAAATTAATGGTATTTTTGTAGGAGCGAACCTAATCTTTAGTTTTTCCTCTTATAGGTGAGACTAGTCAAAGCCCTAAGGAAGCGTAAGAGCGTGTTCCAAGACTGGTGTTGTATTAGGTAAGGGTGTAGCTAAGGTCGTATGTATGTAATGTGTTTAATATGCTTTGTATGCCATGTGCCATAATATGTGATGTATCTTATGTGTATTGTTATAAATATTTTATGTATGGTGCGACTTGGAGTTGAGGTACATTATGTGTTATCTTATGATTTGTATATCATATGTTGGTGTTGTGAATGTAATGTGATATGATGTGACCCTATAAGACATGCATGCTAGGTTATGTAATATGATGTTATGGAGTGAAATGATGTGGAGTTGACCTAATGTTGCATGACCATGAATGGGAGGAATCTAGGGTTTTGCATAGAGGAATCTTAGGTTTCGCATGGAGGAATCTAGGGTTTTGTATGAATGGATCTAGGGTTTGCATGGGATAATCTAAGTATGTATGGAAGAATCTAGGGTTTGCATGGGTGAATCTAGGGTTTCACATGGGAGTTTTAGGGTTTGCATGAAAATGCTAGAAGGGTTGCATGGGATGTGTAAAGTCTGCATAGGAGTGAAATTTACATATGGAAAGTTGGTTTTGGGTGTGAGGAAGGTAATGTGAGTATGGTTTGGGTATTGGAACACTTTGGAGGAAAAACAGTACGTGGAATAATATAAGGGTACATAAGAGACCAAGCTAGGGTTTGAAGTAGCCAGCTAGGGTTTAGCATGGCTACTTAGGGTTTCATGGTCACACGTGTATTTGGTGATTAAAGTCTGGAGTGTTAAAAATGATTTAGGTTGTGTGAGGTGGAGTAGGATGGGCTATTTAGGCCTAAATTAGTGTTTTGGACTAAAACCCTATAGTGAGATGGTGATTGGACTTGGAAGTTTAAGGTAGTGGGCCTTGACCTACATACATGAGAAATGAGCTCTAGTGTGAGTTAGGGTAAGGAGGAAAGGATGTTGGGCTAAGTTAGGAAGTACATGAGTCTTACGATGTGAGACGGGTCCTTTTTGGAGGATAAACGTAGAGGGAGTTAGTCATGCATGTCTATGGTTAAAATTCTAAATAAGACACTTAAGACACTAATCGTGTAAAGTGAAAGATTATTGAGTTGGGCCTAGACCGATCCACCAGTATAATAGTGGCCAGGTGCCGGAGTGCCCTAGAGACTGATCCACCAGCGTATAATAGTGGTTAGAGCATGTTGCGCATGTTGCCCTATATATAACCGATCCACCAGTTATAATAGTGGGGGATCCCGAGCTCAATAAACCAAACCCCAAGTTTGCTAAGACATATAAAAGATACTAAGTACTTACAGTTGAACACTATGCGAGTAGGGGCCAGACCGATCCATCGGCGTATAATAGTGGTTAGGGTATGTTACCCTATAAGTGACCGATCCACAAGCTAGAATAGTGGCTAGGTGTTGCGGTGCCCTAGAGACTGATCCATCGGCTAAAATAGTGGGGTTCCCGTACTCGCATGGACTTGATAAAAAATATGGTGTGAAATGAGTATCGATAAGAGATTAATTAATTAATTAATCCGGACTATAAATGGGCCCTTATGTATTTACCCAAATGATTGTACGATACTATGTTATCATGTTGGACTTTATGTTGTTTTTATTATTTCGCTTGGTTTTACATGCTTCTATGTGTTGGCCTTAGTGCATGGTTACCTTACTTAGTACGTAGCGTACTGATCGCCCTTTTATAAGTGCTGCTCATTCCCACGAGTAGGAGGCCCATCTAACGTGGTGTAGGTAGGTGATGTTTACTTTGATGCCTTCGATATCCATGAGGCATTAAGCGGGGCTGAGTGCTGTGTCGGACTTGAGTCGTGGACTGGGAGTGACGTGGCCGGATTCTCTCCCCATGTTATTTTATTTTCTTCTGTTACTTTATTTCTGTATTGGATTTTCTACAAGTAAAATTTACCGTTTGTAGACTTATCTTCTCTTAAGAAACTCCTACTCTATATTCTAGATTATGACATGTTGTCATATACCTTGATTTCTATTTTACAATCGTTTTATGATTAATTGAAGTCTTGATTTGATTTGATTTATATTGATTATTAAACTCCTTTTAGCCTTAGCACTTATTATCAGAACGGTCGGAGTGAATCGGTCTGGTACTAACTACTAAGTGTGGCAGTAACATCTCGAAAATTCACAAGTTTTAATTTAATTGCTCATGTTTTTGAAAGAAAAAAAAATAGTGAATTTGGGGCGTTACATTTGCTATGTGCAATTAAATACACAAGTATAAATATAAAAAAGATTCTAACATATACAAAAAATACAACAATATTGTTAAGATAAGTATCTTGTATATGCTACAATAGTATCAATATTTACCTCTATAGTGTACTAGTTTTCTCAACAAGTATTAATATATAACATTTAAATATAGTTATAAACCCAAACTTAAAAATCAAACCAAAAACCAAATATATATATATATATATATATATATATATATATATATAAGTACTGATTTTTTTATTGATAGTTAAGTAATAAAAATTATAAATAATATAAAATAAAATTATGGAATAAAAAATATAATAAATTTAATATTAGTATTATTATCACCATCATTATCAGTATTATAATAATTTTTTACACCTTTTTGTGCAATAATTTTCTTTTATTTTGTTATTTTTAGTTTGTATTAATTAAATATGAATAAAATTAAACAGTTGCACTAATATATACATTTTTAGATTGATTTAGTTTTTGCTTTGGTTTTTAAATTTGGGTCTTTAGCATTTTTTGTTTAATGGTATTAGTAATTGACCTTGATAGTATATTGGTGATTCTAATTACTTATTTTAACTATATAGTATTATTATTTACCATAAATAATATAAATTTATGCACTGATAGTGTATTAATTAATTATATTTTTCATCCAAAAATTGATCTTTCCTAATATTATCAGGTCATAAAAGTTGTGGTTAAGATATTTTTCTTTTATAATATTTGTGATCATGTAAATATTTTGGAGTTATTTTAGTTAACCAATTTAATTAATTAATATTTTGTCTACTTAAATAACAAAAGTACCTTATGCATCAAATGCACTAGATATAATTATATGTATATATATATATATATTAAAAAAAGATATATTAGAAATTTGATCTATTAACTATCGATATTTTTTTAAGTAAAGATTTAAAATAATATTTGTGATTGGTTTGTTAATCATTCACCTATGTGATTATAATGATATTAATTTTCTTTTTCTTTCTTTATGTTTAAATAGTTAAGAAAGTATTATCTCTAGCATTACATGCAATGGTAATTGAGAGCAAATATGACCTTCATATCGGTCATTAGCTATTAAACATTGAAAAATATGAAGTCAGATATTAATAGGGTTATTCATATGATACAATATCAAAAAGCTTAGCCATTATCTGAATCAATCTAATATTCAAAAAATTATATAATTAGTTTGATATTTTTTTGAGATCAAATAATTGATATAGTTAACAAAAAGTAATACAAATCAGATATTCGATCCAAAAATACAAATAATATTTATTATGATAAATCATATACATATATACTCTAAAAAGTAGTTATCATTAGTAAAACTTATACTTTTTAATTCATATTTTTATTAAATGTTTAAATATTAATAGAAATGTGAAATTACTAATTGAATATAATATAATTTAAGATTTGAATCAAATCATTAGATCAAATCAAGTTTAATTGAATTGGTTTATTATTTTTTAAGCATAAATTATTTTATCTGATACTTTTTATTTGTGATATATTTAAAAATTTCGGATATCCTAAAGATTATTTATAATACAACCCAAAGTTTTGGATAAACAAAGTGTTCGATATTTATAAATTTTTTTGGGGTATCCAAAGTTTTTTAGTGAATATCTGATTATTAGTTATCCAAAACACCATATAGTTGATCGGTGAATTTCCCTGCTAAACACTAATTTAGTTGGAAGTACAAGGTTCTTTCTTTATTTATAAATTTGTATACACTTACTCGATACTGTATTCAATTTGTTTGTTTATTTTCATTCCATCTCTTGATCCATGCTTAATACATCTATATTTTCAAACCATACAGACATTATGGAGAGGATGAAATAGGAAGTATTGATTAATTTATAGTCAAGTTTATTGTTAGATGTGTTTTGACAAACCGACTAAAGGCTTGGAATTTTGGATTTGATGAAGCATATAATACGCAAGTCGTGTAGGAAAGGGCAGAGCATGAGCTAAGAGATCGCGCATCATGTGACTTTTGTTGTGTTGATGCATCACTTACGGATAGTTGAATAGAAAGTTCACGATAACTAGGTTATTTTGATATATTCTAAATCACAATAAACTTCTTTCAAAAATACAATTAATTACAGAAATTATGGTAACAATTACTTTTATAATGCAAAAAAAAAATAGTGATCTTTCACTCCAAATCCTCAAATTATTCTTACAATTAGCGATCTTTTTCATATAAATACCAAAATCTCGATTTCCGAACAAAAACTAAATAAATAACAAGAACTCGTTTCGCAAATATACTTGAAAGAGGATATAAAATGAGATACATTGACTCTTTGATCCTGGTTGGTGGCCTGTGATAGTATATCGATTGAGGTAAAATAATACTTCCCAACGAAACCATGCAAGCCTTGCCATTTGCTACTAGAAAATTTGCAGGCCGGATTCATGATCGCCGGGAAGATGCAGTAACAACTTTATGCATTACCTCCACTATTTCCCAAGGGTGGACAGATTGTTATCCATAAACATTATACTACTGCAACATATGATCATGGTTGGTGGCCTGTGACAGAACATACAGATTTCTTTCAACAGTACGTATCAGTTATCACAGCCACGATCGATCGATTTTCCAGGGAAAAATGGTTAAAAGGAGATGATACATTTAAAGTGGAAATAGCATCCACCAACATAAATTTAAATTAAAGCAGCTAGCTAGACACGTTGTTCTTAGGAAAAGATAGCGAGCTAAAGGAGATCGATGATACTCAAATTGAAATTCTTCCCTTTGAAACAGAGCAGCAGAGTTGTTGACCGTACTCAATTAAATCCTCCAACAAACCAAAACTGATTAGTACTAACATACATAAAAGCTAGCTTGTAGAAGTAAATAAGCGATTCAGAAGAAGAAAAGTGAAAACGAACTCAGTCATACCGTCATACAGACAGATCTCATAAAGTCATACGTACAGATCAGACCACTGCTTGTACATCTCCTTAATAAACTCATCCATGAAGAAGTAAATGAAGTAAACAGACCGAGCCACGGATCCGAAACTACTCAAAGCCTTGTTTAACCACTCCAGAGGCTCATAGAAGGCTGTTAATACAACCAGAAATGCAGCCACGAGGTAGAAAATCAGCTCAAACCTCTTCCAGCCATCGAGCTTGGTTCCGTCCTTGAGCTCCTCCTTCTCGTTCATGCCATCGATTCCGTAATCGAGGTGTTTTCCTTGGCTATTGACTAGAAGTGGCGTGTCTTCTGCCATGATGTTACTGCTACTAGCTGTCGAAGAAAAGAAAATTTAACACCGCCATAGAACAATTTCAGAGTCCAATAAACACAGGGATGAACACAATTAGGGAGTCGCTGATCGGGAATCGCGTTCGACAGAGAAGAAGTTGTCAACATTAAAAAAAAGAGGAACTGAGAACACGTTTTATCGCTAAATGGTGAGGAATCTATTTGCCTGTAAACCGAAAAATTGAAATCCACCAAATCCTTCCGGCCGCTCCGGGAGGGCCGGAACAAAAAAATATATATATATATTATAAATATGCA
Source organism: Tamarix austromongolica (assembly GCA_039764185.1). NCBI lineage: Eukaryota > Viridiplantae > Streptophyta > Magnoliopsida > Caryophyllales > Tamaricaceae > Tamarix > Tamarix austromongolica. The sequence goes on from CM077808.1 coordinate 25,591,606, forward strand.
CTGCGAAATATGAACAAGTGGCCGCCGAGATGGGGGCGATAAAGAAAGAAATCAAAGGCTCAAAAGGATACCCAAAAATCACCGGTGATTGAGATGCAAAGCCGTCGAACCCTAGTCTACGATCGATGTCGACCGGCGAATCAGCGAACGGATTGAATACTTACTGTAGCTAATAAATAATATATCGCACTATATAGGGTAGTGATGTAGCCCTGCCTTAGAATACAAAGATAATGTTAAAAGATTTTCTGTACGCGGTGCATCCTATAAGTTATTATTGTTGCTTAAAGTAGTAACAGTCTGTTTGATTCTCAGAAATAGCGTGGAAAGGGAAAAAAAAAGGTATTGTTTATATAAAAAAATAATATTTATTTCGTAGAAAATAAATTTTTAAAGTAATTTTAATATTGATAATTTTTATCGAAGTGAGTATCGTTATATCGGTAAAATTTATCAAAACTCAACTTTATGATCGGTAATTTTAGTCGAAACAGCCCTTGAGATTCGGTAATTTTAGCCGAATGCTACCAAGGTCATTGATAATAATTGTCGATGCCTCTAACTATTTTTTTTTCGACAATTTTGGCCGAACACCTTTGCATTCGATACAAAAATTTTGAAATAATTTTTATTCATAATTAAAAAAATTTATAATCTATATAAATATTTTATACAAAATTTTAAATTAACGTATTTACAATTAAATAAAAAATTCAATAAATAACTTTAATTAAACTTATAAATTTATTAAAATAAAAAAATTAAACCTTACCATTGGTAATTCCAGCCGAAAAGATGTACAAGATTCGGCAATTTCAGCCGAACATTACCAAGGTCATCGGCAATAAATGCCCATGCCTCCAACAAATTTTTTTTTCCGGCAATTTCGACCGAACACCCCTACTTTTTTTTTGCATTCGATACAAAAATTTTGAAATAATTTTTATTTATAATTAAAAAAATTCATAATCTAGATGTATAATATAAATATTTTGTACAAAAATTTAAATAAATATATTTACAATTAAATAAAAAAATTCAATAAAGAACTTTAATTAAACTCATAAATTTATGCATATTATAGGAAGAAAAAAAATTATTAAAACAAAAAATTAATTACTTACCATATTGATAAATTAACAGAAGTAACCTTCCCCACATCTTCGGCATTCTTCGCCGAACATAACATCAATCGGCAATAATTGCCTACCCTCCCCCACCTCTTTGTTTTATCTCCATCATAAATAGTTACCTCAATCGTTAATAATTACCTATATCGACAATAATTACCGAACTACTCCTTTTTTTTTAAAAAATTATAAATGATGTAATAAAATTTTATAATATAATTTTTATCTATAATTGAAAAAAATGTCATGATCTAGATCTATATTATATATAAATTTTATGTTACAAATTTTGAGTTTTTCAAAAGTAGCATTTAAATGAAATTGTATTGATAAAATTTGATACATTCCCATCTGTTAAAAATACCGATGCTAAATCTTAACTAATTTAAATTATTTGTAAATAAAAATAATTTTAATCAATATCTATTATAAATATATCTAAAATATATAAATTATATATACTAATGAATATTTTTAAATCAATAATATATGATTTATTATGAAACAAATAAGTTTTTGTCAAAAGTAGTCATTATTTTAATATTTTAAATCTTATTGAATTAAATTTATACAAAAATATATCGATAGAAAACATATGTATGGAGGTTAGGACAAAATTTGTTTTCCATCGAGTAAATATTTGTTTTCCAAATAACAAAAACTGTATACTATCATTTGATTCGAAAAGATTTGAAATAGTAAAATAATGCCTACTTTTGACAAAAAAATATTTGCTTGACAATGAATCATATATTATTGATCTCGTTGGTATTTCGGTATGTTTTGGCCGATAGTAGTGGAATCATATACAATGAATCATATGCTAGTGGGGATAGAAAATTATTGTGACTTCGGTAAGACTGATCGATAGGATATGACCAAGTTGTGTACGTAGAATAAATATACTGTTGCAAATCTTTGTAAATCAAATTATTTTAGGATGGTATGTGGTTCTCGTGAAATTGGGAACATAAAATTTTTTGTTAGAAGCGTAGACATGTGTATAATTATTGTAGTTTATATGTGATTCAGATGCGTATATAATTATTGTAGTTTCTGTTCGAATCCTTGTATATACACGAACAACTTATAATTTATATTCTCCAACTCATTATTTCTATTCTGCAGAGTAGGAATTATTAGTTGAATGTCGCGATAAAATTTTTTAATATTTATTAAACACTCAGAATGAATAATAAATTTGGAAGTTCTTCAAACTACGAAGAGTTTGAAACTTCGATAGGATACGATGAGTTCGAAAGTCCGATGAACTACGAAGATGGAGTTAGAACCCCATCGTACTATAATGATAGATTTACAATACCGACAAGCTATGGATACGTAGAAGATATACAAATGCATTCTCCCAATATTAATTACAACTTCAACGAAGAGGTAAAATATATTTTTTTTAGTATTGTAAATTATGGCGACAAATTTAGTTAGATGACATTAATAGTTTTTTTATTATATTATTATGGTAAACTCTTTTTTTCAGGATATGGAGAATACATCTTTTACGATTCAAAATTATGAGAGACTTTTTGTAACAGATCAAATATTTTCGGATCGAGATGAACTTGTGACATGGGTTAAGAGAATAGGTAGAATGTGACATGGATCGAGATGAACTTGTGACATGGGTTAAGAAAATGGGTTAAGAAAAAAAATAGTATAGGGGTGGGTAGAGTCCCGATAAGATGTGAACGAAGTGGAACGTACGTCCGTACTAGACCAACAGATATCGAAGGTGCACATAATATATGTTCTAAAAAAAATAATTGTTCTTTTTTTATTATTGGTGTTGAAAATAATAACGGTGGATGGTAAGTGGTAGTTAGGAACGGGACACATACTCACGAATTGGCTAATTATGACCAAAGACATGCTATTCTTGGTATGTTGACAGAAAATGAAGTTCAATTTGTTGATGAACTTATCACAGCTAACGTAAAGCCAAGACAAATCATACTGCTTCTTAAAAAATAATTTGGAGGTAATGTAAGTATGAGAAGGCATATTTATAATGCTCGACAGAAGCTTAGGTCTGAATAAAATGAACGGTCAAACAATGTTATAACATGTTATAAGTATGTTGGTTGAGAATCATTATTTTCAATAGCATCGAAGTGAGCCGCAATCAAACGTAATAAGTGAACATCTGTTTGTACATCCCGTATCTGTTAACATTTTACGTGCATTTCCTTTTGTTTTGCAAATGGATTGCACGTATAAGACAAATAGATGTGGAATGACCTTACTTGAAGTTGTCGGACTAACACCAACACAATTGAACTTCAACGTTGCATGTGCATATATGTCATCTGAGAAGGAGAAAAATTATTTTTGGGTACTTGAGAGATTGAAGGGCTTAATGGATCCATATATGCTTCCAACCACCATTATTACCGACCGAGAACTTACTCTTATTTTAGATGTGGAATATATTTTTTCTACTTCAAAACATTTATTATGTAGGTTTCATGTGAATAAGAATGTGGAGGAAAAGTGTAAGAAACTCTATGGTCGTTCATCGTTCGCACGTGGTTTTATGTCACGATGAAAAATTTTGATAGATGCCATGGACGAACAAACATACGAGGAACGACTGTTGTCAATAGAAGAAGATTACAGAAGCATGCCGAGCCTAATTTCATATCTAAAGACGAATTGGCTACAACCATACAAACATAAAATTGTTGCTATATTCTTTGGTGACGTGTTTCATATCCATCAGCTTACAACGAATAGGTATGATTTATATTTTATCGCTTAGTATAGATGATTTAGCTTCTTCAATGTTGATAAAGTCAAATACTGAATTTTTTTTATGAATAGGGTTGAAGGTGCTCATGGATCTTTAAAAATATTTCTGGAAACATCACGGGGTAGCTTTAATACAGTGCACAAACAAATGCACGCGTTCCTAGAATTACAACATGATGAGATAAAAGCATCACTGGAGAGGTCTTGGTTCAATACTCCTCATTTTGCTACAAGTGATCTTTATGCCAATTTAAGGGGCCATGTTTCTTTATATGCAATGGAGTTGGTGAACAACGAGTGTCAGAGACTTGATCATGTACATACGGATAATGATTTATGCGGATGTTACATGCGTCGTACGCACGGGATGCCATGTACGCATGAGATTAAAACATACATTCATAACTACATGTCAATCTCCCTATTGGCTATTCATCCGTTTTGGAAGAAACTTGACATAGATGGGCCGATTACTCCACCGAGACCCCAAGAACCATTAGAGGTTACATCTCATTTAGTCCATATTTCCATGGAATCTGTTATGCGCCAGCCATCGGAAATATAGAATCAGTTGGCCAGAGAGATATTTAATATTGCAGTTTCTCAGAGAACACCTCTCCATGAGCCACCAGTACGGCAACACAGGGGTCGCCCAAGGAACTCCACCAGAAGGAAACAATCTAGTTAGGAGTATACAGAATGACAATTTTCTATTCGTCCCAAATCAACTCAACATCGGGGTCGGGGTCGAGGTCGAGGACGACAATCGGCATTTCTGTCATCAGGCCAATTTCAATTTCCATACGTGACTCAGATGAATCGACATATAGTTCCTTATATTAGTAGCTGGTGTAATGTTTTAGGAGATGAGAATTGTGGTTTCAGAGCATTGGCTTCTATTATACTAGGAGATGAAGAATGGTGGGTTCAGATTCGTACCGACTTATATCACGAGATATTGGCAAGAAGATAGTTGTATGAGAATGTGTTTGTATATGAAAGGGTTGATCAAGTTCTTAATATTATTGCCCATTGGGAAGGGCCAGCTCCGGTGGCACATCGGATGGAAATGCCTGATATTGGTCATGTCATTGCAACCTGTTACTGTGTGTTGTTCGTATATTACTCATTGCATGCATGCAGTTCATTCCTACCTTTAGTGGCTATGAACGGAATTCAAGGTCCTGAAAATGAAGTCACTATATTTTTCTTGTAAGACATGAGTCACTACATATCGGTGAGCACTAAGTTTAATGAATATTTTTCCCATTTTAATATTACATGAATGGCTAACATAAAATATATTTTTTCAATAGGTATATCTTTTAGAAAATTTTTCACTCCCACTAGTACATACAAATTGGAATAGATATCATGATAGCAGCGTTTCAACATGGAATACCCAATATTCTTCAAGATTAGAACAATGGCGTGCATTGGTACATGATGACACACAAGACCCTCATCCTTTATCTTCGGACTCAACTTTAATGTAGAATTGTTGTAATTTTTTCTTTCTTTATTTGTGTTTACATCCTTTTGTAACATGTATGTGCTAAATTTAATAAATATATCCTAATTTCTATCATGAAGATCTAAACTGTGGATATATAATAAAACACTTTACTCGTGTAATTAATGAATAAGGATGGGAAGATATTGATTTATTAATAAAACACTTTATTCGTGTTGGAAAATACTGGACCTTCTTATTTTTCTTTGAATTCTCAATCAAATGTTGACTTTTGAAAACTGAGATTTTATGAGCTGACATAATAACACGGTTGTCATCATTATGAAGCTCATTCCTACCATGTCTCTTATTCCTTCGTTATCTCTTGATGAAATTTGAACACAAATAGTCTAACCTAACATATAAATCTTATACATCAATGATAAAATAAAAACGATACCTGGCATTAATTCTAACAAACATATGTTAATATCTTTACATACCAATACGGTAATATATCAAGTTCATTACAAATGACCACGCCGAGGTGGAGTAACTCTTAAATCACGCACAAGGGTTTCGATACATGTAACTAACTGCTCATAATTTGGAGTTGGCTCTCCCCTCCAATACAATCGACGGATAGCTTTACATGCTTTGTTCAGATGTTTTTCGGCTGGTATGTGATGATCATCGTTCGCATGTTCAGCCAAATACTCTTTCATCGTAGCCAATATATATCTATGAGTTTTCAGAACATACCAATCCATATAATCATCAGCCACATCCCATGGGTATTCAACCGCTGGTCCAAAAATATCCGGGCTCAATATATGTTCATACCTCAAGAATCATTAGCCGAGCATGTGTGCATAGTATACTTTGTACTTCTTGAGGGAAGGACCTCTGTATGAGTTTCTATTTGGCTTGATGGGCTCCTCAAGGATGACTTGTGTATAACTGAATTGCCGTGTCACTCTATCGAGCATATGTGGTTCAACTTTCTCCAAACAATGACACAATCGTGAAAGAATGCCATACGACAATATCTATATGGATCTGCTACTTCGTACAGATCCCAATTGACCTTTCACCAAAATATTAAAGTAAATAAGGATATCACAAACATAATATTGTAACAATATAATATTTTAGCATACCTTTAACGCAGACATAACATCAATCTTTGCGCGAAAGTACTCGAGCATCTCCAATTTATTTTTTAATTTCTGGCCACAAGACCACCTTATACAACGAGCATGGTCTAGATCATACCTAGATCTTTCCACTCCAAACCCCGGAAAGTATTCATATATCCATGCCTGTTATAATATTCGATTTTTAGAATTATAACGAATATAGAGTATGTAATATATATATATATATTGATTATAAAATTACCTGTAATAGAGTGATACATCCCGACATTTTGAGCAGCGTCGGCTCTAGAAGCCATACCAAGTTGTCGATATAAAAAAAGAAAGCGTGGCTGTACCCCATACATAACCTTCAACCCAGCTAAGATCTTAAAGAAAAAATAATAAAGTATAGATTAACTTCATGAACTGTCTTATCGACAAACAACGATAAGCCGATCAACCATAATATATACCCGATTACTTTTTCCTCATCCCTTAACTAGTATGATTCACATACTTCTTATAGCTATTTAAATGGAAGCCCGCCCTTTCAAGTGACTTCATTCACTTGCATTTCCTCCATCCCAAATAAGGCACTAATTGCACCAATCATTTGCCCACGCGTGTCCGTTGTCATGTCTAAATGTAATGGATGACCATCAACTCGTAGCCCTAATATACGATGTACATCTAAAAGAGTGATTGTCATCTCCCACCATGGCATATGAAAGCTATTAGTGTTTGGTTGTCATCTCTCAATAAATGTTTAAATAAGTGGTACGTTCACATGCTCAAATGTGCAGGATGGAAGGTGTGATAATCCTGTTCGTTGTATCAGAGCAAACATCCAATCATTGACGCTTCCTAGAAAAATTTTTAAAACCTCCTGCCTCGTGTGGATCTTGGGACAACCCCGATCCTGATCAATACAATAAACAAATGTAATGCATATATATAATTGATTACATTTAAAAAAATAATTAAGAAATAATGAATATGATAAACTTAAATTTCCTAACCATAAATCTAAAGTTGCGTGACCGCCAAAGCTAGGAATCAAATCAGGGATTCTTGGACCTCTAGGACATGGCCCAAGCAAGTACCATTCATCCTTTAATTGTATGTTCTCTTCATCTTTACTAGCATCACCAACATCCCTATCATGATAATCTCTATCCTCCTCCTCCTCCTCATCATCATCATCGTCATCGTCATCATTACGCACATAAGTCGATGACGATGCTCCACTAGTAATGTAGGGTAATGATGCTGGCAAATCTAATGATGATCTAGATCCACCAACAACTGTTGGGTAAACTGAGGATGATGTTACTCTCATCGCAGGCTGCATCGGTGAGTTAAGAAAATTTATATATTCTGTAGATAATGGAAAACCTCATGACTCGGAAACTTTAACCCTTGAACCTCCCACCCCCAAACTTCCAAACCCAAAACCTCCGTACCTTAAACCTCCAGCCGCTGAACCTCCATACCCAGAACCTCCCACCCCAGAACCTCCATACCTAGAACCTCCAACCCTAGAACCTACAAACCCCGGACCTCCTCCCCACAAACCTACGTACCCTCCAAACCTCGTAGTGCCAACATCAGCCACAAATGATGGACGACCTGCAAAGCCTGCAAATGATGGAAATTTAGGACCTTGTTGACTAGACCTTGGTTCTTTGGGAACTTCTGCATATTCTTGTTGTTCTAGTGCTTCTTCCGGTTTTTGTTCTCTAGAATTCTTACCTCGTCATAATCCTTTGGTAATACTCCTTTTGAAATTTCTCAAACAAGCCATTGGCGTAGGTAGCTCAGTAGCAGTTTTGTTACGTTGTGAAGAAGTAGTAACATGACGTCTATCGGTTCTATCTACTACCTTGTCTTGTCTGTGACTCATCTGAATTTCAATAATAAATGCATAAAGTTAATTATAATTACGTATATGAATTGAAGGTAATACGTGATAACATAAATAAAACCTAATTACATATATGAAATTAATATAATTAATAAATATCAACCCATATTATGATAGCGAAAGAGATATGTATACCCAACCATATAACTAAAATACAATATCTTAAATTAATCCTCTACTTTATTAATTAAATATATCAACAATATTTGTATTACTTACTAGTAGGAGTTTAGTATAATATAACAACTAAAGTATACTTAATTATGGTATGTCCCAATATTTTTTTCCCAATAATCCAACCAAATTTATCCAAATATATTCCATAAAAATTAGCAAACTAATTAAATATAATACAAACATAAACATATTTAATCAATTATAAATAGATTTAACAAAAATATTAAACAAATCTAACCTATTATCCTATTAATATAATTAAAAACATTCACCAATAATCCCCATCACATAACAATATTTAACATATTTAATGAAAATATAAATAAATCTAATAAATATCTAATCATATATAAATAATATAATAACATACTTAACAAAGTATTAACAAATCTATAAACATAATAAAAAAATTTAATCAACTTAACCATACTTAAAATATATCATTAAAAAATATCATTAATAAACCATAATTAATATATACAAATTACATATCCTAATAAATTGCCAAAACTCTACAATAGAGAGATAATTTACCGAACATATCTTTAATTAAATTATGAGAGCATAATTAATCTAATTAATAAACCATAATTAATATATATAATTACACATCAAAGAAATAGCCAAAACCCTAAAATAGATAGAAAGTTTACCGAACTTATATTTAATTAAATTATGATAGCATAATTATTATAATTAATAAAACATAATTAATATATATAATTACACATCAAAGAAATAGCTAAAACCCTAGAATAGAGAGATAATTTACCGAACCTATATTTAGTTAAAATATTAGTACATAATCAATATAATTAATAATTCATAATTAATATATATAATTATATATCCTACAAATAACCAAAACTATAGAATAGAGATATTATTTACCAAACCTATATTTAATTAGAATATTAGAGTACAATTAATATTATTAATAAACTATAATTAATATATATAATTTTACATCCTAAAAATAACCAAAATCCTATAATAGAAAGATAATTTACTAAAACCTAGATTTAATTAAAATATAAGAGTATAATTAACAGAGTATAATAAATCTAAAAATATATTTTCTAAAATTAATCAATTAACCATAATCAAAATATATTATTAAGATAAATTATAATTAATAAATTATTATTAATAAACATAATTATAATTATAATTAAGATAATTAAGATGAAACCCTAGACGAGACAATATACAGCTCGAGCATCAGCAGAGGAGGCCGAAGCTGATGCATATGCATCGACGTGTTTGGCCGAAGTCCACCCCTGACATTGGCACAATTTGCCGAACCCAGCCACCTACATCGGCAAATTTAGCCGATCTTAACCCCATTCATTCGGTAAATTTTGCCGAAACCCAGCAACCACATTGGCAGATTTTATCGAAACTCATGAGATCCATCGGCATATTTCGCCGATCTCGCCCTACTAGATTTTTTCTTCTTACATCTACGATCTAATTAATAAAAATAAAATTTATACTTACACATTTATAAATTAAAAAAATTAAACTCAGATAGTTAAACATTATAAATTAAATATTAAAATTAAAAGTAAAACTTACCTTAAACCTGATGCTGGAAAAACATTTAGCCGAAATGATGAAGTGTTTCTCGTAAAAGGTAGGAAGCAAGAGAGAAGAGAGAAGCAGGAGAAGAAGGTAGAAAGAAGGTGTCGGCGGCGAAGAAAGTAAATAAAGACACAAGGGTATTTTAGTCATTTACCGGGCAAATGTTTTCTACACAGTAAAACTGCGTTTCCCATATAACAGCTACGCAAAAAAATTGAACGGAAACAGTTTTCGGCTATTTGGTTACTCAAAAAATAATAAAAAATATATATAAAAAAGGTACAAAACTATTACTTTAAAGCTTTCCTCAACAAAATTATAGGAAAGTTGTGAAAAAAATTAAACACCGAGTATGGAACAATTTAGATAAAAACATTGTTTAAGACATTTGTCCCTGTGGTAGTTTGCTTGCGGTATTGGTGATTGTAGTTTTATTTCTTTTGAAGGACATACAATTCCAGTTTCTAGCTCAACCATATCTACTTTCCTTTTGTTTTCATTATTCGTTTTCCCACAACCAACCAGAATGAAGGTTTATATTATCTCGAACTTTTTTTCCATTTCATTTTCTTGCCTTTTTATTTTCTTTTCCATAAATTTTTCGGGAACAAAATAGAGCCTAAAGAATATAATAAGTAAAATAATATTTTAATTACAATAACTTAAAATAATATTAATTATAAATATGGTTATATTATTTGATTATAATAATTTCAATTTTAATTTTATAAAATATTATAATAATAATTATCATTATTATAGTAAATAAAATAATAAAACATCAATTAACTCAACCTAAAATAAACGTTAACCTAAAAAAATATTAAAAAAAACTTAAATAAATATTAAACTAATGAAGAAAAATATCAACCTAAGTTTAAATAAATATTAATCCAAATACAACAATCAATAGATATATGAGTGAATAGTATATTATAATTTATTTGTTATACTTAAATATTAATTATTACTAATTGATCTTATACATGTCTTTTAAGATACACCTACATACATGATAGAATTGGTCAAGATAAAGATATGGTGTAAAGAAGAAAAAGAAAAAGAATAGATAGATATGGTATATTTATAGAAAATCTAGAAAATTGCCCAAAAACATTGAAGATATGATCAAAAAATCGATCTTGATCAGCTAATGATAATAATTATCAAAGGAAGATCGAACACTCAGGACTTTATTAAAGAACAACTGCGTTTGAGAGAGAGATATTTAGAGCAAGAGAAAACACAGAGTGAAAAAGAGAGAACACGGAGCGAAGATAAGAGAGAGAGAGAGAGTGTGTTGTATTATCGATGAAAGAACAATCAGGAACTGTCTAAAATTACAACTTAAGGAGCTTTTATATGAGCTCCCGAACCCTCGCCTATTAGTAACCGAGGTGGGCTAGAACAACCTATCAGCCCATTTAGAACTTAACCTACTAAACAATTATAACTCGGTTATAACTCTAAATAAGTATATGGGTCCAGCTTGCTAAAACTATAACTAACCCGATTACAATTGATACATAAATAAATGTAATAAATGTTACAATTTATCCTAAGTTCCCATCAACTATAATTATAATGCTAATTATAGAAGTTAAGGAACTGCATAAGCAGTAGTCCTGCTAACCCAATGTGGGTCGGGTGGCTATCTATGTGAATAAACACTTAACTCTACTAGCATCTGATGTAGCAATTACGTCATATGGGAATATAGCATTTTATCTAACAGTACAGTTGCATCATTTTCCAACAACTGCAATATCACCTACCTTATTTTCATAGCCAAACACGGAAAAGGGAAAATAGTCAAGTGTAGTTAACATATCACAATTAATTAGAATACTACTCAAATAATAATTAAAATTATTAGGATACATATTGTTTCCCTCTTCTTGGAGAGGTTTTGTCTCTAAAATTTTTGTTATTCTAATAAAGGGATATAAATAAAAAATATTGGAAGAATTACTTATATTACCAAACTTAGTGGGTAAATCAATCTTATATGCATTATCATTAATCTTTTAAAGAATAATAAAATATAGATCACCTATTGGATCTAATTTAGACTTCTTAAGGTTTGGAAACCATTCTTTCCTTAGATAAACCCATACTAGATCCTCATGTTAAAATACAACCTTTTTTATTCTTTTACTAGCAGTATTAGCCATTTATTGAACTTTATGATAGATTTTCTTACTCATTGAGTCATGTAATGCTTTCATTTTATTGGCATGAGATTCAACATCAAAATTGTGCAAATCAGAAGTAGGTAGTGGAACTAAGCCTAGAGGAGTGAATGGATTAAAACCATAAACAATCTCAAAAGGAGATTTCTTAGTTGTGGACTTTACAACTCTATTGTAAGTTCTACTTGAGGTAAAATGGATTTCCATTGTTTAAGATTCTTCTCAAGGATGTCCCTCAACATATTTTCCAAAGTTCTATTTACTACTTAAGTTTGCCCATCAGTCTAAGAGTGACAAGTAGTGGAAAACAACATCTTAATACCTAATTTACCCCATAACACCTTCTAAAAATAACTTAAGAATTTAACATCCCTATCAAATACTAAGGTCTTAGTTACTCCATACAACTTAACCACATTTGAGAAGAATAAATCTGCTACAATAACAACACCATTAGACTTGCTGTAGGATATAAAATGTGCTATTTTAATAAACCTATCAACCTCAACTAGTATTGAATCCTTATCTTTACTAGTCCTAGGTAATTCAAAAATAAAATCTAAAGAAACATCAGTCCATTATTGGGTAGGAATTGGTAAGGGAGTATATAGACCAAAAGGTTGGGTAGTATACTTGACATGTTTACAAGACACATAATTCACGCAATGCTTCAACCCATATCTTTCCATATGTGGCTAGTAAAAATGATTAGTTAAAACATCTAGTGTCTTTTGAAGACCAAAATGTGCCATTAGACCACCACTATAGGTTCCCTGAATCAACAACTCTCTACATGAATAGTTAGGCGCACAAAGCCTATTTTTCCTATATAAGTAACCATCAAAGAGGTAATATTTCCCCTAGGTAGCACTACAGCTATAATACAATTCCTTAAAATCATAATCATCCTCATAAAGTACCTTAATATGAGAAAAACCCCAATAAATTGGCATTTACTATATTTAGCAAAGTGCCAAAGTGTATTATCTAGATAATGCATCAACAACTATATTATCACCTTCTTTCTTATACTTAATAACATAGAAAAAACTCTCAATAAATTCTATCCACTTTCCTTGTCTCTTATTCAACTTATACCGAGTTTTCAAATACTTAATAACCTCTTGATCAATGTTAATAATAAATTCCTTAGGCCACAAATAATGTTACCATACTTCTAAGATGTTGACTAAGGCAAACAACTCTTTCTCATAAGTAGAATAAATTTGTGTACTACTACTTAGTTTCTCACTAAAATAAATAATTGGCTTACCCTCTTGAGAAAGAAAAACCCCAACTCTAAGCCCTAAAGAATAAAAATCAGACTCAAACATCTTATCAAATTCTAATAACACTAATACAGGTTTCTAAGTTAATTTTTCCTTAAGTATATCAAAGTCCTTCTACCACTCTATTTAAGCTCATTATCTTTCTTAGTGACAAGAGTTAAGGGTGTATCCAATGTACTAAAATTCCTCACAAACCTATGGTTAAATGAACATAAACCGTGGAAATTCCTAACCTAAGTAATAGATTTAGGTACTAGCCAATCCTAGATTGCTTTGATTTTATCCTTATCAACTAAAATTCCATCCTTACTTATAATAAATTCCAAAAAATATTATACTGTCTAAACAAAATCCTGACTTAGACAAATTATCATATAATTGTTCCCCCTTTAAAGACATCTAAAACTGTTTTAAGATGCTTCAAGTGTTCAACCATAGATTTACTATAAATGAGTATGTTATCAAAGTATACAACCATAAACTTCCTAATAAAATTCATAAGGACATGATTCATGAGCCTCAAAAAAGTATTTGGAGTATTAGTTAACTCCAAAAGGCATTCCTAACCACTCATATAACCCAAAGTTCATCTTAAAGGAAGTTTTCCACTCATCTCCTAGTTTCATTCTAATTTGATGATAACCACTTTTTAAATCAATTTTAGAAAACACCATAGCCCCATGTAATTGATCGAACATTTCATCACGCCTAGGTATAAGATACCTATACTTAATGGTTATTTTATTAACAACCCTACTATCTACAAACATCCTCCAACTTCCATTATTCTTAGAGACTAAAAGAACAAGTACAACACAAGGACTCATGGACTCTCTAATGTATCCCTTATTCAATAATTCAGTAACTAACCATTTCAAATCCTTCACTTCCTTAGGATTAGCCCTATATGCAAGCCTATTGCATATAACATCCCCTAGAATGAAATAAATTTTGTGTTCTATATCTCTTAAAGGGGTAAGCCATGAGGATTCTCTTCTAGAAATAAATAAAAGTATTCACTTAGTAAATCCCTAAAATTACCAGGTAAAGAATCTAGTAAATCTGTATAACACTCACAGTATTCTATAAACACTGTCAAATATACAACATTATGTTCACCTAAAGTACATTCAACCTCACTTTTCTTAGCAAAAAATCCTATATATTTCTTAGACACCTTAAAATTATCCCTAAAATATAAATTCTAATTGTTTAACTCCTCATAATCAGATTTCATCTTTACTTGATTATCATAAATTTTCTTTGGGGTAAGGGGTGCTAATGTAATCTTCCTATTATCCTTAAATAATTTATACCTATTATTGTACCCATCATGAGTAACTTTCCTATCATACTGGTGAGGCCTTCCTAACAATAGATGGACAACATGCATTGACACTATATCACACAACATAGAGTCCTCATATTTCCCCTATTTCAAATTTACTAGCATTTGCCTATTAACCTTAACATCCCCCAATTCATTTAACCATTGAAGTTTACAAGGTTTGGGGTGTTTAGTAGTTCATAATCCTAACTTAGACACTAAAAGTGTGTTGGCAACATTAATGCTGAAATGCCCCAAAAATTTATAATTTAAAAACATTATAGTTAAATAATATTTTATTAGGAAAATTATTTTAATAAATTATTTTACTAAAATAAAAGGAGATTTATTAGGGATAATTAATAAGGAATTTTATAAATATGTTAATTAGAGGAAATTTGGGTATTTTAACTAGTTAAAGATTTTAATTTGGGAATTTATTTAAATAAATTATTTTATTCAAATTAAGAAAGAGAAAATAGTTTCAAAGTAATGTTAATTTTAAAAATAATTTAATTAAATAAAATTAGAGTGATTTATTAAATTAAAATGGAAATTTTGGAAAATCTTTTAAAAATCCTAATTTAGCCTAAAAAGGGGTTTAAATATTATTGTATTTAAATATTATTATTTTTAAATACCCCAAATATTTTAATTTATTTATTTAACCCAACCTTCCTATTTTTCTCTCCTCCTTTTTCCTTTTTCCTTTTCCTTCTTCCTTTTTCTTTCTTTTCCTTCTTCTTTTTCTTTTTTCTTTTCTTCCCCGAATTGGGCCTGTTGCGCTGGCCCTGTCCCCTTTTCTCCAATCTTTTCCTTCGGCGTGGCCTGGCCCGCATGTCGTCATCTGTCCTCCCCCTCTCCACGCCGCGTTTGGACTCCTTCTTCCTCCCGAACACTGCGTTTGATTTCATTCTTTTACCATTGCATTCGACATCCCCAGAACGCCGTTCTTTATCCCTTTTTACACCCAAAACTCGTCGTTCTATTTAATGAACATAACCTTCACGCCGAACCGCCCGATCCCTTCTTTTCTTTTTTTTTCTTTTCTCCCCTGAACCGCCGGTTCACCCACCCAGTTGCCTTTTTCCTCTTCTTCCCTGACGCCATAACTGCAAGCTCCCCACCTCCCCTGAAAATGGCGCCGCCGGCCACACGTGTCGTGACCGGCATTTCTCCCGCCCAATCTCTTCCCCTCGGCGCACACTTCAATTTGAGCTGCCCCACTAACCTTTTATTCTCCACGGCAAATTTTGAAAATTTTGCCGCTCGATCGACACTATAACCATCCCATTTCTCACCATATTTGACCTCCTGGTAACTCCCACAACTCGAGCCTACCCTCCAATACTATAAATACCCCTCGTATGGCTCAAAATCGAGCTTTCTTTTCCCGAAAACCCTAAGTACAACCGGTGCGCCACCGCCACTTTAGACGCCTCTTTCTCCGCCGTTAGCCAACCTCGCCGCCTCTTCTTCCTCCCAAACTCTTCCCTGCAACACCCTCTAATTAACTAAACCATCTAAACACTTCGATTCTCCTTTCACGGGCCTCCATAACTGTGCAAAGTTTGCTAGTTCTCTCGCTAGAAATTTCTACCCCGAAACCTTAAACCACTGTCCACCACCACATCCGCCACTTCTGCCACCCTCTAAACCACCCAATATCTCCTGCTAAGTCTCCTCCATCGATCCATAAACTTATTTTATTTCTCTCCTTCCCCCTTACTGCTTTTTCTTCATTTTCACCCCTCTTAGATCACTTTTCCGGCCACCTCCGGGAACCACCGCTGGTGCCACCCATCCCCTCCAACTCAAGGTGAAACCCTAGACCTTTTAAACACTTCCTTTCAATTTATTGATAATTATTCTACTTTTATCCTAATTTTTAAGGTTAATTCAATTTTAATTATTATTATTATTATTATAATTATTATTATTATTTTTATCAACTTAATCCTAATTGCTAAATTTTTTTGACAGGTTTGGGAGCATTCTTGAGTTAGATAAATTATTATTCTCGAATTTTGGTTATTTAATGGAATTATTACATGTTTACTATTATTATTAATAATAATATTATTAGTGTAATTATTTATTTAATATTGTAATTATTCCAAGAGGGGTAGAAACCTAAAAATTTAATTAAGTCTCGCACCTTTTCTTTTTATTACTATTATTAACATTTTTAACATTATTACTAATTATATTATATTATTATTATCTTTATTAACTTTTATATTATAAGTATATATACAATATTAATATCATTATTACATTTTTAAATAGTATTATTATTAAATGGAGTGGTTTTGAAAGCCACCTTGTAATTTTAAGAATTATGGTATTATTAATATTAATATTCTACTAATAAGAGTATTATTAATAATGTTTTACTTTTATTATTATTATTATTATTATTATTATTAATATTTTGGTGAAGGGTAGAAACCCTTGTATCACCACCCTTTCGAATGAAAATAATAATTTATTTGTATTTTTAAGTAATATTTTGTATAGTTAATTATTGTGTAGTATTGTTTTAATTAAAAACCAAATCTTAGAATAAGTTAGAGAGTAATAAAATTTTATAAGGGAGCCTAATTCTAGTATACTTTTATATAATAGGTGAACCCAGTCAAACCCCTTAAGTGGAATAGGAGCGTGCTCCAAGACCGGTGTCGTTTTAGGTAAGGGTTTACTAAGGCCATTTGTGTGTTTATATGCATTATGTGTTTCATTTGCCATGCATTCTATGTTTATTATTATTAATTAATTCATATGTGGCATGATTATAGAGTTGAAGCATGTTGGTGTGAATAAATTGTGGCATGAGAATTATGCGTATGTTTATGTCATTATTGTATGATATGGCCTTAAGACATGCATGTTAGGGTTGTGCATGAAATGGCATAGTGTTAGGGTTGTGCATGAAATGGCATGGTGTTGAGTTTTGCATAAAATGGCATGGTGCTAGGGTTTGCATGGAATGGCATGGAGTTAGGGTTTGCAAGAAATGGCATGATGTTAGGGTTTGCATGGAAGCATGTCTACGTGGAGTTAGGGTTGCTTATGAATTAGGGTTTGTATGGAAGTGTGGTATAAGTGAAGCTAGGGTTTGCATATAAATTAGGGTTGCATGGAAGGGTGGTCTATGTGAAGCTAGGGTTTGCATATGAATTGGGGTTGCATGGAAGTGTGGACTACGTGAATCTAGGGTTTGCATGTGGATTAGGGTTGCATGGAAGTATGTCTATGTGGAGTTAGGATTTGCATGGGAGATAGGGTTTGCATGGAAGTGTGGTACGTGGAGTTAGGGTTTGCATGGGAAATAGGGTTGCATGGAAGTGTGGTTTATGATGAGTTAGGGTTGCATGGGAGCTAGGGTTGCATGGATTTAGTCATGCATGTCTAGGCAAATGTTTGTGAATGACAAATATTTTTGAATAAAATACTTAAGACACTAATCTCTTAAAGTGGAAGATTATTGAGCCGGGTCCAGACCGATCCACCGGTCAAGAATAGTGGTTAGGGTTTTACCCTATGTGTGACCGATCCACCGGTTATAATAGTGGTTAGGACATGAGGTCCTATGTGTGACCGGCCCACCGGCAATAATAGTGGGGTGACTCGAGCTCAATAAAAACAAACCAGATCATTAATGTTATCAAAAGATACTAATTACTTACAGTGGAACACCATGCGAGTAGGAACCAGACTGATCCACCGGTCAGGAATAGTGGTTAGGGTTTTACCCTATGTGTGAGCGATCCACCGGTAATAATAGTTGTTAGGGCATGATGCCCTATGTGTGACCGGCCCACCGGTTATAATAGTGGGGTGTTCCTGTACTCGTATGGATTTGATAAAAGGCATGGTGTGTATCGACTCCTGATAAAAGCAAGATTAAATAATTTAACCAGATCTTCTTGGGCCTTATGTGTGGACTTGTTGATTTTGGACCATGGTTTTCACCTTATGTTTTTTATGTACCATATGTATGGGTTGTAATTGTATGTGATTATTATCCTGCATGATTTAATGTGTTATATGTCGGCCTTAGTACTCAGTTACCTTACTCAGTACGTAGCATACTGATCACCCGTTTCATGGGTGCTGCTCATTCCCACGAGCAGAAGACCCTTTTTGACTTTGTGCAGGTGGGCAAGACATCACTCGGGGCTGTGGGTTGAGTTTGTTTTGGCTCAAGGTTCGAGAGTTGTGGCCATATTTACTCTTTATACTATGTATTTCCTTTCATTAGTGCTTTTGTAACAGATTTATCTATTCGGATATATTGCCTTGTATTGAGTATTTCAAATGATTATTGTATTGGTTGCAAGTTTATTTCTCTTTCGAAATGAATTATAATTCTTCACGCATACTCTGATTTCTTAGTTATGACCTTTCAATTCATTTTATGAACTCTTTGTTTGAGTTTAATAGTAATCCCATTTTAGCCTTAGCACTTGGTACTGAAACGGTCGGAGAGAACCGGTTTGGTGCTAAGTGTGGCGGTAACATCCCCAAAATTCACGATTTTAAATTAAGTATTTTAATTACTTCTACTTTAAAAAAATGTGTGAATTTTGGGGTGTTACAAATGCAATTTCCACTATCGATTGCCATATTAAAACATTTATCATTGATCAAACACCTAGTATGAAAGATATTGTCTCTTTGTATAGCATTAGGATCAGGTAACTTATTACTAGACAATGCCCTATGTATCACAAATATATCAAGGTTAACAGGTAGCTCAATTTCTTCATTAGAATCATCAAAGTTATTTCCCAACTTAGCACTCTCTAAATGCTCACTTTTAGATTGAGGATCAATATCACCGGATTCCCTAATTAAAATATTCCTTTTATTAGGGCACTCAGAAGCTATATGTCCAAGATCACCACACTTAGAACATTTAATATCCCTAACCCTTGTTGGTACATTAGTACTACTAGTTATAATGGTATTACCCTTATCATTTCTATTCCCAACTTTAGAATCATTGTTTTGACCTTTAAATTCAGATTTCCCATTATTCCTCCAATTACCCAAATTGTTACCATCAAAATTCTTCCTAGAGTTATTCTTAAATCCAAAACCAAGTGGTTTAAATTGCCTAGTCATTTTGATTAGCCCATCTATCTTAATAGCAATATTTACTATCTCCTCTAATGTCATATATGGATATAATTCTACTTTATTAGCAATCTCATAGTTTAACCCACTAAAAAACCTAGCCATGGTTGCATCTTCATCCTCAGTAATACTAGCCTTAATTAAAGCCATTTCTAACTCCTTAAAGTATTCACTAACAGTCCTAGTTCCTTGATTTAGAGTTTGCAATTTCCTATACATCTCCCTATAATAGTAATTAGGTATGAATCTCTTCCTCATCAATGATTGAAACTCATATTTAGGTTTATATTGAGATGACTGAATCATAATGTTGCCAGGTAGTGAGGGTAGTCCAATATTTTGGTTAGTTATCCATGATTGATATGCTGATTGTTCATCTATATAGGTTAGATTAGAGACATTAAATAGTAGTATGCTAACATCAATAGGGTTGCCCCATTGCATGACATATTCTACATAGTATTGTTTCCAATGAATAGAACCATGTCCAGTTGCATTCTTAATGTTTAAAATGTCTAGAAAATGACATGTTTCTAGAATAATTTGCCTCATGTCAAAATGTCTCAAGACACAATCTAAATAATATAGTTCAACAACCACATTGCATATTATTCGGCAATGCTTTGTTCATAAAGCACTTTATACTAAAATAATCAGTGGAAGAATTTTGTAAACATTAATGTAAGGCAACCATAACACTTGCTCAGTAACCACCCAAGTAGAAACACAAATATTAGAATTTCCTCGCTATTTCCTAGACCTAAAGGGCCATGTATAGTGAAAACTCTAATACTTATCCTTTTCCATGACCAAAGCTACATGAAGTTAATAATTAGTTAAATTAAAAATCTTTATAAATGAAAAGGCTAGCTTACAATTTTTATAATTAATACCTATAGGAAAATATAGCAACCAACAATATTTCTATTATTATGGTGTGATGCCAAATAAAGATACTATACAGACACACCAAAAAATATAAACCTTATAAACATTGATTTATATAATATTCATTACCTAATATCTTCCCCATGATCATAAGACACCATGCCCTAGAATGACCTACTATATCATCAACGATAGGATCCTCTAGCAAGATAGCAAAAATATTTGCGAGCAAGTCAAGAGACAATGATCTTCTTGTTAACTTATCCTCAGGTAGAGCTTGACTAGAAGTTTTCTCACAATATATAACACCCCAAAAATTCACTACTGAAAAATTTCATTTTATTAAAAGATTAGCGGAAGCAAAATAACAAACTGTGAATTTCGGGGATATTACCGCCACACTTAGTACCAGACCGGTTCACTCCTACTGTTCCAGTACCAAGTGCTAAGGCTAAAGAACAAAATATCAATTGCTAGAAATTCAAATCATCTTTAAAATCAGAGTAGCGCAAGTAAGCATTTACAAGAATAAAATCCACCAGTGGTGGTTACAAGAACAGGGATTTCATTTAAACTAGACATTAGAAGAGGAAGGATGAAACCCTAAAAGCCGGATAATCCTTACTCTCTTTCCTGTTACCCCCTTGAATAGCACCTGAAAATAAACCTATAAGGGATACTGCCTATTGAATAGGCAGGGGCCCCACGAAGGGAACCCGTTAGTACTATGGTACTGAGTAACCCTTTAAAACACACTTAAAAGCTAGCCCACAATATAACACATGATACAAAGCTATATACATATATAACAAGATGTGTATATATAACATTCACATAATTAACATCCACATCAGATATCAATAGGTCGTAATGCACAATTAATACTTCTGGGACTTAAGTCACATCATAGAGCAAAATCAATACATTCGGGCCTTAAGCCATTAATCTATCATTATTCAATCATCTCTCAGATTTTATACCCATGTGAGTGTAGGTACCCCACTATTATAGTCGGTGGATTGGTCAATTATAGGGTAGAACACACCTAACCACTATTATACGCCGATGGATCGGTCTCCAGGGCAAAATGCTCCTGGCCACTATTATTCGCCGGTGGACAGGTCTGGCTCCAACTCACATGGTGTTCTACTATACGTGATTAGTAGTTTTCCATAACTTCATTCACATACAAGCCTGATTTTATTAAGCTCGGGACCCCCACTATTATTGTCGGTGGATTAAAATATATATATCAATATCATGTAGGGCAACACGCTCCTGGACCACTATTATATCCGGTGGATCTGTACTCATAATCACTTGCTAGGGCAACACGCTCCTAGGCCACTATTATATCTAGTGGATCGGTACTCAATATCATAAGTTAACTGGGCCCGACTCATTAATCTTTCACTTTCATGATTAGTATTTTTCCATTTTTAATCAACACAACAAATCCATTTATTTGCCTCGGACGGGAGATGAAGAACCCGGGATACAAAGGTACACCGGTTATACTGGTGCATACAAGCCACCCAACACCCTTCAACTATGAACCCAGGGACGCAAAGGTACCCTGGTCGTACTGGTGCATAAAGCTACTCAGTACCCTACCGACAAGGGCACCTAATCCATAAGTATGCATACCCCCTAAATAGGTCCGTAGAGTTAGATAAAGTAAGATATAGGGCTTGACTGGGGCACAAAGGCACTCCAGCAAATACCAGAATAATCGTGGGCTAAACCACGTCTTTAGGGTAGCGACCCCTAAAGAGCCACCATTTCCGATCTCGAGGTCTTTCACTTTAAGTATTAGTGTCTTAATTAAAGGTGATCACGAAAGAGCACAATAGTGAGATACTTATTCACTTTCAATCATTCTGATATCATTAGTCATTTCTTATTCAAATGGTTATCCAAGATAACGCAGAGAAATCATTAAGGCCATCATAATCTCATATAATTCCGAATTAGGATTCGTTCTCGTGATACTTACTAATCATCAAATACTCTTACCTTACTAATCAGCGTTATTTGAGTCATATTATGAAATTCCACAATCACAATGACATGTTGGGTGCAAATTACTCATCTACCCCTTACTTATATCATTGCTAAGTCATCCCTTCCTTACTTGACAAATTACCATATTACCCTTTAGGTTGCATAATTTCCAAATTACCCATACTCGGTTTAGGTTACCAAGATATCTCCTACGTACGCTTTTTAGATCACCATTCACCCCTCATAATTGCTACACTTATCATATTTCCCATTTGGTTAGTTAGATTACCAAATTGCCCTTCTCTTTTGTTATAATTACTAAATTGCCCTTAAGTTTGATAAATTATCAAAATACCTTTCTTCATTATCATGATTACCAATTTACCCTTTTAGTTGGTTAAATAATTACCAATTTATTATTTAGTCGGTTAAATTACCAAATTGCCCTTCTCCATTATCATAATTACCAAATTGCCCCTTTAGTTGGATAAATTACCAATTTACCCTTTTCCATTATCAAAATTACCAAATCACCCCTCTCCGTTATCATAATTATCATTTTACCCTTCTCAATTATTAAGTTACCATTTTACCCTTCTCCATTATTATATATACCAAATTACACTTCTCCATAATTATAATTACCAATTTACCCCTCTCCATATTTATAATTATTAATTTACCCTTCTCCATAATTATAATTACCAATTTACCCTTCTCCATTTTTATAAATACTATATTGCCCTTCTATAATCATAATTTAATTACCAAATTACCCTTCGTCATTTTTATAATTACCAAGTTACCCCTTACTCCCAAGTTTGCCATAAATATCCTTTTATTTACAAAATTATCCTTTTATCTCTTACTTCCAAATTACCATAATATCCTTTTATTTATAAAAATTACCATTTTACCCCCTTACATCCAAATTTACCATATTACCCTTTTGCTTGCAAATTACCACAATACCCTTTTGCATCCAAAGTTACCATTTTTATCTTTTCTTACAAAATTTACCATTTTACCCTTCTTTTCCAAAATTTACCAATTTATCCTTTACTTCCAAAATTACCATAATACCCCTTTACTTCCAAAAGTACCATATTGCCCTTTTGCCTTCAAAATTACCACTTTAACCCTTTACTTATAAAATTACCATCTTCCCCTTTTCTTCCAAAATTACCATAATACCCCTAACTTCCATAATTACCACAATATGCCTTTTTACTTGTAAAATTACCATATTGCCCTTTACCTTCAAAATTACCACTTTACCCCCTTTATTACCTCACTTTTATTAAATTAGCATTACCACATAGAATAATAATATTAACACTCCATTAACAATATCCGACTCCACCAACTATTATATTTTAATGTAATACATATTAGTACCCACACATATTAGGCCATAATATAGCACAAGAAATATTAATAAAATGCCCTTAGGGCTTACAATAATATTATTCATGCATAAATGGTCACAATAACATAAAATAACATGGAGAAGTACTTAACACTTTCATTAATAATCAAACTCTTCCCTTAAGCAACATTTCCATACATGGCATATAAACTAACATACATTTTTTTTTCAATCAATACAAGCAAATATATATATATATATATATATATATATATATATATATATATATATATATATATATATATATATATATATCTTATATTAAACCACAAATATAAGGTATAATAACATAATAAAAATCCTAATGTGCTAACATATGTTTATCCATGTGTTTAAGTGGGGTTTAACGATTACCTTAGATCCCGTAAAAATTGAACCTTACCAGTATCCCGGTTAAAGATTCAAACTTTAAATAGTAAAATCAACACCTAAAAATAGTATCAAAACTTATCATGTTAGAAACAAGAATCCAAGCATAAAACTTTATAAAATTTAATTAATGAAACATTTAACTTAAAATGATATTAACCTTAAAAATTTTGTACTAAAATACTAAAGCATGCAACAGTTCATCCTGCTCATGCAGCATGAGCTGCATGTAAAATAAAAAGAAGGAAGTCTCGAAGAGGGGGTTAAAGGAGGAAAAATTAGTTATTTTTGGGTTAGTGGTTTGGGGCTAGGAAAGAAGATAGATAGGGGAGGTTTGGAGGCAAGGGAATGGTGTAGGAGTGAAGAGGGGGTGTAGGTGGATGCTGGGGATGGGTTATTGGTGGCCAAGGGCTGCGGAGGCGGTGGCGGCGAGGTGGCAAAGTTTGCTATCGGGTTAGGCGTGGATGAGAAGGAAGGAAAAGAGAGGGGTGCAGGGGCTGGTTTTGGGAAAATAAGGTATGGGGGTGGTAGAGGAGGTTACAGGGAGGATATTGGTGGTTTGGGTGGCGGTAGAGGTGGCCGGAAGGCGGCGGACGGATGGGTTGCAGGTGGGCTGCTGAGAAGGGGAAAATAGAGAGAAAAATAGGTGGGGAGGAAAAAGGGTTGCGGGATGGCTTGAGAGGGTGCATTGTGGTGGTGCAGGGTGGTAGTAGAAGGTGGCAGGAGGCACTGTAGGCTGTGGGTGTGGCGATTGGAGCGGTAGAGGGCGGCGGCGTGCAAAAACAAGGGCGAAAATGGGAGGAGAAGAAATGGGAGAAAGAGGAGATCGGGGGTAAGGGGCTCGAAAGGATGGGGCAGAAAAAGGCTGAAAGGGAGAAGAACAAGAAGAGGAAGGGTAGGGGGATATGTGGTGGTCGTGTGGCAACATTTAGGGTGGCAGGGAGAGGGTGACGAAGAGAAGGAAAGGGGAGCCATGCGGGATGGGGTGCATGGCTGCCTGGTTCCAAAATGGTGGAAAAATATAGGAGAGAGAGAGGGAGAGAGAGAGAGAGAGAGTTATAGGTGGTGGCAGTGGTTGCAGGAGGCGGTGGCCAACGTGCTGGAGGTGGCAACACTGGCCGACGAAGATAGGTCGGGGAGGATGTTGGATGGGGCATTGCTGGGTCAAGGCATTGGGAGAAGAAGAAGAAAGAAAGGGAGAGGGAGGTGCAGGCCGGTGCACGGGGAAAAAAAATCGAGTTGGGCCGGCCCATGGAGGAGGAGAAAGGAAAGAAAGAAAGGAGGAGGGAAAGTAGGGTTGTGACGCTGCGTCTGTGAAGGGGAAGATGGGCTGGAGGCCCAATTGAGCGGGGAAGAAGGGAGGCAGGCCTGGCCTGGCGGGCGGCCCGAGGGAAAAAGGAAAAGAAAGGAAAGAAGAAAAAGGGAGAAAAAGGAGGAGGAAAAGAAAAAGGGAAAAAGAAAGATGGGAAAATAGGGGAGAATAATATAATTTAATTTAAAAAATAATAAAATGTAATATTTTTGATAAATTATTTAATTTAATAATTTAATTCAATATAATTTAATATATTGGTTCAAAAGGATAATTTTAGTAAAATATTAGTTTGAAAAATTATTTAAATAAAGATAATATGATAAAATAACAAAATATTTATTTTTAATTTATTAAATACTCCTATCCACATTTATATACTCAAAAATCCATAAAATAATTAAACTAAATAATTTTAAAAGCTAATTTATTTTAAATAAAAGTTATTTATTAAATTATAGGTTTTCTAAAATTTTGGGGGATTATAATAGTCTATATGATCTGTGCAATTCCTCACATTTTAGAGTCCTTAATGCGTACTAATCTAGGTGTTTTTTGTAAGCCCCCATTTTTCATCACAAAAAATATTTTGTTTAAAATACCGTGGAAGCTAAAAATACATCTAGAAAAAATGGAGTGTTACCACCGTAACTGACATAGGATAGATGTTTGTTGCCTACCTTGTATTAGCAACATGAGTTTCTGCATTTATTGATCTAGTTTTTTAATAATTTTAAGGTATACTAATATTTTAATTTAAGTATTTGATTAATTAAGCTTTATAAAGTTTTATACTTTGATTTTATTATTTCTAATGTAATAAGTCTTGATATTATTTTTAGGTATTGGTTTTGATAATTAAAGCTTGAACCTTTAACCGAAATATCGGTAAGGTTTATTTTTGCGGGAATCGAGGTAATCATTAAATCTCACTTAAACGCATGGATTAACGTATGTTAGCACATTAGGATTTTTAATATATTATTTTGCTTGGTTTGTGTTGTTTAATATGATATATGTGGTTCTTGTGTTGATTGATGAAAAGGAAGCATGATAGATTATCGCTATGTATGGAAATATTATTTAGGGTAAGAGTTTGGTTGTTAATAAATATGTTAAGTATTAAACATGTTATATTATGCTATTGTGATCCTTAATACATGTTTAATATTTTGTGAGCCTTAGGGGATTTTCGTAAGGTATCTTGTACAAGAATATGACCTAATATATATATGGGTGCTAATAATGTTATATTAATTATAAGAGTAGTGGATGAGGAGTTAATATTAATATTTTACGTAGTAATAATAATAATAATTTAATATAAGTGGTGTACTAAGGGAAAAAGGTAATTCTTAATTAAAAAGGGTATTTTGGTAATTTTGGAGGCAAGGGTAAAATGGTAAATTTGTTAGTAAAAGGATAAAGTGGTAATTTTGGAAGAAAGGGGCAAATTGGTCATTTTGGAAGTAAGGAGGGTAAAATGGTAATTTCATGATTAAAGGGGTAAAATCGTAAATTTGTGATTAAAGGGTAAGATAGTAATTTTGTGATTAAAGGGTAAATTGGTAATTTTATAAGAAGAGGGCAAAATGATAATTTTATAATAAAAAGGTAAAATTGTAATTTTGTAATTAAATGGAAAAATAGTAATTTTGTGATTAGAGGGGCAAAATGGTAATTTTGTGAATAAAGGGTAAAATAGTAATTTGTGATTAAAGGGTAAAATAGTAATTTCATAATTAAAGGTCATAATGGTAATTTTGTAGTAAATGGGTAAGATGGTAATTTTGTAAATTAAAGGGGTACAAATGGAAATTGGAAAGCAGTAACTTGGTAATTATAATAATTGAGAAGGGTAAAATAATAATTTAAATAACTAAAGGGTAATTTGATAATTTAATTATGGAGAAGGGTAAAATGGTAAATATGATAAACGTGAGGGCTAATTTGGTAATTTAACTGACTAGAGGGTATTTTGGTAATTTTGATAATAGAGTAGGGTAGTTTGGTAATTATGACAATTAAGAAGGGCAATTTGGTAATTTAAATAACCAAACGGTAATTTGGTAATTTTAATAATGAAGAAGGGTAGTTGGTAATTGATAATAGAGGACGATAATTTAGTAATTAACTAAATATAGGGTTAATTTGCTAATTAGGATAATGAGGAAGGGTAATTTGGTAATTTGACCAACTCAAGGATAATTTATTAATTATAATAAAGGAAAAAGGGCAAAGTGGTAATCTAACCAACTAAATGGAAAGTATATTAAGTGTAATAATTATTAAGGGGGATTAGTGACCTAATAAGTATAAGTGATAACTTAGTAACCTAAATAGAGTAAGGGTAACTTGGTGATTTTGTAACAAGGAGGGTAATATGGTAATTTGTTGAGTAAGGAAGGGATGACTTAGCAATTATATAAGTGAGGGGTAAATGAGTAATTTATAACTAACATGTCGTTGTGATTGTGGAATTTCGTAATATGACTCAAAGAATACTGATTAGCGAGGTAAGAGTAATTGATGATTAGTAGGTATCACGAGAACGAATTCTAATTCGTAATTAGATGAGTTTAGGATGGCCTTAATGATTCTTCTGTGTTACCTTGGACAACCATTTGAATAAGAAATTTCTGATGATATCCGAACGATTAAAAGAGAATAATTATCTGATTATTGTGCTTTTGTCATCACCCTTAACTAAGACACTAATGCTTAAAGTGAAAGACCTCAAGATCGGGAATGGTGGCTCTTTAGGGGTCGCTACCCTAAAAACATGGTTTAGCCCACGATTATTTGGTATTTTCTGAACTGCCTTTATGCCCCAGCCAGGCCCTATATCTACTCTATCTAGCTCTATGGACCTAGTTAGGGGGTATGCATACTTAAGGATTAGGTGTCCTTGTCAGTAGGGTACTGAGTTAGTTTTATGCACCAGTACGACCAAGGTACCTTTGCGTCCCTAGGTTGAAAGTTGAAGGGTACTGAGTAGCTTTTATGCACTAGTGTGACCGGTGTACCTTTGTGTCTCGGGATCTTGATCTCCCTATCGAGGAAAAATAAATGGAATTATTATGCTGATTAAAAAGGGAAAACACTAATTGTTAAAGTGAAAGATTAATGAGTCGGGCGTAGTTGAATTATGTTTATGAGTACCGATCCACCAGATATAATAGTGGCCTAGGATGTTTTGCCCTGGATGATGTTCATTAGTATCGATCTACCGGACATAATGGTGGCCTAGGATGTTTTACCCTCGATGATGTATATTTATATTCCGATCCACCGGCCAAAATAGTGGAGGTCCCGAGCTCAATAAATTTGATTTGGCTGTGAATAAAATTATGGAAAAATAATAATCACTTATAGTGGAATACCATGTGAGTCGGGGCATGACCGGTCCACCGACAAATAATAGTAGGGTTCCCGCACTCACATGGATAATTATAATCCAATATGATTGATAACGATGGATTAAGGGTTTAAGGCCCAAAAGTATCGATTGTTGTCTATGACCTATTAATATCTGATTGATTCGTTAAGTATGTGGTTGTATGATTGTGGATTTTAAGTATTTACCTTTCATTATGTGTATATGTAGTATCATGTGTTACATTGTTGACTTGCTGTTAAGTGTGATTTAAAGGATTACTCAGTACCGTAGTACTAAAGGGTTCCATCGTGAGACCCCTACCTATTCAATGGGCAGTGTCCCTCGCAGGTCGTTTCAGGTGCTACTCAAGTGGGCTCTCGGGAAAGAGAGTAAGGTACTATCTGGTGAAATCTAGGGTTGTACTCTTTCTCCTCTAAGATTTATGGTTTCAATGTATTTGTTGATTTGTAACCACCATCCGTGGATTATACTCTTATAAATGTTTAATTGCACTACTCTAATTTAATCATTAGTTTGAGTTTCCCATAAGTTGTATTCTTTTCTCTTTTAGCCTTAGTACTTGGTACTAGAGCGGTAGGAGTGAACTAGTCTGGTACTAAGTGTGGCGGTAATATGCCCATAATTCACAGTTTTATTATTTTGCTTCTACTATTTCCTTTTAATTAAACGAAATTTTTCAGTAGTAAATTTTGGGGGTGTTATAAAACCAATAAAAATATTTAAAATAATAGAATGTGTGAAATAATACATTAAATAAATAAATTAAAAGAGTGTTTACATTAGTGGACCATAATGGGTTCCGACCAAATTATTACAAGACACATATGGATAAAGTATGGGCTATAATAAAATGAGTTAGGGTATGGCAACTAGTTTAAAACTTCGGTCTATTATGGGCCCACCAAAAACCTCTAGTTGTCCTTACTATTAATCCCTGACCCAACGGAGGTAAACGCTCTACTAGTCACCCCTAAAGACTTGCACATGGCCCATTACTTGTGAAAATGAATAGGTAACTGAGCAAATGGGCACATCAGCACACTATGTACTGAATAAACTAAGTTTCTCCCTTAATGTAAAACCAAGTATGCTAATCTATCATATATGGATATGAAATACACCATGCATCGTGATAAATCCATACATATAACTATAAGATTACATAAAGGCATGCTAGCATGCATAATTCCATCAAAGTAGGATATATCATGCTTGTTTTCACATCCTCATCACATAAGCACTTACACATGTAATAGTAAAGAGAATCAAAGCAAGCACTGGGTTTATTTCTAATTACTCAATCCTTTAGGTTATACCATTTACTTATCCATATATAAGACATGTCAATCATCCAATCAATATTCCATTCCATATTCAATTAGTCATTTCAACCATTAACCAAGTGTATAACCCAACATTTATTCCTTTTTAATCATTCAGGCCATTTCTTCTACCCTTATCCAATTATTAACCATTCACTTGGTCATCGTCCATATTTTGCCAACCAATTACTTATTATCCATATTTTATTGTCATTGAGAGATGGACTGTGCTCCACTCTATGGTCTCACATACCATAAAAGCCTATCCAAACAACGGGATATAAAGTCCAAGCCGAAGCCAATCACTAAGTGGACATAAGTCCATGCCAAAGCTAATCACCAGAATGGACATAAGTCCAGGCCGAAGTCAATCAATATAGATATAAGTATAAGCTAAAGCTAATCACCTTGTTAATTAGACCTTTTATTATTGATACCTCCTTGTACATCATCATTTTAAAGTAGGTAAGGTACTGGAACCTCTCAAGATCCTGCCTAAAGGCAAAGTGTAAAGGCACCAAAAACGCGAGAAGGCAAACTAAACCATGGTAGCTAATTGAGGATTAGAACCAAAACCCATACTCAACTCGATTGTTTTTTTCATTACTTGATTAGTATTTTATTCATAAGGATGGGTGATCATACAAAGACCATACAAAGCAATCATGACAATTTCCCATGTTAATCTATATCAATCTTTTTCTTTCCATTCTCCAAATCATGTGGGTTTCCATTTATCCTTGGTCAATGTTATTTATATCTACCATGTAATTTAATTCAAGCCCATACTAAGTTTCATTAATCTATTCGCTTTATCATCCCTTATCAAAAGTGAAATATCAATTTAACCTTTACATTACTCATGGGGTATATCATAGGTTATTATCCATTTAAATACTTTCATTAGGCCAATAATCGATGATAAAGTCTACATTTTATCCTATTAATAATCATATTATAATCCCAATCATAGCTTCAAAGCATAACCAAATCAAAAGGAAACAAATAATGCAAATCGGTCAAGCGAATCGATCGATCTAGCTTAACCAGTCTATTGGTTGCACCAAAAAGTCAATTAGTTTGGTACCCCATCCATTTGACTCAACTAGACCATGCTTTTTCCCAAATTGGTTAATTGATTTACGCAAAAAATGTTGATTGTTCATAGACTAGTCAATCGGTTCTGCCAAACTAGTCGATGGGTTTAAGTAGAGAGCTAGACCAAGGTCTCTGCAAGCTTTCCAATCTATGGGTTGAGTCAAATAGTTGACCATTCTGGGAACTAGTTTATCAGTTTGACCTAATAAATCCATCAGTTTGCCCTAACGTAGCGCTAAACCATTAAATTTCATGTAGATTCTTACATATAAATAATCCCTGATCATATTAAGACATGTATCCACATAGTCTAATATATTCAAACCTAATTAACATGCATTTCACATTATGGAATCATTATATCCTATTTTTACCAAATTTCATACTTTTTACTCAAATCAAGCCATCTAACCATCCAAACCACTTATGTAGGCTGCATACGCTTATTCTAACATACAGAAATCAACTTAAGGGAACCAAAAACATGTAGGAATGCTTACTAAATATTTTAGAAGAAAAAAATCACTTACTTGATATAGAAAAAATCCCCTTTAAACCTAGAAATTCTAACCGTAAAATTCTTAGCTTTTAAAATTTTAAAAACCAATATCTTAAACATAGATATTACACCAAAAAATTGTTAAATTTCAAACTTAAAATAGAAAGAAATAAGAACATAGCCTCTTGAGGAAAAAAAAAGAAGAGATCAACTAGACCAATCAACCTTTTCCTTGGAATCTAACTCTTCCTTACTTAACAATTAAAAGAAGAGAGACTTAGAGATAGGATTAGAAAAGTGTAAGAGAAATAATTGACAAGGCTTAAAGTGTTGAAAGAAGAGACTGAATATCAGACTTAGAGACTTTGGTGGCTAAAAGAAAAGGTGCATATAAGGGATGATCAAGGCTATTTATATCCAACCAATAGAAGGAAAAAATAGGGGGGGTTCAGGAATCAACTTAAAACCCAACAATTGATCGTTTAAATTTGAGTTAAATGGATATATTTTATAAAAGATTTGTTGGCCTATTTTTCAATGCTCAAATGGTGCCTCTAGAGAATGTTGGTCAAATAGGTTAGAATTAGCATACACAAATGGAGTAATGGAAGGTCAGCATGGAAGGAAATATTCTAATTGCTTAGAGTCGTGCCTAAGGTATACGCATTGATCTCAGAATTATGTAGAGGAGAGAGGAGGATGAAGACAATGCTATGGTCACCTCTGGATCAATTCGAGGTAATTTTTTAGGCTAATTCATCATGAAAATATTTAGGAATATCTTGGGTATAAATTGGTATTGGTTGTTAAAGTTCTATTCAGTGTAAGTGATTTTTCTGAAAAATCCAGCTCAGAAAATATGATCAACTCAACAAACTAGTTGATGGGTTTGGGTCACCAATCAACAATTCTACAACCAGTCAATTAGTTTCCCCTAACCAGTCGATCGGTTTTGTTAAGAGAACCTAATTTGTTGAAATGACAAATCAATCGATCAATTCATGGAACACATAGATTTGTTTACCTGAAAAACATAATAAACTCCATTTTACAACATGATTTCAAATAAAATTTTGCCTAAACCAAATCATAACATTAAATCAAAATTAAAGGCCCAAAATTGGCAACATTATCATTCAACCATTTATTAAAATATAAAGTATTACAACAATATCCCTTAAATAGGTTGCGTTCTCAAAGCTTATAATAATCTAATCACCCTGTTGCACATAAGGTAAAACACACATCATATACACATTTGAGGAAAAATGGTACTACCCCCCTTAAAGAAAAAGGTTTACATATAACGTAACAACTACAAAAATAACTCTAGATACTTCACTCAAATTTCCTTCTCGACCTCTAAAGTAGCTTACTCTATACTATACCGTGACCAAAGAACTTTCACCAAAAAGAGAACCTTCATATGCGTTTCTCTCATCTTTGTGTCTAGAATTCTCACTAGTTTATCATCATAAGTCAAAAACTCATCAAGCTCTAGCGACTCTAGTCAGATAACATGTGAAGGATCTACTACACACTTCTATAGCTAAAATATATGAAAGACATTGTGCACACATGATAACTCCATTGGTAGAGATAAATGATAAGTGACTTCACTGACATGGTCCAAAATCTCATACGATCCAATGTACCTTGGATTAAAATTACCCTTCCTACCAAACCTCATGACTCCTTTAGTGGGAGAGACCCTCAAAAGGATTTAGTCACCCACCTCATAACCATAAATCTACCTTTTTAGGCCTACATAGAATTTTTGTTAGTGTGGGCGACTCTCATTTGGTTCTGAATCAAACTAATGTGCCTAGTTGTTTTCTCGATCATATCAGGTCCTAACACAAGCGTCTTACTGATGTGATTTCAACATGAGGGACTATAACTCTTCCTAAAGTACAAGGCTTCAAAAGGCTCCATATTAATATTGGTGTTATAACTATTCTTGTAAGAGAACTCAATCAAGTCTAGCTGATCTTCCAAACTTCCCCTAAAGTCAAACACATACACTTAGAGCATGTTTTCTAGAGTCTGAATGGTCTTATCTGTCTGACCATTTGTAGCTAGGTGAAAATCCGTACTCATTCTTAATTGAGTATAAAAGGTAGCTTGTAATCTCTACTAAAAGTGTGACAAGAACCCAAAGTCTCGGTTAGACACAATATTGTTAGGAAATCCATGTAGTCTCACCACATGCTTTCTGTAGGCATTGGCTGGTTGCTCCATGCTCCATGTCACCTTCAACAGTATGAACATGGCCAATTTAGTAAAACAATTCAAAACAAACCAAATAGAATTAAAACCACTATAGGTTCTCAAAAGACTAACCACAAAATGTATTGATATATTTCCCCACTTTCACTCAAGAACTTTAAGTGGTTCCACTAACCCTATCGATATCTTATGATCAATCTTAACCTTTTAACAAGTTACACATTGGACAATGAACTCTCCAATTCTCTTGTCATATGAGGATACCAATATATCTTCTTCAAGTCTTTATACAACTTGTATCCTCTAGGGTGAACAGAATAAGGAGTGCAATGTCCTTCCTCAAGGATCCTCCTTGAGCTTCATACACCTCTATGGTATATACCATATACCATGTTACCTGATATTGCCATCCTCATGGATTTGGAATCTTTTAGCTCTACCTTCTATAATATCAGTCGGAATTCTCTTGATCTTGACATCACTAACTTGATTAGCTAGGATGACCTTGAAAATTGAAGGTGTAATGGTGCTCACTTCTAGACTTCCAATAATGATCACTTTGATATCGATCATCTTGCTCTTTTAGAACAAATGATATAACAATACGATCATTTCCAAATAATATGATGTCCTCAATGAAGTATATCTACCTTTATATTAGCCTTACCCTCATAGTAGGTTAATTATAAGACATAATCTTTGACCAACTCCAACCATCAGCGTTGACTCAGGTTCAACTCTCGTGGGGCAAAAATGTACTTGAGGCTCTTATGGTTAGTGTAGAAGTTGCATTGAACTCCATAGAGGAAATGCCTCCAGACCTTAAGGGCGAATACTACCACAAAAAGCTTTAAGTCATGTTTCAAGTAGTTATGTTCATGTGCCTTTAGTTGTCATGAGGCACAAGCCACTACTCTTCCATGTTGCATTAGCATGCAACCTAGTACATACTTTAAAGCATTACTGTACACCTCAAAACCATCAGACCCACTTGGCAATTGATAAGTTCATATTTTGACATATTTTATATCCTTAAAATCTTATTTTTTAATATTCATTTGAGTAATACATGTGAATAATTATGACTTTAAGCTTAAGTGATAATAATGGTATAAATTAATTTATTATTTGAGCTAAAATGACATAAATTAATTTAGAGTATAATATTATTTATTAATTTTTCTAATATTATTTTGTAAGAAAAGTAAAAAGAAAAGTTGTATCTTTAGGCCAATGGCCCAAGAACAGAAGGCCCAAAGGCTCAAAAATAAAAGGAAAAAATTTGGCATAATAGTAGCAGTAAAAGGAGGGCTGACGTGGGTTATGAAATCAGAGACGCGATAAGAATTAAAGGAATAAAGGAGTTAATTAGGTGAAAAATTAATTAAGAGAGCATAAGATGAGTAGTATAGAGAGACAGGTGCTGCACAAAAAATAAAAAAAGTAGGGAAGTCGTAGTGTAGAATGCAAGGCTACTGTAGAAGAAGACAAATGAAAGAGAAATAAGGCCGAGTAGGGGCTAACTTGTGAAGATACAATAGAGGGTAGCGGCATGCGAAACAAAGGGAGCCACAAAACTATAGATATAGTGAAGAAAAAAAAAGAGAGAGGAGATCTGACATGTGCCAACAGCCACAAAAGAAAAAAGAAAATGAATATTTACACGGAAATAAAGGTAGACCAAGATAGAAGTATAGAGGAAAATTTTAAAATAGAATTTATTTCAGATGAATTAATTACCATTTCATCATAATAAAATTTTAATATTTCATCCATAATTAATTGAAATTATTTCTTTCTCTATTTCTAATTTATATTTTTGATATATATTTTTGTACAATTAATTTGATCATTATGATGGGTTGATTATTTATTATTGGGGAACAGACTGAAACCATAGATTATGAGATATGATTTTATTTTTCTTTTCTTTGTGAGATTTCTCTTTGATTCTATTTGAATTACCATCGTTTATATATATGATTCTATCAAGTAGAATTTATATGGTATATACCTTTTCCTGATTTCCTTATAGTGATAGCATGTAGGATTATTTACCTACTAGGTGGCCATATAAATATTCTAGAATTTATGTGTATAAATTGCAAGTAGATTAGATAATAATTCAACTAATAGTTTTGTGGTTCTAACCAAATAGGTAAAACGTTTAGATACATATGGGTCAAAGAAGGAAAATATAGCTAGACATGCTTAGTGTACTAGTTTGGGTACTTAGTTTGACATCCTTCAAATTATGCTTAATGCATTAAATCTACTTAAATATAGGAGCTACTTGTTGCTACTATACTACTAATGTTTAATAGGTTTAATATTGGCACTTTGTCATATTAATTATTTTAGGAAAGTAAAATAAGGTCTATAGACCTAGTTTTAGTATACAACTTAGTGAATCTTTTTATCATGATTAAATATTAACTTAGAAATTATGATATTTTGACCTAATCTAGTGGTGGATTGTAATTTTCCTAGCATATCTATTATATCTGTGGTTATCCATTATTTTTTATTATTTTATTTTATTTTATTTATTATTTTATTATTTTCTTATTTTAAAACCCCCATTAGTGTATTTATTATTTATTTATTTTGTTGGATTTAGAGTTTTTATTTTTATTATTTTTGAACTAGTTAAATAGAGGTGATCCCTCTTAATCCTCAATATAGAATGATACCCTTTTTACTAGTACTATAATTGTCAACAAGAGGGATTAAATTACGTATCAGCTACAGCTACACTAATTTTTGGTGTAGTTGTTAGAGATTGGTAAGTTCACATTTGTTTGCTAGTATTTTTAGTGTTTTTATTTTTAATGTGTTATGTTTGTCGTATCATCCTTTTATGTAGAGGTCAGAGTACTTGTGGACACTAAAGTCTCTAAATTAATAGGACTTTTAGTAGTTAGTGTGTTTTTTTAGTATTTTCTTTTTCCTTTTAGTTTTTTTAGGAATTTTGGTGTGTTTTGTTTCGCTTTTAACCTTTTCCTTTGGAAGTGTTGGTGTTTAATGTAGAAGGAAATACTCAAGAATTAGCATTCATCATTATGGAACCAATTATTCTACATTTAAAAAGGATCTCCTATAAAATTGAAGATAAAGGATGGTTACATTGCTAGTAATAGATGAAACGTACTATACATGCTACTAGGTGTATACATGAATATGCATGACATGCATGGAGTGCATGGCTACATGCATGGGGAAGTAACATGTAGCTTAGACATGCATATTAGTTGATTTAGTTAATTAATGAATTAATTAATTACTAGAGTTAGAAATTATCTAGAGAATAAAGTAGCATAAATCTACCTTTTTGAAAAATATTATATATTCTACTATCTTTAGCATATTCTATATTCTAGTATCTTTTAGCTAGGTATCTTTTAAATAATTATGCTTTTTAGCTAGTATCTTGTAATTGGTAGCTTGGATATATAAAGTTATAGAACCCATGATTGTAGATACATCAAGATTGAATTGAAGCTGAATGCAAATTGCAAGTATTGAATTCTGTGTGAGGTTATCTCAAGTTCAATCAAATCTGTGTGAACGATTAATCTTGAAACCCTTAATCGCTTAATCTATGTAAATTAGAGATTAATTACTATCTTTCTAAACTCCATAACCTACACCATTATTAGCCATGTTCATCATCCAAACTCATCCTAAAATCAAAACCCTAATTTGAAACCATAACCCTAAGTTTCAAACCAAATACTAACACTAACCCTAACCGTAACCCTAACCCATAAAACCATCCACCATTAAATCCCAATCATCAAACCATCAACATCATCATCTAATCATTGTCAAATCCTTATCATCATCATCTCATCAAATTTGAATCACCTTAATCATTCCTCATCATCATCGAATCATCATCTCCTTATTTGAATCATCATCATCATTATTCTATCATATTCAAACATCTTCATACTTAATTCACCACTTTTGAATCATCCTCTTCCTAATTACAATATAGTTGAGCATTAGTTTTATATAATTGATAATTCCACATTCCCATACACATCAATTTTGGTATCAAAGCCTTAGGTTTTATATATTATGATCAAGATCACATCTTTTCTCAAGATTCATAAAAGAACGTGTCTTTTCTTCAAGATTCTTCAAATAATGTGTCTCTTCTTCTAGATTATCTAAGAATTCATCAAGAAGGCACCAAAATTTAAGCACTTTAAGGAATATTTGGGAGAGCAACACTCGGTTGGTGAAGGGAGGAGATGGAAAACCACGAGGAGGACTTGAGAGATGTTATTATGGTCTTGGTGGATGAAATCAAAGAGGTAAAGCTACATGTTGGGAGAACAGAAACTTCATAAGCTCAAAGATCACACGTGTTGCTACAAAACTGAAGGGAATAAATAGAAGAAGAGCACATGAGAAGGGCACAAAATTGAATGGAGGAAGGAGAAGAGAGTGTGGGAAATTATGTAAGATAATATGACACCTCAAGAAGAACCTAAAATGATATGGAGAAGGAAATCTGATTTGATCTACCGAACTTCAAAGGTAATCTCAATATGAAATCTTTTCTCAAATTTTTGCAAATTGTTGAATATATTTTTGAGTATAAAGAGATTGATGATGAGAAGAGGTACGAAATAGAAATATTAGAGTTTAAGACCTTTTCTAGAGTATTTAAAAAGGAGAAGGGAGAGAGAAGGAAAATTGAGAATTAGGTCACGAGAAAAATAAAAAAAAAACCTTAAAGAAGAAACTTGTGCCTTGAGAATATGAGCAAGATAATTTCATAAAGATGACTACTTTGAGGCAAGGGTTGCTTGGAGTTGAAGAATACATTCAAGAGTTTGAAAGATTAGCTCTTATTTATGATTTTAAAGAAAGAGAAGAGAAAAGGTGTGCACATTTCATTGGAGGGCTAAATATGAATCTTAGAGAGAAGGTAGAGGTTTATCCCTATGAAGTGTTTGAAGACTTAGGTAAGTTAGCAATCAAGTTTGAAATATAATCGAAGAGAACAAAGCTACCAAACAAGTCAACCAATGCTCCATATAGTTCAAAATTCAAAGGGGTATTGAAGCCACCCATTTCTCTAGCCACAAATCATAAGAATATAAGAAAGTTCACTCTTGAAGAAAATGGAAATGATCAAGTGGTTGATAAGGTGAACAAGTAATGCTTCAAATGTAGAGGTTATGGTCACTTTGCTTGGGATTGTCAAAACTAAAGGCCATTGACTTTGAAGGAGATAGCAAGTATGGAAACTTGTGATGAGAATGAAGACCTTGATGGAGACCTTGAAGAAGAAAATGATAGCTTTGAAGATGCTTTGGAAAAGGGCCAAATGGATTGCTATATGTTACAAAGGGTACTCCAACTACAACAACATCCTCTACTTACTAAAATGTAAATGATTTTCAAGGCTAAGTGTAGAGTTAGTGATAAAGTGCATGAAGTCATCATTGATAGTGGCTCATGCACTAATGTTGCTAGTGAGAAGATGGTGAACAAGCTCAATTTGGAGACCATGGGTCATCCAAGACCATATTTACTCCAATGGCTCAACAAAGATAATAGTGTAAGAGTAACCAAACAAAATCTTATCTCTTTTAATATTGGAAATTATTTTGATGATGTTTTATGATGTGGTTTTTATCAAAGTAACGGAAGGTTGGATCAAAATTTGTATTAGAAGCTGTCACCCACGATCTAATGCAAAAAGAATGAAGTGATTTGGTGGATTATGGACGAAGAAATTGATGTTACAAGATGAAGGTGTTCAGCAGATTTGAAGGTGTTCAAATGTGTTGTGTGAAGATAGATTTGAGGAAGGATTAATCCCAGATTTTCCTTGCTCAATACAGACCCAAAAGGGAGGATTAGACTTTAGCTCTCTTGCTCAAAGTTTTATCAAAATTCTTATTATTCATTCTATTCAATTCTCTATACAAATGTTGTGCACAAAAGGTATATATAGGAAAGAATAAGCTTGGTGGTGAGCTTCCTTAACCAGCCAAGTTTACCCACCTAATCCAGCCCATTAATCATGGTTGAATTAAGCCCATATTAACCTTAATCCACAGAATAATATCATTGGTTAAATGATACTAAGGATTAATATTACAAAGCTATACAATAGATTAAGATACATACATGAAATTATAGCCATACCCTAACTTACATAAAATATACTTAGGGTTAGGGTTTACAACAAGTTTATAAAAATAATGAATATCATCACTCTATCTCTTGTTGCAATGTATCATCCCATGTATGTCATAGTCTTGCATGCCTTGGAATACTTGTACACATCAATGTGTATGAACATCATCTTCTTGCAAATATGTAACATACCTACAAGAATAACTTGAATGGTTTTTAATGTCAAGCATATTAGAATTATCAAGAATATTTAACATGATAGGCTCCAATATTATGAAAGCTAAATCATCTTCCTTACCTTGAGGATTAGAATGAATGTGACAATCATTATGTTCAATGGATGCTCCTGCATCATTTTATGTGATATTTTATCTGTGGATGCTTGTCACATTTTGTTGGAGAGGTCATGCTAATTTGATAGGAAGGTTGTGGATGATGGCTTCCTTAATGAGTATTTGGTGTACAAGGGTTAAAGGAATTTTAGGCTAAAACCTAATCTATATTAGGGGGATTCAATTTTGAGGAATGAAAAGAGGGAAGGAATCGAGAGCATGCAGTAAAAAAAAGAGAAAAAAAGAAGGAAGATGTTGAGTGTAGGAAGGAAAGAAAGAAGAGTAGCATGGAGTTGTTGATCCTTAAGGAGTGTAAGATGATTGAAGCTATCAAAGATGAGAATATATGATATGCATTGGTGGTAAAGGAAGTCCAACGAAGGTAGAATGCTAATATGGATCTAAAATTACAACAAGTGTTGAGAGAGTATGCCGATGTTTTTTCGAATGAGTTACCAATTGGGCTACATCCTTTAAAAGGTATTGAGCGTGCTATTGATCTTATGCTAGGAGTCCCATTACTAAATAAGCTAGCTTATAGGTGCATTATAGAGGAGGCTAAGGAGCTATAGAGATAAGTGCAGGAATTGTTGGATCGAGGTTATATTCAGGAGAATATGACTCCATGCGGTGTTCTAGCTTTATTATGCCTA
The DNA here is from genome assembly GCA_039764185.1 of Tamarix austromongolica. Classification (NCBI taxonomy): domain Eukaryota; kingdom Viridiplantae; phylum Streptophyta; class Magnoliopsida; order Caryophyllales; family Tamaricaceae; genus Tamarix; species Tamarix austromongolica. The sequence continues at coordinate 25,633,426 of CM077808.1, forward strand.
AGAAGGACGGTACGTGTAGGATGTTTATTGATTCGAGAGAACTCAACAACATTAAAATCAAGTACATATTTCTAATGATAGATTGGATGACATGTTAGATGAATTGCATGTCACAAATGTGTTCTTGAAGATTAATCTTAGGAGAGGCTATCATCTAATGAGAGTAAGGGAAGGGGACGAGTGGAAGAGAAACTTTAAGATTACGTATGGGTTGTATGAGTGGTTGGTGATATCATTTGGGCTATTTAATGCACTAATTTCATTCATGAGATTATTGATTGAGGTACTTAGACCCTTGGAGTCTTTATTGTTGTTTATCTTGATGATATCTTGGTATATAGAAAGAGTAAGTTCGAGCACATACAACACTTAAAGAGGATATTTTACAAGCTTTAAGAGGTGATGTGCTATGGTAAGTTGGAGAAATGTGATTTTATGATGGAGAGGGTATTTTTCCTTGGTTATATTATGAGTGGAAATGGTATTAGAGCTAAACCATCAAAGGTGGAAGCTATCTAAATGTGGTCTATTCTTACTAATGTCCATGAAATTCGAAGTTTCGATAGGTTGGCCTCATTCTATAGGTGTTTCATCAAAGACTTCTCTACCATTACAACACCTTTCGCACAATTTATGAAGAAAGGAGAGTTCCATTGGAATGATCAAGCAATAAAAGCTTTTGAAAACTTAAAGACAACACTCTAAAATGCGCTAATATTATCTTTACCTTATTTTGATAAATTTTTTGAACTAACATATGATGCTAGTGGTGCAGGCATTGGGGATGTGCTCTCACAAGAAAGGAAGCCAATTGCCTTCTTTAGTGAAAAGTTGAATGCAGCAAGACTTAACTATTTAACCTATGATAAAGAATTCTATGCCATTATGCGTTGTTTGGAGATATAGAGCCATTACTTGAGACCCAAGACTTTTGTACTTCAATTAGAACTTGAGAGTTTGAAGTATCGACATGGTCAAAAGAAGGTGAGTCTAAGACTTGCTAAGTGGATATGCTTACTGTAAACATTTATGTTCTCTACAAGACATATGGATGATAAAGAGAATGTTGTAGAAGATGAATTATCTAGGAGGACCATGGTACTTACCATGATGGATGCAAATATTTTTGGGTTTGAGATGTTAAAGAGTCAATATGCCATGGATGATGATTGTGCTATGATCTTCAAAGATTGCAAGAAACAAAGGAGTTATGGAGTTTATGTTATCCAAGAAGGATTCTTGTTCAAACACAACAAGTTGTGTGTGCTAAGACCTCAATTCAAGAATTACTAATTGAAGAGGTGCACAAACGAAGAATTATAGGACACTTTGGAGTTCACCAAAAGTTGGAGCTATTACAAGAACATTTCTATTAGGCAATAATGCAAAAAGGAGTAGAAGCCATGGTTGCTAGGTGTGCTACATGTCAAAGGAGAAAGAGTTTCTTCCATAAAGGGTTATATGTGCCTTTAACCATGCCTACTCAACCATAGGAAGGTGTTAGTATGGATTTTATTTTGGGATTGCTAGGGCACAAAGAGGAAAAGATTCTTTTATGGTTGTGGTGGATTAATTTTTCAAGATGGATCATTTTGTTCAATGTCACAAGACCGATGGTGTTAGCCATGTTGTGTTTTTATATTTCAAGGAGATTGTGAGATTGCATGGGATTCTAAGGAGTATAGTTTTAGATAGAGATGTGAAGTTCCTAACTTATTTTTGGAAGATATTATGACACATGCTAGGAATGAAGCTTCTATTTAGCACATCACATCATCCTCAAACGGATGGACAAACTAAAGTTACTAATAGAACTTTAGGCACTTTGCTAAGGAGATTTGTGAGTAAGAGTGATAAGAATTGGGATGTCAACTTAGCACATGCAGAGTTTTCTTACAACTAAAGTTCTTCTACTATAGCAAGCTCTAGTCCAATTGAGATAGTATATGGTATTAATCTATATATGCTAATTGATATAGTGACATTGAAGAAAGGTGAAGTAAAGATTTATGATGCACAAGAGAAAGTGGAGTTATTTAAAAAAACTTCATCAAAAAATTAGGCACAATATTGAGAAGGAGAATGAAGTATACAAGACAAGAGCAAAAAAGCATAGGAGTTAACATGTTTTTCAACAGGGGGATTTGGTATGATTTCACTTGAGGAATGAGAGATTTCCTAATCTAAGGAAAAAGAAAGCTTATGCCAAGGGTGGATAGTACTTTAAAAGTACTTTGAAATATTGGAAAAAGGTGCTTATGAGCTAGATTTTCCAGACTCATATTGTGGGGTATCAAGGATATTCAATTTTGGAGACATTAGCACTTACTATGTCATTGCAAATTTAAGGGCACGTTGAAATCAACGAGGGGAGAATGATGTAGAAGAAAAAACTCAAGAATTTCCATTCATCATTATGGAACAAATTATTCTACATTTAGAAAGGATTTCCCACCAAATTGAAGACAAAAGGATGGTTATGTTGCTAATAATAGATAAAATGTACCACACAAGCTACTAAGCGTATACATGCATGTGCATAGCATGTATGGAGTGCATGGCTATGTGCATGGGGGAAAGTAATATGCACCTTGGATATGCATATTAGTTGATTTAGTTAGTTAATTAATTAATTAATTACTAGATTTAGAAATTAGTTAGAGAATAAATTAGCATAAATCTACCTTTTTGTATAATATTCTAAATTCTACTATCTTTTAGCATATATTATATTCTAGTATCATTTAGCTAGGTATCTTTTACGGAATTATGATTTTTAGCTAGTATCTTGTAATCAATGTCTTGGCTATATATAGCCATATAATCCCTGATTGGAGATACATCAAGATTGAATTAAAGTTGAATGCAAATTACAAGTATTGAATTCTGTGTGAGTTCATCTCAAGTTTAATTGAATATGTGTGAACGATTAATCTTGAAACCTTTAATCTTTTAGTTTTTGTGAATTATAGATTAAGTATACCTTTCTAAACTCCATAACCCACGCTATTATTAGTTATATTCATTGTTCAAACACATCCCAAAATCAAAATCCTAATTCAAAACCCTAACCCTAAGTTTCGAACCAAACCCTAACCCTTACCCTAATTTTTGAAATTAAAACCTAACCCTAACCCTAACACATGAAACCATTCACTATCAAACCCTGATGATCAAACCATTAACATTATCATCTAATCATTTTTGAATCCTTATCATCATCATCATCTCATCAAATTCGAATCACCTTAATCATTCACTCATCATCATCTCTATATTCGAATCATCATCATCATCATTATTCTATCATATTCGAACATCCTTATACTTAATTCATCACTTTCGAATCATCCTCTTCCTAATTGCAACATAACCGAGCATTAGTTTTACATAATTGATAATTCCACATTCCCGCCCACATCAATGTCTTATTATGTTACTATAAGAGGATCCTTAGGCCATGGACAACTTTATGAACCTTAATGCTAGAGTAAATGAGGGAAGTTCAAGTACCCTTATAAGATGATACACTTAACTAGCTTATTACTCTTATTTCACAGGTTGCCATTGCTATTGGAATCATAAGACATTGATGCCTTTCGTAAGGAAATGTGGATATAGTGTATCATTCATCTCCACATCAATGTCTTATCAGCTAGAGTGTGTCATTCATAAGGAAATCCATATACTTACCATGCACAAGCTATGAGAGGAAGAGGATAGACACAACCTAGTGCTCAATCTTTCAATTTTTTCTAAGGGCATGACTCCTATATAAGCGCATACTATTTAGAAGTGAGGTATTACCCCAACTTTGGATCGGAGATGAATGATTGTTACCAAGTGTCATATCAAGACCCTTACAAACTCCAATATGAAGCTTCAAAATATTATTAATATCCTCAACAAGAGTCTTCTCTAGTTTCAAGACCCTCAAGTTCAAAAAAAGTGGACAAGATTTTTAAAGCATTAACAAATGGGCAAAACCAACTGATATAAAGTCACATTAAACAAAATGAAAGGATGTTAGTCTTAGAGGAGCAAATAAGTTATGTGGTCAACATGATTGACTAATTACAAGCACAAAAGAGCTCTCTGGTACTCTAATTCTAAATTTAATTGAGAGTTATGATTGTGACAATGTGATGTCCACATGTGAAGATGAGCTAGTTGAGGAGGTCCCTATGAAGCTTATTGAAAAGCATGATAAAGTGGAAGAAGAGCTTGTAAAAGTAGAAGAAGAATCTTATTAAAATAAGGATCAATTAGACAAAGAGAAGCATATAGATGGTAAGACTATCACTTTCATCTACTATAGACCATCTTTGAACATTTATTCCCTAATTTTTCTTGGAGACGACCATGAATCATGAGATGAGCCCTTAAACCACTTTTGTTTTAATTATACTAATCATAATCCTTTTTTTTCCTTTTTTAGCAGGTTGTATGAGTATAAGATTGAAGAGAGTAATCAAATTATCTTGGATACATCTAATAAGAAGTGTAATGCTTCAAAGGAGAGGTTATGTTGGAAAGATGAGTTAAAAGACTTTGAGATTGGATAATATGTTCCTCCTTTGATAAAGAAACCACTGCACATTGACATTGGGTAAACCATTCTCTTTTTACACACAAGCTCAAATCTCATAATAAAAACAAGGGCTACTTGGGAGGTAACCCAATGTATGAAGGGAGTTTTCTACCCTTTACGTATTTTTATTTATTTAATTTTTTTTCTCTCCATACTTAAAATTACATGTTCCTTTAATTTTTTACGCATTGAGGACAATGTGCGATTTATGTGTTAGATTATGGTTTGAATAAAAAAAGATAATAATAATAATAATAATAGTAGTAGTAGTAGTAGTAGTAGTAGTAGTTTAGTGTTTTTAGAGTCTTAGGAGCCCTTAATTAGTTAATGAGGGGCATATCTTTAAAATATAATGAAAAGAGAATCATAAAATTGAGATAAAGCAAGTGGATATTTTTTGTGTGAATTTTTATTTAGGGAACACATATCTACATGTCTAGATGTGAATAGAGAAAGGACATGTATGATTTTCTAACCACCGACATGGCATATTGAGATTTATTACATTCCTAAGTGAGATTTTGAACCATATATACCTTATTTTTTCTATGTGAATTCACATAAAATTATCTAATTATCTTGGCGTCAAATTTTCTTTGTAAACCTCATATATATCTAATTACTTTGATCAAATTATTTGCCATAGCTTTTGTAATGGAATTTAAAGACTACTAGAACTTATTCTTATGCTATTTGCAACTTATAGTCAAAACATGCTATGATTGAGAAAATGATAGATGTAACTTAGGATTTTCCACCACGTGACCAAACAGCTTAACCCTAATTTGTGTATATGTGAAACACACCCCATAGAAGCCGTTTGAGCCTATACATTGAATATATATTTTTCTTCATTACCTACATTGAATAAACTTTGGGCCTTATCCTTACCCCTACTTAAAGATAGTGGAAAGGAATCAATTCATTATGGATATAGAGTGGCTGTGTATGTGAAAGAAATATATATATTTATGCTGAGAAAGGAATTGGTTATGTTTGGAGGAGGAGATAGAAGAAAATTTGAAAATTTGAAAAAAAGAAAGAAAAAAAGATATATATTGAAAAAAAGGGAAAAGAAGAAACTGATATAATATAAGGAGGAGAGGGATTTATGGAGATGATGTTGAGAAAATTCTATTCATGTTCTATTTTTATCTCATCATTCTAGTTTGGTGTTTAGGTGGAGATGTGTCTTATTGATTATTTATGTGGAATTAATGCTTATATTTCATGTTATTATTAGGGTTCTACTAGCTCTTGACCTTTTTAGTACCACAATCCTAGAATACTCTATATCCTTCTATACCTTAAACCCCATTATAACCAATAAGTAAGTCCTATTTAATTCTTGAGATAAGTAGCCTTTGATTTGATAGAGATTAGTCACAAGATTTAATTGTATGGTTTGGTCCATTTTGTAGGTATTTGGTATTTTTCATGAGGTTTTATCCATAAAAATATGAGCCTTCTTTATTTATATATGTGGGTTGTTTGTTATCTTTATCATCTTATCTTACATACAAGAGTGTTTTTATTCATTTTAGCCATGAATCTAAGAGAGAGAGAGAGAGAGAGAGAGAGAGAGAATAGAGGGTATCTATAATAAGGATGAATCTTGATGTGACTAAGGCATGGTATATCTTCATTCATAATATTGATCTATCCATACCTTTCATGTTTATGTGTGAACCATATGTTGAAATTGATCCCTTAATTATTCCAACGTTGAATCTTGATTGAGTGCTAATCTTAACATATGAAAGTAAAAGATTTTGAGACAACATTGGTTAAGGATATTAGGTGTGATTTTATTTTATTTTATTTTATTTTATGATTTTGTGGGTACATCATCTACAAAACCCTCACGAGACCTTACTCATCCTTTATAGGTGACCTAGGGGTTTAAAGGGCTTGTTGCACATGCTATGTGCAATTATAAAACCTACAAAAGTAGCTAGTTAGTTTAATTTTATTTAGTTAGAATCATAACATACTTAAGGACAAGCAAAAAGATTAGTGTGGGGTGTTAATAAGTTCATATTTTAACATATTTTATACCCTTATAATTTTAGTTTTTGGTATTACATTAGAGTAATATATGTGAATAATTATGATTTTACGCTTAAGTGATAATAATTATATAATGTTTATTATTTGAGCTAAAATGATATAAATTATATAAATTTAGAATGCAATATTATTTATTAAATTTTCTAATCTTATTTTATAGGAAAAGTAAAAAAAATAAAATAAAATAAAGTTGGACCTTTGACCAATGGTGTAAGGACTAAAGGCCCAAATTCCTGAAAACAAAAGGAATTTTTTTTCACAGTAGCAACAATAAAAGGAGGGCTGATATGGGGCACAAAATCAAAGAGGTGGCATGAATTAAAGGAATAAATGAGGCCTTTAAGTGAAAAATTAATTAAGAGAGCATATGATGGGCAACATAGAGAGACAAATGTTGCATAAAAAATCAAAAAGTAGGGTAGCCACAGTGCATAACACAAGGTTGATGTAGAAGAAGATAAATGAAAAAGAAGCAAGGCTGAGAAGGGGTTGAGATGCGAAGATATAGTAGAGAGTAGCAACACATGAAACAAAAGGAGCCTCAAAACAGTAGATCTAACGAAGCAAAAAGAAAGAGAGAGGAGATCTGACGTGCCCCGTGAGCCATAATAGAAAAAGAAAAAGAATATTTGCACATAAATAAAGGAAGACCAATAGAGAAGTAGAGAGGAAAAATTTATTTGATAGAATTTGTTTCAAATGAATTAATTACTATTTCATTTGAATAGTTTTTGATATTTCATCCATAAATAATTTTGGTTATTTCTTTCTCTATTTGTGATTTATATTTTTGATATATATTTCTATATAATTTATTTGATCATTATGACTAGCTGATTATTTATTGTAACGGGATAGGCTAAAACTTTAGATTATGGTTTGAGATATGATTTTATTTTTCGTTGTTTCATGAGATTGTTCTTTGATTCTATTTAAATTGCTATTGTTTATATATATGATTCTGTCAAGTATAATTTATATAGTGCATACTTTGTTCTGGTTTCCTCATAGTGATAATAAGTAGGATTATTTACCTACTAAGTGTCTATATAAATATGCTGGAATTTATATGTATAAATATTGCAGCTAGGTTTGATAACAATTCAAATAATAGTTTTGTGATTCTAACTGAAGTAGTAAAAAATTTAGATACGCATGGGTCAAAGATGTGAAATACAGCCAGCCATGCATAGTGTACTAGTTTGGGAACTTAGGTTGACATCCTTCCAATTGTACTTAATGTATTAAATCTAGTTCAACATAGGAGCCACTTGTTGCTATTATCCTGCTAGTATTTAATAAGATTAATATTGGTGCTTTTTGTATTAATTATTTTAGAGAAGTAAAATAAGATATATAAACTTGCTTTTGGTGTACAACTTGGTCAATCTTTTTCTCATGATTAAATATTGACTTAGAAATTATTATTATAATTTCACCTATTCTAGTGGTGGATTTTGATTTTCCTAGCATATTTATCATATCTGTAGGTATCCATTATTTTTATTTTATTTATTACTTTTATTATTTTATTATTTTTTAATTTTAAAACCCCCATTAGTGTTTTTCTTATTTATTTATTTTATCTGATTTAGAGTTTTTATTTTTATCATTTTTGAGCTAGTTAAATATAGGTAAGCCCTCTCAATTCCCGGTATAGAATGATACCTTTAGTTACCACTTCTATAATTATTAACAAGAGGATTTAAATTGCATGTCGGCTACAACCACACTAATTTTTGGCACCATTAATGGGGATTGGTAATTTCACATTTATTTGCTGGTATTTTTAGTGTTTTTACTTTTAGTGTGTTATGTTTGTCTGTAGTCAAATGCCTCTTCAACTCCTCGATGGCTTTACTACACTTCTCATTCCATATTCTTTAGCAGTTGAGTTAACAGTCAAGCAATATTGGAAAAGTCAGCCGCGAACCGCTGGTAGTAATTGGGTAATCCTAGAAAAGTACACACTTCTTTGACAAAAGTGGGTGCTAGCCATTCAAAAATAGCTTGAATTTTGGTAGGATCCACTACCACACCATCCTTAGAGATCATATGATCAATAAAGGCCACTTGATCTAACCAAAACTCACACTTTGATAGCTTGGCATATAGTTGGTGTGATCTCAATCAGTCTAAAGTTTCCTCAAATGCTATTCATGCATCTCTTGGTTGCTAGAGTAGATGAAAATGTTGTTGATAAACACCATGATGAACTGGTCCAAGGAAAGGAAAAATATCTAGTTCATTAGGGACATAAAAGCTGCTAGTCCAATGGTGCATCCAAAAGGCATCATGATGAACTCATAATAGCCATACCTTGTCTAGAAAACAGTCTTAGGAATGTTTTGTTCAGCTATCCTGGATTGATGGTATCCTGATTGAAGGTCAATCTTAGAGAACACCTTGGCTCCCTTGAATTGGTCAAATAAGTCATCAATCCTTGGCAATGGATAACGGTTCTTCACTATCACTTGGTTCAACCCATAGTAGTCAATCCACAATCTCAAGTTCCCATCCTGCTTTTTTACGAACAGAACTAGTGCTCCCCATGGTGATATGCTTGGTCGGACATAACGCTTCTCCAAAAGCTCTTCCAACTAAGCCTTAAGTTCGTTAATTTCCAAGGGTGCCATGCAATAAGGAGCCTTAGATATTGGCTCTAATTCTAGCAACACATTCACTATGAACGAAAATTCTCAAACTAGTGGCATTCTTGGAATCTCTGTAATTCCCTAAAATTTTAAAAGCCTATATTTTAATAAATAAATTTTATTTGGGATAAATTAGCCTTTAAATCTATTTATTGTAATTATTTTATAGATTTTTGAGTAAATAAAATTGGTTATAAATATTTAATAAATTAAAATAAATATTTGTTATTTTATCATACTCTTATTATTTAAATAATTTTTCAAATCATTATTTTACTAAAATTATCCTCTTACAACCTTATATTTTAATTATATTAAATTGAATTATTAAATAAATTTATTACTCAAAATTATTCTATTTTATTATTTTATCAATTAAATTATTTTATTCCATTTCCCCTTTTCTTTTCCTTTTTTTTTTCTTTTCTTCCTCGGGTTGCCGGTGCCCTGGCCTGTCCCTTTTCCCCTGCGACCGGGCAGCTGGCCCATTCTCTCCTCTCCTCCCTCTCCTTCTCCCCGGCGCCTGGGCCTAGCCCATTTTCTTCTTTTCTCCCGTGCGTCGAGCCCGACTGCCCCCTTTCTTTTCTTTCCTTTCTCTCCCGACCTGGCCGGCTCGTTTCTTTCCTTCGGCCGGTCAGCCCTTCGCATGCCCAGCACCCCCTCCCCCGATTCTCCTTCTTCTTTCTTTCTTCTTTCTTCTTCCCCACTCCCTACCATCACCACTCCCTGCAACTCCCTCTCCCCCATTGACCTCCCTAACTCTCTCTCTCTCTCTCTCTCTCTCCTGCCATTCTCTGCCCCATACCAGCCCCACCATCCTCCTTCCCCACTCTTTACCATTGCCATTCCCTTCTCCCTCTCCCTGCCATGGCCATTCCTCTACCACCCTAATGCCATCCCCGAGCTCCCTATCACCTCCTCTCTCTCCTTATTCTTTTTCTTCTTCACTTCCTAATCCATTTGGGCATTTTTTCGAGCCCTATACCTTGCCCGAGCCTCTCCTTTTCTCCTTTCTTCTCCTCCTCTCTCTCCCCTATTTTTGGTTTCGCCACCCATCTCTGCCGCTTCCGCCGCCTCAACCACCACCTGCACCACCTCCTGCCACCCTCTACCTCACCCCCAACCGATCACAACCCCCATCAAGCCATCCCGCAGCCCCCTTCTTCCTCCTCCCCTCCTTTTCTCTTCTCTCCCTACCTTCTCAGCAGCCACCCTGCACCGCCATATTCTGCCGCTGTCCTGCCGCTTCTGCCACCATATAAGCCACCACATTACTCCCTACAACCCTCTCTACCATCCCCAATCCTCCTTTCGTCGAAATTGTCACCTGAAAGCCTCCATTTTCCCTCCCCATTTTCCTTCCTCGCCAGCCTCCATCTCGATCCCCTCTTGGTAGCCCCTCTTCACGGCCTCTCTACTGCCGTTGCCGCCACCTTTGGCCACCTCCAACGCATCCCCGACCACCACTTACACCCCCTCTCCACCTCTGCATCCTTCCCTTACCTTAAATCCTCCCCCACATGCCTCTTTTCCTAGCCTAAAAACCCTAACCCGAAATTGTCCATTTTCTTCCTATTACCCTCCTTCGAGCCCCTCCTCCCCATTTATTTTCATGCAGCTCATGCTGCATTAGTAGCATGAGTTTTTGGATTTCTTGATCTATTTGTTTAATAATTTTAAGGTATAATTATATTTTAATTTAATTATTTGATTAATTAAGTGTTATAAAGCCTTATACTTTGATTTTTATTATTTCTAATGTAATAAATCTTGATATCATTTTTAGGTATTGGTTTTGATAATCAAAGTTTGGACCTTTAACCGGGATACCGGTAAGGTTTGTTTTTGCGAGAATCGAGGTAACCATTAAATCCCACTTAAACGCATGGATTAACGTATGTTAGCACATTAGGATTTTTAATATATTATTATGCTTGGTTTGTGTTGTTTAATATGTTATATGTGGTTATTGGGTTGGTTGATAAAAGGAAGTATGATAGGTTATATGATATATATGGAAATAATATTTAAGGTAATAATTTGGTTGTTAAGGAATGTTAAGTATTATCCATACTGTTTTATGCTATTGTAATATTTAATACATGTTTAATATTTTGTGAGCCTTAGGGGACTTTACTAATGTATCTTGTACAAGAAAATGGCCAAATATATATATATGGGTGCTAATAATGTTTCATTAATTATAAGAGTTGTGGATGAGGTATTAAAGTTAATATTTTATATAGTAATAATAATAATTTAATATAAGGGGTGTACTAAAGGTAAAATAGTGATTCTTGATTAAAAAGGGCATTATGGTAATTTTGAAGGCAAGGGTAAAATGGTATTTTATAATTAAAGGGGCAAAATGGTAATTTTGTGAATAAAGGGTAAAATAGTAATTTGGTGGTTAAATGGTAAATATGATAAATGTGAGGGGTAATTTGGTAATTTATCCGACCAGAGGGTATTTTGGTAATTTTAATAATAGAGTAGGGTAGTTTGGTAATTATGACAATTAAAAAGGACAATTTGGTAATTTAGATAACTAAAGGGTAATATGGTAAATTTAATAATGGAGAAGGGTAAAAATGTAATTATGATCATATAAAAGGGTAATTTGGTAATTTGACCAACGCAAGGATAATTTATCAATTATAATAAAAGAGTAAGGGGCAAATGAGTAGTTTGTAACTAATATGTCGTTGTGATTCTTGAATTTCGTAATATGTCTCAAATCATGCTGATTAGTGAAGTAGGAGTATTTAATGATTAGTAAGTATCACGAGAATGAATTCTAATTCGAAATTTGATGAGATTAGGATGGCCTTAATGATTCTTCTGTGTTACCTTGGACGACCATTTGAATAAGAAATTTCTGATGATATCTTAACGATTAAAATTTGATAATTATCTGATTGTTGTGCTTTTATGATCACCATTAATTAAGACACTAATACTTAAAGTGAAAGACCTCGAGATCGAGAATGGTGGCTCTTTAGGGGTCGCTACACTAAAGACGTGGTTTAGCCCACGATTATTTGGTATTTGTTGGAGTGCCTTTGTGCCCCAGCCAGGCCCTATATCTACTCTATCTAGCTCTACGGACCTAGTTAGGTGGTATGCATGCTTAAGGATTAGGTGTCCTTGTCGGTGGGGTACTGAGTTAGCTTTATGCACCAGTATGACCAGGGTACCTTTGTGTCCTTGGGTTGATAGTTGAAGGGTACTGAGTAGCTTTTATGCACCAGTGCAACCGGTGTACCTTTGTGTCCCGGGATCTTGATCTCCCTATCGAGGCAAATAAATGGAATCGTTGTGCTGATTAAAAAGGGAAAACACTAATCGTTAAAGATTAATGAGCCGGGACGAGTTGAATTATATGATGAGTACCGATCCACCGGAAATAATAGTGGCCTGGGATGTTTTACCCTCGATGATATATATATATATATATATATATATATATATATATATATATATATATATATATATATATATATATATATATATGTATGTATGTATTCCGATCCACCGACCAGAATAGCGGGGGTCCCGAGCTCAATAAAATTTGTTTTGGATGTGAATAAATTATGGAAAATACTAATCATTGAGATGATTGATTAATGATGGACTAATGGCCTTAAGGCCCGAAAAAGTATCTTTTATTCATTATGACCTAATAATATTTGGTTGACTTGTTAAGTATGCGAATATACGAAAGTGAATGTTGCGTATACGCTATTAATATCTGATCGAATTGTTGGATGTGTGAATAAATGGATCCGAATATCATGTTTATACCTATGGTTGTACGAATGCAGTAGTATTTCATATGTTATATTGTGTGCCTGTTTTTAAGTGCGTTTTTAAAGGGTTACTCAGTACTGTAGTACTGAAGGGTTTCATTCGTGGGGCCCCTGCCTATTCAATGGGCAGTACCCCTTGCAGGTCGTATTCAGGTGCTATTCAAGTGGGCTCTCGAGAAAGAGCGTAAGGTAGTATCTGGTAAATTCTAGGGTTTTAATATGTCTCTTTTAAATTCAATGTATTTGTTATTTTTTTTACCACCGTTGTTGGATTTTACTCTCGTAAATTATTTACTGCACTTCTCTGATTTATACCAGCTTAAGTTTCTTGTAAAATTGTATTTTACCTTTTTAGCCTTAGCACTTGGTACTGGAACGGTAGGAGTGAACCAGTCTGGTACTAAGTGTGGTGGTAATATCTCCAAAGTTCATGGTTTATTAATCTGCTTCGGCTAATTTCCTTTTAATTAACGAAAGTTTTCAGTAGTGAATTTTGGGGGTGTTACAAATTCCTCAGGATATATTTCAGGAAATTCACCAATCACTGCCATTTGCTCCAATGGCATCTCATTTGTTTGGTGTCTCTAACACTACACAAGTAGAGCGGATATCCCTTGCATATGAGGTTACTCAATTAGATTGTTGACATAATCCTTGTAGAGGGATTGGGCTCACACTTTTGGTATGAAATCTTAATACCCTTAGTCCTTGCAGCACCAGGCATTCTTTTGTGCAATCGATTAGCGCTCAGTACTTCCTTAGTATATCCATACTGACAATTACATCAAAATCAAGTAAATCCAATTCTATGAGGTCCAATGAAAATTATATTCCTCTCACTACCAAAATAATTCCCTGATACAGCCTAGAGCATATAATCCTATCCCCTGAAGGTAACACAACAGAAGTAGAAATGCTACTTGAAGGAGATAAGGTGGTTCTAGCTACAAAAGCAGACACCACAAAAGAGTGTGATGCATTAGAATGAAATTACACACAAGCATAAAAGGTAGAGATAGTAAGCACACCAGTCATCACACCAACCTAGCATTTTGCCTCTACCCAATTCATCACATTCAAGAGTCCTATTGATGGAACTCGTAGGACACTAGCTGACCCTTTCTCTTACTAGAAAGGGTGAGGCCTCATACATCTTGGCTGATTATCTACGCTAGTGGCATTGGTTGGCGATAAAGGAACTCTCTGCATCTATGGCTGTGGCTGTTGGATAGATCCCATGCTCTAGTCTGGCTCCTCTAAGTGCTGCTACTGCCAACTCGACACTTATATGCCATATGTCCCATAATGCCACACCTATGGAAAATCACCTTGTTGCCTCTATATTCAACCCTTGAGTGTTCTAACCCACATCTCTTATAGTGGTAATGCCTCTTCTCGGCACGACCCCCAAACAACTCTAGATTGAGGTGCTGACCCCATACTTTAACCAAATCTAGGTGGCAAACTACCTCTAGATAAATCCTTCTTCTGGTCACTAGGATGTTGGTGACCCTTATACGTCCTCTTGCTCCTTGACTAAGCACTTTAGGCCTGAATGACTCAAGATGCCTCCAAGGCATGCTCATACATCCCTCCCATGTCTGGTGGAGTGACTCCTACTAACAAATCCTGGTATCAGATCCCTAACCCAATCTTGAAACAACAAACCTGCATCACCTCATTGGCAAAATTGGACCAAGTCCATAAATCAAGTATAATACTCCTCGATAGACATGCTTCATTGCTGAAGTGCCATAAATTCATCGTACTTCTTCATGCACATGTGAGTTGAGTAGAAATGAGCTCGCAGAGCTTCTAAGAACAATCCTTACCGTATAGGTTCTCCATCCGTACGTTAGACTCTCCTCCACCATGCATCCACCCTTCCTCTCGAGTAGTAGATGGCTACATCTACCTTCTTATTTTTCATGCAATTGCATGAGGTGAAGGTCTTTTCCATGTCCCAGACTCATAATTCCATGATGTTGGGGTCTTCCTTTCCCTCAAAGATTGGCAAGTGATGATTTCTAGCCCTTTTGAGCCAATCCTTCGAAGTTGGTGCAGCTACTAGCATTGGTGGAGGTTGAGGTGATTGAATCTGGCCCTTCATATATGCTCCGATGATCTCCATGAATGACTCAATGCGTTTGTAGTGGTGGTTAGTGGCCATTGTGTCCTAAAGACTAGAAGAAGTTAGGGATAGAATTCACACTACTAAGTGCTAAGACTCACACAATAACAATCACAAGATATGTATGACACATTCTCACCCTTCTCACTCATGGACATTCTGGGTTTGAAAGTAATTAAACTTGTTAGAAGAAAATTAAGGAGGAAGGTTTTCAAATCAAGGCCGATACCATCCTATGGTACTATCTTAAATGTGTTTTAGAAAGCAAGGTATTTTTAGGAAAGGATTCAATAAAACCCTACGGTATAAGTTTAACAATTTCTAAAGTTGAAAAGTTTTTAAGAAAAGCCCTAATATTAACCTGTGGTATCAGCTAAGTTATAGTCAAAAGCCAGACATTTTTATAAAAAATCTTTGATACTAACCTATAAAAAATTTTCGTTTAAAAAATTACGGAAACTAAAAACACACCTAGGAAAAATGGATTGTCACCATCGTACTTGATAAAGGATAGACGTCTGCTACCTACCCCATATCAGATACAAGGCCAAACCAATCAAAACATTTTAAACCATAGAGTGCACCAAATAATATATTAAATAAATAACTTAAAAGAGTGTTTACATTGAAGGACCATAACGGGTTCCGACCAAATCATTACAAAACACATGTGGATAAAGTACGAGTTGTAATAAAATGATTTAGGGTATGAAACCTAATTTTAAATCTCAATCAGACACATACCCCACAAAAAACCTTAGGATGTCCTTGCTTTCAAGCCCCAACCCAAATGACGTAGGCCCTCTACTGGCCATCCCGAACGGCCTGCACATGACCCTCTACTTGTAGGAATCAGTATGTAACCAAGAAAATGGGCACATCAGTATGCTAGTACTGAGTAATCCAAGTTTCTCCCACAATAGTATGCTAATATTTCATACATGGATATAAAATACAACATGCATCATGATAGAGCCATGTATAATGATAAGATTACAAAGGTCATATTATCATGTATAATTCCATCAAAGGAGAATATATCATGTTCGGTTTCACATCCTCATCACATAAGCCCTTACACATGTAATAGAAAAGAGAGTCCAAATAAGCTCTAGGGTTTATTTCCAATTACCTAATCCTTTAGATTATAACATTTACTTATCCATACATGAGAGAGATCAATCATCCAATCAATATTCTATTCCATAACCAATTAGTCATTTAGACCATTAACTAAGTGTATAACCCAATTTTTATTCCTTTTTAATTATTCAGGCCATTTCTTCCACCCTTATCCAATTATAAATGATTCACTTGGTCACCATCCATATTTTTCTAACCAATTACATATTATCTATATTTTATTATCATTGAGAAATGGATTGTACACCACCCTATTCATGTAAGGGACATAAAGTCTAGGTCAAAGACAATCACTAAGTGGACATAAGTCCAAGATGAAGCCAATCACTAGAATGGACATAAGTCCTAGCTAGAGCCAATCAATATGGACATAAGTCTAGGCCGAAGCCAACAACTCAGGTAACTAGACTCTTTAGTATCGATACCTTTTATTATATCATCAGTGTCAGGAGTAGGAAAGGCATCGAGACCTCTCGGGATCCAGCTATAAAGTAAAGCCCAAAGGCTCCAAAAACACTCATAGGTAGACAAACATCCAGTAGCTAATCAAGGATCGGGTAACTTAAACCCATAATCAACTTGATTTTCTTTTTCTTTATGTGATTAGTATTTTATTCATATGGATGGATGATCATACAAGGCCCATACAACGTAAGTAAGGCAATTTTCCATGTTAATCTATATTAGTCCTTTTTTTTTCATTTTTCAAACCATATGGGTTTTCCATTTATCCTTGGCTAATATTATTCATATCTACCATATGATTTATTTCATGTCCATGCTAAGTTTCATTACTCTTTTCTCTATATCATCACTTATTATAAGTGGAATATCAATTTAGCCTTTACATTACTCATGTGGTATACCATAATTTATAATATATTTCAATCCTTTCATTAGGTCATTGATCCATGATAAAATCTACATTTTATCGCATTAATAATCATGGTATGGTCCTAACCATGGCCTTAAATCATGACTAAATGGAAAGGAAATAATCATGTAAACCAGTAGAATTAGTCGATTGGTCTGGCCTAAAAGTTGATCAGTTGATTGATTTAGGTCAACCAATTGATTGGTCTGACTCAAATAGGCCATGCTTTTCCCAAACCTATCAATCAGTTTGGGTAGACTAGTCTATTCATAGACCAGCCGATTGGTTATGTCAAACCAGTCAATGATTTTAAGTAGAGAGCATGACCAAGGTCTCTATAGGCTTACCATTTAATGGGTTTGGCCATCTAGTTGACTATTCTAGGAACCAGTCAATCGGTTTAACCTAGTTAATTTATTGGTTTACCCTAAAATAACACCAAGCCATTAAATTTCATGCAGATTCTTTCATATGAATCATCCTTGACCACATTAAGACATGTATCCACATAGTCTAATATATTCCAACCAAATTAACATGCATTTCACAACATGGAATTATCATATCCTATTTTTACCAAATTTCTTACTTTTTACACAAATCATGACATCTAACCATCTAAACCACTTATACAGTCTACATACATTTATGTCAACATGTAGAAATCAACTTATTTGATATAGGCAAAATCCCCATTAAACCTAGAAATTCCAACTATGAAATTATTAGCTTTTGAAACCTTAAAAAACAAAATCTTAAACTCAGACATTACACCTAAACCTTATTAAATTATAAACATAAAAAAGAAAGAAATAAGAGCATACCCTTTTAGAAAAAAATAGGGAAGAGATCAATTAGACCACTCAACCTTTTCTTAGAATCTAACTCTTCCTTGCTCAATAATTGAAACAAAAGAGAGCTAGAGACAATATCAGAAGAGTGTAAGAGAATTAGCTGGCAAGGCTCAAAGAGTAGAAAGAAGAGAGTGAATATCAAACTTAGAGAATTTGGTAGCTAAAAGAAAAGGTGTATATAAGATTTGAGTGGGGGCTACTTATAGCCAACCAATTAAAGGGAAAAATAGAGGGTCTAAGAATCAACTCAAAATCCTACAATTGACTATTTGAATTCGAGTTAATTGGATGGATTTTGTCCATAATTTTCATATGTATTTTCTAGAACTCAAATGGTATCTTTGGAGAATGGTGGTTAATTAGGTCAGAATTAGCATATAAGAATGGAGTAATTGAAGGTCAATTTGGAAGGAAATTTTCTATTTACTTAGAGTCATGCTTGAGATCGAACTATTGATCTCAGAATCATGTAGAGGAGAAAGAAGACAATACTGAGGTCATCTATCCTCCTTCATTGTCCTAATTGACCTCCATATTGATTTGAGGTAATTTTTTTGGACTAAATGCATCATGAAAATGGTTTGAATTGTCTTAAGGATAAATTAGCATGGGTTGGTAAAGTTCTATTTTAGTGTAAGAGATTTTTTAGAAAAAAATTGGCTTAAAAAATATGACCAACTCGAAAAACTAGTAGATAGGTTCGGGTCTACCATTGGAGTATTATACAACTAGTTGATTGGTTTCCCCAACTTTTCAATTAGTTTACTTGAGATAACCCTATTTGTTGAAATGATAAACTAGTCGATCTGTTTATTGAATCGATCTATTGGTTTACTTGAAAAACTCAATAAACTCCATTTTGCAACATGATTTCAAATAAAAAATTTTCCCAAACCAAATCATAATATTAAATCAAAATAAAAGGCCCAAAATTGGTAACATTCTCATTCAACCATTTACAAAAATATGGGTTATTACATTTAATGGTGATCTAAGTGTGTTTGATCTTATCATAGAAGTGTGTTTTATATTGGTATGGTTCTTGAATAAGTTTGATTTAGGATTAGGGAAAATATTCATTTTTATTAAGAAACCAATCGACTAGGTTAAGATACCAACTTATTGGGTTGTTCATTAAATTCAATTACCAAAATCTGATTAACCGATCGACTTTTTTGGGGTACCAGTCGACTGGTTAAACCAAACTAGTTATTCTACAAACTCAATTTTTCTTGTGAATCTTTCCCCCAAAAACATTTATAGCATTATGGATACATTTTGGATAGCTTGGTTATAATTCTTATGAAACTTTTGGGCTTGATTTAACCTATTTCACCTATTTTCAATGGATTTACAAAGAAAGAATTCATGAGAAGTTACTTTCATGCCCTCAGCTCATTTATCTTCTTGTTCCCTATTTTATCTCTCTTCTACAAGATTCATAAATGGATTATCCATGTCTATAACCTAATTAGATTTGCTAAACCTTGATTCTCATCTATGGTTGTCATCATTCCCTATTATGTTCAAAATTCCTAAGGCACTTTACCTAGAAACCTATAGTTTCACCAAACTAGCTCAAAGTAGAAATGTTAGCTTTGAAACTTCAAAAACCTACTTCGAATACTTAATTCAAAATGAGATTTGGGCATCTTAATTTATACACTCCCCACCCTTCTCCTTTTAGTAGAACCCTTAGTAATTTAGACTGAAAGTCTTCATTTTTCTCTCTTCTTTCCAAATCTTCAAACTACCCTGTTTTTCCTTCACACTTGCTTTGTTATTTCCCCTTCCTTATGGCTGCATTTTGCTTATCTCTTCTTCTTTAAATCAACTTCCTATATCCTTCTTATTTTGATTTTAAGCAAGATAGAATTAGATTGGGGAAAAGAGTAGGGTTAAATTTCATCTTGGGTGTTCCTTTTTTTTTCCCTATTTGGAAGGTGGGTTTTTCTATTTTTTTCTCTCTTAGGTCTCCGATTTTATTAAATATCTTTTTGTACAATTTCAGATTGGTTTTTTATTGAGTTTCAATTAAGCTTTTCTTGAATGATGTTTTAGTGTAGGAAAAAGACTGACATTTTAGTGACTTATGCTCTTTTAGTGTGTTACTTAGCTTTTTAAGGTTAAGTATTATCTTCCCCAATGATTATAGAAATGGTATGGGTAATTACAACATATATGCTATAAGTCTGTGATATTCTAAATAGTAAAGATGAAAATATGCCTACACTAGTTAGTATAGAATGAACAAATATATTAGAATGAAGATTGGTTTAGAGACTCAAATGCATCGATCTCGTGTTTATAATTCTAGATTCAAAACTTCTTTATATTTTGGGTGTCTTAAGTGCTAATGATATATGCAACATGTGAATAGATTACTACATAATGGCTTAGTAAGAAGAGAATGTGATGCCTGATTTCCTAAATTAAGTTCATAATATGCTAACATGATTTACTACGATTCCTAGCATTATTTTTGGTATTTTTCATGTTAATTCATGAATATTACTTGTTGAGTACCTTTGATAACCTAAGATTAATGTTTAAATTTGATTGGGTAAAGTTATGAAATTTAATTGCATGTAATTTGTGTTTTCTAGGGTTATTTCCACCCTAGACTGATCGACTAGTTTGGTAGATTGATCATTTGGTTGGTATGTAACTTTGGTGAATTTAGACTCAGGCTAAACCAATTAGCTGGTTTGACCAAACCAATCAACATATTCCTAGAATAGTCGATTGGTTGGGTCAACCGATTGGCTGGTTTGCCAGAAAATCCAGTAGTCTTAGTCTCAGGTTAGACCCATCGACTGATATAGTTAAACTAATCAACTGGTGCTAAGAAATGTTGAGTGGTGAGAATGATCGACCGATTGGTTGTTGACCACTAGAATACTGGAAATTCCCTAACTTATTGATTGGTCTATGAAACCAATTGCTGGTCAATGAGACCCATTGAATAGTTTTGAAACCAATTGATTGGTCTTAGCCAATTTTGCTTTTCTCACTTATTTTCTTCCAGAATATGATGTTTGAACTTTTTTGTGCTTAGATAATGACCTAGTATGCTGATAGCTATGAGGTTACCTTGATTAATGAACTTAAATAATAGATTGAAGGTAATAGAAAGGAATTAATCAATGTTTGACCTTAGTGCAACATTTGGCCTCATTTTGAATACAAAATGAATAGATGATCAAACGACTAAGAATGGATTCTCATTATGGTTATTACTAATGTAATGGATTCAAATGATGGATGATATAATTCTAATGACTTATATCATAGCCTTAAAATGAGAACCCCATAAATGAAATGACTTAGCAAAGATAAAAGAAAATAATACAAACATATAGGATGGCCTTGAGTTAACATTACCTACGATTAGTAATTTTCACTTATCTAATGAAAGAAATAAATAAATAGTTGTGAGTTAGGATATGACTCTAGTTGACTTATAATTGAACCTTCACCTTTAGCCTTAGGAATTTAATTAGAACATACTTTAATAAGCAGGTAAGTATATGATTGAATAATGAACTATGACTTTGACGTTGGTATGGTTTACAGAATAATTATGAACAAGGAAATAAATTACAAGTTAATGGTTGGCTTGGATTATTACGAGTGATATTCACATTAAATAATTTCACCCTTTGGAATAATGGTTCAGTTACTGGAATAATTTCTTGAAGAGATCCTGATGGGAACACTAGATGATGTGAGAACCCTATATGGGTGTGTCAAATTAAAAAGTATTGTTGCTTGGTGTGATATTGTTATGGGCCTTTATGTGAAATGACATTTTTGAGCTAATAAGATACTAATCACATAAAGTGAAATGAGCATCGTGAAAGGTCTAGATTATTTAATCCTCGATTAGTTACTGAGGGTTAGTCTATATTTGGGTACTTTTTTCTATTGGGCTTTGCCTTCAGGGGGGATCCTAGTCGATCCTAGGATTCTTGTAGATCCTGGCTCCTTTCCTACTCTAGACACCGATGATGTACTAGGGGGTATCGATACTAAAGGTTCTGGTTACTATAGGATGATTATTTGGCATGAGTTAGGACTTTTATCCATGTTACTTTGGTAGGAACCCAGACTTATGCCCATCAGGTTTCCTTGGCATAAGCTAGGATTTTATGTCAACTTATTGGAATGTCTTCCATCGTATTGAGAGATAATAGGGAATAATCTCACCTATTCTCAAGAACTTGGTGTAGAATACCTATATACTAATTTATTAATCAAGGAATTTAGTAAATGAATTCTATATTTACTTAAAGGAAAAATAATAACTAGAATGAGATCTAATGAGGAAGTAATCAGCTAGATCTTGTTACATGATTATGGCTATTTTATTTAACATGGTATTCACTTTTGCTTTATGAATACTTAAGAGCTCATACCTCATTTAAGCTATGAATATGTGCTATAATTCATGCTCATCTATTAGGAATTTGATGTTAATCATATGTTCTTCTAGATTGGCTATTGTGGTACATTCCTCTGTTCTATAATATTTCAATGAGTTATTGCATGTTTTAATATTCTTTTGTTCATGATCTATCCATGGTTACGAAGTTGTACATGTAATTCTATTTTCTCATCACTGAGCAAGTTATAATCTACTTACTATTGAATGGATAATCTACGTAATCATATCCTATGAGTAGGCAGTATACATGCTAAAAGTTTGCATACCCAAGTATGCTGAAATGATTATAACTACATATGATTAAATGTATCCACTAATATCTTGAATGACCTATGTGATTGTACATGAATGACAAAATAGGAAAGTCTCATGCACATGCTCGCAAGTTGTACCATTAGCATGTCATATAAGTCTTGCTTGCACTAGAACTTACATTATAGTGGTACATTGGTTTACTCAATATGTATGTATACTAATGGAGTTGTTGTTGCAATCCCCTATTCAATCCCATGATTAGGAGAGAATGGTCCATCCTCTCCTTAGAAATGTTGGGTTGTTGAGCATAGGATTTTCTAGAAACTTTTCTGTGGTCCTTGAGCAACTAAGGTGCATTTTGTTGAAAAGGGAGTTGCTTTAGTGAAGCATTTTATTTTCTTTAGACGTATCTTATACAGATTTCGTTCTATGTAGCCCTAGGTTGTACACAATGATTCTTCTTATCTTATGCACTCTATTTTTCCTTGTATTTTGATTATTCAGATACTTAGCCTTGTGTCTAATGTGAGGTAGGTGGTGAGGCATATATCTTGTATTAGATATAACGGTAGCACCTCGTTTTTCATAGGTTGGATACTTCCTCTTCTGTAATGTTTTCAAATAAAATTTTTTGATAATAAAACATGGGGTGTTACAATCTATCACCTCATGCCCAATTATAGCTGGAACTTAGATAAGTATCCCTAAAATGGTAGCCGCATCCTCTAACGTGACAATCATCTCACCCACCAACAAATAAAATATATGTGTAGTAGGACGCCATTACTCTACTAATGATGTAATAAGTCAAGAACCAAGATGCAACCAAAATCCTTTTAGAAATTGAAAATGTTTTGAGGAAAAAAAAACACAATTGAAGTACCCGTGCTTGGTTGAGATTGTTTCAATCTAAATTTGGATAGAAAAAAAATTGGATTCTAATTACCATTAATGTATGGTGATGTCATGTACATTGATGTATATTTAGTATAATTAAAAATAAGAGGCTATGTTAGTACTCAAAATTTGTTAATTAACTAAATATATGTTACTAAAAAATAAGAGGAAATGTTTTACACACACACACAAAATTTTTTTTTACCATTCTCTCCTATTCCCATTTTCTAATTTTATAAAGATTTTCATCTTTGTATTTTGTCTCATCCCCAGTTCCATGCATCACTGCTTATGAGTACTGAATTATCTCCACATAGACTAACTAATAAGTCAAAAACTCTAATAAATTAAATAAGGTATAGGTTATTGAAATAAAATAAATAAATATTAATCTAAACTTAAAAATTCATCTTAAAATCTCTAAAATAAAAAAATCTAATGAGTATTAAATTATTTGATAAAAAACTACTAATAAATATGGACCCACCTCTATCCAATTATAAAATTATATTAACTAATCACTTACCTTTTTCAATTACCCTTTATGTATTAATAAAAATAAATAACTAACACTCTCTCTTAAGCTACTCAGTCCTAATGTGAATTATTAGTTCCACTATATCTAGTTAAATGATTTAAATAATGGATGATACTTTAGGTTTAATTAATTAACCTCCCCTCTTATTGTAGAAATTATTTACTGCCTTTGTATAAAAAAAAATTTGTCTATAATTTTATGTATAAAAAAAAGTCATTTTACAAAAGATAAAACCTAATTTCCATTTTTATTCTCACTTTTTTTTATAATCTATGTATTCAATGTTTTGTTATTATTTTTAAAGGGTGCAACTGTAATTTTGATACTATTTTTAGTAGTTCCTTAGAAAGTGTGTAGATTGATATAATGACTTTATTTTTGATACGAATGGATTAATTATTTTTGATATGGATGGATTAATTATTTTTACAACCTATTCAATATCTATCTATGTTATTCATTCTAAAGTGGAAAGCTCACTCTCACTCTCAATGGAACTTGTTAGACTCTAATTAAATATGGTCAGTTTATTAATTAGATAGAATCATTAACAATAGCATACAACACAAGTAATTTATAAATCAATCAATCAATTAATTAATTAAATAATCTAAAATATAGATCTTTTCCATGTCCGTAGTAAAATAAAATGAGAACATAAAATTTCTTGAAATGAACACAATCAAATTAAATAAATGATCTAGATTATACATAAAATATTAAACCTTCAAAGATTATAATATAAAATTACAAGACTCCCACACACACACTTAGCTATCCTATCATTTCTTTTCTTTTTTCTCAATCTTTTCTTTATTCTCTTACATATATTTGGCTATAAATTCTTTATCATGTGCATGTCTTTGCAACTAATGACCCACATGTACAACTGTTAATCATGAACATGCAAAAGAAGGATCAAGATTAGCAACTAACTTATTAAATTATGCTTAGCAAACATTTAATAATTTTAGCAATAAATTTGTTCACTATTTTTCCAATTCCAAGAGAAAATTTTGGTGAAATGGTCAGAAATAATACTAGTATATCACAATTTTATCTTTTCACGATAACTTGAATCCTCTAAATCCAAGTTCAAACATAAAAGTTATGGTCAAATTACCATAGATTGTCAAAAGCTATACAAAAATCAACTTAATCTTTAAATGAATTAAATATATATGATTATTATAGATTCAACACATAATTATAAATAATATAAATAACTTCACATATTATTCACATAAATGATCAAAAAATTAAATCAAAAGGGTATTAAAAAAAACTAATCTTATCACGTGCAAAAGGATGTCATAGCCACGTATCTCCCAAATAGCACTGATACCTAAAACTAAAATTCACATCCTATGATATGAGAGCAATATAATTTAGATGATAATAACATGCCATGCACTATAAGAAATGAAGTAAAAAGTTATAAAGGTATAAACATAAGAACTTGTCTAATCCATATAGATGTGCCATGATGTGTGGTGTGCACTACCAACACACTAGGGTCTTAAGGACCTAGAAGTATACCATGATGGGAATCCATAAAAAACCTCCAACATAAGATACATTGCACTTAATATAAATTCACAAATCATAAAGTACACCAAAATTTTCCTATACATGAGTGAATTTTACTATTAGCCTCCCTTTCTGTTATCACCCTTCTTCAATTTAACATACATAATATCAATATATTCATTTTAACCACCAATTAACATAAAATCTGTCTTGTTTACACTTCAATCATGTTCTCAACACTATACATACATATGCGCATAATGAGAGAACTCTTAAACTCAACAAGTTTTTGTCCGTACTCATATTACATGTGAATCAAAACACTCCATATACAACACTTACAACATACGAGATTTATTTAAAAATTTTAATGAAATAATTATAAAATCTAAAAATAAATTTGTATTGTAATTTCATTGTACTTAGAGATATTATATACTTCATTTTTTTCTTTATAAAAATTACATTATGGGAATAATATTGTAATATTTAGGAAATAATTATGAAATTGAGGCAAAAAAAACTTTTTTTACAAAAATTCTAAACATAACATGCATAACAAAGTAATAGAAAAATATAACACATATTGCAACAATCGTGATAGTGAAGCAAAGTAAATTGAATAAAATTTAAAATTAATATAAACATAACACCCAAAAGAAGAAATTAGTAAAATCTAACATATATACAAAGTCATTATAAAATTTAAGCAACATATAAGACTAGATAAATTATCATTTAATTCTAAACATACCTTAAATTAATGAAATTTAGATGTGAGATTCAAATATGATGATGCATATGTAAAATGGTTTAGTATTTATACAAGAAAATTGATTGAAATAAGAGATTTTAGAGGAAGAGAGGAAGTATGTAACACCCTAAAATTTACTACTAAAAATAATTATTTTAATAGATGCACAATAATAATATAATTAGTTGTTACCATTATACTAAATATAAGATTGTCTTACTATACCATTCTAACATTGAATATAAAGAAAAAAAATACGTAGACCTTATGAAAAGATAAGCAAAGAATGAAGTAGATTTTCATAGAACTTAAATAAGCATTCAGATACTAAACTCCGAGTACATCATAAACAAAATAAAATCAAAAGGGATTCCATGGAGCTAAGAGTCCAAAAATAAAATCTAAATAAAAGTAGAAACTAAATTACATGACTCTACATCTAATCCTAATACATAAAGAATCACTTCTCCAAAGGTAAAGCATTATAAGTAGCAAAGTCATCCAAGTGGTCCTTATTGACTCACATAACAAAGTTTAGGTAGTCTACTCTTGGGAATGAGTTGAACCCATGAAATGGATGATGTGTATAATAATTAATAATTAAGGGAAACAATATAGTTATAACATAGGTGCACAATACATATGATCACCTGTAAGAAAAAAACATACATATTATTTTAGCATGATATGATACAATTGGAGAATTGAATTAAAGTATCATTTTTAGGTATAATCACAAAATAAATTCTTATTTACTTTAACTTCAAGGACCCCACTAATCTTAATCTAATAGAATGGGCTGAAACACCACTTAGGGAAAAACATTCTAGAGACACCACTATTGTCTAGTGGAATAGATACAATCATCTACTAGTGCAATATTATCCTAACCACTATTCTTAAATTGGTGGAAAGTTATGAAGTGTATATCATGATAAAAATGCCTTGAGTAAATATTATTGACCAATGGAATAAACATAATACCCTAGTTTTGACTCACATAAATTTTCACTTTAAGTGATTAATGTCTTTTTCAATATTATTTTTGTCTCAAGATCATCATGCAGCCATACATATAAATATGTGAGACACATAATCCAAACTTAACATAATTATTCAAATACATAAAATACAACCACATGAAGATCAAGGCATACCCAAAAGAAAAAAGACCATATTTCCTCTAAGAAACCTAAATTTCCTAAGGTAAGCATAATTTCTTCCATAATATTCATTTGACCACCATATTTATTACACGTTCATAATATTATTATTTTTGATAATATATCCAGAATTTAAGATCTAATTCCAACATTTTATACATGTGATAATGACCCTACATCTAGCATTACTATTTCTAACTCCCTACGAAACTCTAATTTCACAAGTTAGGTATAACTTTTCCTATAAGACTTATATAACCACTAAATTTAGTCCATGTTCCTAAATTATTATGATTAATAAAATATCCTAAAATAAGTTCTAACTCAAGTGTTTTACTCATGGGATACTAACCATGTCTCTAGGGTTACTATTCCTAAGTTATGCTATTTTCTCTTTTTATTTGACTTATAGAGGGTATAATTTCTTTAAGTATTCCACATGGTATAATTAGCATATTTTAATATAATTAGAACATTTGAATAGAAAAGGCACCATATTTATCCAATATTGACCAAATTACCCTTAAGATAGTCTAAACGCCCATATTTTCTTGAAAAACCTACATGTCCCAATGTGATTGATTTCAACCTCCAACACATATCATCATATAATAATTTGACAAAAAATATGTATATAATTTAAACATCGTAGCCCAATTTAAACATTGATTCATGCCAATTGCTCAATTTATAGACCAAGCTTAACTATACAATAGTCCTAATCTTATGCTTTCATGCATTACTCATTTCTCCACAATACAACATAATATATCATACAGTGGCATTGTCATTATGAAATTATCCATATAATAATACCAAGTATGTGATTTTGTACAAATTTATATATTACATACATGACCTTAGTTATGACATGTATCCTTACTTAAAATGTCACCAATCTCTAAGCATGTATAAACCCTAAGACTCCTTCAATACCTCTATAAATAAACTAAAAATCAAGAAAGATACATGGTTACAAATTAGGAAAAATATCCATGAAAATATAAGGCAAATAAGGATGGAAAAAGGAGCATAATCTAACCAAATGGAGGGAAACACCTATGGAACTAGTTATAGTGAAATGTGGCACAACTAAATGTGTGGTCTCCTAGGTGTGTAACACAACTATAGTGATGGCTTCATGGGTTAGTGATGTAGCTAGATGGGTGGTTAATGTAACGAGGTGGAGGGTGGCATCAGGTGGTGATGCCAATGAGGTTGGGTTTTGTTGGTTGGGGGTGTAATCAAAGGGTGACTTGCATGAGGCGGTGGTGTAGAAATGGTGTTTGTTGCATAAGAATGTAATATAAGGAGGCTTGAGTAATATGAGGTAATGGTGTGGGTGAGGGTGATGTAGCATGAGTTGAAGCAAGGAACATAGATCTCCTTGTACAAAAATGGAAAATGGTGGAGCTTCAATATGAACGATCCAGAATAAAGTTGAGAATGGAGAAAGGGAGTTGAGGAGAACTTATGTCAAGCATAAAGCTATAAAGAGTATTAGGGAATCTTAGCTAGGAAGCATGCACTAGATAATTTGGCATAAACAGGTCAATAATATAGAAAGGAGTTAGGTCATATGGACTAACCCAAGGAGAAGAAAATTGGAAGTGGGAAAAGAGAAAATATTAAGGTAAAAAAATAATAGAGAAAAAGGGAAGAAGAAAGGAATAAAGAAAGTATTATAATTAGAAAAAAATATTTAAGGTGAAATTAAAATATTTAATACAGTGGATTAGGGTTAGGTTAAATTTGGGGTATTATATCACTACCCTTTAAAAAGAAACTTCTTCCTTGAAGTAAACAGTTCTAGGATGGGGATAAAGAGAAGAAGACTGTAAAGAAGGTGACCTTGGAGTTGAACTCTATAGGAGCTATCACAATATTACTTGGTGCTTAGTACTACCAACTTAAACGAGAAAGCGCCCCCAAAAAATAATGCATCTATGTGGAAGAGCTTGAGATGTGTCTTGCAAATGTCTTTCTTTATATCCTAGGTCACCTCTTCTATTCCATGGTGACTCTATAAACCCTTCACAAGTAGAACTAAGATTATATTGGTTGATAGGTGCATATTATATGGAATTATTTGGTGTATCTTGACCTAGCTTATGTTGTTTGTTATGATAATTTAACCATTTTCCTTGAGTTTTCTCTATTGGCCTAGTTTTATAGAAAAGGAAAAAATTAAGGTAATTTAGGTTGATAACTACATAAAAGAAGTATGATACAAGAAGTAAGCTTAGAGTCATGAAAAATTAGATGTACCATCATGTATGACCCTAAAAGAGAAGTCATGTGAATAAAAATCATGTCAAGACAATTAATAGATAGGAACTATGGGTGCCCGTATTTATTTAAATATGGTTCATATTTGGTTAGTTATCCTCTCACATGCTCCATTAATTACATCCATGTGCATAGTCTTAGTGAAAAAATATAGGTGCTTCGTATCTATGAATATAGATCATATTTTTGACATATTTTGGATCCGATTCGTACGACCTTCTATCTATATATATGACCTATATTACATCGATGTAATTGAAGAATTGAAGACTATACAATGTTTGCGGTTTTGCAATCTCCTAAGTTCTTTCTTTCCTTTTTTTTATACTTATTATTGTGTTTAATGTAATTTCTATTATTTTTATATTTAAATGAGTTTGTGATTTTGCATAGTTTAATTTAATAATTTTTTATTTTATTTCTCTATATTTATTAAAGTTATGATATTTATGTGTTTAGATTATGCATTTTGTAGTTTTGTTAATATGCTTGGCTAGATTAGTATGGGGTAGGAGGATAATTGAAGGTTACAAGATAATTGATCCTGAGATGTGAATTGGTCTTTATTATTATGTGTAATTTTAATTAGATTAATAAACTGAGTTTAATGATCATCGATCCAAGATTGGAAATTTATTATCAAGATTTGCCACTTGGGTAGTTTGAGTGTTAATCAAATGCTAGGATAATATAGTTAATCCATAATTGTTAATATTTACATCTACAACTGGTAAATAGGTTATTGATTTAATATATGTTTATTATTATTTAGAATTACATAATTTGAGCATATTATGATTATGGTTCTAGTTAGCTATTCCCTAATTGTTAATACCGTCATTAGTTAAATCTAGAGATCTTATCCTTGGTTATTACTTGGTTAGATAATAAATCTTAAGCATACCTTCCTACTAAACCTTTGTACACCTTTGGTGGGTGAGACTCTTCAAATTACTTTATCTCCCACCTCAAAACCATCACCGTGATGCCTTAGATCTGAATAAATCTTCTATCAACTTTGAGCTACCTTTATCCTATCTTAAATCAATTGAACTTACAAAGTCATCTCCTTAATCGTATTTGTCCCATGGATAGTGGTCTTGCTAATGTTGCTCTATCTATGCATCTATAATTGGGTGAAAGTCAGTACTCATCATCATCTTTGTGCCCATATCCTCATAGAACTTCCCCTAGAAGTGTAAAAGGAAAATTAAATCCCTATTAAAGAATATCTTGGTAGGTGTACCATGAAAACTTATCACTTGCTTCATCTATGCATTTGCTAATTGATCCGGCCTCTAAATCAACTTCAACAACATAAATACCGCTAATTTAGTCAACTAGTTGATAATAACCCAAATCTTATTACATCCACTATGGGTCTTCAATAATGTGCTCATAAAATCCATGGATATGGAGTCTCAATTCCATCTTAGAACATCCAAAGATTGGACCAACCCTATAGGGATACATTGCTCTATCTTGACCTTCTAACATGTTAGACATCTCAATACAAACTCTTCTATCTCTCTCTTCATCTAAGGCCACCAATACATCTGCTTAAGTTATGGTATACCTTGTCCCCTTTTAGGGTGGGTAAAATACCGAGTATAATGAGCTTCCTCTAAAATCTAACTCTTCAAATTAGCATAACATTGGGATACACACCAACAACCCTTATAGCGAATGCTAACATCTTTATGAATCTAGAAGCCCTTAACTCAATCGTCATGTATATTTTGCTAAATTCTATCAAGCATAATAACACTAGGTTGTTTTGTTCTTATATCATTGAACACACTCAGTGCAATCATCAAAGCACTCATCCAGACCTCCAACTCATCTTGCCGAATTAGCACTATTCCTATTTCACCAAGTTCTTTAAGCAACCGATTAGCTACCACATAATAACTCAAAGAGTGTGATGTCTTCCTACTCAAGGCATTTGTAATAACGTTGGCCTTACCCTCATGGCAAGTTAACTTGATATCATAGTCCTTCATCAACTCTAGCCATCTCCATTGTCTCATATTCATTTATTTTTGGGTGAATATATACTTGAGATTCTTGTAATCAGTAAAAATTTTAAAATGTGTGTAACACCCCAAAAAATTACTAATGAAAAATTTTATTTTATTAAAATAATTAGTGGAAGTGAAATAATAAAATTGTGAATTCTGGGGATATTACCGCCTCACTTAGTACTAGATTGGTTCACTCCTACCATTCCAGTACCAAATGCTAAGGCTAAAAGGGAAAAATACAACTTACGAGAAACTCAAACATGTTTAAATCAGAGTATTTTTGTAAGCCATTTACAAGAATAAAATCCACTAGTGGTGGTTACAAAATAACAAATACATTGATACCAAGAATTTAAAAGAGAAAGAGGAAAATCCTAAGATTTTCTGGATAGTTCCTTATGCTCTTTTCTGGGAGCCCACTTGAATAGCACCTAAAAATTACCTACAAGGAGTATTGCCCATTGAATAGGCAGGGGCCCCACGAATGAAACCCTTCAGTACTACCGTAGTGAGTAACCCTTTAAAACACACTTAACAACAGACTCATAATTCAAATTATGATACAACACTACATATATACATAATGAAATGTAAATACTTAATATCCACATTCATACATTCACATACTTAACAAGTCAATCAGATATTAATAGGTCATAGTGTACAATCAACACTTCTGGGCCTTAATCCATTAGTCCATCATTATTAATCATATCGGATTATAAATATCTATATGAGTGCGGAAACCTCACTATTATAGCCGGTGGACCGAAATACATACAGGGCATAACGGTCCTGACCATTATTATTGCTGGTGGATCAGTCTCCATAGCAGAACGCTCCTTACCACTATTATTCACTGGTGGATCGGTTTGGCCCCGATTCAGATGGTGTTCCACTATAAGTGATTAGTATTTTTCCATAATTTATCCACAACCAAATAAAATTTATTGAGCTCGGGACCCCCACTACTATAGTCGGTGGATCGGAATACAAATAAACATTATCCAGGGCAACACGCTCCTAGGCTACTATTATATCCAGTGGATCGGTACTCATAATATAATTCAACTGGGCCCGACTCATTAGTCTTTCACTTTCATGATTAGTATTTTCCCTTTTTAATCATCACAATAATTCCATTTATTTGCCTTGATAGGGAGATCAAGATCCTAGGATACAAAGGTACACCGGTCGCACTGGTGCATATGAGCTATCTAGTACCCTTAAACCATAAACCTAGGGAAGCAAAGGTACCCTTGTCGTACTGGTGCATAAAGCTACCTCAGTACCCTACCGACAAGGACTCCTAATCTATAAGTATGCATATCCCCTAAATAGGTCTGTATAGCTAGATAGAGTATGATATAGGGCCTGGCAGGGGCACAAAGGCACACCAGCAAATACCAGAATAACCGTGGGCTAAACCACGTCTTGAGGGTAGCAACCCCTAAAGAGCCATCATTCCCGATCTCAAGGTCTTTCACTTTAAGTATTAGTGTCTTAATTAAGGTGACCACAAAAAGCACCACAATCAGATACGTATTCACTTTCAATCATTCTAATTCGTTAGATATTTTTTATTCAAACGGTTATCCAAGGTAACACAGAGGAATCATTAAGGCCATCATAATCTCATCCAATTCCGATTTAGGATTTGTTCTCATTATACTTGCTAATTATCAAATACTTTTATCTTGCTATTCAGCGTTATTTGAGTCATATTATGAAATTCCGCTATCACAACGACATGTTAGATACAAATTACTCATTTACCCCTTACTTATATAATTGTTAAGTCATCCCTTCCTTACTTGATAAATTACCATATTATCCTCCTTTTTGCATAATTACGAAATTACCCCTTGCTTAATTTAGGTTACTATGTTATCGCCCATGCTTATTAGCTCACTAACTATCCTTTATAATTGTTACA
Organism: Tamarix austromongolica; assembly: GCA_039764185.1. Lineage (NCBI taxonomy): Eukaryota > Viridiplantae > Streptophyta > Magnoliopsida > Caryophyllales > Tamaricaceae > Tamarix > Tamarix austromongolica. The sequence continues at coordinate 25,667,385 of CM077808.1, forward strand.
CTTATTTTCCATTTGGTTGGTTAGATTACCAATTTACCCTTTTCCTTTATTATAATTAATAAATTGCCCTTTAGTTGGTCAAATTACCAAATTACCCTTCTCTATTATCAAATTTACCATTTTACCCTTTAATTGGTTAATTTACCTGTAGTTGGTTAAATTACTAAATTACCCTTCTCCATTATTATATTTACCAAACCACCCTTCTCCATTATTAAAATTACCAAATTACCCTTTAGTCAGTTAAATTACCAAATTGCCCTTCTCTATTATCATAATTGCCAAACTATCCTTCTCCATTATCAAAATTACCAAATTACCCTTTAGTTGGTTAAATTACCAAATTGCCCTTCTCTTCCAAATTTACCATAATATCCCTTTTACTTACAAATTACCATTTTATCCATTTACTTACAAAATTACCATTTTACCCCTTTACTTCCAAAGGTACCATAATACCCTTTTACTTACAAATTACCATTTTACCCCTTACTTCCAAAATTACCATTTTACCCTTTAGTTACAAAATTACCATTTTACCCTTCGCTTACAAAATTACCATTTTATCCTTTGCTTACAAAATTACCATTTTACCCCTTACTTCCAAAATTACCATTTTAACCTTTACTTATAAAATTACCATAATACCCTTTTACTTGCAAATTACCATTACACCCTTGCCTCCAAAATTACTAATTTATCCTTTACTTACAAAATTATTATTTTACCCTTCTACCTCCAAAATTACCATTTTATCCTTTTCACTTACAAATTACCAATTTGTCCCTTATTACACCACTTCTATTAATTTATTATCACTATATGAAATATTAATATTAATACCCCATTCTCATTATCCAACTCCACAATTATTATACTTAATATAATACTCATTAGCACCCACACATATTAGGCCACATTCTTGCACAAAACATATTACTAAAATACCCCTAGGGCTCATAATAATATTAACCATGCATCAATGGTCACAACAACATAATATAGTATGGATAAGTACTTAACATATTTTTAAATAATAATTCTCCTTCCTTAAGCATTTCTTCCATACATAGCATATAAACTAGCATACTTTCCTTTTTATCAATAAGCACAAGAAGCTACATATATTATATTTAACAATATATATCAAGCATAATAACATATTAAAGAGCCTAATATGCTAACATACGTTTATCCATTTGTTTAAGTGGGGTTTAACGATTACCTTAATTCCCACAAAATTGAACCTTACCAGTATTCCAGTTAAAGATTCAAGCTTTGATTAGCAAAACAAGGACCTAAAAATAATATCAATATTTATTATATTAGAAATAAGAAAACCAAAAGTATAAGACTTTATACCACTTAATTAATGAAATACTTAACTTAAATATTATTATACCTTAAAATTTATTAACTAAAATGACTAAGGCATGCAGCTGCTCATACTATTCATGCAGCATAAGATGCATGCAAATAAATAAGGGAAAAGGTCGAAAATGGCATAAAGAGAAGAAGAGGGAATCAATTTCGGGTTAGGATTTTTGGGCTAGGAAAGAGGGCATGCGAGGAAGGCTTTAAGGTAAAAGAAGGGTGCAGAGGTGGAGAGGTAGTGTCGGTGGTGGTCGGGGATAGGTTGATGGCGACGGCAGCGAGGCTACGAAAGTGGCTATCGAGAAGGAGGGGGCTGAGAAGGAAGGAAAAGAGATGAGGAAAATGAAGGCCTACAGGTGGTTGTTTCGGCTAAAGGGGGTGTGGGGTGGTAAAGGAGGCTGCAAGGATTGGTTTGGTGGCTTAGGTAGCAGTAGAGGCGGCAGAATGGCTATGGAAGGGGGAGTTGTAGGGTGGCTGCTGAGAGGGCAGAAAAAGAACAAGGGAGGAAGAAGGGGCTGTAGGGTGGCTTGAGGGGTGATGTGGTGGTTTTGGGGTGAGGTAGAGGGTGGCAAGGGGTGGTGAAGGTGGCTGGGGTGGTGAAGGGGTGGTGATGGAAGCGGCTGAATGAGGCAGCAGTGCAAAAATAATGAGGGCGATGGAAGGAGAAGAAAGGAGAGAAAGAAGGTCGAGGAAGAGGAAGGAAGGCTAAAAAATGGGCAGGATGAAGCAGGGAGGGAAGAAAAAAAAGAAGAGGGAGAGAAAAGGAGGGGATATAGGGTTCGGTAGGGTGGCAGTAGGGTGATAGGGGTGTGGGAATTGTAGGGAGAAGGAAGAGAAATGAAGGGCATGATAGTGCATAGGGAAGGAGAGAGAGAGAGAGAGATGGTGGGGTTGAGGTGGGGTAGGAAAAATGGCAAGAGAGAGAGAGATGGGGAGTGCAGTTAGGGAGAGGAGGGTTGCAGGTAGGGTGGCCAGAGATGGCGAAGGTGGTCAGGTGCAGCATTGAAAAAGAAAGAAAGGAGGGGGAGGCTGCATGTAGGCTAGGTGAAGGGAACAGGGGAGTAGGCCAGCCTGGTCAGGGGACAAAGGAAAGAAAAGAAAGAAAGGTGGACGGGTTGGGCTTGCATGGGGGAGGAAGAAAGAAAAGAAAAGGAAGGGGTATGGGCCGAATGACGCACACGAGAGAAGGAGAGGGAGGAGGAGAAGCAGACCTACGGCCCAAGTGCAAGGGGAAGAGGCAGGCCGGGGTGTTGGCGGGCTAAGGGAAGGAAAAAGGAAAAAGAAAGAAAGAAAGGAGGAAAAAGAAGAAAAAGGAGAAAGAAAGGAAAAAGGGAAAAAGGAAAGGGACAATAGGGGAAAAAATTTAATTTATAAAATAATAAAATGCAATATTTTTGGGTAATAAATATATTAAATAATTTAATTTATTGTAATAAAATATATGAGTTTAAAAAGTTAATTTTAGAAAGAATATTGGTTTGGAAAATTATTTAAATAAAAAGAGTTTGATAAAATAACAAAATATTTATTTTAATTTATTAAATATTTATATCTAATTTTATATACTCAAAAATCCATAAAATAATAAAATTAAATAAATTTAAAAGCTAATTTATCCCACATAAAAGATATTTATTAAATTATAGTCTTTTAAAATTTCGGGGGATTACACTATGTCCCATACTAATAATATGTCTAAGTATTCAGTGTGAAGGGAACTGCCACCAAATCAAGTTCATATGTTGGGTAGTTCTGTTCGTGGTGCATCAATTGATGAATAGTGTAAGCATATACCTTAACATGTTGCATCAAAACACAACCCAACCCATATTTCAATGTGTCACTATAGACATCAAAAATATTTGATCCCAATAGTAGAGTCAAATTTTGTGTTTTAGTTAGACACCACTTCAACTCTTGAAATGCGCTCTCACATGCATCATCCCACTAAAATCTAGTAGCCTTTTTTAGAAGTTTTAACATCAGATCAACTATCTTTATGAGGTCCTAAACAAAGCACATGTAGTACTCGACCAAACCCAAGAAGTTATGAACCTCAGAAAAGCTAGTAGATGCCTTGCACTCTTGGAGCACCAAAATCCTTGCTGAATCTATGATAACTCCTCCTAAACCACATGTCTCAAAAATGCAACCTCCCAAATGAAAAAATAGTACTACTAAGAGAGTTTAGCATGTTACTTGTGCTCTCTTAAGAGTGACAAGATAGTGAGAATATATTGTTTGTGACTATGAGACTATACCAAAATGTCATCTATGAATACCATAATAAGTTGCTAAACTAGCGATATGTCCTTGCCATCAAGTCCATAAATACTGCCAATGTATTAGTAAGCCAAAAAGGCATTATTATGAACTTATGGTGCCCATACCATATCTTAAAGGCCATCTTCATGATGTCTTCCTTTGCAATGCATAGCCGGTGATAATAAAAATTTTAATAGACATTCAAGAAAATTGAAAAACCTTGAAGTCAATACATAGATGAAGACTCCCATCCTTCTTTTTCATAAATAGAACTAGTGCTTCCTATGGAGACACACTCGGGTTGATATACCTATGAGCTAATAACTTCACTAGATGTGACTTCAACTCCTACACCATTTGTTAGGGTGACTTAAAAATTGGCTCTACCCCTAATATTAGCTCGATGGTGAATTCTATCTCATGCACTAGTGGTATACTTGGTATCTCCTATAAGTATACAACAAGAAAGTCACGAGTAATTCAAATGTCCTCCTATGATCATACATTCTTGTTTAACTTCTGAGCACCACATAAATACATCGGGTAACTTCTATGTGCTAGTGACTAAAGTGTGTGGGAAAGTACAACCTTCATTGTAGGTTTAGGCTTGCATATCCTATAGGAAACCTTAGCACCCTAAAGTCCTCATAACACTTCTCATTCCTGAGCATAATCTATCGGTACTAGGTATCTTCCCAACATATTAATCTTAAGGATTACATCAAAGTCTCATAGATCCATCTCACTCAAATTCAAAGGGAAGTCTACCCCCATATCTCTGTGGCCATATCCGAGTAGAGTTTAATGTAGTTTAATTTATCCCTAGAAGGTAGGACAACATATATTGATACACTAGTATATGGAGACAAATAGCTCTAGCAATAAAAGTAGTGGATACAACTAATAACAAAGCACCCAAATCAAACAACATTTGCATTTGTAATGAAAGGATAGAAAATAAACTAGTGACCACATCCATCTTTCAATCAACCTCTATTGGGTTGATGATGTTTAGGCCTCTTTGATGTCCTTTCTTAGTATTCTCCACAATACCCTTCAGAACCCTAGGTATGCCCTCCTTCTCTCTGAGGTAATAGATGAGACCGTAGTGGTTTACCCTTAGCTTTATTAGACTTAACACTAATTTTGGTAGATGACCTTTACTATTATGGATGTGGCTAGAAAGTTTGTTATTGATATGCATTTTTCTAAAGTATATATTGTCCCTATTGCTACTAAAACTCATCTATCCATGGCTAAAATTGACCCCTCTATAACTGTCCTTGTAGGGTTGGTGGTTCAATTAACCACAATCTTGACATCAAACAAATGCGCCCAAGGGGTCTTTTCTTGGATGATCTTGGCAGAGAAAGCAACAAAAAAAGCATCTTATCAGTCCCAAACGCATCATCTGACCACTCGTTTGACCCCTAGGCTATAAAATTGAAGGTTTACCTCCTCAAATCAAATCTGTCCTTCAAAAGCCTGTTGCTCGAGCTTCCTATTACCAATAATGGAAGCCTAATGTTAAATTATGGTAGCAGTAACACATTCCTTCTCCCACAAGATATCCAAATTATGGAAAGTCACAACACCTATCACCATCCAGATGATAAAGTGGACTCCCTACTCAAACTGATTAACCACTATCAACTTGCAAGCTGCTATACCCAAAGTAAACATCAACAACTTTGAAAATCGATTATGGTACTCTTGTATAGTCATGCTCCCATGGGTCAGCTACATAAACTCCTCAAGCTTATCCTTGATAAGGCTATCAAAATAAAAATTAGTGTGAAGCTCTTTCTTAAAGTCTTCCTAAGACATTGAAGATCATCCCTATAAGCTATGACCTACACACCAAGCATCGGTAACTCTCTAAAGAAAAAGGGATACTATATTCACCTTCCAAGCTTGAGGATAATCAATAGCCTTGAAAGTTCAATCCAAATCCAGGATCTATCCCTCTAGGATGGTTGGATCCTCCTCCCATATTAGATTGGTGGATGATGACTAGTAATCTTTTAAAGCTAGTCCTCTATAATACCATCTTGTGGGTAATGAGAAGATGGTGGTGAAATTGGTGGAAACATAAGGAAATTGATGAAGGCCTCAAAAGTATCCTCCAAATGGTTAACATAACCATTGATTGCCATAGCAAGCTTGTATTAATATAGAAACCTTGTCAGGATAAAATATTCCTAGCATAATAGCACATGATACACAAAAGCACATTCAAAGGTTACCTTGGCTATCTATTATTAATTCCTCACAAAATAATCTAATTTTTTGAAGATTTGAGTTTTTAAAAATGTAAAATAAACTAATAAAATCATATAAGGGATCATTTGAGAACCAAATTTTTGAAAATACAATTTGGTAATAAAAACTAAATCTTTGATTCCAACTTGTAACATCCAAAAACACACTATTGAAATGTTTTGTTTTAATGGATTCATAATATCACTATTATTGGGTGTTACTATTGTACTCGACTTAAGTATAACTTACCATACAATCCTATATGGTAACAAAATACTTAGAACTTAAGACTAGATAATAAGAGAATGAAGAAAGCTTTCATAAAACTTAAATATGCATTTAGAGACCAAACTTTGAGTACATCATAAATAAAATACAATTAAAAGTGATGTCGTGGAACTAACAATATACAAAGGAAATCTTGACAAAACCAGTTACCGAATCATATGACTCTATGTCTAACCCTAATAAATAAAGAATCATTCCTCCACAAATAAAGAATCATAAGAAGTAAATTCATCCAAGTGGTCTTTGTTGACCTATGAAACAAATTCTAGGTCTTATTCTTGTGGGAAGGAGTAATACCCATGAAATGGATGATTAGTATACTACATACTAAGTAAGGGAAGTAATACAGCCATAAAAATATACATAATGCAGGCTATCACATGGTAGAAAAATCATGTATATTATTTAAGCATGTTATGATAAAAAAAAGTAAAACTAAAGTAGAGTACCATTATTAGGTATAATAAAAAAAAACAATTTCTCATTTATATTGAGTTTAGGAACACCATTATTCTTAATATGGTGAAATAGATAGAAGCACCTCTTAGGAAAAAATACTATTAAGCTATTATTAATGTCTTATGGAATAGATACAATCATATAATAGGGAAAAATGCTCCTGACCACTGTTATCTTCTGGTGGAACAGACACAACGCCCTAGTCTTAAGTCACTCAATCTTTCACTTTAAGTGATTAATATCTTATTCGCTATTATTTATCTAAATATCATCATCATACATACATATATATATGCAGGACACATAAGCTAAACCTAACATAATTATTCAAACACAAAAAACACAACCACATAAAGATACCCTAATTTCCCTAGGTAAGCATGACTTCTTCCATAATGCTCGTTTATCTATCAAATTTAATTCCTAATATTATAATTTTTGGCACCATACCCAGATATGAAGGTTTAGTTCTAACATCTAACAAATGTAATAGAAACCTTACCTATACGGTTAATATTTTCAATTCCATAGGAAAACTGAATTTCACAAATTAAGTATAACTTTCCTCATAAATCATATATAATAAAAAAATTTAGCATGTATTCCTAAATTAATTATTAATAACATATCCAAAAATAAGGTCTACCTCTGATGCTTTACACATGCAATAATGACTATGCCTCTAGGATTAATATTCCTAAATTAAGTTATTTTCTCATTTTATTTGACTTATTCCACTTATATTTTCTCCTAGTACTTAACATGATATATTTAGCATATTTTTAGCTAAGTAAGAAATTAAAATAATTAAGACTACATATTTATCCCATATTGATTAAAATATCCTTAATATAGCAAAAATGCACATATTTTCTATAAAATCCCTACAAGTCCCAATATGGTTGATTTTCAACCTCTAAACACATGTCATGATGTAATAATTTAACCAAAAATATGTATATGATTTAAAAATCAAAGCCAAATTTAGATAGTGATTCATGTCCACTACTCAATTTATGGAATAAGATTAACTATATAATACTCATAATCACATGTATTTATGTATTGATCATTTTTCCACAATATAGCACAACATATCATAGACTGACATTATCATCATGAAATTATCCTTATAATAAGCCCAAGCATGATATTTCATAGAAATTTACACGTCACATACAAAATCCTATTTATGACATGTATGATTACTTAAAATGTTAATGTTCTCTAAGCATGTATAAACCCTAATACTCCTCCTCTAATACCATTAGAAAATCACCAAAAAATCAATAATGATACTTAGTGATAACTTAGGAAAAATATGCATTAAAATATAAAGCAAAGGAGGATAGATAAAGGAAAAAAACTATAGAAAATGGAGGGAGGCACTAATGGAACTAGTTGTATTAAAATGTGGCACAACAAAGTGTGTGGTTGCATGGGTGTGTAATGTAGCTATGGTGATGGTTACTTGGGTTAATGACGTAGCCAAGAGGGTGGTTGCATGATAGAAGGGTGGTTGACACAACAAGATGGAGGGTGGTGCTAGTTAGTGATGCAAATAAGGCGGATTATATTGGTTAGTGGCATTTTTGTTGGGTGACTTGTATGAGGTGGTGGTGCAAAAATGGTGGTTATTGAGTGAGAATTCCATGCATAGAAGCTTGAGTAAAGTGAGGTAATTTTTTGGGTGAGGCTAGTGTATCGTAAGTTGAGGCAAGAAAAGTAGAGCTCACATTACCAAAATGGAAAATGACAAAGCTTTAATGGGTATGATGGAGAACGAAGTTGAGAATGGGGAAAGGGAATTGAGGAGTGTTTATGTCAAGTGTAAAATGAATTAAGGAGTGAACTAGAAAAGCATGAGTATAACGTGTGCACTAGAGCATTTGGCATGAATAGGTCGATACCGTAGAAAACATTTGATCATGGTAAATAATGTTGAAGTAGTGCAGTGGAAAAAAGGAGTCAGGCCATATCAACCAACATGAGGAGAAGAAAATTATATGCATGAGAAGAAAATAAGGTTTTGGGGATAATAAAGAAAGGAGGAACAAGGTAAAAAGAAATATAGATAGGAAATATCATAATATTAGGTTAGAAATATGTTTATAATTTAGGATAAATTATTTACGATAAAATTAAAATGCTTAATACTCTTGATTATGGTTAGGTTAAATTTATGGTATTACAAAGTATGAGAAGAAACTTGTTGAGAGAGTATGTAGGCTTTAATCGATGATGCAAATGAGAATAGAAGAAGAAGACTAAACTTTCTATAAGGAAAAAGAGGTCTGATTTTTATGCTATCTAAACATGCTACTTTAGTTGCAGTGTTCTTTCATAATTTTTATTAAAATTAAACATGTTAATACAATTAGTTTGTTGAATTTGTATATTTTAAAAAGATAATAAGATTCATTTGGAAAGGCTGTTTAGGTTAGTTTCTTATCCATAGGGCTATTTTAGTACTTCTAAAATTAAATTGGGCTATTTTGGTATTTAGTTATAGTATTGATCACTTACGTTACATCTAAAGTCTTTTATGGTATAGAGTAAGTCAAGAGAGTAAGTAATAAAACAAACTCCACTATTTTTTTTGAACAAAAAAATGTGAAAAAGTGATAAAGAATGACTTTTGTTTAGGAAAAAAAGGAAGCGAAAAAGTTAAATATTGTGTAGGCTTCTTATATTATGTTTTTCTCTAGCATAACAAAAAAACAAGAAATTCAAATAACTTCCCCTCCTAATTCATTCAAATATGATAATATATATATATATCCTCAAGTATTTATATCCAAAAGAAATATATTTACTCCAGTGATGTATTCTTATTCCCAATATTTCTCTCTCTCTCTCTCTCTCTCTCTCTCTCTCTTAATTATAGAATTGGGTTTCTGTCTTGCTTCTTTTTTTCTCCCAAATTTCATTATTGTTATTACCATGATCCCATATTATTGGTATCATTAATTGACAAGCATCACACTATATTACTCTATTGCATATTAGTTTTACAAACTTCATTGTTACTAAAAAAATATTTAGTATGTATGTATTAGTTAGTTGAAATTGAACTAGTTAAAGTCAAATTTATTATAAATCATGATAGCTTCTTTAATTTAGTGTGAATAAAGGGATCAAAAACCATATATGAAGGGTATAAACGCTAGGTGGTTATTAATCATCCTATATAAAAAATTATACCTTAATCATTATCCAAAAAGCTATATAGTTAGAGTTAGCAATGAGGTAGATCAGATGAATATGGGTTAGGTTATACAATGATCATGTCGTATCAATTTATATAAACTCAAGTAATTTTTATTGGAGCGAGCTAGATTAGGTTTGATTCAGATAACTTTAGAGCCAGATTATTTAAGGTCATTTTATATCCCACATCGGGTCGAGTTTATAATGAGTGAATTCATATTAGAGTAAATTTGGATTATTTTACTTTTAGTTTAGGTGTAGGTCAAGTTTAGATTGATCCACTTTTCTTATTGAGTTTGAATAAGATACGAGTCATTTTAGATTTGCGTCATATTTGCAATACTTCACTTTTTAGATTCCTTAATGTGTGCTAATCCAAGTTTTTAATGGTAATATAAGTATGTTTAATCTTATCCTACAAAAATATTTGGTTTTATCAAGAAACTAGTTAATATGGTTTGAGGTATTGATAAACTAGTTTGTTCAAAAAAATTTCTTGAACTCATTAAACTAATCAATTGGTTTGGGCACTATATGACATGTTTGATTAACCTAGCTTCTATTCAAACTTAATTTTTTCTTGAGAATCTTTCCCCAAAATCTTCCTAATGTGATAACTACGATTTAGATAGTTTATTTTCAGGTTTTGCAAAACTTATGAACCTTTTTGGCCTTTTTTGATTATTTTTGATAGATTCATGAAGGACGAAGGCATGAGGAGTTACTTTCATACCCTCAACTCATTTATCTTCTTTCCTATCATCCTTCTCTTTTACAAGATTCCTAAGTAAATTTTCAGCGTATGCAACCTCAATAAAAATGTTAGGCTTTGATTCTCATCCATTTATGTCATCTTACCTTTCTTATGTTTGAAATTTATAAGGCACATTGCTTAGAACCTTACAATTTCACCAAACTAGCTCAAGATAGAAAATATCAGCTTTGAAACATCAAAAACCTACACTTCAAATCTTTACTTTGGACTAGGGTTGGGAGTCTCAATTTATACACTCCCTCACCCTTCTCCTTTCAATAGAACCCTCAATGATTTGAAAATAAAGTCCTCATTTTTCTCTCTTCTCCCCTAACCTCCAAGATTCCCTATTTTATTCACATTTACCTTATCATTTTCTTTTACCCAATGGTTATATCCTGATCATATCCTCCTCTTTTAATCATCTTCCTAGCTTTTTTAAAAAAAATTTAAACAAGAAGAAGTTAGATCGGGGAAAAGGGTGAGGGTTGAATTTCACCCTTAATACTCTTTATTTTTCATTTTAATGGTGATTTTTATCTCTAAATTCTCCTTTTAGGTCTCTGATTTCATTAACTTTTCATTGCATAATTTTAGAAAGATTTTCACTGAGTTCAATTACGTTTTATTAAAAGGCATCTAAGTGTAGGAAAAGGGATTTTAGATTTCAGAGAGTTGTGCTCTTGGTATATTGCTTATCTTTTAAGGTGAATCGTTATCCTCCCTTATTATTATAGCAATGGTATGGGTAAGTGAAATATAAGTGCTATAAGTTTGTAGTATCTTGAATATTAAAAATGACAATATGTCTACATTAGCTAATAGGGAATGAATAAATGAGTTAGTATGAGATTTAGCTTTAAAGTTAGTATGCTTGGATCTCATGTTTAAAACTCTAGATTGGAAACCTCTTGATGTTCTGGGTGTTAGGAGATAATGATATATGTGATGTGTGAACTAGACTTACCCCATAATGTCTTAGTAAGAAGAGATTGTGAATGCATGATTTCCTAGAATAAGTTTAAAATATGTCAGCATATCTTACCATAAATTTTGGAATAATGTTGGTATGTAGCATGTTGATTCGTTGATCCTGCCTGTAAAATACCTTCAATGACTTGAGTTTAATGCTTGGATTTGATCAAACAAGTTATGGAATCTAATTGTGTGTCATTGATGTGTTTGTTAACTACTTTTGCCAAGACCAATTGATTGGTCTGGCAGGCCGATAAACTAGTTGGTCCATGAATTTAGGGATTTTTATCTGAGTTTTAAACCATTCAACTGGTTCCTAGAATATTCAACTAGTTGGGTCAACTAATCAACCGGTTTGTCTATAAATCTAGAAGCCTTAGCTTTAGGTTAGACCCATCGATCTGTATAGCCAAACTGATCAACTAGTTATCAGAGTAGCCAATTGGTGAGGTTGATGGATCGACTGGATGGCTACCACTAGGAGGTTAGAAGTGACTTGAACAATGGACTGGTTCATGAAACCAGTCAAGTGGTCAGTAAGACCCATTAATTGGTTTTTGAAACCGATCGACTGATCTCGACCAATTTTATTTTTCTCGCTTATTTTCCTTCCGAATGAGATATCTAAATTTTCTTATTCTTATTTAATGATTTATTAGGCTAATAGCTATGAAATTGTCAAGATTAATGACGTTAAATAATGGTTAAAGGTAATAAAAAGAAATCATTCAATGCTTGATCTGAGTGTAGCCTTTAGCCTTCTTTGTGCATATAATATGAATAAATGATCAAATGGCTAAAAATGGGTTCTTCTTAGGGTTAGTATTGGATTAAATGGAATATATACCTCCGGTGACTTATATAATGACCCTAAAATAAGAAAACCATAAATAAAATGGCTTAGCAAAGATAAAAGAAAATAGTATAATCATATAGGATGGCTTGAGTTAACCTTATCTATAATTAGAAATTTTCACTAGACTAATGAAATAAATAAATAAATAGTTGTAAGCTAGGATTGGACTCAAATTGACCTATAGTTTTACCTCCACCTTTATCCTTAAGAAATTAATTAGAACATCCTTTAATAAATGGGTAAGTCTACAATTGAATAATGAACTATAACCTTGACCTTGATATGAGCTAAAGCTAAAATTGTGAACATAGGAATAAATGGAAATTTATTGGTTGTGGCTTAGATCATTATGGGTAATATTATCATTTGATATTTCCACTCTTTGGCTTAATGGATTGTGTAATGGAATGATCTCTTGAAATAGCCCTAACTGGGAGCACCGGTTGATTTGAGAACCTTTTATGGTTGTGTTGAGTGAAAAAGGATTGTATGCTTAGTATGATATTGTTGTTGCGGGCCTTTATGTGAAATGAATTTTTGAAACTAATAAGAGACTAATCACTTAAAGTGGAATAAGCACTATGAAAGGTCTGGATTATTCGATCCTTGATTAGCTACTGAGGGTTGTCCACCTTCGGGCCCTTTTTGTCTTCAGGTGGGAGCCTACTTGATCCCTATATTCTCATTTATCTTAATGCCTTTCCTACTCTAAACACTGATGATGAAATAGGGAATATCGATACTAAAGGGTCTGGTAACCACAGGATGGATAGAAGCCTGGACTTATGTTCGTTTGGTTTCCTTAGCATGAACTAGGACTTTATGTATACTATTTGGATGGCCTCCATGGTATTGAGAGACCATAAGGAATAAGCCCACCTTACTCAAGAACTTGGGGTAAATTAAGTATATAATACTTAATGCATAAGGTGATGGTAAAGAACATTCACTTTACCTAAAGTAAGATATTGACCAGAATGAGGTTTAAAGAGGAAGTAATCGACCAAATCTGGTTACATGATTATGGTCACTAATATGGTATCCAATTTGCATTATGAATACTTGAGAGCTTACACCTTATTTAAGCAATGAATAAGTGGTATTCCTTATGCTCATCTACTTGGAACTTGATGCCAATCATATGCCCTTTGGGATGTTTATTATGGTAAATGCATGAAATCTGGAATGATTCATGAGTTAGCATATGCGTCATAATTATTATAGAAACACCCTAAAATTTTAAAATCTAATATTTGATATTTAACCCTTTAGTTGGAATAAGGTAATATTAAATTATTAATTTAATTATTTTGTGGACCTGTAATTTATAAAAATAGATAGAATTATTTAATAAATTAATACAAATATTTTTATCATTTTATCTTACTCTTTTAATTTAAATAAATCACCAAACCCATAATTTTATCAAAAATATTTTCTTAAGCTAAACTTTAATTTTTAGATAAATTAATTTAATATTTACTCCATTAGCTAAATTTAGCCTAATTCCTAATCTTAACTCTATAAATATTTTTTTCTTTTTCTCCTGTTCCGTTTCCTTTTTTCTTTTTTCTTCTTCTTCCTTATTTTTCCTTTTCTTTCTTTCCTGTATTTCTTCTCCCTTAGGCTAGCTCAACCCTTCTTCTTTTTTCTTTTCTTCCTTGTCCAACCAAGCCCCTTCTCTCTCTTTTTTTTCTTTCCTTCCTCTCCTCCTTTAGGTTAGCCCATGTCCCTCTCTCCCTTTTTTCTCCTCTCTTGCTAGGGCCACCTCACTTCCTTCTCCCTTCCCATTCCCATTCACACAACCCTCTTTCCCTTCTTCCTTCTTCTTCCCATTTGCATGCTCGATCCAAACAACCCCTCCCCTCCCCATACCACCCCTTCGTCGTGTCCCCCCTGTGCCCTTGCATTTCTAGCTTATAACTCCCTTTTCTCGGCCAAACCTCCCTACACCACCCTCCTCCCCTACTGTCCCTTTCCTTGATACTTTTGCCCCTACATTTCCCTCACAATCCCTTCCCTACATGCTTCTCCCTTCTATTTTCATCCATCTTACTAGCCATGCCATTTGAATCCCCTCCTACACACTATATTCCTCTCTCTCTCTTTGCATCTTCTTTTTCTTCTCCTTCTCTTCTTCTTCTCTGTCCATTCTCTCCCCTAATCTTACCTCACCCTACCAAATTCTCTCTTCTCTTTTTTTTCCCTATTTTCCTTCAACACCACTCTCTACCATCTCCTCTACCCAACCAGCCACTACACCACCCTCTCCTACACCCTACCTTCACCCTACACCACCTTGAATAGCCATCACTCGCTACCCTACAATCTACCCCTTTTCTTTTTCTCCTTCTCCCCTTTAGCTTCCCCTACCCCTACCACCCTTCTCCACCTTTTTCCCTCTCTTCTACAGCCACTATAGCCTCTCCTTAGCCACCTGACACCACTCCAACATCCCCTCTACATCACCTTAACCAAACCACCCTACATCTCCCTCTTCTCTTCCTCTTTTTTTCCTTTCTTCATCTTATCCCTCCCTTCTCTACACCTTTCTCTCATAGCCATCATTGTCTTCTCCACCACCTTTGAGCCGCTAGACCTCGACCCTCAATCACCACCCATCTCCTACCTCATCCCTACACCTAACAACCATCAACAACACACTACTGACAACCTCCTTCGAGCCATTACCCTAGCCCCCTCCTTCTTTTCTCCTTTCCCTTTTGTCTATGCATGGCTAACGCTGAATGGTGAGCATAAATTATATTGTGTGATCTTCATATATTTTTACCCAATATTAAGGTATAAGATGGTTTAGTAATGTTATATATTTAATAAATATTTTAAATAAAAACCATTCTTTTATTTATCCAATGTTAAAATTTCATTTGTGATATGATTGTAGGTACATTTTATTAAATAGAGTGTAAACATTTTAAACTGGGATATTGGTTAAGTTTGGTTTTTGTTGAAAATAAGGTAACCGTTATATCCCACTAAAATGTATGGATTATCATATGTTAGCACATTAGGATTTTTGGTATGTGATTTATGTAAATATGATGTGTTACTAACAATCCCATGATTATTAATGTTATCTTAAAAAATAGAAAGAAAAGTATGTTATCTTACATATGATGTGATTTGTGTGAAAGAGTGATTAAGAAAGGGATTGACGTTGAAAATGGATGTTATGTTTATTTACATGCTATACTAAGTATGGACACTTGTAGGAAAAATATTACTAATATGAGCCCTAGGGGCAATTTAGTCATTTGAACATATCATGATGTATAAACCTAAATTGGATGACTAATGTGTTATATATGATGGTAAGAATAGATATGAGAGTTTGGCAGAATATGAATATAAGTGTTAGTAGAAATATCAATATTTTATAGCCTAAGGCTAATTTGGTAAATTTAATATATTGTGTTGATAATCTTAATAAAAACATAAGCTAAGTGTCATGTGAGGTTGGAAATGATAATGGCGTTTGTGGTATTGAAAATGCATGTTCCATTATGATTATTAATATTATATGCTCCAGGGGTATATTGGTAATTTTACATGTTAAATGGGGGGTTACCTAAATAAATGTGTATGGTAAGTAATAACTGATGATGATAATAATAATAATAATAATAATAATAATAATAATAATAATAATAATAATAATAATAATAATAATAATAATAATAATAATAATAAGGGTTTTGTTGTGTTAATAATGCATGTTGGGCTTGATTATCAATATTTTACGACCGAGTGGCATTTTAGTAATTTGACATGCGCAATGGGAGTTAACTTAATGAATATGCATAATAAGTAGTAATTAGTGTAAGTATGATAATAGGAGTTTATGGTGTTAGTGATACATGTTTGGAAATGAATGTTTATATTTTATAACCTAGGGGTATTTTAGTAATTTTACATGGGAATGAGGGTTACCTAGATAATTTTATAACCCTAAAGACGAGGTTTAGCCCATGGTTTTTCTGGATTTTGTTAGTGTGCCTTAGTGCCCTAGCCAGACCTTACATCTTATACTATTTAGCTCTGCAAACCTAATTAGAGGGTATGCATAATTATAGATTAGGTATCTTTGTTGGTAGGGTACTATGTGCCTTCATATACTAGTGCGACAAAGGTACCATTGTGTCCCTAGGTAGGGTACTATACTACTCTTATGTACTAGTATGACCGATGTACCTTTGTGTCACTAGGATTATGATCTCCTTTTCCAGTAAATAAAATGGAATGGTGTGATAATTAAATGGAAAGACACTAATCACTTATAGTGGAACAACACATAAGTTGAGACCATGTGTAGTATATGCACCAGTCCACCAGTTATAGGAGTGTCAGAAGTGTTCTATCTTGGAATGTATCATATGTATGGTTCATAAGTTATAATAGTGGTTAGAAGCATTCTATCTTAGATTATATAATAGATACCAATCCATTGGTAATAATAGTGGTTAGGGGCATTCTATATTGGATTATATCATATGTATTGGTCCATCTGTTATAATAGTAGCCAGGAGCATCCTGCCCTATATTGTATCATATGTACCAGTCCATCATTTACAATAGCGGCTAGAAGCGTGCTGCCCTAGGTTGTATTATGTAGTTATCAGTCCATCGGTGAGAAAAAGGGGGTCCCCAAAACTACGTAGATATGATTTGAGAGATGAATAAATTCTAAACTAATGGATTGAGTTCATATAAAAATGAACGAACTATTATAGCCTACTGATATGATATGGCAGCAACCTTGGTGCCTACCTAATGTGTGTAGGAATATAGAATTATGGTTTCGGTGGTTTTATGGTTCGGTTAGGGTTATGATGGCTCGAAGATGATGAAGAGATGTTGATTCAACAAAGAAGAACTAACTATGATGATGCTCGAATGATGAAGTTTTGGAACGGTTTGGTTTGTGAGCTAGGGTTAGGGTTTGCGATTAGGGTTTATTAGTGATATTAATATTATGATGATGAACGATTGGAAATATGGTAATCTGATAATTAGAATTCAAAGCTAAAATGTTAAGGATGATCATTTCATAATAATACTATTATTATTTAAGGGTTGAAAATAGATAAAATTAAGTAAGAAAAATAGGTTGAAGATGAGTGTTGAAGATGATGATCATGGCGATTGAATATGGCGATTAGGGTTGGAATAGAAGAGGTTTTGTAGAGGGTTTTAAGGATAGATCTTAATCATTAATTCACATGAATAAAGAAATTAAGGACTTCAATAATAATCACATACAAAAAATTAATTAAAATTAAGAAGAACTTACATAGAATTTAATTAAGTAAAAACTTATAACTTCCTCACTACCAAGATGGATTGATTTTGGTATTATATTTATGGGTTATGGGCTTGCCTTTAAGTTGGGTGGCAATGTGCATGGTTGAATATGATGTTCGCTCTTTAATTATACTACAAAGATCATCACTTGGATGCTCTCTTGGTGAGTTATGTTATTTCTAAGTGAAGAGGCTTTGTGACATATAATCTTGATACATGTAGGCATTTGAATGGTTATTATATTTCAGTATATATTTATGATCCCACATTCATGTGTTTGATGTGTGGCAAATGATGTGTTGCATGCTGGCCCTATATATTAGCCTTGTATAAAGGGTTACTCAGTATCATAGTACTGAAGGGTTCCTTTCTTTGACCTTTTCTTATTCAATGGGTAGTAGCCTTTATAGGTTATCTTACAAGTGTTATTCCAAATTTACTCTCTAGTTAAGAGCGTAAGACTATCTAGGAAGATTTCAATGTTTTCCTTGAAACTCTAATACTTCCTTTTTCCAATGACTTTATTTTGTAACCACTATTAGTGGATTTTATTTCTTGTAATTTAATCATTGCACTACTCTATTTTATAATTGTATCTTTGATTTGTGTAAATTACATTAGCAGCCTTAGCACTTAGTACTGGAACGGTGGAGGGAAACCAGTCTGGTACTAAGAGTGGCAATAATATCCCCTAAATTTACCGCAATTGCTTCTACTTATAACTTTTAAAAATAAAAAATTTTAAAAGTGAATTTTTGGGTTATTACAATTATGCTTATGATTCATCCATGGTTAGATGTCGCACATGAATTCCTACTTCGTCATCACCATGCTAATTATACTATGCTTATTGTCGAATGGATAATCTAAGTGTTTTATGATCCATGAGTAGATAGTATGCATGTTAAAATGGTACATACCCTGTTGTGTTGATATGATTATAACTATGCATGATTTAGAGGATTCACTCATATATTATATGACTCATATGATTGAACATAAAAGACATGATAGGAAAGTCACATGCACATTTTGGTAAGATGTGCCATGAGTATGTCATATGGATCTTGGTTTACTACATGATGGTAGTAGATTGGTTTACTTAGTATGTATGCATACTAATGGAGTTGTTGTTGCAATCCACTCCTCAATCCCATAAGTAGAAGGTTGGTTGCAGGTACTCCTTAGGACGACCATTAAGTGGTCCATCATCCTCTTAGAATCTTGGGTTGTTGAGCCTAGGTATTCCTGGATAATTTCTTGTGGTCCTTGAGTGACCATGGTATACACTCAATGAGTTTAATTTTCTTTAGTTAAGAAAATTTATCTTCTTTGTATGTACCTTATACAAGTTTGGCCATATGCAGACCTAGGTTGTAAACTATAATTTTTCTGATCCTGCACACTCTAATTTTTCGTGAGTTTCTTTTGGTTGGATACTTAGCCTTGTGTTTAGCATAAAGTAGGTGGTGAGGCGCCCATCTTGTGTTAGATATGGCAGTAGTACCCCATTTTTCAGAAGTTGGTTTTGTATTTATGCTTCCACAATATCTTCTAAGGAAATTTTTCGGTGGTGAGAAATGAATGTGTTAGAATATATATATAAATTTTCCCATTTTAATATGTATCATGTCAAATTATTTCAAGTTTGGTCATTTTGGTTTCTTTTACTCTTGAGGATATGTTTGGTATGGGGGTAAAGCAAGTGTAAAAATTACAAGGAAAATGATTTTCCTTCTTTCTTATGTTTGGTATGGGAAAAAACTTATTCTAGAGTAAAAGTATGCTACTAGGCCAGGGAAAAAAATTACCCGTTTGGACCATCGGGTAATTCTTCTTCTGACTCTTCGCGTGCTTGCCTCTCGACACTATCACCTACACCTACCTGTCGAAGCCTACTATGTGGTGATAGGCTGACAGCAACATACATTGGTTCCATCAGTATATAATATATATTCCATGTTAAAGCAATATTGGCTTATGATTATTGTGGGACCAAATTAAAAGGTAAAATTCTACCTTGGGGTATTATAAAAAATAAATATTTTTAGTATTTTAAGGATTTTTAGTAACTTATTTATAAACAAAAGGATACTAAAACAAATGTATCTTATACTATATTTTGTATTATAATAATTGTATATATTTTTTTAAAAAAAGTAGGAGTTTATTTTTTATTTTTTGCACTAGGACCTCTAAAATATCTATGATGGGCCCTATTAGGGTAAGAAAATTTGCCACAAATTTTATATGTGCTACTCATATTGTGAGTCTATAAATGAATGATTTTTCTAAACTTATTCATGGTAGGAGTTATTGTAATATGTTATTTTGATTTATAAAAATTAAATAAAAAAATTTAATATATTAAATTTTGATTTATATGATAAATAGTTATTTATATTTTATATCTAATAAAAATATTACTAATTTTTCATGCTAATGAAGTACAAGAAAATATTATTCTAACATAAGTTATTCCTCCCAAACTAAACATATGGAAAATATTCCCTATAATAATTTACCTTTACATACCAAACAAGAAAGGTGGATAAATTTTTCCCCTTAATTATTATCCCCTTAATCATTTCTCCCTTAATCAATTTCCTTCATCCCAAGCATATCCTGAGTTTGATTATATCAGGCTCGAACCCTAGATTTTTTTTATTACTTTATCTTTAGGGATATTGTGAACTTATGATTGACATTGCAAATTTAAAAGTCTTTTCAATTGAATTATTTACTTTTTCATTTTATGCTATACCTTGCAATTCATCTTGTTTATAAGTTAGATTATATCAAGTTTAAGTATTATTTTAATTTTATATTATCTTCATATTATATGCATCTCTACATAATATGGAATTATATTGACTATTGATAATAAATGGTATTTTAGCATTCTCTCTTATCCAAAAATATATATTACTTCAGCATAGGTTGATGATTGTATTGTTCCTATTGAATGGAAAAAATTATGGATGTTCTCCAATCTAAAAAATATATATTACTTCAACTTAGGTCAATGATTATTTTGTTGCTATTAAATGGAGAAATTATAGTTGAAGTGTATTAATTCATCTATTCTATTGATGCTTAATTGAGAATAAGACACCACGACTTTATTTCTCTAGTGCATTGCTCTCCAAGCCACTTTTGGAATATTGTTTATCTAGATACATGCTACTCTTAATGTATAAGTTTTCTTAAAGCATATTCTTTTCACCCTATAGCCATAATCGATAAGAATAGTGATAATATTAATAGAAAAAATATATATTATGAAATTAATAACTTATTAAAAATTTCATTTATGTCCAAATCACATCACATTAGCAAAAGTAAGTTGATGAGAAGAAGTTATTATACTGTTTTTTTTTATCTCTTTTGATAGTAGAACTTCCAACTTAGGTTACCAATATGTAGTAAACCCACTACTTTAGATCATTTGTGTATGTCTAGTGAACAGTGCATACGTTTTATCTTTTACTCATATATGGAAAAGCTAATATTATAAAATAATATTACAAAATTACAATTTAACTAAAAATATTTGGTAGGCTATTCTCAACTTTATAATTCTTGGGTTATGTGGGATTTTGGAAAAAACATTGGATCAGATAAGGTCTATTTTGAGTTTAAAATTTCTTTGATCATATGGTTATTGGTTAAATAGATTTCAAATTCATAATTATCCGGGTCATATCAGATATCAATTAGATATTTGGTCTCATCAGATAGATTTTAAATTTATAATTTGTTAAGTTATTTTGAGTCAACTTTTAGACAAATCGAATCCATTTTGTCAATTTCATGAATCAAGTCAACTTAGTATATACTGTTAGTAGTAGGTAGTAGAGAAGCATGGAAAAGAAAGTTTGGTCCTATCGCGTGTTCCAAAAACTTTTAGAAGATCCAAAATATTTCAAAGATCGAAAATACAACAAAAATATTAGTACTTGTTTGAGAATGTTTTTCATCTAAATTTGAAGAAAAAAGATATAGTTTATGTCATTGACCACTAATTTATGAAGATTTCCCTGTATATTAATATATACTAGTACACTTAAAAAATAAGAAGTAATGTATGTACTTAAAATATATTAATTAACTAAATGTATACACACACGTGCACGCATAAACTAATACAGTTTTCTCCCATTACCCTTTTTGAATTTTTTTTAAATATTAACTTTTTTGCATTTTTACCTATACCACCCCAAAGCTTTTTTTTTTAACTAGAAAATTGTGTTTTAAAGACAATGCAAAATAATTTGAAAAGCAAAAATAGGGAATGTTACCGCTACATCAACCATGAGAGAGGTATGATCATCACCTAACCGATGTGTAATGCAAGACAAAATAGAACAAGGAGCCAAAGAATACATGATCATAATAATAATTTGACAATATAAGATAAATAAGACTAGAAATATATTATAGATAAAATAAACTTGATATTTTTACAAAATTAAATACATGAAATAGAGCCAAGAGTTTAAAAAAACAAATACATAAAAATATCTCAATGTAGTAGGACAATACCAATAGCTAGTTAGCAAAACTCTTAGATACAATCATAAACCTCCAAACCCAAGTAATGGCCTACTAATGGCTCCCACATCATCACCCTCAACATACTGTAATTGAGAGTTGAAACCCCACAAATCATCCTCTACTCCCCAAACCGGAAATTAGATCATCATAGTGACCACACAAGTGTAATATCAATATGGTGAAATATTAGTAAAGCATAGTACCTAAAATATTGTAATGCTCATGTACCATATTGAAGTCAAATAACAGCATGACAATATCATATTGGTACAACTCAAGTACAGCATGGCATGATTGCATGGAAACAATGGAAGTATACAAACATAATAATTACATGCAATCCATGCAATATAACCCAAATTAGAATTTCTCCTTTAGTGACCACATAATTTTCAATTAGTAAGATAGTTTGTTCGACCATACCTAGATCTCCATCATGAACAAAATTCATGGCAGCACAAATAATCACAATGGGATACCACACCCATCACACAAGGTCCAGATACATTGAAGGGGCTTTCTTTAGGGATACCACACCCACCACACATATAGTGCACTTGCCACAAATCAGGATAGCCACACCCACTACACATGGTTGAAGTATACCAAGGGGGTTTGTATTGGGATACCTTACTCACCACACCTTTAATGTCTGCTCCATGAGGGTGAAAAATGTGGGATACCACACCTGCCTTAGTAATGGACAATACGAAGTGCTAGGAGGCTTGCAGTGGGATACCTCACCCACCTGTACTGGATACCGATGCCATACCCTCCTACCATAGTATAATCCTATACTACAAAGATATTCACATACCCCCTACCAACAACAACCTTGTATAGAAGAAAATAGACACTGAGTGAAATTTATAACCAAGGGTGACCTATCCAATAACTCCTAACAGTTGCCTTGAGAGACAGAGAAAAAGGCTACAAAGAAATCTTAAACCATTAATTTATGTATAAGTGATAACACACATCACAAAAAATTCCGCACATAACCAAATTGGGTGTTTCCAAGTTATAACACTAAAAATATCATAAGACATTAAAGCTACCATATGGGTGTTTAGAGATGACACTAAACTCATCCACAAGGCATAAAAGCCACCAATTAGGTGTTTAAAGATAACATTAAACTCAACCAAAAAATCAAGCCTCAAATACCATTATAGTGGGTCATAATAAATCAGGCCGACCATAATTGAAATCATAATTAAAAGGTTGTAAATAAATGTGGAAGTACCAACAAAAAAGGCTCAATAGAAACACAATAATTTACAACAAACCAAGCGCCTTCCAGTCAGACTAGTCAATTTATCTTTCAAACTAGTCGACTGTTCTGGTTGTACCTGACCTGGACCAAAACAATACAAGAGAACTAGTTGACTGGTTAGCCTCACCGATCGACTATTTATGTGAACCAATTGACTGGTTTGGCCTAACCAATTTATGGGTCTAAGCAGATAACAAGCTATTTTATCCTACAGAGAAACTAGTTGAATGGTTTACCAATCCAATCAACTAATCTCATGACCGACCAATCCAAAACTCAAAACGATTCGACTACTTGCAAAACCAATATATGGGTTCGAGGAACCAATTGATTGGTATAGGTAAAACACTATCTAAACTTGTGAATCACACATCAAAATTTGTGACACTTTACCATATTAATCCTAACATGATTCTATGTCAAATCACACATAGAAATACATGTTGTATGCATAGAATCATAGGGATACATAGTAATGTACATATTTAAACAAATCATGCTCAAATAGCCCATTTTATGCTTAAAATTAGAGAATTTCAGCAACACTAACTTGAGCAGAATTATACCACATGCTCATAACATGGAACACAATCAGATCATCCTCATATTGGCACTAACATATAGAACCCCAACATACTACAGAAACCTAAGTATGTTAATGATAAGAATGCCTTACCTTGAAGTAATTCTTCCTACATAAAACTCTTATTGGATGGCTTATCTATTCTTAGAAGAATCAAAGTAAAAACCATTAAAAAATTTCTTCAAACCTTTATTAAAACCTAAGGAAAATCAGAAGAAGACGAAAAATACAGAACACTACCTTTGACTAAAAAATAAGGTGTCAAAGGAAAGGTTAGAATCTCCAACCTTTCTCAACCTTAACTCTTACTTGCTTAAGGAAAGAAAAAGAGAACTAAAACTAAGATTAGAAGAAGGGAAAGGAGCACAATTCTTGCATAATCAAAGGAGACGATCAGAGAAAACCTTTGTTTCTCTCAATAGAGGGAAGAAGAGGAAAAAATGGAAGGCTACTAAACAATTAGGGAAACTTTCCACAAGGAAAATGGAGAAGAGATCAAGAATAAAAGTGATGAAGGAGAATGGATTAGAAATTAGGAGTATAGAGGTAAGGTTGGTTGGCATTCTTAGGGAAAAGAGGGGTGAGGCTGATCAGGTTGAATGTGGACAAGCTAAGAATTGAGGGCTGACTTAATGGAGTGGTAGTGGTTGAGTGTAGTCGGAGATGGGCATGGTGGTTGATTGGCAAGTTAGGGAAGGGTACACAAAGTTAATCTTATAGCCCCATCTGCTAGAAGAGAGAGGGAAAGGTGAGGGAGAAGAAAAAAGGGAAGCTTCCCTCCAAAAGTGTCATTTTGGAAAAATTTACTAATTGAAATTATGTAATGATCTAATTAATTTGAAAATAATACTAGAGCACTAAAACATATTTATTAGCAATAATTGAACTCAAATAAGAAGTTTTTATAATCATTAGAGAGAAATTTGAACCAAAATAAAAAAATAGATCTAAAATTGTAAGTAAACTAGTTGATCTTTTTGAGAAAACCAAAACTTATTTATTTTATTTCAAAATAATTTCAAAATATAATTTGGAGGATTTTAGGATTGGGTATTACATAACCCATCTCCGTTTCTTCATCCCTGTCACCATGCATCACTTATTGGTAGTGGCAGTAGTTTTATGTAGGAGCAACGAGGGTGGTTGATGTGGAAGATTATCTTCAAGCAATCTTCTACAAACTAGGAACTTTTTTTGAGGAATTACAAAGTCACAAAATTGCACCAACTGATTGATTCTTCATTTGATGTTGATGATTCTTGAATGCTTTAATAGGGTGGCTAAGATCTATACCAATATCTAATGCCTTTCATTAATAAGCCCACTAATCAACCTTTATTAATGAAATGAACCTCTATGCACGGTGCAGTGCATATCTTAAATGTTACAATGATAATTTACAAGTATTACAAAATATACGATAAAATAACAAAGCTATGCAACTTTAATAATGTAATACATAAATGTAATTATATGTAATTCAATTTTGTAGTCTTGTAGCCTTGTTCTTCCTTTCACTATGTAATCCTTGTAGTCCATTGTCATTACCTTGTACATCAAAGATCTTCACTCAACATGAACTTCTTGCAAACATGTATAATACTAGCAAGAATTACTTGACAAAATATTAGAAGTATAAGAATTTTCAAGCACAATAGGTTCAATCTCCAAGTATGCTAAGTTTTTTTATTCTTCATCATTAGAAGAAGAAGAGTGAGAGTGTTCTAGAGATGTAATTACATTAGTGGTAGTAAATTGATATGCACCAAACCCAACGCAAAAGCAGAAAACCATGGAAGACCAATCCTCCCTCCATAATGGCTGGCTTGGGGACTGTGCATGGCTCATTTAACTAATTTAATTAGTCTAAGCAAGTTTTTAATGAGCCAAACTTATGACCCTAAGCTATAAATAAGATGAGCTAAATATTTTTAAACCTGAGCTTGAAATATTTAGTTAAATGAGTCGAGCCAAATTTAACCTTTAACAAGTCAAATCAAATAGTTTGCAATCTCATTTGTTTCATTTACAACCCGACTCATAGTTGTTTAAAATTTTCTATCATGTGACACTATCAACCTTTAATTTACGGTGAGGTGTCCTTCTTCACTTGTAATAAATTAACTCATCCTTTTTGTAATAGTGAGTGTTAGACATTGAAAGAATGTTGTATCCTCTCTTCTCTATATATCATAGAAGCATTAGGGCGTAGCCCATCTCATGTTTCCCATCCTCAATATGTTTGGGGATAGAAAAGTTGTAGAGACCCAATGAAATGAAACTTGGTGGGAGAGATATGGAGGATAAATATTTTAAATCTTATGTGTTTTAGGGTTTTTGTTAGCACTATATATAATAAATTCTAGATAAATTTTTTAATTTTTGTGAACTAAAAAAATCATACATTAATTAAAATAAAATAAATAAATGGAATATGAATATACATAATTACCATTTCATTCTGCATCCAATTTTTAATTTTTTTAAGGAACAATGTTTTTGTATTTATTTCCTTAACTTTCCTCATCCCCATGCAACTCTTGTAGGATTAAATTTTATGACATAAGTTATAATAAAAATATATATGTATAATTTATTCACAATCCATACAAAAATGTGTGAAACCCTAATATATATTTTAATCACTCAATATATGGAATTTAATAATAAAATACTTACTGCGGATCTTTGGAAGTTTACCGCTAGCTATTGACAGGATTAATTACACCAAATCTTTAATTTATAATATCTGGATTGAAATTCTGCGGTTTTACTCCCTTTTTCCTCAAACTCGATGGCTATTTATGAGGAATGGGATTAGATACATTCCTTATATTTCTGCACTTTCCTTTGATTTCATAGAAATCACTAAGAAAAGGTGAAGAAATTTGCCTCTTATCTATTATCTTATGGTTATGTGTGTGTATATTAAAGAGGAAATAATTTGTACAAAAAAAGAGAGGGAAGGGGAGGGGGAGGGGGAGAGAGAGAGAGAGGCCCGAATCTACAACACCCCCATACGCCAAAAAAATTGACATGTAGAAAATTTGGGAGGGTAGTTGGTTATGGTAACCAATTACATTTTTCCTCTTTCCTTTTAAAATTAAAATTGAGAATAATTTAAGCCAAAAAATTGAGATATTTAATTAATAAAATAATTATGTTATCTCACTTAATTTTTCCCTCATACATAGGTATGTAAACGGGGCGGGTATACTATACCCGTATTCATATCCGATAAGAAAATCCGTATCCAAATCCGTACCCGTATCCGAATAGGTATCCGCTGACACATCTATATCCGTATCTGTTGGATATCCATTAACTGACGGGTTATCAGTTTATCCGTTAATGGATATTATCCAATGGATAAATCCATTACCCGATGGATAAACCCATTTATAGTTAAACTAAATGATAATTTTAACCTTAATTTATACTGTATTTATTTTAAAATTAAGGGTAAAAAAGTAATTATATATCGGGTTAACGGATACGAATATGGATACGGGTATGGTTACGGGTACAGGTATAGATATCCCATACCCATATCCGTACCCGAACCCGACGGGTATTTTAATCTATCCTTCATATCCATGTTCATATCCGTGTAAGTATCTGTCGAGCTTCGGGTAAAACCCGCCCCGTTTACATCCCTACTCATACAACACACATATTTTTATCTATAATAATTTAATTCTAATTCTACCATCAAGATTAGACAGGATATATAGGGTTAGGCTTGATTACTAATATGTTACCTTGTAATATAAATTTTATGGTTAAGCTTGATATCCAATTTAATATGGACCATACTAAGGATTAATATATATATATATATAAAGTAAAAAACACTTATAAAATAATAACAATCCTTTTGTAAAATAAAAAATTTATTAACAACTCTACTATAAATTGATTTATTTTCTTTAAGATCCATGAACTACAAGAGAGTCCTTTTATGAAAAGAATGGGGCAGCTTCTCTTCTCTGTACATTAGAGAAGGAATGGGAGCGCGTACGGAAGAATGAGAAAGGGGAGCCAGCTAGTGATTTGCAGGAAAATTTGTGTCGGAACTTCTACGACTATGTTACGATGAATCTACCTGCCAACCAGCCCAATGGATGAGCCCAAGCATCTATGAGGCCCAAGAGAGGAGCATTGTCCACCTTGTGGCTGAGGACCAGCTATAATTGCCAAGGACTAGAGGCCTATCATAATTATTTATCCCATTTCTCCATAGTCTATATTGGTAAGTATTCATGAAATAAATTTCGTTAGATTTCAAATAAAACACGTACTATTATCATCCATAATACTAATTATTTAGACAATAAGTAGTTAGGATTAGTCTCTTAATTATTTAGACCGCTAATTATTCTCTTAATTATTCTATGTTGTTTGTATTTAGAGTGCTAATTATTTAAGTTGTCAAAATAATTCTTATGGTCATTATTATCATGTTGTTACTAATATCATGGCTAATAGATAAAAGGTATAGCATGCTTGTTGCTGATCAGATCATAAGCATCGTTGCTAAGCTTGGTGGAAATTAATGGGACACATCATGCTCATCACATGAATATCCTGCAGTTTTTTCATCGATCCGTCTTACACATATATATCCCTGTTTTTCATATGAAAAAGAGAGCAAAAAAGGAGGGGAAAACATCGATGCCAAAGTTTCTTAAGGAGATACAGATAGAGACATAATGTCTCGACTCGGTTAATAGTATCCATCAAACCACTACTAATTTCTTAACATAAAAGCTAGCTAGCAGCTACCTAGCTGGGGGGCTAGTCTCTTGACCTGCAGATAGACAACAAAAGTTACTACTACTAAAAACCAAACATGCGCCAAGCTCAGCTCATGCTACTGCTGAGACCATCGCCACCCAGTTGTAAATTAATTGACTATTAACGTGCTAACTAATCAATCTGTGTACAGTTTGATCGAGTAGGTGACGAATAAAAAACCCAGCATACTCGCCAATTCGAGACGTTTGAAAGTACTGCTTAACCCACTCCAAACGTTCGTAGCAGGCTGCTGGTACTGTAAGGATTAGCAAAGCACGTGCAAGAAAAACCCCGCTTTAACTTTTTCCACCCGTCCGCTTTGTTTCCGCCCTTCTCCTGCTTCATGCCATCGGCATGGGTGGTTCCGTCTACCGCCGTGATTGATGTTACTTACTGCTGTGATGCTATAAAAAGGAATAGTAAAACAAAATATGTTTAAGACCACAAGAACTAATTCGTACCTCGCTAGGCAGAAAAGAAAATGAGTGAATGGCGGGGAATGGAGCTTGGCTGCAGGCAGGGGAAAAGGATGGCGCAAAGAAAAAAGAAAAATAGGGAAAAAAACAAGGGAGACAGAGAAGTTAATAAAATAGGGGATTTTGCATAATAGAAGAGCCATTTACCAACAATACCATGTAAATATCGAATTGCATGAAGAGCAGCTTGCATGTAAGGAACATGAGGTGTTGGGAGAAATTGGCTCAAATGTTGAACACCATAAGCAAGGTCGGGTCTACTCATATTTAGATATACGAGATGGCCTATAAGGCGTTGTTAAGATTATGGATCTTCTATGAAAATACCATCATCAACCGAGAGCTTGAGACCACGAGGCAAAGGAAAATACGTGGATTTGCAAGTTTGCATCCTAGTGTCTTTGATAATACCCATAATATATTTGCACTAGTTGAGAAATGTACTAGATGAGGAATGGGCTACTTCCGGTCCCAAGAATTATCTCATTAAACTAACATGTTTGATTGTAGAAGCTCTATCAAGACCAAGTTTAGTAGCATCAATAATAACAGGATCATTGCAAGTGAGTAAAAGGTCATCCACATAGATCAAGGTAATAGTAATAGAATCATGATCATGCTTCACTAACAAGGAATAATATTGCTTAGATTGTTGAAAACCAAGACCAAGAAGACATTTATAGAGCTTGACATTCCATTACCTAGAGGCTTGTTTCAAGCCATATAAAGAGCGCCAGAGTTTGCAAACCTAACTAGGAAGAGCTTTGGTGTAGCCTTGAGGGGGAAGAATATAAACTTACTCATCTAGGAATCTATGCAGAAACACTTTATTGATGTCTAATTAATGTAATTTCCATTGCTGAGTAGTAGCTAGTGAAATTTGACATCAATTTTTCATTGTGCTCTCTTGCCTTCTTCAACTTGAATGGCACTCCCTTTCTTTCATTTTTTGTTTAGTTGAACCCACAAACCCCCCGGTTGAATCTCTCGTTATACCTTTGCAAGAAACCTCCCAATGCTTCTTTGTTCTTCTTTTCCATAGCTTCTCTATTCTTCTCTTCGCTTTGTCCCAAATTATAGCCAATTTTGCTCCGAGGGAAAATGTATGCTTATAATCTTTATCGTTAACCTAGTTATAGCTGTTAGTCACCATTCATGCCTTATATTGTTCAACACCACCATCTAGATTAAACTTGATTTTGAAAAGCCACTTCAAACTAATGGCCTTTTTTCCCCAAGGTAGGGAGGGGAGTTCCCATATATTATTTTCTTCAAGTGCAAATAATTATTTATGCATGGGAAACCCATAATGGGTCATCTTTTGCTTAAGAATATGTATAGGGTTCATGCAAGGCTAATACCTTTTCAAGAGACACAACGTATTCGGAAGAAAAATGTTATAGATGGGTATTAACTAGAAAACAACAAGGTGGATTGTGGGAAGGTACATAAGGTAATGAAAATAAAATAAAATTGGAGGACAATTCTTGGTATGAGTAAACCAACGCACAAGCAACGTGGCATTAGTGAAATATCATTTAAAATTAGAGGTGGAAGTGGTGCTTGTGTAGGTTAGAGATCACATGAATGAGAAGAAATATGGTGGTGAATGATCATGTCATTAGTAGGTGGAGAAAAATGTAGAGGAGGTGAGATACCAATAGTAGGACTTACAAGTGGTAAAAGAGAGTTGTTGATGGAGGTAGGAAATCACAACCAGGTTGGAAAGGAAATATGTCCTCTCTAAAAATAACATTGTGTAAGATAAATGTTTTTATTACTTTCAATAGCAAACACATGATAATCTTTTTGTCTACATGGATAACCAAGTAGAATGCAAGATTTAGATATAGCCTACAATTTATCAATTGTAGGTTGATGCACGTAGCACAGGAATCTTATGATTCTAAGATGATAATAGATATGTCTTGTCTTGTAAAGTATTTAGAAATGATTCTTCCACACCAAAATCAAGGAAGGTAAGAGTTTGATAATGTAGGAGGAAAAAAGAGTACAGTCACCCCAAATCTTGACAGGGAGATTTGCATGGAATCTAATAGCTCTAGCCAGATCTAGTAGGTGTTTATGTTTATGTTCCACCCTTCCATTCTACTAAGGATTATAGGGTGAAAATCTCTAGAATATAATTCCTTCTTTATGAAACGAATGAGAAAAAACTCAGTTGACTATTTCACTCCCATTATCACTTTGTATGCATTTGATCTTTAAATTGAATTGATTCCTCACATATGATAGAAAACCAGATATTGTAGTAGGGACTTGTCTATCATTGAGGAGAAAATTCTAGGTTTCCCTTTAGTGGTCATCAACAACTATAAAAATATAAATAACTACACATAATGATATGGTCTTGTAAGGACCCCACAAGTTGATATGTATCATATTAAAATAATTGCCTTCTACTGAAGGATTAGGCATAAAGAGATTTTTATATTGTTTATCAAGCTTTAAAAAATCACAAGAGTACACGGAAAAACTACCACAACTACACATGTCAATATGTTTCATTCTAGATTGAGAAGTGTGACCCAATCTAGAATAAACAAGTGAAAGAGGAAGTTTATAATCAATAACATGATTGCACAGGTTTACGCCTTTGTCAATACAACTGTTATCAAGAAGATGAAGCCCATGATGCCTTTTGCACAAAGCCACTATATTATTAAAGGCAGGGTTTTGAAATGAGCAATGAAAAGAGTTAAAAAATAAACTATAGTGTAGATGAGTCAAGGAGATAATAAACACTTAGCAAGTGATGCTTAAAATTTGGAACATATAGCACATCTTTCAACAAGATGGAACCAAGATGTGCATCCCTATTTTGTGTGGCTTGTTGTTTTGTTCCATAAGGGAGACTAAAACATATAAGTATAA
This sequence comes from Tamarix austromongolica, assembly GCA_039764185.1. Lineage (NCBI taxonomy): Eukaryota > Viridiplantae > Streptophyta > Magnoliopsida > Caryophyllales > Tamaricaceae > Tamarix > Tamarix austromongolica. Next base: position 25,699,734 of record CM077808.1, read on the forward strand.
GTACGGTGTGAATGGACATAAAAGAGGATGCATCATGTCATATGTGGTTAGAATCACTTGTGTTAGTAATCCAGGTGACAACATAAGAAGTTTGAGATAGTATGGAATTTACTCCTACAAAGTTTGCGCTAGAGATACTTGCTACATTGCAACTTTGCTTCATACCTTTCATCACTTCTTGATGTATGGCATGCATATCAATAGCGTTCATGCTTACTAGCACAACCATGGTGGAGACATAATCCAAATGGTTGTCCATCATGTTATGAGTGTTAGTGTAATACCCCCAAATTGAGAAAAGTGTTACAAGAATTGATATGACTGCTTAAATCAATATGGTATACCATATTTTTGGTGATTCCATCCTAATAACTTCCTAGTTATTTGTTCTTGTTCTGGAACAGTATTTAGGATGGGTGACCCTCCTCAAAAGTTTTGAAAATTTTCTAAAACTTTCTTGGAAAGCACATAAATGAGGATAAAACAAGCTGAAAGAACTCTTGTTGATCTGTGGGGCCACCTAATTAACTTGAAAATGCTCCAAGGTAGCCTTTGTAACACCCCAACATTTACTATTAAAAAATTTCATTTTATATATAAAATCATCCAAACTTAAAAGGGGTGTTACCACCATAATTGGTATAAGTTTGGCCCTAGACCATCCTTATACCAACTACAAGGTAAGATAAAACAGTGTGCAAACCATGATAAGTATAGAAGAATAAAAATTCATATCATAAATAAGAGTTAGGTGTTTATTCCCCAAAGAAGTACTGAAATACATAAACAAATGTTCAATTAAAAACATTAATGAGAAGAAAATCGATAAATACAACAAATGGATGTCACACTGTCAAGTCCCCAGCCCTAGACACAATAGCATCACTTTGCCCCGATCATGGCATCACATGCAGCAAAGTCATCTAGTGAGTCCTCTTTCACCTATAGAGGCTCAGAAGGGGTATTTGTTCGTGGGAATGAGAAACACCCATAATAGGGGTGATCAATAAGCTACATACTGACAAAGGTAACAATACAGTCAATCAAATCAGAGATATCAATAACACCACAATAAGGAATGTCATGCATATCAGTAGATCATACCAACTTATTCATTATTGTCTCAACTCAAGGTATTATTGAAATAAATAATCAACTCATGATTTTATACATATTGGGTTTAGGGACCCTACTATTCTCAATTGGTGGAATAGTAGATGAGTGCAACTTTTAGGGAAGGATGCTCCTAGCCACTATTCTTACTAGTCGATCAGTAATGAAGGTACAACCCTAAGATAGATTTCTCCTAGCTAGTATTCACACCAATGGATCGATAATCAAGGTACAACTAGTCCTAACCCATATGGTATTCTGTTGTAAGTAATTAGTGTCTTACCAAGGGTTATTTTCATTCAATAATTCAATTTACTTAAGTTTGAGACCCTACTATTCTTATCAGTTAATAGATATAGGGTACAACTTCTTGGGTAAGATGCTCCTAGCTATGCCGGTGGATCAACAAGTACAACTAAACCCAACTCAAGTGATCTTTCACTTTAAGTGATTAGTATATTATTCATATTTTATTTATTCCATATTAAATACACAAATATGCACACCTACCCCATGCATGGGTCCTGCCATACTACTACCATGGAACAACCCTACTCCCTTGGAAATCCTAATTTCATAACCCTGGGCATATCACTACCCCTAGTGTCCCTTTGAGTCCCAAATTTATCCAACAAATCCTAACATGTCATTAGAAGCCCCTAATCAAGGGTCACAACCTATTACCCCCATTTCTCATATATGAAAGTAATGAGTCTCTAGTATTACTCCTCAAAACCCTAATTTTTCCTTCTTAGCATAACCCCTCCTCTACTACTTGTCTCGTCCTAAATTTCCATAACCATGCATATAACACTATGGCTAACCATCACCTTGAATAAAGTATCCTAGCTTCCCTATTTTGCATGTGTGATAATACCCTTCCTATTCAAACCCTCTTCAAAACCCTAATTCCTTATTGTGGTTATAACTACTTCCCCTATCTTGTATGGCTATTAAATTTGGTACACATTCCCAAAATGACATGGTTAACATCATATTCTAATATTACAGTCCAACTACCCATTTAGTGCATGTGATAATAGCCTACCCCTAGGGTTTTGTGCCTTGGCCTCTTAAAACCCTAGTTTCACTTTTTGATAATCTCTCTTCCCCAAGTGCTCAAAGGACTTCCCAAATTCACATGGCTACCCAAAAATTCCATCCTTGACCCCACATCCTTTTTGTACAACAAACCCCTACTCTAATCACATATGATCATGGCTTCCCTTAGGTTTTACTCTATCCCATACATGGTTATTCACCCCTATAGTGTATTTACCCTAAACCTTCTTATTTTTCTTATATTCATTGTATATAGTATCTCCAACCAATTTTAGGCCATTTTCACCCTAAGGTACCATACTTGTTATTATTCACTAAAAAACACCCTGAAGGAGAGTGAATAGGGTTTTGTGGATTGGGAATGACTAAATAAAAATTTACATGTAATTTAAAGTGAATCAAGAGTGAATTACTCTTTACATTCACTACCAAAAGGTTCTTCTTTTAGATTTTTTAAATAGTGACATGTTTTATTGATGATCATTCTTTTCTCAGTTTATGAGCCTTATAATCTCAATAACCCTCTCAAAAGATGATTTACAACTTCACCTATTTTTCTTCTATAGATTCATAGAATGAATCACTTAAGAATGATAGGTAGCACTCACTAACTCCTTTGATTGATTTTTGAGAGGTGGTTGTGACTATAAGTGTTTCTCACCTAATAAAAGATATGAAATTGTTTATCTTTGAATGAGATGTAACATAGCTAGACATAATATATAATATTACAATTTGAGAATAATTCTAGCTAAGAGAAGTGAGAAAAGAATAATTTTTAGCGAAAACTCAAAAATATGAAAGTTTGGAATATTGAATGAGTAATTGAATGATTTTAGTGTAAGAGAGTAATTGCACAATCAATAATCTAAGAAAATATTATTTTTAATAAATGTAGAGGGACCTTATTTATAAGGATTATCCTCAAGTATGGTCGTTAGACACAATTTGTGAAAAAGATGTTATTACCAAAGGGCAGAAAATCAACATTTAACGTTGACTAGTCGATCAGTTTGCTGAAACCGGTCCATCAGTTATATGGCCGGTCAATCAGTTTGTTCTAACCAATCGACTATTCACGATTTAACCAAAAAAGAAATTTGGCGTTGTGTTAATCCACTAATCAATTTTTCAACTAGTCGATCGGTTTGGCACTAACCAACTGGTGTGTTTAAAGAGAGGGCAACTGAGCTTTTGCTTAAATGAAACCGATCAATCTATTTGTCAAACTAGTCGATCAATTTGTCAACCAGTCAATTGGTTTGGAAATAGCCGATTGACGTGTTTAAATAGAGAGTAACTGGGTTTATGCAGAAATGAAACCCATGGATTGGTTTGTCACGCTAGTCTATCGGTTTGGCAATAACCAGTCGATGTGTTTAAATAGAGAGCAACTAGGTCTCTACAAGATAGATACCCATAGATTGGTTGGTCAATCCAGTTGATCAGTTTCTCAATCAGTCAATCAGTTTGCCTAAACTAGTCAATGTGTTTAAATAGAGACAAACTGGGTTTCTGCAAGATTACAACCCATGGACTAGTTGTTAAATTAGTCAATCGATTTCCAAACTAGTCGATCAGTTTGAGAAAACTAGTTGATCAGTTTTTTCACCAGTCAATCCATCTTAGTTTTAGCACAGCCAGTGGTATGTTTAAATTGAACCAATCGATCGGTCTGATGACCAGTAGATTGGTTCTGATTGGAACCAATCGGTTTATTTGGAAAATACTTTTAAAAGATTTATAATATGAAATCAAGTCAAGTATTTTTCAACAAAGAGCTTTAAAGAGCTTTTGTTTGAAATGTGACATTTGCTCAACTTAACTCTTCAAAATCTACCTAATACATATCAAATGCTTGGCTTCATGTTTTGGTGCTTTTTGTATGTGTTGATTTGTTGAATATACACACTTAAGCAAACACATTAGATACTAAAATCTATTTTTATCATCAAAATAAGTATAATGATATTGCTTTAACCTTTGAGGTTAAAAATCTCCCCCCTTTTGATGATGAAAAACATAAAGTGCATAACTATAAATGTGAATGGGTATCGAGTAAAATTGATAGTTATACATTTACCGATTTTACACTTTTAATCCAAGACTCTCGGATTCTCTCCCCCTTTTGGAAATCAGCAAAAGGTGAGAATGGAAAAGGCATGAAAACATCATAGATAAGAAAACATTTCCCTTTCAGGGAGGTAGAGTTCTGCCTTAACAAGTGCATGGATTAAAAAGAACTAGAGGCAACAATAAAGAGCAGTGAAGATGTTGTGCATGCACCATTTCTTAAGCAATATATAAATGATAGAGAAAGGGAGAAAAAAAGGCAAGTGTTCATTAATCGAGGTGAAACTCATAAGTAAATAACATAGAAAGTATATAGTGAGAGTGGTGAAGTACATAGTCAAAAGAAAATAGCAAAAGACTAAGAGATAAATGACAAGACTAGTCATGATCATGGAGGACATGAAGGCTCGGATGGGGTGTCTGTTAAACCCATCGATGGATGCCCTAGCACATCACCAACATCATCGTTTGTAGTGGCCTCAGAATAAACTGATTGAACAAAATCATGTCCAATTCAAGAGGCCTTAGCTAGAGATGCATCAATGATGGGATCTTTTGTGGCTTCAGTGACAATAGGTGCAATAGAGTGAGCAAGAGTTGGAGGGGTTGTGGTGTTGGTTAGAGGAGTGGCCACACTATCCTGATGCAGAGGGGAAAAGTTAGGTTGAAAAAGAGCTTGAAGGGTATGCAAATCTGATTCCATGGCTTGTTGGCGACGATTCATAGTGATGAGCATGTTGATAACCTAAAGGGATAAATTATGTACGCCGGCAAGAGTGACACAACTGGTGGAGGGAGGCACATAAGGTGTCTGTGAGGTGGATGGGGCGGAGGTGTGAGTAGAAGGGCCCTATATGGAGGATAATGGAATATTGGATGGAGCTAGGAAATCATTTGATGGTAGGGGAAGATCATTAGCAGGGGCTTGTGACAATGGAGACACTGATGGTGTGGAGATATGATAGCTATGGTGACGGGAGGCGAGAGATTTAGGATCAAGCTTTAGCGTCTGACAATCCATCCTCATTTGATACCCCATGTAGCGGAATGTCACGAAATCAAGGATATCGAGCCCACTATGTAGTCACAGTGGTATAGCTGGAAAACCCATGAGATTTATATGGAAATCCTAAAGTATGCGTGTGATGAACAATCTGTACCCTAGGGTGGTCTGGCTATGTCCAACCATGTGGGACATATTCCAAAAGACATCTGCCTCGAATCTCATTAGAGTGGATGAGAGAATTTGATCCACCTCGTACCAATCTTTGAGGGTCATCTCAACACTAGATCCTGTGCAAAGGAACAAAATGAAGGACACCATGTAATGGCACACCCGCTTGAAGTGTGGGAGACAGTATGAGTGCACAGTGCCTCCATAGACAAAGTGAGAGTGATGCATGTCCATCAGGATCATATCTAGGATGTGAGTAAGCATCCATTCAGCATAAGTCATGATGGTTTCGATGTCGTAAGGGATCCTGAGGATGCGTGCCAGTTGGGCTTCATCAAGTATAATTGGAATGCCCAAGACATGTGTGGTGAAGGTGTGCCCCAACATATGAACATTAATATTCACATAAAATAGGAAAACTAAGTTAAGATAAACTGATTCTTTAAGAGTAAAGAGAGGGAGAAGGTGAAGATTGGAAAGAGCTTGCATAAAAGGAAGTTTGAATTAATTGGTATGGCTAGGAACTACCTTCTTTTTATGGAAGGATTTGATCCATCATTTTTTTATCATCCATAGAGAAGAAGAAATAGTTGGAGTGAAGAGATGCCTCGGTGGTATGGATAAGCTGATTGGCCAAAATGAGAGAAGCTCCCGAGTGAAGGAAGTAGGGCGAGTGGAATGGCTTGGATGTGGTGGCAGTAGAGGATCGGTGTCGACTAAAGAGGATAGGATGAGGAAGATGTGGAAGATGGTGAGTGAGGTGGAGAAATTTATGGTTCCTCAAATCTAATCGTGGTTTGAGACAAATGGTTCGGTTTAGTATAAGCATGTTTGGGAGGAACTTTATTATTCCCAAGAATAGTGGTGGAGGTGGTTGTTTTTTTTATAAACATTTTTAGACAATAAGAAATGTTGAAGAATAATGTCAGTCGAGAGAGAAAATGGAAGGAGGATGAATCACAGAGTTTAGCAATTATAAAGGAGTTTAATCGGCATACAAATAATATGAAAATAATGGATTGATGGCTTAATTTTATCGATTAAAGGTTAGGATGAATCAAAGATGTCAAAGAGAGACATATTTGAAGTTAGGGTTGAGGGATGATATAACCTAAAATCGGGTGAGTGTGATGAAAATTGATGCCATGGAGAGGAGTTCTTTTTGATATGGATGTCAATTCAAGCAAGAAGAGGGGATGTCAGAGGGTGAGGATAAGTCGAATGGTTTGGGGAAAATGAGGTGAAGGGTTTGAAGAATAGAAAGGGGTATTTATACCCACGATGACCCAACCAAATGGTATGGGGAAAACAATCGACATTTCTTCAACCAATCAATTGGTATCGAGTAACCAATCAACTGGTTATGTGTGTGGACATAAGTCGGTAAGAGCTCAAGAACCCTTATTTCGACCCACCAGTTGACTTCTATACCAACCGATCAACTAGTCGATTGGTTACTTTGTCAGGTGTTGTTTTTGTTATTTTTCTTGGGTTTTAACAATGCGTTTGATTTTATTACCTAAATTATTAGATGGAAAATGCATATCATGACACAATTCTTATGGATCAAGAGACATAACGATTATTTGAGGATTCGAATTCAAGTGATAAGCTTAAAGGTCAGAATTTACCCCATTACACAAAAAATTTGACAATTTTGGGAGAGTTGTATTTTTATTATAAAATTGTCTTCCCAAGTTCTCTCCTAATTATTGTGAATCTTTCTTCACTTAAGGGTTTTGTAAATATATCTCTCCATTGATGCAAGGTATCCATAAATTCTACACATATATCACATTTTTAAACATGATCTCTTATGAAGTGATGTCTTATTTCTATGTGTTTTGATTTTAGGGATTTTATGAGAGATATCACACTGGTGTTATCATATTTAAATGGAATTCTTTCAAGTTTAAGGATGTAGTCACTTAATTATTATTTCTAACAAATTAATTGAGCACAACACACACCAACAAAAATGTATTCTACTTCAGCCGTGGAAAGTGCAACACTAGATTATTTATTGCTATGCCCACTAACTGGTGATTCTCCTAAAAATTGGCAAGTACCTGAGGTACTTTTTCTATCAACTTTGTAACCAAAAGAATCAGCATAAGAATGTCCGATTAAATGTAAAATAGTGACAGGTGGATGGAATAAGCCTAGGTTATAAGTGCCAATGAGATATCTAAGGATTCTTTCGACAATAGTCATGTGAGATTCCTTAGGATTACACTGAAATCTAGCATATATACATACACTAAACATGATATCATGTCTAGAAGCTATTTCATAAAGGAGTGAGATGATCATACATCGATATCATCTTTGATCAGCGGACTTACCTTTGTCATCCATCTCAAGCTTCATTGTAGTAGCCATAGGAGTGTTGCATGAGTTACTTTCATGCATCCAAAACTTCTTGATTCACAAAGATGTTGTCATTTGATCGTTTGATTTGGAGTCCTAGTAAATACGTCAGCTCCCCTATAATGCTCATTTCAAACTCACTGCACATGAGAGTGGAAAACTCCTTACACATGGATTTGTTAATAGCACCAAAAATTATATCATCAACATATATTTGTGCAAGAAATAAATCCTTTTTATTTTTCTTTAGAAAAAGGGTTCTATCAATTTTTCATCTTTCTAAACCTTTGTCTAATAAGAATTTACTCAACCTTTCATACCAAGCTCTAGGGTCTTATTTTAGACCATAAAGTGCCTTATTAAGTTTGTAAACATGATTTGGTTTTGAATTATCCTCAAGATAAGGTGGTTGCTTAACATATACCTCTTCTTCTATAACTAAATTTAGAAAATTAATTTTGACATCCATTTGATCTAATGTAAAGCATATGAATGATGCAAATGTGAGAAGCATACTTATTGCCTCAGTTCTAGCTATAGGGGCATAGGTTTCTTCGAAATCAATGCCTTCTTTTTGGTTGTATCCTTTGGCAACCAATTGGGCTTTGTTTCTAACCAAAACTCCCCCTTCATCAATCTTATTTCTAAATACCTATTAAGTCCCAATGATGGGTCTATTTTGAGGCAAAGGGACTAATTCCCAAACTTGATTTCTCTCAAATAGGTTAAGCTCATCTTGCATTGCCATGATACAATTTTCATCATTCATGGCTTCCAAGTGAGACTTAGGTTCCATTTGAGATAGAAAAGCCAAATGGTTGCAAATGTTACTTAGCGATGATCATGGTGAAATACCTCTTGCCAGATCCCCAATGATGAGTTCTTAAGGGTACCTATAGGCATATCTCCATGTTCTAGGAAGATCTTCTCTCACTTCATCTTCTTGTTGGGAGATTGGTGTTTCTTATATTTCTTTCTATTCTTCTTTTTCACCATTTTCTAGTAGGCTTTTAATTGGAATGGAATGACCTATTTATTCCTCTTGAGATTTCTGCATGCTAAAGCACGATTCATCAAAAGCAATATGTATAGATTCTTAAAATTTGGCCCAATAAACATACCTTCATCATTATGTATTGAAATGCTCCAAAATTTTCTAATTTTAAAATTTATTTTTAAATGAGGTTTTATTATGAAAATTAATTTAATAAAATATTTTTATTAAAATAAAATAAAATTAATTAGGGAAAATTAAGAATAAATTTACAAGTATTTTAATTTGGAGAAATTTTGGTATTTTAGCTAATTAAGGATTTTATTTTGGAAATTAATTAAATTAATTATTTTATTTAAAATAAGAAGGAGAAAATAGTTTCAATTTAATATTAATTTTATAAATAATTTAATTAGAGTGATTTGCTAATTAAAATGGAATATATGAAAAATCTTTTAAAAATCCTAATTTAACCTAAATAGTTATTTAAATATTATTTTATTTAAATATTATTATTTTTAAATATCCAAAATATTGTAATTAATTTAAATACCCAATATAATTAATTTTCTTTTTTTTCCTTCTTCTTTTTCCTTTTCCTTCTTTCTTTTTCTTTCTTTTCTTCTTTTCTTTTTCCTTTCCTTTTCCCCGTTTGGGCTGCCCCTTCCATGGCCCAGTTTTCCTTCCCTTCTTCCTATCCTTTGGCCCAGCCCGCACCGTGCAGCTGCCCCCTTTTGCCTCGCTTCGCAGCGCTGCGTTTTATTTTTGTTTCACCCTAAACTCAGCGTTTCATTTAACTCACCCTCCCCCTCGCGCTCGACCCGGTTCGCCGCCTTTCTTTTTCTTTTCTTTCTTCCTTGAACCGCCCAGTCCCCTACCTCCTTCTTCTTCTTCTTTTCTTCTCCCCAGCCCTGTCGACTGTAACTCCACCGCAGCAGCCATAGCCGAGATTTCCGTCACCAGTTACGCACTATTAACCAGCCACTCTTCTTCTTTTATTTTCCCCCTAATTCGGCGATCACACAAACCCATCCACCTCCCTTCCTTCTCGCGCAATTCCTTCTCCCAGCCAGCCAACCCTTGCCAGGTCACTCTTAAATTTCGCCGGCAACCATCGCCTCCGGTGACCAAAAACATACTGCATTATCCCCTCACTGACCCACAGAACCCTAGTCTCCCTTCTAACCCTATAAATACCCCCAATTTGAGCTCTGTGTCGAGCCTTTGGTCTCCAACCCAGAATCCCAACCTTGCCACCGCCTCTACTTCAGACGCTTAGCCCACCGTTTCCGGCTAACGACGCCACTCTTCTAGGCCACCCTCGTATTCCTTGCACCTCCCTCTAGCTAACCAAATCATCCATCCCCCTCGATTCGTCCTGCACAAGCTGTCCCGACTGTGCAAACTAACTCCATCGACCAACCTATTTTCCAGCTCCGCCACCCTTTGCGCCATCCTTATCCACCTTTTCCGCCGCTTCAACCGCTTCTTTCACCTCCCAAATTCTCCTACAGACCACCCTCTACCTTCCCCTACCTTTCTTTTCCCCTTCCTCCCTCTCCTCCTCTTTTTCTCTCCTTCTCCCTCATTCAGCCACCGCCGCCGCCGCCGTGCGCCGCCACCTTTGGCTGCGCCACCACCTCCATTCTGTCCCTCTCCTTATAGGAAACTCAAAACAGCCCAATTTCCACCTTAATTCTCCCTATCTTTTTCCCAGCATGCAACTTTTACCCTTTTCTTTCCTTTTTCTGGCCACCGCCGTGAACCACCACCGGTGCCGCCTATCCCCACCAGCCTAAGGTTGAACCCTAGACCCTCTCAGCCTTTTCCCCTATTTTTATAACCCTTAAATTATTTTATTTCAATTATTTGCACATAAATACTATTATTATTATTATTATTATTACTATTTATATTTTTAACATGTATTATTATTATTAATGTTTTTATTATTATTTATGTTGAGGGCTAAAGCCCTATTGTATTTTTAATTCGATTTTAGTATTATTCTTCTTATTATTTCTATTATTACTATTCTTAATATTAATATGTGATTATTATTATTATTATTATAATTATTATTTTTACTATTACTGTTTCGAATTACTATTAATATTATTCCATTATTAATATTACAACTACTTTAATATTAGTTTTGCTATTATTATTATTATTATTATTATTGTTGTTGTTGTTGTTGTTGTTGTTGTTGTTGTTGTTGTTGTTGTTGTTGTTGTTGTTGTTGTTGTTGTTGTTATTGTTGTTGTTGTTGTTGTTATTGTTATTGTTATTGTTGTTGTTGTTGTTGTTGTTGTTGTTGTTCTTATTATTATTATTATTATTATTATTATTATTATTATTATTATTATTACTACTACTACTACTACTACTACTACTACTACTACTACTACTACTATCAAATTTAGTTGTTTATTTTACTAATATTATTATTAGTATTATTTTGGAAAAGGGGCTGAAGCACTTATTTCACCTTATTTTTGAATAATGTCCTTTTTATTGTTATTATTATTGTTACTATTATTATTCTTTTTTATATTCTCATTGATATTATTTTTAGTATCATTGTTATTATTAGGGTAAATTATTTAACCTTATATTATCAACTTTTATAATATTTCTATTATTTCTATATCTTTAGCAAAGTTAGAATTTTGTTAATGTTATTTTATTAGTATGTTATTATCTGGTCAAAGCCCTAAGGAGGCGTAGGAGCGTGCTCCAAGACCGGTGTCGTTTCAGGTAAGGGGTGCTAAGGCTCTTTGTGTGCTTATATGCATTATGTGCTTCATATGCTATGTATTCTATGTTTGTCATTATTTATTTTTTTGTATATGGTATGACGTGGAGTTGAAGTATGTTTTTGTATGGGATGTGTACTATATGTATGTGATGATACGTGTTGTGACCCTGTAAGATATGTATGTGTGGATGTTGATGCGGTTTGTGTGGGAGAAAGGATGAAAAAGGAGGATGGGGAAAGAAGTTGAATAAGGGAAGTGAGTTGACCTAATTTTATGGTTTTATAAGGGGAGAATCTAATTTATGATGTTATATGGGAGAATCGAATTTATGGTTTGTTTGGGAGAATTTAATTTATGATGTTATTTGGGAGAATTTAATTTATGATTTGATTGGGTTAATCTAATTTATGAATTGTTTGGGGGAATCCAATTTATGGTTTTGAATCTAATTTATGAATTGTTTGGGGGAATCCAATTTATGGTTTTGTTGGGGAAATTCTAATTCATGATTTTATGTGGGAGAATCTAACTTATGGTCTTGTATGGGAAAATCTAATTTGTGGTTATGAATGGGAGAATCTAATCAATTGTATGGTAAGGATGAATCTTCGGTTTTATGTGATTTGAATCTAGGGTTTGGTAAGGATGACTATTTGGTTTGGTATGGATTGAATTTAGGGTTTAGTATGGACAAATCTTTGGGTTTTATATGGTTTGAATTTAGGGTTTGGTATGGGTGAATCTTTGGTTTTGGTTGGACTGAATTTACGGTTTTGTTTGACGAAATCTTGGGTTTTGCCTGGTGGTATGAATGGCTATATGGTGGTATTGGGGCTTGCATGCCGGTATTTATGGTTGTATTATGATATTAGGGTTTGCATGGTGGCATTGATGGTTGAATGGTGGTATTAGGGTTTGCATGGTTGAGTTAGGGTTTTGGATGGGAGTTAATGATTGCATGGGATGTGTAAAGTCTACATGGGAGTAAAGTTTACGTATGAAAAGTTGATTTGGGATGTAAGGAAGGTAATGTGAAAGATGTTTGGGTGTTTGAAAACTTTGGATGAAAAATAGTACGTGGAGCATTATAAGGGTATGGAATAGGGTTTGGAGTGATTAACTCTGGGTTATTGTGATTAACTAAGATTGGAGTGCTAATGGTGATTTGTTGTGGTTAATTAAGATTTGGAATGGCTAATTATAGTGGTTATGGTTAAATAGAGTTTGGAGTGGTTAATTATGGTTTGTTGTGGTTGATTAGGGTTCGATGTGGTTGCTTAGGGTTTTTTTCGTATCAAGTGTAATTGGTGATTAAAGTGTAGTTATAATGGTGGAAATTATGATTGTGATTCATGCATGTCCAAGGTGAAAGCTTTTGAATAAGATACTTAAGACACTAATAATTTAAAATGGAAGATTATTGAGCCGGGTCCAGCCGATCCACTGGTTAGGAATAGTGGTTAGGGTTATTACCCTATGTGCGACCGATCCACCGGTAATAATAGTGGTGTGGACTTTGTCCCGCAAGTGACTGGCCCACCGGCAATAATAGTGGGGTGACTCAAGCTCAATAAACACAAACCAGAGTTTGCTAAAGATACTTAAAAGGTACTAATTACTTATAGTGGAACACCATGTGAGTAGGAACCAACCGATCCACCGGTAAGGAATAGTGGTGTGGACTATTGTCCCGTAAGTGACCAATCCACCGGCGAATAATAGTGGTGTGGACTTTGTCCCGCAAGTGACCGGCCCACCGGCAATAATAGTGGGGTGTTCCTGTACTTACATGGATTTGATAAAAGGCATGGTGTGTATCGACTTCTGATAAAAGATTAATTAAGTAATTAATTCAGATTATAATTGGGCCTTTATGTATGCACTCGAATGATTGGTCGATATTATGATATTATGATGGCCTTTATGTTCTTTATCCTTATGCATGGTTTATGTGCTTATGTGTTGGCCTTAGTGCTCGGTTACCTTACTTAGTATGTAGCGTACTGATCACCCTTTTCATGGGTGCTGCTCATTCCCACGAGTAGTATGCCCTTCTGACTTGTGTAGGTGGGCGAGATATCCAGCAAGGCTGAGTGTTGAGCATGTTTGGCTCGAAGTTCGAGAGTGTCATGGCCGTATTCATTCCTTATGCGATTTAATTCCTTTTGTTATTTCCTTGGTATAGTACTTACCATTTTCTAATTCATTACTCGAATGAGTATTTTAATCAACCTTTTATCGGTTGTATGTTTAATTCTCTTTTGGAAATGAATTACAACTCTTGATGCATACTCTAATTTTTTTTACAACCTTTTAATGATTATTTGAAGTTTAGTTTGTCTTAATTTTATAATTGATTGTTAATCTTTTCTTAGCCTTAGCACTTAGGATTGAAACGGTCAGAGAGAACCGGTTTGGTACTAAGTGTGGCAGTAACATCCTCAGAATTCACAGGTTATAATTTAAGAGTTTCTCTTTTAATTACTTCCGCTTTTCAAAAAAAAATAATGAATTTTGGGGTGTTACAAGTTGGTATCCAAGCGGTTGATCCTTTCGGTCACTCTCTTTCGTTTTTAAAATGTTTTAAGCTGATACCACAATTTGGTATCGAAGCAGTTGATCCTTTTGATCACGCTCTTTCGATGTTAAAATTTTTAAGTTGATACCACAAGTTGGTATCGTAGCTGGTTTCAACCGCACTCTTTCGTTTTTAAAATTTTGACCACGCCTGTTTCGAAATTAAATTTGGTTTACGAAATTTTTATCGGATTTTAAAGTGTGTTTCGATCGTTCTTTCATTTTTAACCTTTTTAAGCTGATACTACAAGTAGTATCATTTTCAAAATGAATTTGGATTAAAAAGTTTTCCTTGAGTTGAAATCGTTTTTGAACTAAAAAGGATTTATTTATTTTAAAACGTTTTCCTTCCGGCCACGGTGAGAAGTGAAGGGTAGAATTTTAATTAAGCTTATTTTTAAAGGGGTAGTTTTTTTTTATATAATTAATTTTGTTATTATGGTGTCCCTTTCTGCTTAGAACGTTTTCTTCCTAACCCTAGTAGCTGCAGGAGACTTCGGGGGCGAAGTCTGTTTTTAAGGGGGTAGTAATGAAATGCTCCAAAATTTTCTAATTTTAAAATTTATTTTTAAATGAGGTTTTATTATGAAAATTAATTTAATAAAATATTTTTATTAAAATAAAATAAAATTAATTAGGGAAAATTAAGAATAAATTTACAAGTATTTTAATTTGGAGAAATTTTGGTATTTTAGCTAATTAAGGATTTTATTTTGGAAATTAATTAAATTAATTATTTTATTTAAAATAAGAAGGAGAAAATAGTTTCAATTTAATATTAATTTTATAAATAATTTAATTAGAGTGATTTGCTAATTAAAATGGAATATATGAAAAATCTTTTAAAAACCCTAATTTAACCTAAATAGTTATTTAAATATTATTTTATTTAAATATTCTTATTTTTAAAAAATCCTAATTTAACCTAAATAGTTTGTTGAAGATCTGGTAAGCTTGACTATGTAAAGAGTACTTAATATATGTACCTTCATCAATTTTGGCATCAAACTTACTGAGGTTGCTTTTCCTATTTTTGAGGACAAAACACTTACAACCAAATGCACATGGATAACTCATATTAGGTTTCATACCTTTGTAGAGCTCATAGGGTGTCTTTTTCAGGATGGCCCATATAAGTACTATATTCATTACGTAGTTTTTAGTGGCTACGGCTTTGGCCCAAAAATATTTTGGAAGCTTGGAGTCGCATAGCATGGTCCGTGTAACTTCCTCCAAGGTTTTGTTCTTCCTTTCCACCACCCCAATTTGTTGAGGTGTTCTTGGGGCCGAGAAGTTCTAAGTGATTCCATTTTGGTCACAAAATTTTATGAATGTGGCATTCTCGAACTCCCTACCATGATCACTCCTTATGGCATAAATCATTGATCCTTTCTCTACTAGACTCTAATTCAGAATGTTCAAGTCATTAAAGGTTGAGACAATCATATGTAAGCTAGGATGGTTACTAGATGCCATATAGTAAGGGTCAATATAGGCATGGTTCACTGATGGAGCTTCAGTAGTTTTGGAAATGGAAAATTCACTTTGTAATTGAGTAGAAGAATCTTTATTTGTTGGCTTTATAGACTTCTACTTAAAAGAAAATTAAAGATGAATAGTCCATTGAGCTTATAGTAGGTTTGATACCATGTAAAACTGGTTAAGAAAGTTGAGACAAACATCTATGGAGCTATATCAAGAATTAGAGATGGAGGGAAAATAAATGATGTGGATCAAAGTGAAGGAAGATTGGAATATGGGATTTGATGATCTTCAACTAAGGTTTGAAGAAGTTAAAGAGAGATTTTAGTTGATTTTTGGTGATGGAGGAAAATGCTAGGGAATCTTCAATCAAGATTTATCATGAATGTTTAAATTTTATTGTCTCACATGTAACACATTCAAAGGATCCTATTTAGGAAACATATAAAGTAAATTGTAGATAGTAGGATTAAATCTCACAATGATGATTGAGATCACTCACAAAGAAAGGGTTTTATAAAGGTAATTAGCTATGCCTCAACTCAACAAACTAGTGAGTTACTTATGCTAATTATAGTTGTTGCCTGTGTTACAACTAATAGAACTATTTCACCTAAAACTAACCGCATAGGTCTGTTTAACCAACTAAACGAGTTGTTAATCAACCTAAATAAACTAATTAGTTAACTAAAACCCTAATTCATGGCTTTATTATCATTAATTAAATGACATAAATTATAATAGTACAAAGCATTAAACGGGCAAATACAATTACATGAAATAACAATCTAAAAGCCTAATTTACATTGAATTTATTCTAGTATTTACAAAAAGTCTATACAAGTAATGAGGTATTTGTATTGAAGGTTATTGTCTTGTTCTCCATGTATGTCTTATCTTTAATGCTTTTAATGCCTTGTAACACTTGGTATTTTAAGTAGCTTGACATCTTAATCTTCTCCTTGTACATATGTCACATACCTCTAATAATGTATTAAATTAATTTTAATTATATTAGGAAGACTATCAAAAAAAGTAATGTGATTTTCTCCATTATCAAGTATGTCAAATCCTCAATATTTTGAGCTTCCATGGGTCATCCTACATCAATAGAGGAACTCAAATAAGAATTATCTTTGTTTAATTATTTTGTAATTGAACAAAACATAGCTATATATGCACAAAGTAATTGTTCTATTATTTAACGATCTAACTAATCACATAACTAATTATAATTAGTTACTAACAACATAACAACTTTAGGTTAAAGTGCACGCTATACACATACTAAATGATACACTTCTGAAGGAAATGATAGCGGTAAAGAATATTAGTAATTATTGGGGGAGAAAAGGTTGATGAGGAAGTGGATAATACCAGCGACCATTATTGAAAGAAGAAATGATTTTTTAGAATTTTAAGCCTATGGTATTCTATAGCTAGCTACCTACCAGAGATTTATATATATAGATTCCTAGAAAACTATCCATATATTCTAACCATGAGTGACTAATAATAGTTTGCACACCATATTTCAATAGTTAATTAACCAAGGTTGGGAATGAGATGATGATGATAACTAAAATTGAGGAATAATAATTTTATTCATCCCTTTTGTAAGGCTATCATTATTTAATATATTATTTCTTCATATAAATTTCTACTACATATTTTTGTGGCCCTATGGCATAAATATGGTCCTAATATGTAGAAAAG
Organism: Tamarix austromongolica; assembly: GCA_039764185.1. Lineage (NCBI taxonomy): Eukaryota > Viridiplantae > Streptophyta > Magnoliopsida > Caryophyllales > Tamaricaceae > Tamarix > Tamarix austromongolica. Next base: position 25,717,057 of record CM077808.1, read on the forward strand.
AGATATCAAAAAAATGAACTAAGAGATAAGGCTTAGCACCACTGATTACAATTTTAAATCACATAGTAACTCTAACTTTTAATGAATGTACCCCATCTTCCCAAAATATACCAGAAACTATAGTAAAGGAAAATTTAATTTTAGATCATTTTTTTTAAGTTGAATATAAAATAAATATTAAAACTTAACATATTAACATAATATGTCATACATATTGTGTGATGTAAATTGAGTATCAATATATTTGGACATAATATTATATATATAATACATATGCTGATAAAGATACTTATATATGCTAATGACGATAATAGTATAAATATCAAAATATACTATCCTAAAATATATCTTAAAGATACTTCTGTATGAAACTAAATATAATGATATTATTGTAGATAAATAAATATAATTATACATACAATATAACTATCCAAATATTTTACCATAGACAATATATACAAAAATATATCTATCGAATAAGACAAAAATACTTTCTAGGCTATATTAGTATCATTATTTATTTTGGTAGTAACCCAGTATATTATAATTTTAGAATAATATCAAAATATAACATCAAAAATATAGATTTGATACATTTATGTCATTGATATACTATAATAGTATCATTTAACGTTGATAGTATGTTAGCTATCCTAATAATATAATTTTCACTATAATATTCTTTTTAGCATTGCTAATATAGTAGTGTATTCATTAGTTATCAAATATATTTTTGTTTTCAAAATATTGATATTTATTAATTTTGTAATGCTACAACATTCATGGTTGTATTTTATCTATAATGTATATAATCCTACAAATACTATGAAGTTATTATTAGTTAAGAATCAATGTAAATTTAAGTATGTTATAAGTGAGATGATATAATAGAAAATATGCTTAGAATGACTTAAAATGAAGGAAGAAAAAAAGGTACAAAATCTTAATGAGAAAATAGATCTAAAAGCTAATATGATATGTAACTTTTTATTATAATATGACTCAACATTTTCTTGAACATTTGGTATGGACTATTATGTTCCATATCATAAAATGATTTGAGATAAATTAAAAAATTAGCAACTTTTTTTCTTGTTTTGTGTAGCTAATTGAAAATCATGATTGCCGCTACATGTCTTCTATACTTTGACGGTAGATTGGAATGTTGCCAAAAAATTAACTTATTAGATAATAATATGCATTAATATAGAAATCAATTCAAATGGTCATATAAAGATAAATTATGGGAAAAAGTAAAGTCTCAGAAAATTTATAATTCTTTTAAAATTACAATTTGAAGATTATATCAAGAATATATAACAATATGGAACATTTCAAACTGAAAGACATCTCCATAACAAAATTTCTTTTGATAAGTAAGGATTTTAATTATTAAAAAAAATTATATATTAGGTTTAATTAGAATTTTATTTTTCCCAATTAGATTAAAAAAATGTACCAATGAGGTCATTTTAAGTTTTAACCTTTAAAATTTTAATTATATTTAATTATTACATAACTAGATAGGATTTTACTCAAATTTAGGTCTAACAACTTTTAAAAATAATAATAACTGTGGATTAAGTTAGTTACCATAAAAAGGTATAATGTAGAAGTTATATTTACAAATTGACCTAATTGGTACAAAAAGTATATGATTAACCTAATTGAGAACATAAAAGTCTAAATAAACTTAATTTTAATTGACTCTAAGATTTGTTATCATAATAGGCCCATAACCAATTAGTATATTGTATGACTAGCTACATGGTGGACATTGTGTAATTGGGTGCCACGTGCAATTTTTAACTTTGTGTTTATTTTGATTTATATTGAATTAGGGTTAGTAAAGAAATAAAAAAAAATTATACCATTATATATGTGAAAACTCGTTCTATAAATAAAGAGTATTATTGTTATACTTTTGACTTAAAAAGATTATTATATAAATTATAATTATAAGTTTTTAACATAATTGTAATTATGTTTTACAATTATTGTTGTAATATTTTGTTGTAGAATTGATTTCACAATTGTATTCCTTTGAATTACTAGATAATAAAGTTAGGGTACGAAGTCAAATCACGAGATCAATGCCATTCTTATTTGGTAATATATTCCTTTTGGTGTCTTTTTTCTCATGTATTGGGACTATAATTATAAACTAATATCTATATATAAGGCCATTCAGAAAAAGCAAAAAAGATTATTGGTTTCTTTATATTATAATTTCAAAAGAAAAAAAAGCTCACACTCCTTTGTCACATCATATGCTACATCCACTGCTGAGCATCAATTTTTTCTTTGCCTCTCTCGCCCTCTCTAAGTGTGGTTGACATAATCCAAAGTAGGCTTCAGTCCAGGTTATAATTTATTAAATTTTTTTTGGCTTATAGATGCAAATATGTGTTGTTGGTTTCATTACGTGCCTGGCTTATATGGAGGGGATGGGTCCGCCTTTTTTCTTCAGCTGTGATGTTTAAACATATATGCAGGCCAGTACGTACTGTGTATGGACGGGTGCTTTCGTGGTCCATGCACGGAGATGTTGCATTCCTTGGTTGCTTTCGAAGTGCGCGATAATGTGGTCCTCCTCCACGGAGAGAAGAAAAAACCATAAAATAAAGAGGTTGTTGAGAGGATGGAAAAGGAACATAAGGTGGTGGGAACAAAACAGCTGGTGAAGCCCTTTTCTGGACTCCAAAAACATTTTGTGAAATAGTGTCTTTCAACCTCACTTTTCTTATCCATTATACCAGAGGGCCTTCAGACCGAAGATCGAAAAAACTTGCGCAACATTTATTATTAAATTGTGACACTATTTATTATCTAGTTTGAAATTTAAGTCCCTAAGTTCATAATTGATGATGATAACTCAACTAACAGAAGAGCGGACAGTGATTGGCGTCAAATGCTAGCTACTTTAACATAAATCACGTGAACCGTTAATTTATTCTTAGCCATCGAATATTTTTTTCAAGATTAGAATTACTTTTATACTCCCTTTGTAAAAAAGCTAAGAAAATAAGGCAATATGGATTTTCAAAAATAAAATTTAACTATTAATTATTTTCCCCTCTAATCTTATCCTTATTGTGTTAGAAACAAAAACAAAAGACACCCATCTAGGATGACTCTTGAGAGTTCTATTTCTCAACCCATTCTAGAAATATTCTAGCCAATTCATTCATGTGCATACTGGCGGAGCCAGGATTAAAATTTCACGGTGTCATCATGTAAAATAATACTCATAACTAATAAAGTAATATCAATACATTGTGCTTAAATATAAAATTTTACATAGTTTTACAACAGAATTCTTCGAGTTTTCATACTTTGAAAGCGATCTACAATAACATTATTACTAATAGAATTAAATACATCTCTCTCTATAAATGTTACTAAACAATCTTGAAGCCATTGATCACACATTTTGTCCCTTGATGCAGTCTTGATGAAATTCATTGCAGAAAATACCCATTCGACGCTTGCAGTTGCTACCAATAAAATCAAAGCCAATTTCACAAGCGTATAGACAAAAGGATATGTCTTATGCTTCTTGGTTTGCACTAATTTTCTTGAAAGATCAACAAGCCCTTTCAAGCCATGAAACCTGCTATCTGATCAAACATTTATAATATAATTCTGAAGTTGATCGTCTAACACCACAACATCAACATTAGAGAAATCATCAGGATAAAAAAGGTCAATCTGATTAAAAATTGCTTGTTAAAAGCTTCAAATGATGATGAATGATGCAAATTATGACATCAAATCCACTTACTACCACTCTCTAGGGTTTTCCCTTGAAACCCTATTTAGACCTATGTGGCCCAACCTTCCTCTGACTTACACTACCATTATTTCTCTTATCTCCCAACACCTCGTCTCATTTAGATTCAATCCAAATCATATTACATTACTCACCGATTACACATATGACCGAGAAACCCTAGTTGGCCACTCCAAACCCTAGCATCTTTCTTCCCCCACAAGTCACCTCTCCATTTTTCACCTAACATCTCTTCTTTCCCATGGCACCCATACTCATCCCTCATATAATAAGTTTTTACTCTTATCCCATACTCCACTCTTCCTCAATTATTCTTACCTTCACATTTCCCCTTAGATTAGTGTTTCCTCCCAAACCCTAATCAGGTCCCCTATACACCCTTAATTATACCAACTTGCACACTATTTTTCACCCTAAGTCTCCAATCACTCCACAACTTTCCCCTTACCTTACTTACACCCTAAAAAAACTTTTCTCATGTAAAGATCACCCCCATGTAGACTCCATCCATCCTATGCAAACCTTAAAATTTTCCCATGCCAGATTCTCATCACATGTTCATTTTGATCATAACCTCCTTTTATTTTCCTCTCATGGATCATGAGAAAATTTGGTCAACCTCATGTCCCCTTTAGTGAACTCACTTCCCATTTTTTCCTTTTTTCCTTTCACCCCATATCATATTATTAAACATCCTAGCATAATAATAATGGTAATAATAATAATACTACTAAAAATTACTAACACTTGTATAAAAAGGTTTAGGGGTTGGGGAGGTTTGAGTACCACTAAGGGATGGTGGTGGCACTGGCAATGGCAGCAATGGAGAGAGAAGAGAGGGGGAGAGGTGGTTGTATAGGCTAGGAGAGAGGGGGTGTTGGTTGTGGCTCAATTGGCGGTGGACGGTAGTGCGAAGGGCGACGGTGGTTGAGGTGGGGTTGATTGGGAGGTGGACTTTGCACAGCTGCGGTGGCTCATGCAAGGCAATTCAAGGGAGGAGGGAGGTGTAGTTGGGTAGAGGGTGATGTAGGGGACGGCTATGTGGGTGGCTCGGCTGGCGATGGGGCGGTGGTCTGATCGGGAGGTGGAGAAAAGGGTAGGTTTTCTGGGCTGCGAATCAAAGAAGCCCAATTATGGCTGCCCTTGTGGTATTTATAGGCTAAATAAAGGGGAAAACGATAGAGCAGGAAGAGGATAGGAGGGGGAAGGTGAGGCAAGAACACCAATCATCGATGGCAGGCCGGTATAGGTCTGTCATAATAGGGGCATTTGGTTAGGGGAGAAGAAAAGGAAAGAGCAACCGTGAGTGAGGAGGGAGAAGACTTGGTTGGGTCAAAAATGGGAAAGAAAATTATAGGGGAGAGAGGTAAAGGATGGGCTAGTCTATAGTTTGTGGCTGCCTGCGAGAATTGAGCTGCAAATCGAGGTTGTAGATCGTGTAGAGGGGAGGAAGGAGAAAGGGCTAGACCGGGCAGTCTGGGGAGGAAAGAAAAGAAAAATGAGGGAGCCGACCGAGCAGGCAATGGGGAGGAAGAAAGGAGGGCATGTGGGCCTAGGCCGCATCAAAGGAAAAGGGGAAAGAAGGGGAGCTTGGGCCATGAGGGTTAGCCCAAATCAGGGAAGAAGGGAAGAAAAGAAGGGAGAAAGGAGGGAAAGAAAGAAAAAGGAAAAAGAAGGGAAAAAGGAGAGAAAAAAGAAAAAGGAAAAGGAAAGATAGGTTGGTTGGGTGTTTAGGAATTTTTAGGATTCTTGATTATTCAAAATAATATATATATATATATATATATATATATATATATATATATAATAATAATAATTAAATTTCTTTCTGGGTTAATTTGGGATCTTTTAAATAATTCTTTTCTTAATTCCATTTTACTTAGCAAAACGCCCCAATTTTTCCTAATTAAATTATTTATTATTTTCTTCATAATTTACCTTAATTAATTTTCTTTTGTTTTAATGAAATAATTTATTTAGTTTATTTTCCTATTAAATCCTTATTTGGCCATAGTCCTTTAAATTACGATTTTGGGGTATTTCATCACTACCCCCTTAAAGAAAGACTTTGTCTCTGAAGTCTCTTGCAATTTCCTAGGGTTAAGGCCAAAACTTCCTAAGTGGATGGGGCACAACTATCATTAGCAACTATACAACTACCCTCTTAAAGAAAAAATTACTAAGGATGGTCGTACCTGTAGCGAAAACTTTCAGATACGCCTTGTGTATGTGTTTCTCAGCTTCCTAGGTAGCTTCTTCGGTTCCATACTGACTCCACAGAATCATGAAAAAGGGAACTACACTTATGCAGGTCATTTGTAGCTTGGTATTGAGGATCTGCACTAGTCGTTCTTCGTAGGTTAAGGAGTCGTCCAATTCTACCTCATATGGTCAGATCACGTGGGAAGGATCAGTAATTTACTTTCACAATTGCGAGATGCGGAATACATTGTGAACACGTGCCAACTCTAGAGGAAGATCCAATTGATAAGCAACCTCGCCTACACGCTCTAGGATCTCAAAGGGGCCAATGTACCTCGGGCTTTGCTTGCCCTTTCTGCCAAACCTCTGAATGCCCTTTGTGGGGGAGACCCTCAATAACACTTTTCCCCTTGGTTCAAAATCACCATCCTGGCATCTCTGATCTGCATAACTCTTCTATCTGCTTTGAGCTGCTCTCATCCAGTCTTGAATATGATAGACCTTCCTAGTCATCTCCTCGATCATCTCGGGCCCCAACACCACTGTCTCACTGATATCACTCCAACACAAGGGAGTTCGACATTTCAACCCGTACAAAGCTTCAAAGGGAGTTATCCCAATACTGGTATGGTAGCTGTTGTTGTATGAGAACTCTATCAAATGCAGGCGTTCCTCGCAAAAACCCTGAAAATTCAACATGTAGACCCTTAACATATCCTCTAGGGTCTATATTGTTAGCTCTGTCTGCCCATCCATGATAGGGTGGAAGGTCGTGCTCATCTTTAACCTTATCCCTAGGACCTCCTGTAGCTTTCCCTAGAAATGAGAGAGAAACCTCGAGTCCCTATCTGACACGATGTCCTCTGGAACCCCATGATGACTGACCACAAACTTCATATAGGTGCTTGCTAGCTAATCCATATTCCAGGTGGACCTCATCGGAATAAACACGGCTGACTTATTCAATCTGTCCACAATAACCTAAATGGTGTCACAAACACTCCGAGTCCTTGGTAAACAACTGACAAAATCCATGGAGATGGAGTCCCACTTCCATCCTGGTACCTCCAAGGGCTAAAGTAGTCTCACAGGCCTCCGATGTTCGATTTTAACCTTTTGACACACCAGACATCAAGACACGAACTCGACCACTTCCCACTTCATGTGGAGCCATCGGTAAACCTTCTTGAGGTCCTTGTACAACTTATCTCCCCCAAGGTGGACTGAATAAGGGGTCTAATGCCCTTCCTCCATGATACGACTCTTTAATTTTGGAAGTTACAGAGGTATGCATCAGCGACCCTTTAATCAAAGGCTGCCATCCTTATAAATTATTAACCCTTCTTCTTAGCCTCCCTACATATTCTGTTGGATCCTCTCACGCTTGACGTCTCCTATCTGGTCGGCTTGGATCTCTTCAAATATGGTGGGAGTGAGTGTCAGGGCGCTCATGTGGGCCTTAAGGTCCCCTTGCTGAATCAGTTCAACTCCCAAGCTTGAAAAATCACCTATCACCCTATAAACAACTATATAGAAAAGTGTAGAATGCAAGGTCTTCCTGGTTAGGGCATATGTAACTACATTGGTCTTACCCTCATGGTAGGTCAACTCAATGTCGTAGTCCTTGACAAGCTCCAACCACCTCCTCTGCCTCATATTGAGTTCCTTCTAGGTGAAGATGTACTTGAGACTCTTATGGTCCATAAAGAACTTGCACTTCATCCCGTACAAGTAGTGCCTCCAAATCTTTAGGGCAAACACCATGGCAACGAAATCCAGGTCCTAGGTGGGGTAATTTTGTTCATACTGCTTCAACTATCACGAGGAATATATGACCACTCTTCCCTTCTACATCAACACACACCCAAGTCCGTGCATGGATGCATCATCGTAAACTTCAAACCCCTTTGCACTCTCTAGCAGAGTCAACACAGGTGCGGTGATCAATCGTCTTTTCAATTCTTGGAAGGACCTATCACAAGTCTCGCCCCACTAGAATTTTGTAGTCTTCTTTAGGAGGCTGGTTAGTAGTTGGGAAAGCTTAGAGAAGTTCTACACAAATCTTCTATAATAACCTAGGAAGCTCTAAACCTCTGTTATGTTTGTAGGATGCTTCCACTCTATAATGGCCATAATCTTGGCTAGGTCCACAGCCACTCCCCTTACTGATATAATGTGTCCCAAGAAAGCCACCTCTTGAATCCAACATCCTCACTTAGACAATTTCGCATATAAGCAATGCTCTCTCAGCAGACTCAGTATAGTGCGGAGGTGATGCTCATGCTCCTCATTCCCTTGGGAGTACACCAAAATGTCATCAATGAACACCATGATGAATTGATCAAGGAATGGCCTAAATATCCTCGCCATTATATCCATGAAAACTATAGGTGCATTTGTGAGCCCAAATGGCATCACTATAAACTCGTAGTGTCCATACCGGGTCCGAAAGGCGGTCTTCATAATATTAGCATCGGCGATTCTCAACTGATGGTACCCTGACCTCATATCAATCTTAGAGAATACTATGGCACCCTTCAACTAGTCAAACATGTCATCAATTCTTGGGAGTGGGTACCAATTCTTCACTGTTAGGTGATTCAACCCTCATTAGTCAATGCAGAGACGAAGACTACCAAACTTCTTCTTCATGAACAAGACCGGTGCTCCCTAGGGTGACACACTTAGCCGAATGTGTTCATGCTCCAGTAGATCTTCCAGCTGGGACTTTAACTCCTTTAATTCAACTAGTGCCATCTTGTAAGGTGCCTTCATGATGGGCTTATCTCCCAGTGTCAGCTCAATATGGAAATCGATCTATCGAAATAGGGGCATACCTAGTATCTCTTTCAGGAATACATTGGGAAACTCTTTGGATATCAGGATGTTGTCTAGGGTTACCAAGTCCTTGTTCAGCTCTTGCACGCTGAACAAGTATAGGGGACACCCATTCTAGACCAAAGAGTGTAGAGTCATTGCTAATACCACCCTTTTAGTAGGCTTAGACTGGGTCCTTCTGTACGAAACCCTAGTCCCCTTCGAGCCCTGTAAGATCACGCGCTCCTGAGCGCAGTCAATGATGGTCTTATATCTCCCCAGCATGTCCACACCTAGAATCACATCAAAGTCCATTAATTCCATCCCGATCAGGTCTTCTAGGAAGTCTACCCCGCCTATGACTAAGGCCACATTTGAAAATAACTGACTACACTCCACTTTATGACCGGATGGAAGCATCACAGATAGTTCTATTCTAGTAGCAGGTGATGGTTCAACCTTAGCAATAAAAGTTGATGAAACAAAAGATAGAGTAGCACCTAAATCAAACAGGACATGTACCAGTAGAGAGCGGATGGTGAACATACCAGTGATGACATGATCTAGCGGTCAGCCTCTGCCTAGCTAATCACATTTAGGCGCCTACTTGAATGGCCTCCCCTTTAAGGGAAAGATCTGGGTCCCTAAGGCCTTTCCCTGACCTCTCTAGATGTGGCACCGGCTAGGGCAGGTGCTCGATGGTAATGCTACGGGGGTGCGGTCTGGAGGTGCTGCTAGTAAGCTTGATGTTGGGACACCAAGGCTCCCCCTGTGGTGTTTGTCGAGGTTGTACTGCTAAGCACGCGATGATCCTACACACTCGAATGATCTGCGGCCCCGTTTTCCACAATTCAGGCCGGTCATAAGTCTGCCTCCACAATCCCGGCTGAGGTGACTGCAGCCGCAACATCTGCATGAAAATCCTCCTAGGGGTCTTAGCCCCTACTATGGTCTCTTGGCGGGGTCTCCTTGGTCCTCCTAACCAAGGCTAGGCCCAGCCCCTAGAACTCTAGATCTCGGGTTTTCTCTTCCCAAGGATGGTGGTCTGCTCCTAGACTAGGGTGGCGGCTAGGTAGGTGCGCTTGTACAATATAGCTAGATCTGCGAAGGGCACTGCACCCATCATCCTGTGGATGCCAAAATTTAACCCTTTCTCAAACTGGAACACCACATTAGACTCATTGGTGGTAATCCCTAGGGAAAAACGTAATAGGTCAGTGAAGCGGGCATGATCCTATCGTGTTGTCATTGACCCTTGGGAGAGCTGCATAAACTCTTGGAGCTTGTCCCTCTTCAGTCTATCGGGGTAGAATCGAGAGTAGAGGATGGTCTTGAATGCCTCCCAAGTTACCGGGGGACCAACCTAGGTACGGTGCTCTACCCACTAGGTGCTGCTACCCCTCTCAAGAAGAAGGCCACTATGTTGGGCTACCGAGCTGGGGGCAGTCCACTACCTCGACAGTGCGATCCATATCTTAGGTCCACCCTTCGAGGATCACGGGTCCTCCTCGCCATAGTACGTCGGAGGGTGATGCCTGATGACCCTCCTAAGCCAATCTTCACCAGTGCCCTCGGAGTGGTGGGGGTGAGAGGTTGGCACCAAGGGCTGGTGTTAAACGAAATAAATGAAGGCTTTAAATGCCTCATGAAGGCGCCCTACTCGGCTGTTCATCATTAGTCGAAGTTGCACAAGAAAATAAACGTTAGGGGCGAATCCTTTTTGGTTCGAAACGCTCATTTCATGCTATTTCTCTTTTTCAAACTATCTCTAATATAACCCCTTCATTTCCTTACTATGTCCTAGACTTGAGAATTTTAAAAATAGGAGAGTCTCGTTAAGGTATGCAAACACTTCAAAATTCGGTAAAAAATTTGTAAACCAAATTCTACTTTGAAAAATAGGTGTGGTTTCAAGGACCAATACTCTAATACCAACTTTTAACACCCCAAAAATTCACTACCGAAAATTTTCATTTAATAAAAAAGTTTAACGGAAGTGAAATAACCAAATTGTGAATTCTGGGGATATTCCCGCCACACTTAGTATCAGACTGGTTCACTCTTATCGTTCTAGTACTAACTGCTAAGGCTGAAGAGGTTTATTACCAAACACAAGTCAATACCTAAAGCAATAATTCATAAAAGAATTGAATCATTCATCATATAGAAATCAGAGGGAAGTTAAAAGAGTTACAATCCAAGGAGTAAGTAATCAAAGTTTCCAAAGACATAAAATACCATATGATAGAACGGAACTAGAATAAAATGAAATAGGATAAAACAAAATTAAAGATAGAATCTTGCCAGGTCACTCTTGATCCCAAGTCCAGGCTCAACTCTCAGCCTCTCTCAATGCCTCGTAAGTGTTGTAGGCATCGAAGATATCATCTCCTACCTACACAAACTCAGGTCGGCCCTCTACTAGTGGGAATGAGCAGCACCCATGAAACAGGTGGTCAGTACACTAAATATTGAGCAAGGTAACCATGCAGCTAAGGCCAAATATATAAGGCATATAACACAAGCATCATCAAATAGACAACATACAACAATACCGATAATAAACGTTGGATTGTAGTCCAGATAACTTATTCTTTAGATCAATGGTCAATATACTCATTTCACATATACTCTTTATCAATCCGTAAGAGTGTAGGAACCTCACTATTATAGCTAGTAGACCAAAATACATACAGGGCATAACGCTCCTGACAACTATTATTACTGGTGGATTGGACTATAGGGCAGAATGCTCCTGGCCACTATTATTTGCCGGTGGACCAGTCTGGGCCTGACTCATATTCTGTTTCACAATAATTACTTAGTGTCTTTTTCATGTATTATCATTATTAGGTTCGGTTTGTTGATCATAAGATCCCCCACTATTATAGCCAGTGGACCAAAAAATATGCAAGGAAAAACGCTCTTGGCCACTATCATCTGCTAGTAGACCGGTCTCCAGGGCACCCCGACTCCTGGCCAATATTATTCACCGGTGGACCGATCTGGGCTCAGCTCAACAATCTTCCTCTTTAGATGGTTAGTATCTTATTCGTGTCTTATTCGATAAATATTTCACCCTCAACATACATGTCACCAACCTTCTACTTTTATCTCCCAACAGGGCCCGTCCCATATCTTGAGACTTTTGTGCCTTATATCACACCCCAATATCCATTCCTCCATCCATTTACTCATAACCAAAACCCAAATACTAAGGGTGTGGGTTAAGGCCCGTCAACTTATAACATCCAAATCCACTTACTACCACTCTCTAGGGTTTTCCCTTAAAACCCTATTTGGACCTATGTGGCCCAACCTTCCTTTGACTTACACTACCATTATTTCTCTTATCGCCGAACATCTTATCTCATTTAGATTCAACCCAAATCATATCACATTACTCACTGATTACACATGTGACTGAGAAACCCTAGTTGGCCTCTCCAAACCCTAGCAGCTTTCTTCCCCCACAATTCACTTCTCCATTTTCACCTAACATCTCTTCTTTCCTATGGTACCATAGTCATCCCTTATATAATAAGTTTCCACTCTTATCTTGTACTCCAATCTTCCTCAATTATTTTTACCTTCACACTTCCCTTCATATTAGGGTTTCCTCCCAAACCCTAATTAGGTCCCCTATACACCCTTATACCAATCTACGTATTATTTTTCACCCCAAGTCTCAAATCACTCCACAAATTTCTCATTAACATACTTACAACCTAAAACAACTTTTCTCATGTAAAGATCACCCCCATGCAGACTCCATTCATCCTATGCAAATCCTAGAATTTTCCCATGCAAGATTCACATCACATCACCCATTCATTTTGATCATAACCTCATTTTATTTTCCTTGTTTTATTTTCCTCTCATGGATCATGAGATACTTGGGTCAACCTCATGTCCCCTTTAGTAAACTCACTTCCCATTTTTTCCTTTTTATCTTTCCACCCCATATCATATTATTAAACATCCTAAAATGCATGTCTTAGAGCGTCACATCATATAACATCATAAGCACCATATATACAATTTTTATACACATGCTATAAGGAATTCACATACGCATACCTCAACTCCAAGATGTGCTACAATAATTAGTCATCAGAATCATAAAGTACGTAGTATGGCATAACACATGGCACATAAGGCATAAAATACACACATAGTTATTCTTAGCCACATCTTTACCTAATACGACACCGGTCTTGGAGCATGCACCTACGCCTCCTTAAGGTTTTGACTTGATTCACCTATAAGAGGAAAATACAATGGGTTAATCTCCTTCTTACCAAAATTACCACTATTCCTACCTTACCCTTATCATAACCTACTATTAGGGCTAACAATAGTAATAGTTGTTTTATAAATAGAAGTAGGGTTATTATTCTTTAAAGTAGCTAATCATGCTACTACTAATCAAAATAGGTCTTAGAAGCTACAACGGTTTATATTAAAGTAATTATAGCAAAATTCATATTATTAGAGGTAATAGCTTCAATATTGCTAATGATAATAATAATGGTAGTTGTAGTGATAATACTAATATCAACCTAAACCCTAGTAATAATAATAATAGTGATATTAGTAATATAAAAGTAGTGACCATAATGGTTCTAATAATAATAATGCTAGTAGTGGTAGTAGGGTTAGCTGTATATGAAATATTAACAATAATGACAAGGTAATAATGATGATGATAATGATTATAATAATAATAATAATAATAATAATAATAGTTCCAAATATTAAGAATAATGCTAACAAAGGTCCTAATAATCATAATAGTAGTAGCCTTAGTGATAATATGGTCAAGTATAATAATAGTGATAGTAGTAGTAGTAGTAGTAGTAGTAGTAGTAATACTCTTAATAATACTAAAGTTGTAAACCATTAATAATATTATTATTATTATTAGTTAGAAATATTTCTAAAGTTAGGTTATATAATAATAATAATGATAACATAATAACAATAATAATAATAATAATAATAATAATAATGGTAATGGTAATAATAATAATAATAATAATAATAATACTATTAATACTACTAATAATTACTAGTACTTGTATAAAATGGTTTAAGGGGTGAGGGAGGATAGAGTACCATCTAGGGATGCTGGCAGCACCGGCTGCGGAGGTGGAGAGAGAAGATAAGGGGAGAGGTCGTTGTATAGGCTAGGAGAGAGGAAATGAGGGGGTGACTTAGGTGGTAGTGGGTGCCTCAGGTAGAGAGGGTTGGAATGGGGGCGGTGGTGCAGCCAAAGGGGGCGGCGCACGGCTATGGGTGTGGTGGCTGAAGGTGGTGGTGGGAGGAGAAAGGAGGAGGAGAGGGTAGCAGGGACAAAGGGAGGTATGGGGAGGTAGAGGGAGCTCTCGTGGTTGTTCTGGAAGTAGAAGGGGTGTTGGTTGTGGCTGAATTGGTGATGGACGATGGTGCGAAGGGTGACGGTGATTGAGGTGTGGTTGATTGGGAGGTGGAATTTGCATAGCCGGGGTGGCTTATGGAGGGAAAATCGAGGGAGGAGGGAGGTGTTGGTGGGTAGAAGGTGATGTAGGGGATGGTTCTGTGGGTGGCTTGGGCGGCAGCAACGGGACAGTCATCTGATCAGGAGGTGGCACAAAGGGTTGGTTTTTTGGGATGTGAATCAAAGAAGCTCGATTATGGCTACCCTTGTGATATTTATAGGCCAAATGGGGGAAATGACAGAGGACGAAGAGGACAAGAGGGGACAGGTAAGGCAGAACCACCGGCCGAAGATGGCAAGCCGGCATAGGTCTTCCATAGTAGGGGCGTTTAGTCAGGGAAGAAGAAAAGCCAAGGGCGGACGAGCGTGAGGAGGGAGAAGACTTGGTTGGGTCAAAATGGGAAAGAAAATGATGGTGGAGGGAGGGAAAGGACAGGTTGGTGGGCGGTTGGTGGCTGTTGGTAAGAATCGGGTTGTAGATTAGGGTCGCAGGTCTTGTGGGGGGGAGGAAGGAGAAAGGGTTGGACTGGGCAGGTGACGGGGAGGAAGAAAGGAGGGCGTGTGAGCCTAAGCTGCACCAAAGGAGAAGGGGAAAGAAGGAGAGTTTAGGCCGTGAGGGTTAGTCTAAATCGGGGTAAAAGGGAAGAAAAGAAGGGAGAAAGGAGGGAAATAAAGAAAAAGGAAAAAGGAAATAGAAAAATAGGTTGGTTGGGTGTTTAGGATATTTTAGGATTCTTGTTTATTCAAAATAATATATATATATATATATATATATATATATATATATATATATATAATTAAATTTATGTTTAGGTTACTTTGGGATATTTTAAAAAAAAATTCCTAAATTCCATTTTACTTAGCAAAACGCCCCCAATTTTTCCTAATTAAACTATTTATTATTTTCTTCTTGATTTACCTTAATTAATTCTATTTCATTTAATAAAATAGTTTATTTAGTTTATTTTCTTAATAAATTATTATTTGGCCACAATCCTCTAAATTAGGATTTTGGGGTATTTCACACCTAACCCGGCCACGCCTCATCTCCTCTCCCTCTTCTTTTTCTTCATCTCCCCTGCCATTTTCTTCCCTCGATCCCTTCCTCCCCTACCTAACGAGCCTTCTTTTTCTCCTTTCTTCCTGCTTCTCCTCCTCCCTTATTTTTTCTCTGCCACCCTCAACCACCGCCTTTACCACCAAGGTGACCACAACAGCCACCTCTCAAACACCCCTTCAACCTTTCTGCACTGCCCCATCACCCTTACTCTCCCCTGTAGCCCCCTTCCCTTCCTTCCTTTGATTTCCTCTCCCTCTCGGCCTCCACCCTACACCAACATAGTCTGCCACCCTCCTTCCTCCTCCGCCACCTCCATAGCCACTAATCCACTCCTTAACACCTCCTTTACCACCCCACTTCCTCCCTTTGGCTAAAATTCCCCCAACAGCCCCTCCCTTCTCTTCTTCTTTTCCCTTCCTTCTTCTCCTCATCCCAACCTTCACCCCATTTTTCTAGCCTTGCGGCCACCGTCTCCGCCACTGATCATTAACTCCCGACCACCACCTACATCTCTACTCCATCCCTGCACCCAGCCACCACCCCAAATCCCCTCCACAAGCCCTCCACCTAACCCCTAAAACCCCAACCCGAGCCACCCCTTCCCTTCTCCCCACTTCCCCTCTTTAACCCCCTTATTCCTTACCTTATTGTATGTAGCTCACACTGCTCATGCAACATGAGTCTACTACCTCCCTTTTGGTAATTTTGGCTAATCTTTGAGGTATAACAATGGTTAATGTTAGTATGTATTTAATTAAGCTTATGATAAAATTTATTCTTTTGATTTTCTACTTTTAATATAATAAATGTTGATATTATTTTTACGCATTGATTTGTACTAATCAAAGCTCAAACCTTTAACTGGGGTACCGATAAGGTTTGATTATTGCTGGAAATAAGGTAGCTATTATACCCTATTAAAATATGTGGATATACGTATGCTAGCACATTCGGGTTTATAATATGTTTATATGCATGATGTATGTTGTTAAGTGTAATGTGGTTAGTGGCATATGTTGGTTGATGAAAAGAAAAGCATGTTCATTTATGTGCCATGTGTAGAAATAATATTTAAAGAAGGAGCCTTATTGCTAATCATAATGTTAAATACATATGTATGATATGATATGCTAATGTGGTCATTTGTTGCATAGATAATATTAATATAAGCCCTAGGGACATTTCAGTAATTTTTCTTGTATAATGTTATGGCCTAAATAAGTATGTGAAGTAGATGATATTGAATATTCATAATAAATGAGAATAGTTGGTGGTGTTGGATGATGTATATGGACCATGTATATTAATATTTTATGTGGTGAGGAAATTTTAGTAAAATTGGTATAATAAGGGGAAAATGGTAATTTATAAGAGTAAATGAGGTAAATGGGAAATAAATAAGTAAGAAGGGCATTTTAGTAATTTTCATGAAAAAGGAGATGACTTGGTTATTTTTGTGAGTAAGGAGGTAAAGTGGTAAATTAATAAAAAAAGAAGGGTATTTTGGTAATTTAGCATAAAGGAAGGGTATTTTGGTAATTTTATAAAGTAAAGGGGTAAAATGATGATTTAATAAAGGAGAAGGGTTTTTAGTAATTTGGCATAAATGAAGGGCATTTTGGTAATTTTGTAAAGTAAAGGGGTAAAATGGTGATTTAATAAAGGAGAAGGGTATTTTGGTAATTTGGTATAAAAGAAGGGTATTTTGGTAAATTTGTGAGTAAAAGGCGTAAAGTGGTAAATTAATAAAGAAGAAGGGCACTTTAGTAATTTGGCATAAAGGAAGGGTATTTTGGTAAAATTTAATAAGTAAAGGGGTAAGATAGTGATTTAATAAAGGAGATGGGTATTTTGGTAATTTGGCATAAAGGAAGGGTACTTTGGTAATTTTGTGATGAAAAAGGGTAAATTGGTAATTTGATAAGGAAAAGGGTAATCAGAGAGTTTTAATAAGTCAGAAGGGCAATTTAGTAATTTAACCAATCTAAAAGGGCAATTTGGTAATTTTAATGAGTAAGAGGGGAAATTTGGTAATTTAACCAACCAAAAGGACAATTTGGTAATTTTAATAAGTAAAAAAGGGTAATTTACTAATTTAACCAACCAAAGGGGTAATTTGATAATTTTAATATGTATGAAGGGTAATTTGGTAATTTACCTAACCAAATAGGCAATCTGGTAAATGTAGCAAATAAGAAGGGTGATTTTGTAACTTAGTAAATCTGAGGGGCAATTCAGTAATTTAAAGAAGCATAAAGGGCAGTTCGGTTATTTAACCTATTAGAAGGATAATTCGGTAACATAACAAGTATGAGGGGTAAAGTGGGTGATTTAATAAGTATAGAGGATAATTTGGTAGTCTAACCAATACAAGAAGTAATTTGGTAATTATGCAAACATAAAGGGTAATATAGTAATTTGGCAAATAAAAAGGGATGACTTGGTAAATTTACAAACAAGGGGTATTCCAATAATTTTGTAAGGATGATGGAGGTAAATTGATAACTTGCATATAACTTGTCAATGGATTAAATAAGTCTCCATAATCAGACATAAGTAACATTGAATAATAAAATAAGGGGATTTGATAAATGAGTGAGTGTCACAAGAACATGGCATAACCTAGGGTTAGATGGACAACTAAAGGTGTGATATGATGTTTATCTCATATTCAATAAAGAGGTGTCTTAATCATTAATCATGCATGGTAATGTGTGTTGGATGTGATATAATGGCATGTTAGGGTTAAGTGTTCCATGATCCCTCGATGTGGACTAACCAAGCTCTAAGATCGTATTATGATTATGATATGATAATCTTTTATTGCACGTGAATAAGGGGAAACAAATTATGACTAGGAATGAGATGATATAAGGATGGCTTTAGTAGTTTCTTTAGGTTAACATGGATAACTATATAAATAAGGATTACTTAATAATAACAGAAACAAATGGAAGTGAATAAGTATGTGGTTGTTGGGTTTCTCGTGGTCTCCTTAATTAAGACATTAATAATTAAAGTGGATAACCTCAAGATCGGGAATGGTGGCTCTTTAGGGTTCACTACACTAAAGACGTGGTTTAGCCCACGATTATTCTAGTATTTGCTGGTATCACTACTACGAAAACGGGTTATAATAACGGTAGTTCGAAAACCGTTGTCAAACGCGTGAAAATTAATCGGCGGGAAGTTTTGATAACGGTTCTAGTTAAAAACCGTTATTAAAAGGGAAACGTTAAAATTTGGACGGATGTTTTAATAACGGTTTCAGGTAAACCGTTATTAAAAGTGGATTTAATAACGGTTCATATTATAACCGTTGTCAAAAGTCAGAAGCTTTTAATAACGGTTCCTGAGAGAACTGTTATTAAATCCTCTTTTTAATAACGGTTCTCTCAGGAACCGTTATTAAAACCCCAAAATCAAACTTATATTTCGTTCAGTTCTATTTCGTGTCAAAAATTTTAGACTCTCTGCACCTTCATTCTCTTGCTCTCCTTCTCCTTGCAAACCCTCGCACCACCACACCGGCTCCTCTCAAGTAAAGGAAACCCTCGCACCGCCAACTCTCCACCACGCCTCTGCCATTGCCGGCTCTGCATGTGCGTGCTGTCATTATTCCGAAGCTAGCTAGCACTTGCACCTTCATCCTCTATCGTGTTTGAAGCCCTTGCCTCTCTCAACATTCTCACCGTCGTGTTTGTAGCTAGCTCACTTTATGTATGTATTTGTTCTTCCTCTCGTAACTTTTTATCTACTTATATATGTATATATATATATAAATGCATGCATGTTGGTACAGGGTTTCGTTTGTTTGTTATTGAAAGATTGTGGTTTGTTGTTCGAAAATGTGTTGTTTAATGTATTGGCTGAAAATTTTGCTGTTTTTTGTTGAATTTGTTGCGTTATTGTTATATATTAACAAATGCATGTTTTGGCCGAGACCTTTACATATATATATATATAATATGAATGTGAGTGTAGAATTATATACATTTTCACTCATAAAAACTATATATACACACACACACACACACACACACATTTTCATTAATAAGTATAGGAGACTAGCAATAAGATATAGGAAATGTCATATAATGAAATGCAAATATATTTTACATATGCATATGTTAATGATTGCTATTTGATGAGGATTAAATAGATATAGAGAATAAGGAATATATAAAAGTGAATAATTAAATAGAGAGAAATAATTGTGTATGATAATAATAATAATAATAATAATAATAATAATAATTAATAATATGATTTATATATTATGCTTTAATTACATTTAGCTAGGTTTAGGGATTAGGTTTTTTTTGTGGTTTAGGGTTAGGTTTTATTATAATAAATTATGGTTAATTAGCTAGGGTTAGGGTTAGGGTTTATCGTTTATTATGGTTAATTATGGTTAATTAGGGTTAGGGTTAGGGTTAGTATTAATATCTTTTTGGAAACGTGTTAACATGATTCGTATATATATATATATATATATATATATATATATATATATATATAGAATAGCATGATACATTTGAGATTAATTCTTTCTAAGCATGATTCGTATCGATAATATAATGGTACATTATTATGTTCAATACATAACATTCTAACATAATTTATTTATTTATTTTTTGTAGAGATATGGCCAACAAAAACATTGATAGGGATAGCAGTGATGAAGAAGGGAAGAGAGGACCTACGATTATGAGAATTATCATAGACATGAGGAATAGAGGAGAAGTAGTCGATTTGGGATGGAATACTTACAATCTTCCCATCGGCCCTTACGCATATATGTTCTTGACCTACATTTCACTTGTGACCCGTAACCGTGTTCCTATCTCCTATAATAATTGGAAGCAGGTTCCACAGGGTTATAAGGAGCATATTTGGCAGGAAATCACGGTAAATATGCTATTTAATGTAATCATTTTTGTATGTCAAATGTTATTAATTTTATTACATTAACATCGGTATACATCTACATGTCTTATTTTGCAGAAAGTGTTCAATGTCCCAGAGAGTAGGAAGAAATGGCTTCTTAGACATTGTGGGGAGCATCTAAGAACCTTTAGGTCATATTTAGCTCGTAGAAAAATATATAGAAAGAAGGATGGTTCTGTACGACAGAACCCACCCAAACGATACGGTTTCATCGATCAAGAAAGTTGGAACCAATTCATTGCTTATCGTCTTACGGTGGATTTTAAGGTACTTCTTAGATAACAATTAAACTTTTTGTATCAATCCCAGTATTATGCTTAATATTGAAATAACCATGTCATTATGTTTTGGTTTGTCACATAGGAAAAAAGTACCCAAAATAAAGAGATTGCCAAGCAAAATAAATACCGGCATAATATGGCTCGCAAAGGCTATGCGGGCCTTGAAGAGGAGTTGGTATGCATTTTGTGATTATCTATTTACATGTAAATGTTGAATTTTATAATAATATTCTTAATTAAGAATATTTTTTGATTTGTAGCTCCTAGCCCAAGACTTGGACCCATGTACCTCGTCCATCAATATTGGTACATTATGGAAGAAGGCTAGAGCAACAAGAGATGGATATATTAATGAATATGTTGATGTTGCAGCCAAAAAAATTGTAAGTTTGTAGAAATCTAGAACCCTACTTACTTTTCTTTTAGAAAACTATTATATTATGCTTATTCCTATAAGTTAAATTTACAGGACGAACTTGAAACGTCAGAAGGTGAGGAGGTGGACCAATATAGCATTGTGGCCCAGGCTACAGGAATTGTAGAACACCCCGGAAGACACAGGGGCATTGGATTGGGTGTTACGAGAATGAGCATATGTGGTCGATCTCGTGGTTCTCGTAGCACTAATGAGCAAGTCGCCATCCTCACCCAAAAATTGAACGTGGCATTTGAACGGATGGCAACAATGGAGCAAGAGTTGTCATTTATTAAATCTCAAGGGTATAAGCCATCCGATTCAGTAGACCATGATCAGCTTCACATACCTAATGTAAATAGCGTCAGAGATAGTTGTGAAGCTGATGCATTTCTTTCTACTCTTCCTGAGGTAAGCATTACAAACTATGAATTGTTATTAAATTTATTCGGTGTAATAAATTATTAATAATGTGTAATATTTTTGTTTAGGGTTTGCATAAATGTGACTTATTAGCGAATGACCTTTCAACAATTTTGGCGAAAGGAAGGGTCCTCATCAGTCACAGTATTGAAACGCAGACAATCCACGGGTACAATTTAGCCCTAAATACAAGGCCGGTGAGTATTGACACTCCAATCATTGGCAGTGCACACTTGCCTTGTTATAAAGAGGGCGATGAGGCAACCATAGTACTAGAAGTTCATGGAAGCTTCGTGGCTTGGCCTGCGGATCAAATACATCTCACTACTGAAGAGGTATTGACATTTGACATCTTCATTAGACCTTGTTTAGTAATTACACTATATATACCTTTTTCATATATATATATTTATATGCTCAATATATATTTTGTTTAATATTATCAATTAAGGAATCAAAAAAGAAGACTACTTATGCTAGTAAAACCAAGAGACGTACTAGCAGAACGAGCAACACAAAACAGGGCGTTGCTAAAGGAAAGAGAGCTAAATCTGAAAAATTAGTTGCCCCACAAAAGATTCCTTCTTCAGATCAGCAAAGCCAACCTCCACCAGCATTAGCTATATTATATTTTTATGCCCAAAACTACCTCAGGGACAATTATATTTTCATTGATTGTCGTCCTGAGTATGTTGGGAGGGACGATGCTACTTACATGGTATCGACGGCTGACATAAGCGACATTTATAATCAAGAATGGATGTCAACCATAAGTGTCACCGTCTATGTCACATAAGTATTATTTCATTTTGAGATTTTAGTACTCTTAACTTATACAATTTGAATTTTTATGACCTCTTATATGAGTTATTATTTATTAACAAATATGCATTATTTTTGTTGTCCATAGGTTGGTAGCTACTCGAGCTGCGATGGAGGGAATGTTGTCCTCTATTGTGTTTGTGTGCCTATACTACATAGCTGACGGTAGTACAATAAGAGAGGGTAGGCACATAAACTATTTAGCGGATCGCATTTTGATTGAGGGACACAACAAGCTCTATCTCATTCCTCACCTCACAACTGAACATTGGGTTTTGTACGCCGTCCGACCTGATCTTAATAAAGTCTATGTGTTTGATTCCCTTCGAACCTATGACGTGCCTTTTGAAGTCGCTCGCCGTGGTGGGAAGGAATTTATCGACATGTTAGTATACTTTTCACTTCTTACTTCATTAGCTTATTTATACATATATTCGCCTAGCTAGATTTCATTATTTGAGGTATATATGCATACTTACAATATTGTGTATCCAACTCTATTTATTAGGGCACTACAGACAGCGTATCAAAGGAGAGGTGGGAATGGTGTCCCAGACGCAAAGAATGTTCAATACGAGCCTATCATAGTAAGTAGGAAGGCAACTATTTCGTATTTTATTTTAATTAAAATTAATATCTAATAGTTAGAGAGCTAACTGAATTTATATGACAGTGTCCACAACAGCAAAAAGATAAAGATTGTGGATACTATGTATGTAGAGCAATGGATCTGATAGTCCAAAATAGATCGGTCAACATAGATCCAAGCCATGTATGTTTTCTTTTCGATATTTTTCCATTAATGAATCATGACATATATGTTTGATACTTGACGTAAGTGCTAACTGTATATTAATCAAAACTTGGGATTTGTAGTTTTTCACCGATGATTATGCACAAGGCCAGCAATACAATGTTGAAGAAATTGATGAAGTGAGAGAGCAATGGGCCAAGCATGTGCACTCATTCATTCTGTATTAGGTAGAGATCTATATATTCTACATGCATGTTCAGGCTTGTATTTTGTCTATGTCCTTAAGTCTTCTAATTAAGCTAGATTTATAAACATTTTGCTTTGGCGTGTAGAGCTACCAAGTTGTGGTATGCCTACTAATTTTGATTCTTGAGTATATATGTCTGGTGTATTAACAAGGGATTGATTGAAATTATGGTGTGATTGCAGATTTGTTATCAATTGATGTTGTTTTACAATGCAGATTTGGTAATTATTCGAACATACAACTGTGTATGTGGGCAGGAACAAAACTACAAAAACTAAAAAAAAACTAGAGTTTTAATAACGGTTCTGATGAAAACTGTTATTAAAACCCTCTTTTTTAACAACGGTTTTTCTCAAAAACTATTATTAAAAATGCATTTTATGCTCATATTGGCGGATTTTTTTATATTTTTGATAACGGTTATGAACCTTTTTTAAAGATTTAATAACGGGCGTTTTAATAACGGTTGAAAACCGTTATTAAAACTACTTTTTGGGGTAGTGTATGCCTTAGTGCCCCAGCCAGGCCCTATATCTTACTCTATCTAGCTCTACAGACCTATTTAGGGGATATACATACTTATGGATTAGGTGTCCTTGTTCGTAGAGTATTGTATGTCCATGTGCACCAGTACGACCAGGGTACTTTTGCATCCCTGGATTGATAGTTGGAGGGTACTGCATTGCTTGTATACACTAGTATAACCAGTGTACCTTTACGTCTCCAAGTCCTTGATCTCCCCCTCAAGTTAATAAATGGATTTGTTGTGCAAATTAAATGGAAAACACTAATCATGTAAAGTGAAAGATTATTGAGCCGGATCCAAATGGATTATATCATGTGTACTGGTCCACCGGTTATAATATTGGCTAGAAGCACTTTGCCTTAGAAGATGTATATGTGTACTGGTCCATAGGTTATAATAGTGGTCAGGTGCGTGTTGCTATGGAGTGTATTCTGGTCCACCAACTATAATAGTGGGAGATCCTAAGCTCAATAAACTAAATCTTGGATGTGAATAAATCATGGAAAAATACTAATCACTTATAGTGGAACAATGTGTGAGTTGGGGCCAGACCGATCCATCGGTAATAATAGTGGTCAGGTGCATTTTTCCCTAAAGTGTATTTCGGTCCACCAGCTATAATAGTGGGGTTCCCACACTCATATAGATATGATTCGAGAGATGATATTGAATGATATTCATTGAATGCCTTAAGACCAAAAGAATTACTTTCATCCTCATGATCTATTGTTATAATATTTGGTGCATGTCTTTCTCTTGGTATGTGATGACATTGCTAAGTGAATGGACCTTATGCTATGCAATTCTTATTGTACAAGGCATTGCACTGTGTATTATTTCTTAAGTTGCTTATGGTTACTCTGTACCCGTGCATGTTATCATTTTATATTGTTATGTATTATGTGTTCCATGCAGGCTTTACCTTTCAGTCTGTTATAAATGGTTACTCGGTTCTATGGTACTGAAGGGTTCCATTTGTGGGCCCCTACCTATTCAATGGATAGTATTCCTTACACATCCATTGCAGATGTTATTCAAGCTAATATTGGGTAAGAGTATAAGGATTGTCTGGGAATGATTTCAGGGTTTCTCTTTCACCTTTTTATTTCCTTGTTTAAAATAATCTTTATTCTCATAACCACTATTAGTGGGTTTTACTCTTGTAACTAATTTATTGCGCTACTCTGATTTAAATAAAGTCTGAATTCGAGTAAATTGTATTTTGTTCTTTTTTGCCTTAGCACTTGGTACTAAAATGGTAGGAGAAAATCAATCTGGTACTAAGTGTGGTGATAACATCCCCGAAATTTATGGTTTTTGCTTTCGCTAGTTTAAGATAAAATGAAATTTTTCAGTAGTAAATGTTGGGGATGTTATGCCTCTCTCCCTCTCTTCCCCCACGCGGAGCCTAGCCCGCTCCCTTTTCATTTTTTCCTTTGCCTGATCGGTCCACTTTTCTTTTCTTTTCCCTCGATCGGCCGACCTACCCCCTTCTTCATCCTCCTCCCCTCTCCTTCCTTCATGCTACAGATCACGCCTGCAACCTACCCAGTCATCCTCCCCTGTGATTGTACCGCCTTGACCTTCTCTCTCACACTCTCTCCCCTGTCTCTTTCCTTTCCATTTTGAGCCCAACCTGCTCTTGTATTACCTCCCCCATATGCCTATTCCCCTTCCCTTTCTCCCCCTCTACAACTTGCACCCCTGCAATTCGTAGGCTTGTACTGGCCTGCCACCATCAACTGACGAGCCCTTCCCTTCCTGCTCCCTTTTCATCTTCCTCCTTTGTCCTCTTCTCCTTCCCACGACTATAAATACCCTATCGATGCCCCCCCCCATTCTCCTCCTGTTGCTCTGCCCAAAAATTCCCGATTCTCCCCCACCACCGCACCTTTAGAGGCCTCCCTAGCCGCCACTATGCAACACCACCATCCAAACCACCACCCAGCCCCTTCCCTACATCACCCTCCACTAAACCAAACCATTACCCGCCCTAACTCCCCCTACACAACTCACCCCAACCTTGCAAAGGGAGCAGCTCAAGCTGCCCTTTGCACCCCACCGTCGCCTCTCTTGCCATCGTGTGCCACCTCCTCCACAGCGATCACCACCCCCACTACCACCCTCTCAGCCCAAAAGACCATCCTCAACCTCCCCCTACCCTTTATTTCCACTTTTTTCCTCTCCTTCCTCCTTCCTCCTTCTCCACCACCCTTGGCCACCACAGCCACTACCACCTGTGCTGCCACCCTCCTACACCACCACCACCACTACAACCCTCCTAGTTCAGGGAGTCCACTACCTCACAACGGCCACCTCCCTCTCTATGTTGCAACCCCAAAAGTTCAACTTTTCCAAAAACAACCACCACTAGCACCGCCGCCGCCACCATACGCCGCCTCTACCTCCACCCTAGCTACCAGCTCCACTTCTGGTTGTGCCCTAACCCCTGTTATCCCTTAAGTATAGATTATCTTTGCATAATTGTTATTTTAGCCTTATTATTATTATTATCATTATCATCATCATCATCATCATCATTATTGTTGTTGTTGTTGTTATTACTATTATTATTATTATTCCATTACTAATATGACTATCATCGTTACTACTCCAAACCCTATTATGGTTAATACTACCACTAATAGTATTGTTAGCCACTTTAATAATAATATCCTTATTAATACTACTAAGACTATTATTATTATCATCACTAATACTAGTTTCTTACAAAAGATCAATTAGGGAATAATGAAAGGAGTAAGAGGGAAGTTAATCCTAGTGTATCCCTCTTATAGGTGAACCAAGTCCGTCCCCTAAGGAGGCATAGGAAGCATGCTCCAAGCCTGGTGTCATTTTAATTAAGGAAATGGTTATAAGGCCCAATATGTATATTATGTGTTTATGTGTGTTGGTTACATGTGTGTACCTTATGTGGTTATGGATTATGCACATGTAGTGCAACTTGATAAGTATGGAGCTAAGGTAAGTTGTGTACGTTTTATGGCATGTGTAATATGGTAATGTAACTTGTGCTTGTGTTATGCTTATGTATTGTTGCCCTATATGACATGCATGCTTGGAGTCTCTAAGTCGTAAGGTGTGGTTGTGGGAAAATGAAAGCAGTAAAGAGAGTGGAGTGGTAAGAGGGATATGAGAAAGGCTTAAGTATCTCATGACTTATGGATGGACAAATAAATGGATAATATGAATAAAATAAGATGATGGAATAAAGCATGCATAGGGGGTGTAAGGCTTGCATGGGGTTGTTAATCTTTGTATGGGGATAACTTTTACGTGAGAAACGTTGACTTGAGGGTTAAGTAAGGTGAGGGAAGAGTAGTTGGGGTGATTAGAGTCCATATGTAAAAAAAAATAGTACGTGGGTTGGTATAAGAGTGCATGGGGGGACTTGGCTAGGGGTTGTGAGGAAAACCTTAAGTGGGGAAAATGTGCAAGGAAGGGATAGTTAATAGGAGTGGTTAAAGTGTGGAATAAGAATAGAAGGGTGTCACATGGAGGGGAAGTGAATCAAGTGGAAAAAGGTTCGGTGTTTGGGTGAGGAGGGGATGACATAAAATAAAGGGAAGTACTAGGGTTTGGGGACCAACTAGGGTTATCGTTGAAATGCCCCGAAAATTTCTAATTTTAAATTATATATTTAAATGAGGTTTTATTATAAAAGTTAATTAAGTATATTATTTTATTTAAAATAAAATAAAATTAATTAGGGAAAATCAAGAATAAATTTATAAGTATTTTTATTAGGAGAGAATTTGGGTATTCTAGCTAATTAAGGATTGTATTTTAGAAATTAACTAAATAAATTATTTTATTTAAAATAAGAAGGAGGAAATAGTTTCAAATTAATATTAATTTTATAAATAATTTAATGGAAGAAAATTAGAGTGTTTTGCTAATTAAAATGGAATTTATGGAAAACCTTTTAAAAATCCTAATTTAGCCTAAAAAGGGATTTAAATATTATTTTATTTAAATATTATTATTTTTAAATATTCTAAATATTCAGATTAATTTAATTGGCCCTAATCTAATTTTTTCTCCTTTCCTTTTTCCTTTTTTATTTTTCTTTCTTCTTTTTTTTTCCTTTTCTTTTTCTTTCTTTTTCTTCTTTTTCTTCTTCCTCTTCTTTTTCCCCGAACTGGGCCAGCTGTGGCCCAGTCTTCTTTTTCTTCTTCCTCTTCGGCCCAGCCCGAGCGGCCTCCTTCCTCTGACTCCTTCCAAGCGCCGCGTTTTGTATCCGTTTCCGCCTGAAGCTCATCGTTTCATTTAACGCCTCCTCCTGAGTCGCCCGAACCGCCCGGTTCTTCCTCCTTTTCTTTCTTTCTTCTTCCTTTCCTGGCCGACTGGTCCCCCTCCTCTTCTTCTTCCTTCTTCCTCCTTTCTCCTCCGTCGACGCCACTGCAACTCCCTCCCCCGAAAATGGCATCTCTGGCTACGGTGATTAATATCGGTCGTTTCTTGCCTCATTGTCTTCCTCTTAACTCCAGGAATAAATTTTCATAATAATTGGACGTTAAATCTCGCCCGTTTCCTCTCCCCAACGCCGCGAACCTTCGAACCAACCCAAACGATACCCGACCGTTTTTCGCCGCCAACTACCCAAATTCTTGCACCCCACAACTTCCTGCCGACCCCCAAAACCCTATTATACCATCTAAAACCTATAAATAGCCTAGTTGTAGGAGTTTTGGAGATTTTCTTCCCCGAAAACCCTCGGTGAGAGCTGTTCATCACCGAGACTTGAGACGCAGATTTCACCGCCCTTAGCCAACCTTAGCGCCACCGAAAAATTCCATTTTCTTCCCTGAAAGTTCCTCTAATTAACTAAACCATTTTCACCTCTCGATTATTCTTACACGAGCCTCCATAAACGTGCAAAGTTGACTGCTCATTTCGCCAGAATTTTTACCCCGACACCTTAAACCACCGTCCACCATCGTGCGCCGCCACCTTTAGCTGCACCACCACCATCATTTTGTCCCTCTCCTCCTGGAAAACCATAAACACCTCTTATATCACCTCAATTCTCCCTATCTTTTTCCCAACATCCATCTTTCCCTCTTTTCTTCTATTTTTTCGGCCACCGCCGCCGCCGCCGTGCACCTCCGCCGGTTCCGCCTATCACCACCAGCTTAAGGTTGAACCCTAGACTCTCTCAACCATTTTCCATATTATTATAAGCCTTGATTTTAATTTATTTCAATTATTTGCATATAAATACCATTATTATTATTCTTAATATTTGTGTTCTTAATATGTTTTATTATTATTTATTAGTAGTAGTATTGTTTTATTATTATTTATGTTGAGGGCTGAAGACTTATTATATCTTAATTCGATTTTATTATTATTCCCCTTATTATTTCTTTTATTACTATTATTAATATTAACATGTTATAAGCATAATTATTATTATTATTTTATATTTCGAATTTCTATTATTATTCTTCCATTATTATTAATGCAAATATTTTACCATTAGTATTGTTAATAATGTTATTATTGTTATTACCATCATTATTATTATGATTATTATTATTATTATTATTGCTATTATTATTTATATTCTCATTGATATTAGTTTTATTATCTTTGATATTATTATATTAGTATCATTGTTATTATTAGGGTAAAGTCTTTAACCCTATATTATCAAGGTTTATAATATCTCTATTATTTCTATGTCTTTAGCAAAGTTAGAATTTTGTTAAGGTTATTTTATGTTATTATTCGGTCAAAGCCCTAAAGAGGCGTAGGAGTGTTCTCCAAGACCGGTGACATTTTAGGTAAGGGGTGCTAAGGCCTTTTGTGTGCTAATGTGCATTGTGTTCCTTATATGTTATGCATCCTATGTTATTATTGTAATTATTGCATATTTGGTATGGCATGGAGTCCAATCATGCTTTTGTGTTGCTATATGGCATGTGTACTATGTGTATGGAATAATATGTGTTTGCATGTGACCCTAAAATGCATGCATGTGAGGATGTTATATGGGAAATGTAGGGTTTCGTGGGAGACAATATAATTTACGATGTTACTAAGGTTTGTATGGTGGTATTTATGGTTATATTGTGGTATTAGGGTTTGTATGATGTTACTGAGGTTTGTATGGTGGTAATTATAGTTTTTTGGTGGTAGTAGGGTTTACATGTTGGCATTGATGGTTGGATGACGGTATTAGGGTTTGCATGGTTGAAATTAGGGTTTCACATGGAATTTTAGGGTTTGCATGAAAAAGATGCGAATGTTTGCATGGGGAGATTAATGTCTGCATAGGTATGAAATTTACTTGTGGAAAGTTAATTAGGGATGTAAGGAAGGTAATGTAAGTGTTATTTGGGTGTTAAACTATTTTGGACGGAAAATAGTACGTGGAGCATTATGAGGGTATGGAAGAGACTAAATTAGGGTTTGGAGTAATGAACTCTGGGTTGTTGTGATTAACTAAGATTGGAGTGGATAATTGTGGTTTGTTATGATTAACTAAGGCGTGGAGTGGCTAATTATGGTTGGTATGGTTAAATAGAGTTTGGAGTGGTTAACTATGGTTTGTTGTGGTTAATTGAGGTATGTAGTGGCTTATTAGGGTTTTTGTGTTATCATGTGTATGTGGTCACTTAAGTGTAATTATGATGGTGGAATTTTATGATTTGTGATGTGTGATGACTTATGCATGTCTAGGGTGAAATCTTTGAATAAAATATTTAAGACATTAATCACTTAAAGTGAAAGATTATTGAGCCGGGTCCAACCGATCAACCGGTTAGGAATAGTGGTTAGGGTTATTACCCTATGTGAGACCGGTCCACCGGCAAATAATAGTGGTGTGGACTTTGTCCCGCAAGTGTCCGGTCCACCGGTGAATAATAATGGGGGACTCGAGCTCAATAAAAACGAACCCGAGTTTGTTAAAGACACTTAAAAGATATTAATTACTTACAGTGGAACTCCATGTGAGCAGGAACCAGACCGGTCCACCGGCAAATAATAGTGGTGTGGACCTTGTCCCGTAAGTGACCCGCCCACCGGTTATAATAGTGGGGTGTTCCTGTGATTACATGGATTTGATAAAAGGCATGGTGTGAATCGAATTCTAATAAGAGATTAATTAAATGATTAATTTGGATTATATGGGCCTTTGTACTTTTACCTGAATTGTTCACATACCTTTATATTGTTATTTTGGATTATGCCCTGTTATTAATCTGCATGGATTATGTGCTTATGTGTTGGCCTTAGTGTTCAGTTACCTTACTCAGTACGTAACGTATTGATCACCCTTTTCATGGGTGCTGCTCATTCCT
Organism: Tamarix austromongolica; assembly: GCA_039764185.1. Taxonomy (NCBI): domain Eukaryota; kingdom Viridiplantae; phylum Streptophyta; class Magnoliopsida; order Caryophyllales; family Tamaricaceae; genus Tamarix; species Tamarix austromongolica. The sequence goes on from CM077808.1 coordinate 25,748,157, forward strand.
ACGAGTAGTATGCCCTTCTGAACTTGTGCAGGTGGGCGAGACATCAGTCGGGGCTGAGTGTTGAGCATATTTTGGTTCAAGTTCGAGAGTTTCGTGGCCATATTTCCTCTTCACGTGGTTTTATTTCATTATGTTATTTCCAGTGTATCGAATTTACCCGCTTATGATTTATTACTTGATTGAGTATTTTAAATGAACATTTTATCAATTGTAAGACTATGCCCTTCGAGGAATTTTGATTTCACATTCTGATTTCTATTTGATTCGTGATTCTTCACGCTCAATTTGATTTTTGTATGTGATCTTTCTAGTTCTTTTATGAATTGTTGGTTTAAGTTTTAATATTAATCTTTCCTTTAGCCTTAGCACTTGGTACTGGAACAGTCGGAGAGAACTAGTCTGGTACTAAGTGTGGCGGTAACATCCCCAGAATTCACGGGTTTTAAGTATTCCTATTTTAATTGCTTTCACTTTTATAAAAAAAAAATATATAGTGAATTTTGGGGTGTTACAAAGTGGTATCAAAGCATGTTTCGACCATGCTCTTCTTCTTTTAAACTTTTAAGTTGATACCACAAGATGGTTTCGAAGTTGATTTCAACCAAGCTCCTTTGTTTTTAAATTTTTCTTTAAGTTGATACCACAAAGTGGTATCAGAGCGGTTGATCCTTTCGGATACGCTCTTTCATTTTAAATTTTTTTCTTAAGATGATACCACAAGTTGGTATCAATATGGTTGATCCTTTCAGACACGCACTCTCGTTTTTAAATTGTTTTTTTATACCACAAATTTGTATCAAACTGGTTTCGACTGCTCTTCCAATTTTATTTTAAACTCTTTAAGCCTATACCACACTTTGGTATTAGAGTGGTTCATTATTTTGATCATGCTCTTTCGATTTCTAAATTTTTAAGTTGATATCACAAGTTGGTATCGAATCTAGTTTTAACCATGCTCTTTCGTTTTTAATCTTTTTAAGCTGACACCACAAGTTGGTATCAAAGAGGTTGATCTTTTTCTGACTACGCTTGTTCTTGAAATTAAATTTTGTTTACAAAATTTTTTATTAGTTTTGAAGAGTTTTTTGACCGATCTTTTGGTTTTAATATTTTTAATTTGATACTAAGAGTAGTATCATTTTCAAAATTAATTGGGATTAAAAAGTTTTCCTTGATTTGAAATCGTTTCTAAACTAAAAAGGATTTATTTATTTTAAAATATTTTCATTCCGGCCACGGTGAGAAGCGAAGGGTAGAATTTTAAATAAGTTTATTCTTAAGGGGGTAGTTTTTATAAGTATTATTTATTTTTTTCTTTCGTGCGGTGTCCTTATTTCCGTTGATTTAAATTTTCTTTAGTAATTTTATTTCTAAGGGGGTAGTTTATATAGATAGTAGTGTTATTTTGGTTTTCTAACCACTTACAGCGTTTTCTCCCTAACCCTAGGCGCTCGTGGAGACTTCGGGGGCGAAGTCTGTTTTTAAGGGGGTAGTAATGAAATGCCCCAAAAATTTCTAATTTTAAATTATATATTTAAATGAGGTTTTATTATAAAAGTTAATTAAGTATATTATTTTATTTAAAATAAAAGGAAATTAATTAGGAAAAATGGTAAATTGTAAGTAAAAGGGGTATCATGGTAATTTTATAAGTAAAAGGGTACAATGGTAATTTTATAAATAAAAGGACATTATGGTAACTTTAGAAGTAAGGGGTAAAATGGTAACTTTATAAATAAAAGTAAAGGGTAGAAGGGTAATTTTGTAAATAAAAGGATATTATGGTAAATTTGGAAGTAAGTGGTAATTTGGTAATTATGATAACGACGAAGGATAATTTGGTAATTAACTTATGATTATAGAGAAGGGCAATTTAGTAATTTAACCAACTAAAGGATAATTTGGTAATCATGACAATAGAGAAGGGCAATTTCGTAGAATAACCAGCTAAAGGGTAAATTGGTAGTTATAATAATGGAGAAAGGGCAATTTGGTAATTTAACCAACAAAAGGGTAATTTGGTAATTTTAATAATGGAAAAGGGTAATTTGGTAATTATGATAATAGAGAAGGACAATTTGATAATTTAACCAACTAAAGGGTAATTTGGTAATTTTGATAATGGAGAAAGGTAATTTCGTTATTATGATAATAGAGAAGGGCAAATTGGTGATTTAACCAACTAAAGGGCCAATTGGTGATTATGATCATAAAGAAGGGTAATTTAGTAATTTATCCAACTAAAGGGAAATTTAGTAATTATAACAAAGGAGAAGGGCAATTCGGCAATCTAACCAACCAAATGGGAATTATGATAAGTACAACAATTATGAAGGGTGATTGGTGACCTAATAAGTGTGGGAGATAACTTGGTAACCCAAACCAAGTAAGGATGTGGCTAAGAACAACAATGTGTGTATTATATGCCTTGTGTGCTATGTGTTATGCCATATTGTGTACTTTATGCTTAATGATTAATCATTATAGCGCAACTTCGAGTGATGTATGCTTATGTGACCTCCTTATGGCATGTGGATGATGATTATATACGTTGTGAGTATGATGTTATATGATGTGACCCTCTAGGACATGCATGCTAGGATGTTTAATAATATGACATAGGGTGAAAGGATAAAAAGGAACAAAGGGGAAGTGAGTTGACTAAGGGGACACGATATTAACCTTAATATTTCATGATCCATAAGAGGAAAAAATAGAAGGAGATTATGATCAAAACGAATGAGTAATGCAACTCTAGCATGGGAGGTTTCTAGGGTTTGCATGGGATAATCCTTACGTAAGAAAGGTGTTAGGGTTTGAGCGCCCAACTAGGGTTTTATGGTCACATGTATGATTGGTGAGTAGAGTGATGGGATTTGGGTTGAAACTAAATGAGATGAGGTGTTGGACGATAAAAGAAAGGTTGGGCTACATAGGTCCGATTAGGGTTTTATGGGAAAACCCTAAAGAGTGGTAGTGAGAGGATTTGAATGTCATAAGGTGTTGGGTCTCAACCCACACCCTTAAGAGTTTGGTTTTCGTTATAAGTAAATGTAAGGGGGAATGGAAGTCAAGGTGTGATAAGAGGTGCAAAGGTCTCAAGATATGGGATGAGCCCTCTCGAGAAGATAGAAGTAAAGGTCGGTGACATACATGTCAAAGGTGAAATATTTTCAAATAAGATATGAATAAGACACTAATCACATAAAGAAGAAGATTGTTGAGCCGGACCCAGACCGGTCCACTAGAGAATAATAGTGGCCAGGAGCCGGGGTGCCCTGGAGACCGGTCCACCTACGAATAATAGTGGCCAGGAGCGTTTTTCTCTGCATGATTTTCGGTCCACTAGCTATAATAGGGGGGGATTCAATGCTCAACAAACCAAACGTAATAAAGCTAAGACATGGGAAATACACCAATCACTTACAGTGAAACACCATGTGAGTCGGGGCCAGACCGGTCCACCGACGAATAATAGTGGCCAGGAGCGTTCTACCCTGGAGACCGGTCCACCAGCGAATAATAGTGGTCAAGAACATTTTGTCTTGTATGTATTCCGGTCCACCGACTATAATAGTGGTGTTCCCGCACTCACATGGATATATATAAAGTCGGAGAAATGAATGAATAATGATGGACTAATGGCTTAAGGCCATAAAAGTATCGATTGCTCATTAAGACCTATCGATATTTGATTGGCTTGTTAAGTACGCGAATGTATGAAAGTGAATATTATGTATGTACCATTAACATCTAATTGACTTGTTAAATATATGAATGTATGGATGTAAATATTATGTTTACACCTGTCATTATGTATGAACATAGTGGTATATCATGTGTTACATTGCGGGCCTACTGTTAGGTGTGTTTTAAAGGGTTACTCAGTACCGTAGTACTGAAAGGTTCCATCCGTGGGGCCCCTACCTATTCAATGGGCAGTGTCCCTTACAGGTCCAGTTTCAGGTGCTATTTAAGTGAGCAACGGAAAAGAGCGTGAGGATTATCTGGAATTTTGATGGGGTTTTATTATTCCCTTTTTAACTCTTGGTTTAAATGTAATCTTCGCTCTTGTAACCACCATTGGTGGATTTTATTCTTGTAAATGGTTTACTGTGCTACTCTGATTTCTAACATGGTTTGGATTTCTAGCAATTGGTATTTTATTCTTTTAGCCTTAGCACTTGGTACTAGAACGGTAAGAGTGAACCGGTCTGGTACTAAGTGTGGCGGTAATATCTCCATAATTCACAAGTCTTGTTATTTCACTTCCGCCAAATCTTTTAATAAAATGAAATTTTTCAGTAGTGAATTTAGGGGGTGTTACACTAAGTGATAAGTATTTTATTCATGTCTTATTCAACAAGTAACCCCCATCTAGGCATGCACAGCCCAAGGGCGCTCCTAGGTCATTACCATTCTACCAACCCGGACTCCCTAGAATACCCTATCCCTTAACCTAGGATCTCTACATTCCCCAAGACTCCCGGACCCCCATACACCTTCCACCATACTCACAATGAATTTAGAACTTCCCACATATATGGGTTAAGGCCCACTTTTCCATTTCTCCACCTATGCTCACCATCGCCTACTAAGGTTTCCCATGAAACCCTAACCTAGCCTATGTGGCCCTAGACTTTACTCTTCTTACTCATCCCACATTCACCCTTGATTTCAACACCATCACCATACTCAACCCACTCTAAAACTCATAGCCCAACTTCTTAACTCCCACTTGTGATAATGACATCTTAGTCGGTCACCCCCGAAAACCCTAATATTTTCCTTTTGTCCTCCACACCCTCTTCTCATACACAACTCTACCCTCCATTTAACTTGACTCACACCCTCAATGTAGCACAACCCTCATCACAACATCAATGTCCAACCAACCTCCTCAAACGTTCCCCACAATACCCTTATCCTAAGAGTTTTTTCCCCAAAAACCCTAGTTTATGCTCCCATACATATTTCCCTCATCCCACATACTAACTCTTTCCTAAGTACACCAATCACCCAAAATACACTTTCCTCCCCATTATCAACCCTCAAACTAGATTTCCCCACGTAAGTTTTTCCCCCATGGAAAAGCACATACACCCCATACAAATCTCACACTCCCCATGCAAGATTTTTCCCTAACCTTTCATTTTATTATTTTCTTCTTCTTTTCTCTACCATGTTCCATAATACGCTTAGGGCATTCTCCCCAATTCTCCATACTCACTCCACCTTATTTACTTTCCTTAATCCCCTATAACCACTCAAACCCACCTAAGGCCTCTAAGCATACATGTCATAACATCTCAACCATACTTAAGAACATGTCATCCATAACAAGTTATATCACACATATTTCACATAATAAAAATCATTCTCACCATACCTAAGCTCCTTTCAAGCCAAGCTGCACCACACACATAATTAGTTCACATTCATATATACTCACACATAACATACCAATACACCCATATATACAAGATTTATAACATAACCTAAGCCTTAACCATATCCTTACCTAATTAGACTCCAAGCTTGAAGCATGAATCCTACACCTCATCATAGGGAAAGGTTTGCTCAAAACCTATAAAGAGAGCATCACTAGGTCATTTCACCTTCTTCCTACTTATTTTTCCTTTTTTCTTTATTTCCTTAACCAAATATTTAGAATTATGATATTGATTATGATGATGATGATGATGATGATGATGTTAATACTAACATATAAAAATAAAATATACTAAGTAGGAGGGAGAAGGGCACAACCAAAAGGAATAGTAGGTGAGGTGGTAGTAGCGCATGGTGGTGGTGGAGGATGGTCAAAAAGAGGGATTTTGGGGTTGGAAAGAGTGAGGGGAGTTAGTTTTTCCTAGGTGGTAGGGTTCCCAAGGTCAAGGAGTTTATGGTGGTGGTGGTGGCCTCGCAGCGGTGGCAGCGGCGACGGCCAAGAGGGAGAGAAGAGAAAAGAGAAGAAAAAAGTGGGGAGAAAGAGGGAGGTGGTTATATGGTAAGGTAGGGGAGGGTTTTCTGGGTAAGAAGGGGGTATGGAGGGTGGTGGTAGCACAAGGTAGCATAGGTGGTAATTTGATAAGGAAAAGGGTATCTCAAGCTACCTACTTTACATAGGTGGGGAGAGAAGAGGAAACAGAAGGAGGTGTAGGGGAGTGGTTCGTTGGGTGTAGGGTGATGTAGGAAAGAGGATGGGAGGGTGTGGCGATGCTGACGTGGCCTAGAGACAACTGTTTGGGTTGTGTGAGTAAGGTTGGGGAGAGTGGATTAGTAGAAAGAAAGAGAGGAAAGGAGGGAGTGGGGAGGGGTATTTATAGGTCTAGGGGATATGCAAGTGGATAAGAGAGGGAAGAAGACAAGGGAGGGGGTTGGTGGCTACCGATCGACGTACAGGCCAGAGCAATAGTGTGCCAAGAGGGACAGGGGTAGGTTTGCAGGACAAGGGAGTAGGTGAGGGGTTGTGGGGTTTGCAGAAGGGAGGGGGACCATATAGGGTCATGCCCGTTGTATGCCCTATAGGGCCAAATGGGGAAAGGAGGAGGGAGAGAGGGGAGGGAAAGCTATAAAGCAGCCATTAGCAGGTTGCGTTGATCAGGGAAGAAGAAGGAGGCAGGGGTAGAAGGGGAAAGAAGATAAAAAAGAGGGGGTATTTTGTAATACCCCGTATTTTTAAAATCCAGATTTATTAAGTTTAATGATTTTATTAGCGTAATTTGATGTAAACAATTAATTATTTTAATTTCGATTCGTTTTATGGATTTATCAACGATTTTGAATTCATAATTGAATGTAATTAATCATTTTCGGGAAGTAATATTTTATCGACGTTTTAATTAATTAAATGTAATATTTTCGGGAAGTTTAAATTAAAAATAGTTTCAGAACTTATTTAAGAATTTCTTTTTGAAATTAATTTTCTTCCGTTCTACGCTTTTTAGTTTGCGGAAAACCGATTTCGGAAATTATTAAAATTAGTCTTGATTTATTAGAATTTGACTTAAACATTTTATTATATACTTTTAAATAATTTTTCGAGGTCTTATAATACATTTTCGTAAATAATATAAATTTCTACGTCCGTTGGTAAATTCTTCCGAAAATATTTATGAGATTCTTTATATAGCTTTTTATTAATTTTAAGCCTTCGGATCTATTCGAAATAAATTTTCGTTAAATAAATTTTAGATAAAATCATCCATTAATAATTTAATACTTTTAGTATTTATTTTATATGTGTAAAAAAAAAAAAAAAAAACTAACCTACCCGACCAGTCGACCCCCCCCCCTCTTCTTTCCCTTTCTCTTCTCTTCTTCCCTTTCTTTCTTCCTCTGCTGCTCCCGACCCCCTGCCTTCTGCGCAGCCCCAAACCCTAGCCAGCCGCCACCTCTCCCCAGCTCCTCCTCTCCTCCTTCGTCGACTGTCGGCAGTTATAGCCGGCTGCCACCAACCACCAGCAGCAGTGCGCAAGAGCAGCGACCACCACCAGCAGCGCGGAGCAACAGCAGCAGCGACCATAGCAGGGACGAGCCGCACAGCTGCACCGCCGTCGTCCGGCCACGGCAGGCCACGCTGACCACCGGCGAGCACTGTTCGACCTCCAGCGAAGCTTCCCCGACCTTCCCTTGCCTCGAATTGTCGGTTTTTCATTTGGTATAATTTTCTGAAAAACCCTAATATGGATTTGATTAATTGAATGTGATTTAGCTTATGAAAAGCTAAATTGATTGTTGTATTATGTATATATGTGCTGTAAGATTGATTTGGATATATTAATTGTATGGTTTGTGTTGAAAATTTGGGAAATTGAATTTTAGGCCGGGTTATGCCCAATTTTTTTTCGGATCCGTCCGATTTGGCGATTTTAGATAAATTGATTATACAATATGTTTTAAAATGTATCTAATTTTATGTCGGAACCGTCAATTTGAGAAATTTATGCGGAATCAATCGGAATTCGATTCCTAGGTCAAAATTCTTGTGTAACGAAATTGGGTCGCGTAATTGAGTCGTTTCACTCAATTGATTTTACATTATCGTTTGAAATGTATTTAATTTCATATCGCAAGCGTTAATTTGGGAAAACTGTGCGTAATTAATCGGAATTGGATTTTTAGGTCAAAACTCTTACGGGTCCAAATTGGATTGTGTAATCGGGTCGTTTTATTCAATTGACTATACAATTTATATTTGAATATATTTAATTACATTTCCGAACCATCAATTTATATATTTTAGCAAGAATTGATCGAATTTGCGTTCCGGGCTCAAAAACCCTAATTATGCTAAATTAGGCATTTCTTTTATTGGTTTTGATCAATTGATTCTATGTTATGTTATAAAATATGTCTAATTGCATTTCTAAATATTCAATTTGATTAAATTAATAGAATTCAACTGAATTGTATTTTCGGGCCTAAAACCCTAATCTTCGGGGAGTGTTTTACAAATTGATTTTTGTTGTGCGTCTTTTATTTAATCGATTTCTGTCTTTGGGTTTTAAATCATTTAAATTATGTTTTAATCTAATCGGTTTGGATCTAGTTCTATATAAATTTTCGGTTTACCTATTTAGTTATAAAACCTAATGAATAAGTCATTTTCGATAAATTAATTTATAATCGATTATTCTTTCTTGAGCTTTCCAAATTAATTTGCAATGTCCTAAGTGGTATTTGTATTAATCCATTTGGATTTATTTTTAATCTCAAATCTTAATAGAGCTGTGCTTTTAAGTTCTAAGTTTTGGACAAATTTTCTAAGAAAGATCGTTTTTGTTTATTTAATTTGAATATGTGAATTATTGATTGATAAAATAGTTTCTAACCTGGTTCCGATTTCTATCGGCGATCTAGGAAAGCTTTCTCGTGGACCCACGAACTAGGGATCCCTCTCCCTCTCATTTCGCTTAGCTAGCTTCGGACCCAGGTAAGTCTCTACTTACCTCTACTTGTGGTTGTTTAGTAAGGACGAGGCTAAGGCCATCTGTGTGTATTGTATGTTTTACCTGCCTTGTATGCCTTATGCGGTTGTGTGTTTTAGTCTGTATATTATCTGTGTATTCATGTAGCGCATCTTGGAACCAAGGTACGTTCCCGTACTCTTGTTTATATGTACTAGTATGGTATGGTGCAAGGATGGTGTGGTGTGATGTGACATGCATGCTAGAATGTTTTGATGAGGAGTTGTGGAGTGGGGGCTTTGAGGATAAAATAAGGGCACATAGGGACCGACTAGGGTTTGGGATGGAAACCCTAATTTGAGGAGGTGGAAAGGAAAAGGAAAATAATAAGAATTTATGAGGAAGAGTGAAGTATGTGGGGGAGTTGAGTTGAGGGTCATGATTTGGGTTTCCGATGCGAGAAGTATGTTAAATACAAAGGGTGTTAGTGGCTTAATATAAGCGTAAGAGACAGCTCGGTGACCTAAACCGAGTGAGGATATAGATAAGATTGGATGTGTGACCTGTGTCCTATGTGTTGTGGATGCCTTATATGAATGCTGTGTTGTATTCTAAATGTCGTTATCTTACTTGTTTCGTGGGTAATGTGGCTTGGAAACAAGACGTGTACTTATGTTTTTATTCACTTATGATAGTACGAGTATGTCGTCAGTTTTGATGTGATGTGTTGAGAACTCTGGCCATGCATGCCAAAGATATGTCCTCGAATAAGATACATTAAGACACTAACGACTTACAGTGAAAGATGTTGAGCCGAACCCAGACCGGTCCACCGGCTATAATAGTGGCAGGGTATATTACCCTCGCGACCGTTCCACCGGCTATAATAGTGGCAGGGCATGTACCCTCGCGACCGTTCCACCGGCTATAATAGTGGGGGATTTCGTGCTCAACAAACCAAACGTAAAAGTAATAAGACTTGGAAAGATACTAATATTTACAGTGGAATACCTTGTGAGTCGGGGCCAGACCGGTCCACCGGCAAATAATAGTGGCAGGGTATATTACCCTCGCGACCGTTCCACCGGCTATAATAGTGGCAGGGCATGGCCCTCGCGACCGTTCCACCGGCTATAATAGTGGGGTTCCCGCACTCACATGAATTGATAAAGACTATGATGTGAATCGACTATATTTACCAGAGATCTAAATAATGAGTCTACTCGATCGGGGCTGAGCATGTCCCTAAGTAATGCTCGGGGCTGGACATGTCCCTAAGTAATGTCCGGGGCTGAGCATGTCCCTAAGTAATGCTCGGGGCTGGACATGTCCCTAAGTAATGTCCGCGAGGCTAAATGCCTAATTGGTTTGGTTCGGCATTTCCCATGAATGCCCGTTTGATAAATGCCTGATTCGGCTTGGTTTGGTTTGGCGTTGTCCAAAAATGTCTGGTTGGTTGGTTTAACATTATCCATAAATGCTTGGTTGGTTTATCTGAATCTTTTATCGGTTTAAGATATTACATATATTTCGCATGTTATTATATGTGTATGGTAGGACTTGTGATGTGGGTTTGAGTAGGCATACTATTGTATCAACGTAATGCAACATGATTCAATATGCACTTGATGATATCTCTCCTATAAGGTAGGGTAGCGAGACTTACTCAGTATTGGACCCGTACTGATACTACACTGGTTGAATGGGTCCTGTGATGATCCACCGATGGTGGGGAGCAGACCTCTTGTGCAGGTTATGATCGGATACTGTTTTGGGGTGGAAGGCTTGACCTGAGTGAGTAGGCGATCCGAATATTTATCCTTCGGGATTTATTTGGTTTAATTGTATTAACCTTTGGAAGTTGCAAGTATTGGGTTCAGATTTCTAAGGGTTTTGTAATTGACTTTAAATTTCTCGTATTCTGATAAGTGTTTACTATTCGGATTTAATTGTTTGATGGGATTTGAAATTCAGATTTAATTGTTTGACAGGTTTTAGCCTTGCATCTAACATGAGATAGATGGTTGACATTTATCTTGTGTTAGATGTGGCGGTAACATTTCCCAAATTCGCTCCTAGCTTCCGCTTTATTCTTTCAAAAAAAAATTTTTTTCAGGAGTGAAATTTGGGGGTGTTACATATTTTGCCTGAGCTTGGGTCGATCGGGGGGAGGAAAAGAGAAACAAAATTAGGTCTGGGAAGGGAGGAAAGGAAATAAAATAGGGGGATGGGAAGAAGGACCGTCGTTGGGTACATCCCAGCCAACCAAAGGAGCGGGGAGGAAGGGGAAAAAAGAAAAGGAATAAAAGAATAAAGGAAAGAAAGAAAAAGGGGAAATGGGTGGTAGGATGGTTTGGATTTTTTTTTTGAGTTTTAGGAATAATAAAAATTAATAATAATAATAATAATAATAATATATTATTTATTAATTTATAAATTATTATGATTCATTTATAATTTATCTTAGGTTAGTAAATAAATTCAGTCTCTAATAATTATGTCCCTATATTATTTTTCTTATTGTATTGCCATTATTATTATTTTTTTTTTATTTTTTATTAGAAATGGTATATATGATTAAATCTTATCCAATGATTTCTTATTTTATTCTTAAATCCTAAAATAAAGTTTTGGGGGCATTACAATAATGGTGAGGCATGGTGGTGTGCTGTGTGTAGATTGGACATGGGTAAAATGTAGAGAAAGGGGGATTTGGGGGGGTTGTGTGAAAATCCCCTTGAATGAGGGCATATGATGACGACGATGATGATGGAGTGAAAAATTAGACATAGTTAGTCTTATTTGGTTGGGTAACAAAACTGAAGTAATTTATTCAAGGAAGGGAAATCATGCAATGAATGAAAAGAAGGGCCTAAGGAAAGAGGAAGAGAAAGAAAAGAGAAAAGGAAAATAGGAAAATAGAAGAAAGAGGTTTAAGATTAGGGTTAATATTAGGTGTAAATTTATGATTAAAAAATTATAGTGAGATTAGAAATGCTAATTATCTGGTATTAGGGTTAGGTTCAATTTGGGGTATTATAAATTAGAATTAGGAAAAAAATGGAACGTTATACCTACAACAAAAGAGGCACATATTTTCTCACTCTTATAATCACTGATTAAGCAAACTAACACCGCCAATATTTTTGCCATAAACCTTGATTTTCGGAAATCAATGAAAATAATGGTTTTGTATATGTACCAAATAGTATCCTCAACACTAACTTATATTTAAACAAGATAACCTATTACTATCAATTAAACAAATCAATGACAAGCATATTTTAAATCAAAGCGGTATTTTATTTTATTTTTGAAAGCTAAGAAAATCCTATATTTGTATATGCAATTCCACTAGTAAAATACATAGAATAGAGTACAAAACAAAAAAGTAGTAATAGTATCAATCTTTCGAATAAAAATCGATAGCTAAAATTTTTAAACAAAATAACATAATTTATTTTAAAATCCAAGCAAAGAAGTCATTTTCATATGCATTCTTTGAAACCTAGTTAGTACATTACACTTTTTTGAAGCAATCTTTAACATTTCATGAAAAACTTTCCTCCCAAAGTTGATGGCTTCATTTTAAAAATAGACATGCGATATACCAAAAGGGGGGGGCAAAATCCACCATGAGCCACAAAATACATGGCGAAGAAGCAAGAATATAAGGCACAAGTTTTGCAACCAACAATCGAAGCAACAACAACACTAGCATTGAATTCTTCAAGTGCGGAACTTGTTCTTCAATAATGAAATCATTTTTTTAATGTGAAAAAAGAGGATGGGAAGAGAATTTGGATGAAAGTTGAAGACTATAGAAGGTTTCAAAGAGATTAAATGTCAGTTTGATTTAAAAGTTGTTTGCCCTAATGTATCAATTAATTGAGAAGGAAATAAATGAGTTTTCATCAAAAGATATTTTAGGTATTTTACTTTAAATGATATAAGAAAAATTGTGGTAATAATAAGTAATGAAGTGAAAGATAAGATCGTGTTTTTTTATTTAAATTCTACCGACAAGTTAAATGATACTAACTTACTATAGACAAAGAATTACTTGAAGCTCTTGCATGCATCTGAAAATTTAGATTATATTATATATTATATCTAAATTCAAACTTTCAAAAAAAAGGTATATATTTGAAATAGGAATTTGGTACTATATTTTGTCTTGTCTATTTATGTATATTGTATGAGCATATATGCCTCAAGCGGGCACGAAGCTTGCCAAGGCCTTAGTCGACTCAGTATAGGCCCTACGACTTGTCTAGGAAGCACCCAACAACTCAAGTCGAATTGACAAGCAATAATATCATTTTGTCGTTGGCTCACTTGATTTCGGATCAGCACGTTCAAACTATTTTGTGCGGAAATCATCCAAACAGACAATAGGCCGAGTCACAAACATCTGGTGCAGCTGTGCGATCCCCCTCCCCTCTTTTGTAGACAATAAGGTGTGAGCTTATCCAAGCGTTGGTAAAAGACCGGACAAGATTGCAGTCATTTCAACGAAAATTGCACATTTTTCACTTGGTTATTTCATGTATGGACCGGCCCTACTGCTGTACGTAGGGTAATGCTTTTGCTTCCACTGTTGCGAAGGGGGGGGGGGGGGGGGGAAGGTCTCAGGAAACGGAAAAAAGAGCCGGTGATTCATTTGAATTCAACTAATTAAAGTTAATTAATTTATTTGATATTTAGTCTATTCTTTTTAATATATATATATAGAGAGAGAGAGAATATTATAGATATATTTATGTATAATTAAGTTTATATATTAGTATAATTATATGTACATAATATTTTATACTTGGAACTAAATGTTTTAGGACTATTTTAATTTTTATCCTATTAATTTTAGACTATAAAAAAAATTTCCTAAAAAACCATCACCAAACTCATTAGAATTATTATTAATACTGCTATTACTATTATCACGCTATTATTGTCGTTCTATGTATAATCTTATTTTTATTTATTCTCCTCATTTGACCCAAAAATTAATGCGAAGAATATGCCATCGATGGCTTAATGCGGTATGTGTGTGTAGCATCTCTTTGATGACTCTATTGATATTATAAAAAAAAATAAAAAAGGTGATTTAAAATTTTCTCCAACTTTATGAGTTGCAAGATCCAAGGGCTTCATTGTTCTACAGTTTTATAAAGGTCGCCACAATTCGGACGAATTTAATCAAAGTATATTTGAATTTTGAGGATAAGGATAGATGTGGATGCCGCCTCTATTACGTGTAATCGCCTGCTTATGACACAAGTTTCCATCGGAATAGAATCTTGAACCATTGGTTTTAAATCATATGGGTGTAATTTGAGTGAAGATTAAAATAATAAGAGTATGATAACGTTATTTCGTATTTTTTTAAGCAAGAGATTAACAAATATTTTTAAGTCATTCATAAAATGTGGAGTATTTTTTTTTTCTTTTATAATATTCGTATAACAACACCTTTTGTCAAAATGGTTTTATGAAATTTTAAGTATTAAAAAAATATTAGACTAAGTGTTCATTTGGTATGGGGTAAAAGAGGTAGAAAAATTACCTCCATATTTTATATATTTTATATAATTTACTAATAATTAAATATTTTTATTCTAATAAATACTCATTTTAGATCTTCATTTGATCTAAAATGAATATTTTATTAAAAATATATTTATTATTATTAACTATTTAATAGAAGAGGTACAAAATAAAAAAAAATTCACTCTTATTACTTCCATATCAAATAAGCCCTAAGCCGCTTAATAGATGAAAGAAAATGACCCATAATGATACGGGATATTTGTTGGTTTGTAAATTTAGTTGCTAGAGAGAAAATACTGCTTTTTCTTTCTAAAGATAAAAATAAAACAAAATACTCTTTAAAAACTTTTAACTTAAGATTAAAAAAAACAAACAAACAATAACTACTTTATGATAACTACTTTTTACAACCTAGCATCGATTTCGAACCTAAAAGACGTTGCCGGATACTCTCCATCAAAAAATGTTACAGATGGAGACAAAACATGATAAAAACACAAAACTATTTTTTACACGTGGAGGTCTGTAGGAGGCACCGAGGCAGTACATTATTCATTAGAAATTTCCCATCCTTGTGCGAATAAATCTACATAGGAAGGAGACAGGACTAGTAATCCGACAAATTGTCCCGTGCTCGTCCCGCACCACGTTAATCGGCATGGTTTTAACCGGACGGTGGAGAGAGTTTTCTAATATTCCTATTTATGGTCAGGAGATATTCGATGACAAAAGTGATTTCATTTTAAAATAAAGTTATTTTTTAGATAAAATATTTTTTACTAATTTGATATTTATAATCCTATTCAAAAAAAATTTGAAAGATTTTAAAGTGATTTTATACATCAAAAACATCTCTAAGTATTTGTGCAAAATGCTATTTTAAATTAATTTTATTTTAAGAAGTTTTGCATATAATATAAATTGTAAAATTCACAATAAATTACATGGATATTATTTTTGGGTGAATAATATTTATTTAAAAATCTTATGATGCCTACTTTACAGCAAAAAAGATGGCATACAATTTCAAGCTCTGTAACTCAAGTTATAATATTTTTTTTATAAAGGTGTACAGTATTAAAAACTGCTCCATCGATCGACTGGTTTGAATGCCGATCAATTGGTCTGAGCATTTATTAGATTTTCTACCCATTGTAATTTGACCATTTGAGTAATTTTTACACGCAACGACTAGTGCTTAATTTTTCATCTTTTAGCACTATAAATAAGAGTTGTTAGACTTTAATAAACATCAATCAAGCTAACACAACTCTTCTAAAATCATCATTTCAACATCTTACAAAGAATCAAAGAGAGTTTTTATTTTACACCTTTAAATCCAAGTCAAACTTCTCTAGTGCTCAATTTGTTCTTCATATTTAGCTAGAGTGTTCATGCACATGTAATTATTATTTCTCTAGCTAAATAAAAATATTCACTAGTGTGTACTCATTTTCATATGCTATCTAGTGGATATCTTTATTGTATTCATTGAAACTCATCACCCCAAACACAAGTGAAGAGCATTACGTTGTCTAGCATTCTTAAGAGAGGTCATTGAGATTGTAGTCTCATAAACCTAGAGAGGATAACTAGACAAGGTATAAATCATCTCCTAGATGGTCATTGAGATTGTAGGCTCATAAATCAAGAAATGAGTGATCATCATCAAACACCCACTATAAATAAAGAGATATTTAAATCCAAAAGGCAAAACATTTTGGTAGTAGATGTAGAAAAATGTTATAGAGTTTCTTGAACCACTATAAATCATATGTTTATTGTTTGTCATCCTTCTACTTATTTCTCACAAAATTTTAATTTGGCATTATTGTTACAAAATACTCTATTCACCCCCTCTAGAGTATCCACATAGGCTTTCAGATACTTATTCTCCTATGACTAATATTACCACTATTCATTCTTTTGTTGATTTGGTTGCTATCCATGGCCTTATAATTCATCAAATGGATGTTAAAATTGTGTTTAGAAATGATGACCTTAAAGAAGAAATTTAGTTGGAACAACCCGAGGGTTATGTGGCTTGGAGTTTGAAAAATAAAGTGTGTAGATTGAGAAAGTCCTTATATGGTCTTAAATAAGATATTAAACAATGGTATGAGAAGATTAACCAAACTATAGTGAGCAATGGTTATGGTGTAAATGCATCTAATTCTTATGTTTATTCCAAGATGTTTGGATATGGCTGTGTAATTATATATCTGTACGTTGATGACATGTTGATTCTTAGCACTAATGTTATCGTGGTCAATGAGACCAAATTATTTTTTTCTTCTCACTTTGATAGGAAAGATTTAGGAGAAGTCGATGTAACTATTTGTATTAAAATGAGAAAAGTGAAAACAGATTTTCCATTTACATTGATAAGATACTAAAAATGGTTGATTATCATGATAAAATGCCTGTGAAAACATCCTATCACCCTAACATGTTGTAATACCCCATAACTTTGAATATTTGTTAAATGTGAAATCCTTGTGTTTAATGGATTTTAGATGAGATTTGATCTTGATTTGGAACTATATTTTAGGTTTGATTTAGAAAAGAATTGGAAAAGATTGGAAAATTTGAGAGAAATAAGTTTCTTTGCGTACCAGTTGACAAGTTCTCTGGACCGATTGAATGGTCTATCATTTTTAGCAAGGGTTTTAGTTTGATGTAACTGATTGACTAGTTTATAGAAAAGTCGACTGGTTGACCAAACCGATCAACTCATTCGTCGAGGTGAGTGATTTTTCAAAGTTTGATTTATTTTTATTTTTTTGAAAAATTCTTCTAACAAATTGGAATTTTGGTAGGAAAAGGGAGGATGACATTATCCTTTGTCTTCTTTTTCCTCTTTCCTTTGTACAACCCTTAAAAAAAAGATTTGATCCATATTACCCCTGCATTAAAGATGGATTTGTTTTCCATGTTGCATTTCATTTCTTGTGCTCAAACTTTCTCTAGGAAATCTCAAACTCCCTTCTCTTCAAATCATCATTAGAGCTCTGGGAAGAAATTGTAATACCCCAAATTTTTTGCCAACCCTAATCCTAATTAATTAATATTATAACCTAATCTCAATATCGGAAAATAAATATTTTCACCTTATCCTAATTCTCTAACCCTAATAATTTAACCTAATACCAAGTTATTGATAATTAATCTACCCTATTATCCTAACTTAAATTATATTTATCTTGTTATAATTAAAACTAAAACTATTAACCCCCTATTCTTTTGCATCTTTTCCTTTTTCTCTCATGTTCTGTATCATCCAATCTCCCTCACCTTCTCCGTTTCCCCCCTTCTCCATGTGTGGAACATTATCCACAAACAATGCATACATGCCCATCACTCCCTACCACCTTCCAGGCCATTCCCTACTTCCATCAACTCCCACCACATATGCATGAGGGTTGGGGTTGAAATTTTCCCTCACGCCTCTTGTCAGTCTCTACATGTGCATGGATATATATATATATGTACACATGCTCAACATTAAATGCTCCCACAACCTCTCTTTTCTACCTTTTGTTCTGCAAGCAATGTAACACCATTTCCCCCTCCTTCACCACCTCCTTGCCGTCACAAAAAAATCCTAAAGAGCCACCATTGACAAGCCAAATCGAGAAAACCAAACTACAACCAGTACCTTTTCCATTTCTCCCTCACCACCTTTGGCCATAATTGTCAAACATCACCCCTTACCATTAGCCAAAATAGTCAAAGCTAACCCCCCTTCTACTAACTCTACCACAACCATCTTCTCTCTTTTCCCTTCCGTGGTGCAACAACACTCACCATAACCCAACCCACTTCTCTTTAGCAACATTGGATGAAGCTCACCCCTCCATTTGAGTTGCCATAATTGTAGCCATCCTTCCTCCATTTTGCAAACCACAATCACATCCCTCCATCCATCCTTCAGCACCTCCAACCTTACCACACCACCCTCTTTGACTTCCACCACCAAAGAAACACCCCAGTGTTCTACCATTGAACCTCCCCTAGCACGACAAGTTGTGTTGTTACTCACCCTCCATTTCCACAGCAACCACCATTTCCCCATTTGCTTGGTTACGCTAGTTTTTCCCAAACAATACCCTTCCTAGGTCGTCTTTCTTCCTTCCTTCACTATAACCCCCTCAAATTTTGGAACTTAAAATTTTTATTTTAAAAAGTTAATAGCGAAAGCCAAAACATAAAATGTAGGGGTGCCACATAGCATCCAATATAGGAGAGGCACTCCCTGTGCCTAGTTTATGGCGGGTGTAAGGAAAAAGTAACCTTATACCTAGGAATCAAGTTTGGAAGCACTTGATTCCACGATGATACAAGATACAAAATAGAGAAAAGGAAATAAATAGTAAAAAAAAAAGAATAAGAGTTTAAAGAGATATAGAGATATATGGATAACTATACCCTTTACCAATCAGTTTAGCGCTCACCTAAGGGAAGCACATCAAGTTAATAATCATCAATCACCTACAAAACAGGGCAGATCTACTCATGGGAATGAGTAGCACCCATGAAAAGGATGATCAGTACGCTACGTACTGAGTAAGGTAACAATACAGTCAAAACCGAAAAAACATATCATTACATACATTCATAGCATAAAGTAGTATACATGCGAGATACAAGAATCAAAACAAGGTAATTACTGGTCTGGATTCGTATTATTTGAATATGATATAACCCATTCTTTTATTTATAGTGAGTTAAGGGACCCCACTATTTTTTAATCAGGTGGAACAGACTGAAATACCTCCCAAGGTAAAGCGCTCCTAGCCACTATTGTTAAGCCAATAGAATGGATTCTACACCTCCTAGGGCAAAATGCTTCTGGCCACTATTCTTAAACTGGTGGAACAGTCTGAAGTGCCTCCTAGGGTAAACACGCCTGGCCACTATTATTAAGTGGGTGGAACAGACTCCTACACCTTGGTCCTGACTCATGTAATCTTTCACTATAAGTGATTAATATCTTAATCATTGGTTACTTATTTCAGAATCGTATTATCTTTCACATTGAGATTAGGCCCCACTATTCTTAAACCGGTGGAACGGTATAATGCACCTAGGGTTTTTCATGTTATCTGATATCCGTTTATTTGATCCGATATCCGAAGCAATTCGATCCGAAAACTAAATAAATTATGAGACTTTTTTGTCAAATTAAATATCTAATACGGTAAATGAAAAGTTAAACAAAATAAATATCTAATCCGATAAATACAAATAATATTTGATCCAAAGAAATATATATATATATATAATTTTTTTATTTTATATATAATTGTATATAAATAAATTTAGATATGTGTGTGTGCATAAATTTTACTTTATTTATTTATTATTTGAGGGAAAATTTAATTTATTTGAGATTATATTTTTAATATAATCCCTTTTTAGATATTTATAAAAAAAAACACTCGGTGTGCTGATAGACTCCACACACTCCCTTATTTTAGTTTTAACATCGGATATTTGTTGAGTAAGTCAGATATTTGCTGAGCGAATCAGATATTTACTCAGAAAATAAGATAATATCAAATATATTTGTGATTTGGTAGTTTTTTTATATTTAAAATTTTACTCATATAATATAGCTTATATTTGATATCTGATCCGAAAATTTGGATATCCGATCTTTCATATATCTGAAGTTTCAAATCATATAGAGTTTAGTGTGCTATGACGGAGTATTGTTTTACTAAGTTAGGCATTGAGACAAATTCATTGGAAGTGGGGTAGGGTTTATAATCATAAGACAACTTTGATATTTCATTTTTCACAAAATTATTAATGATTGTGATTTTCATTTATCACATATTTATTTATTATATATTAAAAATTATTATTGAAAATGGAAAATAAATACAATGTCACACTGAGAAATTAAAAACCCACAGTAAAAGAAGCTAAAACCAAACTAATAGTAATGGGATAAGGTCGTACTATTATGGCTAGGAAAAAAACTCTCTTATTTTAAATTGTGATGGTGGTGTGTTCAAAGATTTTATTAGTATTCTAAAAATACTTAAAGTTAATTTTGTAAAAATTAAAAATAATTATTTCATACAAGTTCCAATTTTTATGTTCAAACTCGTTCTCGATCATGATTTATACTGTTATAAATAATACCTAATTTGAGTTTTTTGATTTGACCTAAAATCTATAGACCCAAATTTAAAAAACTCAATAGATCTGACACTTAGTTGATCCGATTCACATCCGACCCATATAGTGACCCGAATCCGAACCCAAACCTAATCCAAATTCTATAGACCTAAGTCAAACCCGAAATAGACCCGAACCCGAGAAATCCAAAGAACCTAGCATCGACCCGACCCAAATCACACCCAACCCGTTAATTAACCCGAATCAAACCAGAACCCGACCCAAAGCAACATAATCCAAAACACACCCGAACCGAATTAGACCCGAACCCGAACCCAAACCCGACTTGATTGTATAGTAAACAAAAGTTGACCCGACCCATATCAACCCGACCCTAACCTAACCCAAATGACCCGTTTGCCACCTCTATACACACATACACACCTACCACACCCTTTCTCCTCCTTCCTTCTCCCCTCCTATTGATCCCTACCTTCTTCTACCTTCCCTTACCTCTATCTTTCTTTTATCTCAGCACCACCTCCCTTCTCTTCTCTACACACCAACAATTAAACATCAATCACTCCTCTACATCCTTGTTTCACCCAATTCTCTCTCCACCCTTTTTCACTTCCCTATCGTTCCCCTTTTCCTATCATTGCGTTTCCTAACACCATCACCTTCTCCTCATATGTCGCGCTTCCTTGCATCGTCCCAGCTCCAACCACTACCTCCTTTTCAGCCCCACCCTCGTTCTAGTAACCACACTACCACCTCTACCCCTGCACCGTGCTTCCTTGCCTACCACCTCCCTAGCTATGCTAGCCACTGCTAGCAGCCTTGCCATAAAGCTCCCATTGTCTTCCCACCACTTACCTCCTTTGTCACTGCCGGTGTACGACCATCGATCACCCTTCGACCTCCACCCAACCAACCAACCAACTACTCCTCCCCCCAAAGCTCCTTGCATATTTCCCAACGTGAGTGGGTATACATATATTTTTCCCATTTTCAACATCAAGAGCATTATGGTAACTTTATATTTAAAAATTATTTTAATAAAAATTACTATTTTATTTGTTAAATATTAATATGGTTAATGTAATATTATTTTTTAGATATAAAATTTTAATTAGTGGAGACTAATAAATGTTAGTAGGTTACCCATGTTTTGTGCTTTTGCTGGAGATCAAGTAACCCTTATACTCTACTAAAATGTAAGATAATGCATGATATCATATTAGGATTTTTTATGTATAAATTATATTAAGTATGTTCGCTACATTTTAATTACATACCTAAAAGTGTTAGCGTGGAATTTAGTAAAAATGAAGCATGAAATTTGTGTAAATTATCATGTGTATAAATGTTGGTTAAAACAGGTTAAATGACAGAAATAAATTAGGTATGTTTAATATGATAGGTTGAGCATGCTTAAGCTCATTATTACCTAATTATTACTATTATGTGCCCTAAGGGCAAGTTGGTCATTTATGTGTATCGTAATATTTATTTTGATAAGAAGGCCTAACATGTCTTAATTATTATTAAACATGGAGGTATGTGATTTTATATTTTAGAAACACATATGTTTTAGCATTATTGTTATTATTATATGCCTTAGGGGTATTTTGGTTATTTTAAGCGTATTATGGTTTTTATTATGATAAATGTGGCTGATATGTGTTATTTGTTGTTATGTATGGGAATACATAATTTGATATTTTAGAATACATATTTTAGCATGATTATTATTATATGCCCTAGGGTTATTTTAGTCATTTTAATCGTATTATGATAATTATTCCAAAAAGTGTGCCTAATATGTATTATTTTCTATGGAGCATGGGAATGTTTGATTTGATGTCTTAAAAACGTATGTTAGGATTTTATGTACAAAATCATGTGTAGGGGCAAAATAGTTATTTAGTGTGTCTGGTAATTTATGTGTATATTACATAATTTAATTATTATGTTTTAACCTTTTCATGATAGAATAATACACAAAATAAAATGAGTATTTAAAATGGATAATAATGTGATAATAACAACCTTAGGGGTATTTTGGTCAGTTTTGACCTAATACACGTAACATGAATAACTAGACATAGTATGGCCTTAGTGTATTGATATGTTGACCTTAGTATTAACTTTGACTCATAAATGGACCTTTGACCTTAGAGTTTTCTTGAATAATTGAAAATAAAGGAAAAATAGTTAAGTTACGAATTGGAAATCTTTTTGCAATATGTGATGTTTTATGATCATCTTTTTACGATATTAATACTGAATGTGAAAGACCTTGAGTTGAGAATAGTTTCTCTTTAGGGGTAGCTACCCTAGAGATGAGTTAGGAATCCTCGATCTTTTTGGTTCACTAGTGTGCCATTATGCCCCAATAAGGCCCAAGTTTATTGTATAGGTGACACAAGGGCCCTATAGGGGATATTGATACTTAAATATTAGGTGTCATAGATTAGGAGGGTACTATGTTACCTCATGCACCAGTATGACCAGAGAGCTTTTATGCCTTTGGGTTTGATGGTTAGGAGGTTACTGTAATGACTTGTGTGCAAGTTATTATTGTATCCCATCAAGTAAATAAAAATGAAAATCATTATTGTTGAATTAAAATGGTTATGGGATTGGTTTGGTAGTAGTCTTAAGCCTACCTATGGTTCGGTATATTGCCTTTGAGCCTTACCTGTGATAATATGGATTTTATTTGATATTATGCCCTTGAGCCCTACCTATGGTATTACGAATATTATTGGTTTGATATTGATGTAACACCCTAAAATTTAGTACTTAAAATTTTTGTTTTACAAAGGGGTAATTATAAAATAGTGGGTATTACCGCCACAATTAACATAAGTTTGGTTCCTCACCTTCCTTATGTTGATTGCTAAGGCTTAAAATAAGTAAAATAAAATAAATAGAGGAAGGAAAATACCATACCTAAATAAATTTTTATGGATAATACATTCTCTATATAACAAAAATATACAAAATACATCAAGGACATAAGAGCTAAAAGAAAAACAGATCAAAAAAGCACAGACAATGGTGCAACATTGATTTACCCTTACACTCATCTTTTCCAAACAAATATATTACATATGAGGGTTATAGGAATAGGGACCTTCACTCCTTAAGTCTATCTAAGCATCTAGGTGATACTCCTCAAAATCCTTCAGCCACTGTATGCAATGCACGTACTCCTTTGAAAAGTGATAGTATTGAATAAATCACAATGCCTTTGAAGTGGTATAACACCCAAATTGCATGTAACATACAAATAATAATTATTATAACCAAAATCATATAACAACATGCAATAACAAAATCAAAATGAAATGATCCCACATTTCAATAAACAACTTTAATGAGATTAAAACTCTAGCAAGGGCATAAGAAAGACATGCTCTAAGTTATACAACAATTACAATATATCAACAAATCCTATTCCGTACACAACATAGTATTTGTTTGATATCACTAGATAGTCCACCTTTATAAACCAATCCTAACCCAATTATTTCATATGAATTATGGTGGGTTTCTAATCCAATTATATCAATCAATAATCACATATTGAGTGAAATACAATCCCATATCCAATATAATGATAGTCAAGGAGGTGTTACCAAATCAAATCACTCAATTATAGGGCAAAGACTGCTAAGAAAGCCAAACAACATATATGACGCCCATACTAAACCTCAGCACCCAAGTCTTTAAGTACACATACCCTCTATAAGAAGTATATAATAATTATAGAGCAGAAGTGGACCCTTTGACCTGAAGGTCCAACTATGAACATGGGGAACTAATTCTAGACATAATATTCCTTTCTAACTCAAGTCTTCCTCTTTAATTGATTAGTGTCTTATTTAATTTAATGTTATTATCTAAAGATACTAAGGTCAAAAATAGTAACAATTTAGCTGACAATCAATGAAATCAAAGGACCACAAGGGTCTCCATGCTAAATCTATAATACCTTAAAATTTATCTAAACCTAATCCTAAGTGATTTACTTTTTAACCTAATCCTAATCTCAAGACATTAATATTTCCACCTTACCTTAACTCTCTAACCCTAAAAATTTGGCCTAATCTTGATTAATCAATAATTAAAATATCCTTTTCTCCTAACCTAAATTATATTAACCTTATTCTAATCTAAAAAACAAACATATTATCTGCTCCTTTTGTTTTTCCTCTTTCCTCTTTTCTCTTCTTTCTCTTTTTTCTTCCTTTAACTAACCCTTTTTTCCTTTTCCCCTTCTTCCTGCATGAAAAATTATCCATAAATAATGCCTACAATGCCCCCATCACCTCCCCATCACTTGCCAAGCCACTCCTTACCCCATCAACATATCAACTCCTATCCCCTATGATCGTGGGTCGGGTTAAATTTTTGGCCGATCATCTCTCCTTTCTTGTGTGCATGTATTTGTATATAAGGTAAATTTAATACCTTGAAACTATATCCATCTAGCTCCCTTTTTTTCTATCTAAAATCTACAAAAAACATATCCTTAATCCTTAAATTCCCCTCCTCCTTACTATCACCAAAAAAACCACACAAACCCACCATTGGTGAGCCCAACCAAAGCAGATCCACCAAATTTGGTCACCTTTGCCTTTCCATCACCCATAACACTAGCTAAACCATCCATTCCTACCCCATCTACTAGCCAAACTCACCATAGATTCCCCATTTCTTTTTATACCTTAGATGTGGCACCAACAACCAAACGTCACCCCTACCATTTGGCCACACCAACCACAACCCACACTCCATCTTTCACTAACTACACCGTAGAATCCCCCTTGAAATGGCACACATTATCTGAAATACCCCAAAAATCCAAATTTAGGAATTATGGCAAAATGATGATTTATTAGGGAAAATTAAGAAAATAAATTACTTTATTAAATAAAGAGGAAATTAATTGAGGAAAATAAGGAGAAAATAATAAATAAATTATTGAGAAAATTTTGGACATTTTACTAATTAAAATGGAAGTTAAGAAAAAATTATCCAATATAGCTCAATTAATCTAAAAATGAATTTAAAAATTATACTTAAAATAATTATTATTAAATTAAATATATAAATAAATAAAGACCAAATAACCCAACCCAACCATTTTAGCCTTTTTTCCTTTTTCCCCTTTCTTTTCCTTTTTCTTTCTTTCTCCTTTCCTTCATTTTCCTTCTCCCCGGTTTGGGCTAGCCAGTGGCCCAAACTCTCCTCCCTGGCCCGTCTCATGCAGCCCAAGCTGCGAGCCCTGACCCTGCGCCCAACTGCCGGCCGATTCTTCTTTTTTTTTCCTTCTCCTGGACCATCGGTCCACCTCTTTCCCTTTCTTTCTTCTTCCACGCCACCTGCACTCCCGACCTACAATTCGACCCTGCAACTCTACCGCTGAGAGCCACCAACGTCGTCCGGCCTCCCTTCTCTCTGCTCTCCCCATTGTTTTCTTCCTTTTTTTCGACCCAACAAGCCCCATCTCTCCCCTCCCCGCATGCCATCTCCTTTCCTCTTTCTCCCTGACCCGACCTAATCTGCCATTGCAGGACTACGCCGCTTGCCACCGCCAGCCGGTGGTCCTGCCACACCTGCCCCGTTTGTCCTCTTCCCCTTCATCATCTTCCCCCTCAATTACCCTATAAATACCCCCATTAGCAGCCTAGGTCGAGCTCCTTTTTCGCAGCCCAGAAAACTCCAACCGCTCACCGCCGCCCAATCAGCTTCTTATTCAGCCGCCGTCGGCGACCTCTGCAATAAGCGCCGCCCACCAAAACCATCCCCGAACCTCCCTCTACAAAACTGGACCACCCTCATCCCCTATCTTTCCCTGCACGAGCCGCCTGGGCAGTGCAAAAGTGCCTTCCCAATCAGCACACTCCAGCCCTTCGCTCCCCTCTCGCTGCCTTCTGTCGCCACCCTCGCCGTAACCAACACGTCCTCCACCCTCCAAAACACCTAGGGGACCTTCTCCTACCTTCCCACACCTTCATCTCCCCCTGCCTCCCTCTCCTTCTACCTTCTCCATTTTCCACCACCTTCGACCGCCGCACCAACCATCGTGCGCCGCCACTCCCAACTACACTGCCACCTTCTTTCCACCCCTCTTCACCTGCTACACCTTCCTCCACCTCAAACACCCCTCCACTCCATCTCTCTTAGCCTACATATCCATTTTTCCCCTCTCTTCCTCCTCCACCGCAGCCACCCTTGCCGCCACGCGCCGTCGCCGGTTCCACCACGAACCTGAGGTGGTGATCCAACTTCCCCAGCCCCTAAACTATTTTCTATAAGTGTTAATAATTTTATTTAATATTACTAGTATTATCCTTTATATTACTACTACTATTATTATTATTCTTATTATTAATGTTGTATTATCATGGTTATTATTATTATTATTACCATTACTAATATTATTATTATGTATCCCCCTTATTTCCTAACCTAATTTCAGAAAATACTTATAACTAGGGTAAACTATTTAAAAGGCTAAAACTTTAACATTATAATGTTTTATTATTATTACTATTACTATTACTATTACTATTATTATTATTATTATTATTATTATTATTATTATTGTTATTATTATTATTATTATTATTATTATTATTATTATTATTATCATCATCATTACTTAGCCTAACTTTATGATTTTCCCAACTAATAACAACATTATCGTTAATAATGGCCTACGACTTTGGTGTTATTATAATTGGGACTTTTCCTCATTTACTATTATTATTATTACTAACATTCCTACTATTATTACTAATGCTAGCTATGGCTTATTATCATTATCTTTACTAACCCTTATATTACTATTACCATTTTTACTATCATTGCTATTAGTATTATTATTATTAATTATTATTATTATTATTATTATTATTATTATTATTGCCATTACTATTATTATTATTATTTCTACTTAACCCAACTTTATTTCTATTATTCTTGTTATTATTACCATTATCATTATCATTATTTCCCTACTAATATTGTTAATACTAACTTTGTCCTTTATCACTTTTGTTTATTAAGATAAATATTTGGACCCTTATATTATTATTATCATTTCGGTTACTATTATTATTGTTTTTGTTATTATTATTATACTTAACATTATTATCATTAATATTACTACTATTTTATTATTGTTATTGTTATTTAAACCGAAGTGGGCATATTATCATTTTGTTGTTAAAGAAGAAGAATACTTAAACCTTAGTATTTTTACTATTTAATATTCAAATATTGCTAATATTATTCCTAATGCCTTTATCACTAACATTATTAATATAGTATCATTATTAGTTGTTACTATTATTATTATTATTATTATTATTATTATTATTATTATTATTATATTTCTATTATTGTGACAAAAACACTTGAACCCTTATATTATCATTATTCAAAATATAAATTTTATCATTATTATCTTTAGGAATATTGTACCTTGTTGGTATTGTAATTATTATACTATTATTTTAACCCTAATACTATTATTAGACTTAGCCTTAAAAATGCTAGGGTTTCTATCATTATAAGCATTAACATTACTATTATTATTATTATTATTGTCACTATTTTGCTATAACTAGTATTAGTGCTATTGTTAGAAGAATAAAGCTATTAGGTTTAATAATGTAAGTAAATATTAACATAAACATATTTTGACTAATAATATCTAGTAGGCTAACTTGAAGATAAAAACTTTAATTTTCACATATAATACTCCCTTTAATAATAACAATCCTAATCTTAGACTAAAATAAGGAGTAATGGTACTTTTGTTAGGAGAAAAACTAATCCTTAGTAATTTCCCCCTTATAGGTGAATCGAGCCAAAACCCTAAGGAGTTGTAGGAGCGTGCTCCAATCCTGGCGTCGTTTTAGGTAAGGGTGTTAATAAGGCCTTTTGTGTGTTTATATGTATTATGTGCTTCGCATGCTACGTACCCTATGTTTATCATTATTAATTATGTCGTGTGTGGAATGACATGAAGTTGAAGTATGTGTTGTGTGTTTACATGGCATGTGTATTATGTATATGTGATGATATGTGTCGTGATCTTGTAAGACGTGCATTTGAGGGAGTTGATGTGTTTTGTGTGGGAGAAAGGATTAAAAAGGAGGGTGAGGAAAAAGATCAACCAAAGGAGGTGAGTTGACCTAATTATTTTAATGATTCATGAGTGGAAGAATAAAATGGAGAATTCTAGGGTTTCGTGTGGGAGAATATGATTTATGACTTTTATGGTTTTGTGTGGGAGAGTTTAATTTATGGTTTTGTCTGAGAGAACCTAAATTATGGTTTGGATGATTTGGTATGGGAGAATTTCATATACGATGTTACATATGATAATCTAATTTATGGTTTATATGGGAGATTCTAATTTATGATTTTATGTGGAAGAATCTAACTTATGGTCTTGTATGGAAGAATCTAAATTGTGGTTATGAATGGGATAATCTAATCAATTGTATTATATGGACAAATCTTTGGGTTTTATATGGTTTAAATCTAGGGTTTGGTATGGATGGATCTTTGGTTTTGTGTGGATAGAATTTAGGATTTTATATGACGAAATCTAGGGTTTGCATGGTGGTATTAGGGTTTGTATGGTGGTATTAATGGTTGCATGGTGTTATTAATGGCTTTATGGTGGTATTAGGGTTTGCATGGTGGTGTTATGGTTTGTATGGTGGTATTAATGTTTGTATGGTGGTATTAGGGTTTGCATGGTGGAGTTAGGGTTTGCATGGGAGTTAATGATTATATGGGATTTCGGGTTTGTGTGGAAAGTTCGAGAGGTTGCATGGGAGAAAAATTTACATATGAAAGGTTGATTTGGGAGGTAAGGAAGGTAATGCAAGTATTATTTGGGTGATTGAACTATTTTGGATGGAAAATAGTATGTGGAGTATTATAAGGGTATGGAGGAGACAGAATTAGGGTTTGGAGTGATGAACTCTGGGTCATTGTGATTAAATAGGGTTGGAGTAGCTAATTGTGATTTGTGATGGTTAATTAAGGTTTGGAATGGCTAATTATGGTTGTTATGGTAAAATAGGGTTTGGAGTGGTTAACTACGGTTTGGTGTGGACAGTTAGGGATGGTTGTGGCTGCTTAGAGTTTT
This sequence comes from Tamarix austromongolica, assembly GCA_039764185.1. Classification (NCBI taxonomy): domain Eukaryota; kingdom Viridiplantae; phylum Streptophyta; class Magnoliopsida; order Caryophyllales; family Tamaricaceae; genus Tamarix; species Tamarix austromongolica. Next base: position 25,777,935 of record CM077808.1, read on the forward strand.
TGTGTTATCATGTGTATCTATTGATTAAAGTGTAATTATGATTGTGGAATTTTATTATTTGTGATGTGTGAAGTATAAAGAGAATGATTCATGCATGTCCATGGTGGAAGCTTTTGAATAAGATACTTAAGACATTAATTACGTAAAGTGGAAGATATTGAGCGAGGCCCAGACCGATCCACCGGCATAATAGTGGCCAGGTACTGCGGTAGCCTAGAGACCGATCCAATGGCTTAATAGTGGTAGGGTATGTTACCCTAGTGACCGATCCACCGGCTAAAATTGTGGGGGATCCCGAGCTAAACGAATCAAACTATATATGTTGTTAATAAGTGAGAAGATACTAATTACTTACAGTGGAACACCGTGCGAGAAGGGGCTAGACCGATCCACCGTCATATAATAGTGGTAGGGTATGTACCCTAAGTGACTGATCCACTGGCTATAATAGTAGCCAGGAGCCAGAGTGCCCTGGAGACCGATCCACCAACAAAAATAGTGGGGTTCCCGTAATCGTATGGACTTGATAAAGAGCATGGTGTGAAAACATTTCGATAAGGGATTAATGAAGTAATTAATCTAACTATATTGGATCTTGGCATTTCCACCCGATCGTTCATTTGCTTTTATGTTATTGTGTTGGTGATTATGCCCTGTTATTATTTTGCATGGATTGTGTGCTTATGTGTTGGCCTTAGTGCTCGGTTACCTTACTCAGTACGTAGCGTACTGATCACCTATTTCATAGATGCTGCTCATTCCCATGAGTAGAAGGCCCATCTGAGCTTTTGCAGGTAGGAGATGATGTCTTCGATGCCTACGACACCTACTAGGCATCGGGTGGGGCTGAGCGTTGAGCCTAAACTTGAATTGGGGATCGAGAACGACTCGGCCGGACTCTGTTTCTTTCATTGGACTTTGTATTATCATATTTTAGTTGTGTTTTTTATACTATGTTTTATGTTTTGAAAAACTCTAGTCACGTACTATTTAGTTTGTAATCCTAAATTGCACTCTAATTTATGTATGGCTTGTGTTTTATTAATGATTCGTGTTTAATGTTAACTTTATTTAGCCTTAGCACTTAGTACTGGAACGGTAGGAGTGAACCGATCTGGTACTAAGTGTGGCGGTAATGGCCCCGAGTTTACTGTTTTATCTCTTCGCTTCCACTAAACCCTTTTAATTAAACAAAATTTTTTAGTAGTAAATTTGGGGGTGTTACATTATAATTTATTTTACCCTTTCCATTCATCCTACCATCTTTTCTTCCTTGCAACCTTCTTCTCAGCACAACCAACCATTCCTCCCCACTTGGTTGGATAAAGTTTCCAAAACACTTGGTTCCTCACTTGGTTTGGTTTTCCTCCATTATTTCACCATTCTATTACCTTAACATTTCATTAATTATGTATTTTAAGCATAATGGTAATATATTGTGGTTTCTTAGGAGATTTTCTAAAGGTTTCAGAAGAGGTGGAATATGATTTATGTGTGTAGAGATTGAAGCCTTACATTGTAAGGATACTTATCGTAGTATAGGATTTAAATTGCTAAGTGTTATGCATGGATTTTTTGTGATACCATGTTGTTGTTGTTGTTGTTGTTGTTATTATTATTATTATTATTATTATTATTATTATTATTATTATTATTATTATTATTATTATTATTATGTTTATGTGCTTAAATGAATGATTTTTCATGCTATGATATGATATTTGATATTTTATGATGGAAAAATAAGTGAGTTAAGGATTTTGCGATACAATAATATTCTGTGTGGAAACCCTCGGTGTGATATATGGCTTTAATATGGGTATATTGAGATATGATTAGTGTGAAATGAGTTTAATAATTTATATGGAGATAAATGTAGGATTTTGGGATAATGTTGCCAATATGTGTAATATCTACATGAAATAAGGACTTATGTTATCGATAATGGCATTTTGGTTAATATGGGTTTAGTATGGGAATCATTGTATTTTAATGTGTTTATTATTTAAAATATTCTAAGGAATTTATATGAAGTGTTTATAGTGGTCATGAATGGCATAAGTTTAATAAAGTATGGAAGGGCTTGAGTTGGGAATGGTAACCCTAAAATGAGAATGTTATTATTACATGTGAAAAATAGTAGAGTTAGGCCAATAAATTTAGATATATTGTTAATATTAGTGTTTTGAAAATGTATATTGAATCTGGTAATTGTATGACTCCTATAAGAAAAGTTATGATAGATATATGAAACTAGGGTTTATAAGCCATAGGAATAGTAACTTATGAGATAAGGTTACTATTGTGTGTGCAAGGCCTCAGAGTTAAGCCTTAAAATTTGATTATTTTGATAATAATAATATTTTAGGAAGAGCTTTTAAGTCTGGTGGGTAAAAGAGTAACAAAATAAGAGTTATGACAAAAGTGTGAAATTAGGGTTTTGGGGGAATATAAGGGTATTAACCCTAGAGAACGACCTTATGATCCTTGTGATGTGCTTTACCTTATTTTAAATATTTTATATACTTTTCAAATCAATCATGAATAAGAAATTAACCATTTAAAGTGAAAGATCAAGTGAGTCAACCCGATGTGTTTTATGGATTTGTTCCACCTAACGATAATAGTAGCTTAGGAGCATTTTTTTCCTTAGTGGCGTATTAGTCCATTCTATCTAATTAATAATATTGGGGCCCTAAACTCAATGTGAATGATAATACAAGTTGAGATAATTAACCTAATGGATGATATATTAATGACTTAAATTAAAATAGTAGGCAAGTTAGGAACGAGGTGTTGGGTCCATTCCATCAAACGATAATAGTGGCTCAGGTGTGTTATCCCTAAGAGGTGCTTCAAATCATTTCACCAGTTTAAGAATAATGGGATCTCTAAAATCAATGTAAATAGAAGAATAAAAATTGTTATAACTAATAAAGAGGCTTAGACTGGTACTGAACTTGTGATATTTTATGTGTTTCGTATGTGTACTTATTCTCTACTATGAGTGCATATATTTAACTATATCCCTAACTCAATAGTATTGTCACATTACTTAGTATGTAGCGTACTGACCATCCTTTTCATGGGTGCTACTCATTCGCACGATCAGATGACCCTAATGCTTTTGTGTAGGTTATTGAAGACCAACCAGATGATTTTGTAGACTATGATGTTTTGTATAGGGCAGATTAATATTTTGTATCGGGACATAGGTGTAGAGTCATGTACTATGAGAAATAGTTTTATCTAGATATCTTTTTAGACTCTTAGATCCATGGTATCTATTTTTTTTTGTATTTTATTGTGCTTGGAGTTAAGCTCCAAACTTATATTTATGTTTATAAAGCTACTCTCGTTTCTTTTTACTTTTTCTTTACATTTAATGGTTTTCGCCTTGTGATTGATGTGAGGATAGTATGATAAGCCAAACTTACATCAATTACAGTAGTCTCACCCTAGTAATTTGGTTATAAGCTTCTACTGTAAAAATAAATTTTATTAGTAGTAAAATTTGGGGTTCTACAAAATCAGTCGAAAAATTCCAAATCTAAAGGACCACTTGAGTCACAACATCTTGAAGCCAACATGACCTAGGGTTAGGCATCATGCTGAATCCCAACTTAATTATTCAATTTCATTTACCATATTCCCATTCATCTAATTAGTTCCAATTTATTTGAAGGCCAACTCTTAAGTCAAATAGTTCAATTATTCACCTTAAGATATATTTTTTTTTAAATAACAAAAATACCCTCCAAATTCTAATCACCATTTTTTTACCCACTTTATTACCAAATTTATTTTTATAGGATATTTTTCATGAAAAGGCTAAAATATATTAATTAAAAATAATTTCACATAAAGAGATTTCACATTATGATAAAAGATAATATTACCTCTAAACATGGTCATAACATGGTACACATTTAAAAACCTAGCATGAAATTCTAGCATATCATAATATTCACATTAACTCCTCATAATAGAGTTTCAGACACGAATCAGGGTACCTAAAAATTTACATTTCTACCCCTAAAATGTGCAATACAAAATAATCAAAATTTAATCCTATTTATGCTCTAAACTAACATGTCATACGTCTAAATTCATCTAAAATTTACAAGGGATATTTTAAATCATTTGTATGTTCAACTTAAAGCAAGACAAAAATTCTAATTTAGTACTAACCCTAGACATGCGTATTATTTTTAGTAATAACTCATATATCGATATGACATATATCCTTATTTCTAAAATACCACCAAGTCATACATGAATTATTAATTATTAATGTATCCGTATATATTATTTCATATGTCACAAAATTCAAAAAGAAATGTCATACTATATGCTTTCATTTTTTGGTAATAATACCAACTTTCTGATAACATCAACCTAGCATGATATTTATTCTAGAAAATTAATCTATCATAATTACACAAAATCCTACCATTTATGGAGTAGTTGTATTTACCTCCAATATACGCAAATTATACAAAAAAAAAAGTCTCTTCTAAAGACACCTCAAGCAACATTGGAATTACCTAAAATTAATAACACAATCCACACAATATATACATATTAGTATCTATGCTAAGATAAAATAATTAGGTAACAATTAATAGGAGCAAATGATAAATTAGATTTGGGAAATTAACTAAGGGCCATGGGTGCATGGCACAACCATTCACCGCACATGCATGGGGAACGAACCGGGATAAGGGATCGATACAAGGGAGCTTGGAAGTGGAAGGCTTGAAGGTTTAGCCAACCAAGTTGGCGTGAGACCAAAGTAGAGGCAGTGGAGATGGTTGGTGAGGTAAAATAGGGCGGTGATGGACGGAGTGAATCAATAATAGGGAAATGAGGCTATAAGGGTGATGGGGATGGTATTTGTTGCTTGACGAAGGGCTCGATTGGCTATTTTGATGGCATGGTGGTGGTCGATGAAAGAGTTGGTGGTGTGGTGGTGATTGTTTGGTGAAGATCGATAGAGAGGCTTAGCTAGTTGGGCAGTTGCATGTGAAAACCATGATTTAGGGAAGGGGAGAACTAGGGGAGTTGGCACGAGGATAGATGGATGAATAGAGTAGGGTGGCAGTAAGACAAATATGAAAGGAGTTAGGTAGGATTGAGGCACCACAAAATAGAGGAAAGGAGTAGGATGGTGGTCAAGGTGGCCAACAAGGAAGGGGAAAATATGAAGGGTTAGGTTGAGTCAAAAAGAAAAGAAATGGGAGAAAAACAGGGGGAGAAGGCAGTTGTTTGGTGCGAATGGAGTAAGGTGTTGCAAGGAGGTAGAAGATAAGGAAGGGAAGGGAGACATTAATCAGGCACAGAGAAGGAAGGAGATGAAGAAAAAGAGCGGAAAGAGAGGTGGTTGGGCAGAGCAGAAGGGACGGGGCAAAGAAGGAATTGAAAACCCAAGTGGCAGACTGGTGCAGAAAAAGCCATACTATTGGGAGTTGTGTACGAGGGGGGAATCTAGGTGCACTCAAAGAAGATTCGACAAGGGCAGGTTGGTGTAGTCGAGAGGAGGGGAAGAGACACAAGTTAGGAGAGTAAGGAAAAAGAATATGAGGGAGATCTGGGTTGCATGGGGTGGGGTTAGCCCAAGGGAGTAGGAATTAGGTAGCGCTAGTGGTAATGGAATAGGACTATGTAGATGTGTGAAGGTAGGAAGAAGGAACTAGACAGAGGGCACATTTGCAAAGGAATTAGGTAACGATGATGGTGATGGAGTGAAACAGTGTAGGGGCAAAGGTAGGGGCAATAGTAGGGTTAGATTGCATCTGGCAGAGCATACGTAGATTACATGGGGAAGGAGGTAGGCATACGAGGTTAGTGTGGTTAGGACTAAGAGGGGCAGGATTAGTTTAGTTTAGTTTAGGTTGGTTTAGATTAGGGGTAAAATGATAATAAAATATTTAGGTTAAAATTAATTAACTAATAAATAAACAATATCAATAAATTTAAGAGGTTATTAAATACTAAAAGAAAAATCCTACCAAATTAATATTTTATTATTATCATCACCTATATTGTTGTTGTTGTTATCATCATCATCATTATTATGATTATTATTATTATTATCAATTTTTATTATTTTTAATAGTATTATTATATTTATTATCTTTTCTCTAAATATTAATATACTAGTATAGATTATTAACATAAATTTAATAAGTGTAGGAATATATACAATAACATAACATCCAATCCTAAAATAATTTTATAGTTAACAACACATTAATAATCAAATTTTATATTAGAGTATCTAAATTGAGGTTTAAATAAATAGGGTATTACAATTGAGATATGAGATATATTGTGAAGACTATGCTTGTTGGGTTGAGTTTTGTTCTAATCATTACTTTAGAAAACATCTATTGTATGGTTGGTCGATAACCTTAATTACATTCTAACTGAACGAGTATGACAAGTATGTGGTCTTGGTGATTATTGTTTATTTGATATGATTATTATATTTTATTCATCACATATATATTATAATATCTTATACCATGTTTTCCTGTGATGCCTTTGATGTTTTCCATAATAGATTTTTATATTAGTTTTGTATAATGGGTTACACAATATCGTATTGCTGATAGATTTCATTTCATGGTTCCTTACTTATTCAATGAGAAAATCTTTACCTAGCATGACTACTTTGAGGGTAATGTCTGATGGTTTTTAGTAGGAGTTGAGAGTTAGGACTGTCTAGGAGTCACATGACATCTTTTGATCGAGATGATTATGTGCTCTTTTTCTTTTATGTATTTGTTTTTTCAATAGATTTTATAGCCACTAATAGTTGATTTATTTGAAATGATGTTGAGGTGTTTTGAATCACTTTCTACTCTATTTTTTTGTAATCATATTATTAATTTAACTGGAGAAAGATTTAACCTTAGCACTTCGCATAAGAATGATAGAGGATGTCAGACTTATGTTAGGTGTGGTAATAACATCCACTATTTTTTTAACTAACGCTTTTGAAAATAAAAATTTTAAGTCTTAAATTTGGGGTGTTACAATAGAGCACCAGATCAATTCAACAATAGCTGCAAACTCACACAGTTCCTCTGTCACCTGTTAGTGTTATCGGCCATACTAGTAAGCTAAGGGGTGAGAAACCTTACATTTTTCAGTAGTGTTAGGGGTTAAACAATGCTATAGGAGTCCTTTTAGGTGGACGTCTGAACATGATTAGCTAGTTTGAGGTTGAATGTCAAGGCGATGTGGTGATCGATATGATTATTATATATACTTCTTCTGCATGTGTGTTGTTTAACTCAGGTGCTTTATTGTTTGACACAAAAGAGTGCTTTTTAGTCATTTACATTTGTAGTTAAAGCTACTTTATCTCCTTCCTATAGTATTTCTACTTCTTTTGTCTTGCCTTCGAGGGATAAGATTGTGTGATTTAAGCTTTTTAAAAGGATAGCCTTAGTATGGAATTCCCTTTAGATCTCATGGAGCTCAAGTTGTATGACTTCAATGTGATCGTTGGAATTGGCACACTAGGAAAGGATAGAGCCCTGATAGATTATGTGTAGGAGCATATGGTCTTGTGAGTACTAAAGGATGTTAGAGCCTCCTATCAAACGTGTGAGTCTAATCCCTCTTCTTGTGCAGTGTTCGAGAAACCAAGGCCAATGAGACATCACTAGAGTAAATTTTGGTGGTCTGAGAGTATCCTGATATGTTTCTCGATGAAATTGCGGGAATGCCATCAATTCAAAAAGTTGAATTCAAAATTGATTTGTTGCTAGGGATAGAGTTGGTATCCAAAGTATTGTAATGTATGGCTCTTGAGGAGATAAAGGAGTTTAAGGCTCACTTAGAAGAATTAATGGAGAAGGGCTACATTCGACCAAGTGTATTGCCTTCGGGAGTACCGATTTTATTCGTTAAAAATAAGGAAGAAAGTTTGAGATTATACATTAACCATCGATGATTAAATCAGGTTACAATAAAGAACCATTATCCTTTACCTCGAATTAATGATCTGTTTGACTAATTCATAGAAGCCATAATATTTTTTAAAATTGATCTTTGATTAGATTATCTTCAATTAAGGATAGCAGAGAACGATATTTTGAGTACTGACATTTCAAACCAGATATGACCATTATAAATTTATGGTGATAATCTTTGGGTTCATCAATGTGTCGGTAATAATCATGGCTCTTATAAATCAGATCTTTAGACAACTTCTCTATTTTTCACAAAGCAAAAAAAAAAGAAAAAGAAAAAGGGAATTGGTCTATGAGTTTCGTAGTCTCTTTCTTTGTGTCAATATTGGAGACTATCCTCTATATTCCTATTTACACTAAGATCGAAGGAGCTAATCGCTTGAATTCACGACACAAAGAACTATTTTATAAAAAAAGATTTCTGTATTTTTAATTCTGAGTGTTTTAAAATCTTGTTTGCAGGACCGTTATATTCATCACCAACAATATCAATTTTCATTTTATTAGCCCCGTAGCCCGTAGCAACTGAGCAAGCGCTGAAATGAAAAACATTGTGCTGACGCCGTGCGTTAGCCTGTAACATTCAGGCTGCGGCTGTGTGCCGGCTGCTAGTGTTGCAGGCAAAGGTCTGTGTGACTCGGAAGTAGAGGGGCGGGGCTGGCCTGCCCTGCCTTATCGGCCGCCTTCTGCCGGAGGGCAGGGACAAGATATTAAGGCTGCAGGCAACACGCAGAGGGAGCACCCAAATAAAAAGATAGAAGAGCAGTCGCGCGAGCAGTAATCTCCAGAATGGGGCCTACCCGCCTAGTAGTACTTCATAAAATTGGAGGTGGCCTGAAATTGACTTCTGGGAGGGAGGGAGGGAAAGAGAACAAAACAAAACAAAACAAACCCCTACGGCACGACGTCGGACAAAACTCGTACAATCAATCGGTGGTCTAGTTTACCCTATTTTTTGTGGAACTATAGCTATGGGACCCCACGTTAGGTTTTATCACGACCAGGCCTTTCAAACTTCGGGACTCCACTCACGCTACTGCATCGTCGTTCAGGACAGCAAGGGCCATGCTTAAATAGTAGTAATATTTTCGTATTAAAAAAATAATTTGAAATACTATATTAGGTTGAATAAAAGTGAGAATAAACGTGTAATATATAGTAAATCTTCGTATATATAAGTAAGAATGAACTATTTCAAAATCTTTAATTGTTCGAATCTTATCTAAATATAAATACATAAAAAATCAAATCCCACAAATTTGTTTTGAATATTTTGAATTTAAGTTTGAGGTATATTATATATAACTTTTAAAATTAAAATGAAATAATTTATCTATTTTAACTAAACTTATTTTCTATGAAATTATAAGAGAAAAAAATAACCAAACCCTTGATAAAAAAGAAGGAAAAAAAAAATAAACATACGTGTTAGCCAAATAATAACTTGAACGGTTGAAATAATCGGTAAATACAAAACGCAGCCGAGATAATTACTATTTATTACACAAAAGAAAAATGTTACCCTTTTTTATGAGATATACTTGGACCGACGCATCGATTCAGGACGACCACGTACGCTTGCGACTTGCGAGTGTATCTGATTCACTCCATTCATGGGCGCATGCTCCTCCCTCATACCATGCCGGTGGTCCTAGGAGGTTTTATGATGCCACGTGTTCAAGGTCCCCCGTCGACGTCTTTGTCTCACTCACGCGAGTGGTGGAGAAAGCACCCACGCAACCCGCCCTGATCCCACCTCCCGCCAAAATAAAATAAAATTCATTCTTCTCCCTCTTTATTTTATAGTATCATTCTTTTCTATTTTCCGTTTTTCACCCACTAAAGCCGGTGAGCTGTAGTTTTAGATCTAGGAGTGAGATGCTGATTACATTTAGGATAAATGGGGCAGTTGACGAATAAAATTAGCTCGTAAATTAGTTCGACTTAACTTGTTAAGAGATTGACTCGATTAATTTATTTAATTAAATAAGTTTAAAAATAAAATTTAAGTTCAATTTATTTATTAAATGAGTCGAGTTTAAAGATAAAAAAATTTAGATTCAAAGTTATTTATAATATAAAAATTTATGAATTCGTCTCATTTATTACAAAAATTCATGAGTCAGCTTGATTTGACTTATAAAAAGTTTGTCTTGTTTATAAATGAGTCGAATTTAAACTTTATTTTTAAAATTATTTATTAAATAAATCGAATCCAAGCTCAACTGACTCAGCTCCTCTTGGATAAAAAAAGAAAAAGAAAAAAAAGGTGAGACATGATGTAGAGGAATTGAATCCATACCAAAAAAAAATTTACAAATGTGTAGATTCCTATTTAACACTATATATAAATATAACCATCGAAGATTAAAAAATATCACTAGTATATGTTTATTTTTAATTAATTAACTATCTAAGAGTATCAACAATCATATCCTTAAATTTAAAGTTCTAATTATACTATTCAATTAGTTTTTCTCTCATACTTTTATTAATTTACCTCAAATTTAATTCAATACTCTACAATCACCAACCTCAAATTTATAACACCCAATTACTATTATCAATCATATCATCATCAATTATTTACCCTTTATATTACTTAACACCTAATATAAGTAGAGAAATTAATAAAATAAATATAACTAGAGAAATTAGTAAAATAAATATAACTAGGGAAATGAATAAGATAAATTACATAGAAAAATGAATATAATAAATAAAGATATAATAGACGATATGAAAATAATTGGGCAAAAAATGATATATTTATAGGCAATTTCTTTTAATGTTAATATTAACAGTTATATATATATATATATATATATATATAAATCAACTATATGTGAGAACTGAAGAGATGATTTTTTAGAAATTGAAAGTCCTAAATTTTTAAGATCGTACCAAGTTTAATAATATATTTTTTTTATAATCATAATATTAAATTTAAGGTTCTGAAATTCCTTTTCCACACATAGGCATCGCATGGTTGCCCTTTAACTAAAATCGTTAGGATATTAAATAAAATAGTACAAAAGTGGGGGACATAATTAATTTTGTTGTTTACTGCCGCCATTAAAAAGTTAAGGCCGACTCATACATACCAATTAAAAGACGAGTCACAAGTGCATGCGTGATTTTGTGTTTCAGAATCACAGGTTAAAAAAAACACATGAAAATGAATGATTTGTTGGTGTTTTCGTACAAAGGGTAGTTATTCGAGCGTTGAATGTTACATTTAGAAATTACTATTTATCATCCTAAGAGCTAGGGCTGTGCAAAAAATTCGGGATTCGAAAATCCGATTCGATATTTAAAAATCCGATCCGACATTTCGGATATCCGAACCGGTTTTATTCTAAAAGGATATCCGACATTCGGATATCCGATTTTTTTTTGGATTATCCGATCCGAAAAAATATCCGATATTTTGTTGATTATTTCAATAATACACCATATTATTGTGTTTTTATAGTTTTAAGTTTTAAAATTTTATTTATTTTTATATTTTAAATATTTATAATAATATTTTAATACTTCTTTTAGATAAAATAAGATATTTATATGAATATAGATATGAATATTAATTGATATATGATCCTTATTTTTAAAAATATTATAGCAAAAGTTATTAAAATTGATAAAATAGTATTTTTATACGGATATTGGATATATCCGAATCCGGTCTATATCCGGTCTATATTTTTTGGATATTCGCATTCCGGATATCCGATCTAAAAAAATGCGGAGCGGATATCCGAAAAAATATCCGAATGGATACGGATATCCGGTTTTGCACACCCCTACTAAGAGCAATATCGTCTACATATAGATGTATGATTTTAAATTAAACTAAAAATTATTCAAAAAGACAACGACGGCTACACGGGTTAAAAGTGCATTTTTTGTTATTTACTTAACTATACCACCGTAGTAAATTCCTTTTGAAATTTTTTTGTCCATTATATATATATATATATATATATATATATATATATATATATATATAGACCGACATGAGTCAAGTGATTGAAGTTCTCTTTTGGTGTTTGATTAGATTAGCCTTTATAACATACTTTCTTTTTCAAAAAAAAAAAATCTAACTTTATTTATGATATGGAAACTTGCTATAAAGCATCATTGGATATTATCTCTCCCATCTTCTCTATAAAGTTCGAAGTTAGCCACCAATTATTTGATCTCAAGGTACAAAAGTAGATGGACAGAGATTATCAGATGAATCAACCAATCGGGTGCACCTAATTTTAAATATATCATATATATATTTAGTATATTTATAATAAATTTTTCGTATATCTTAGTATATATTTTTAAAATTTTATTAAATATATATAAATATATCATAATTATATTAAATATATATACAGTATACCCAATTAGTATAATTATGATGTCTTTCTCATATATTTTAGTGCATATACTTATAAAAATGTATTATATATATATATTAAAGTATATTAAAAATATATCATAATTATATAAAATATGTGTGTGGAGCAACTAAATTTAGGTACACCTAATTTGCAAAATAATTTCTCCCCCAATAAGCCCCCATGCATAGCATAAACGACTTTGAATTTCATAACAAGAAGTCGCCTCATTATTGGTAATAAAGAAAAGTAATTAGCCTAAATTGGCCTATAAAAAAAATAATCTTTTCTATGTATGTTATCCGACATTAAGATATACATATATAAATTTAAGGTCATATACAAAGTTCAATCATATGTGTTCGAGAAGGCGAGGTGCGTCGTCTGACATGAAGTTATCATTGAATACGTAGTAAACCACGGAGGACGGTCCAACGTACGTGTAGACTCCTATTTAACACTATAATCACCAAAGGTTAATTAACCTCACCATTCTATTTATTTACGATCCTTAATTAATCATGTAAGTATGTGTATCGATCACATCTCACATTTTAATTAAAACCATTAAGATAATAATCAAGAATCGTTAATAAACTGGTAATGATCTCTAACATAATAAATTCATCACTTAATTGCCACTAAATAACAAAATTGTAGATCATAAAATAATACGTTGTTGCAGGCCTAGTAATGATATTTTGATGTAATGACCAAAGTATGAGCCAAGTGGTCGAAGCTCTGATTGATATCCAACTATACCAATAAGATTAAAAATAGTATTTAACGAACGATCATTATACAAATTTTGTCTATAAGTGTACAGGCCAATAACTAAATTCATGTGCCAAACATTCCTCAGATTTGTAGCCAAACAAGCAAGATAATATTACAAACGAAGTCATGCAAGAGGGTTAGTTGGTGCAACAATATAAAAAAGAGGCACCTGATTTTTCAAAGATGATATTAATAAAGGTAATGAGAAGATGTAGGAAGCAATACTCTACTTATTTATCAGACAAACACATCTCAAAACCTTTAATTTAAATTCCAGGGTATATTTCTAGATAAGATTATATCAAATCAATAAAATCAAACAAGTCTTTAACATTGTTCGATATCCTATTAAATCTTATAAATTTGGTTTCATACATTTTTTTTACCAAAGAAAAACACCATTCTTCATTTAATCATAGACAAATAGCATCTAATGCATGATCCACAATAATCAAGGGGCACTATCTTATCAAAACATCCAATGAGCTAATCTATGAGCATCTTTATTATTATTATTATTATTATTATGAGAGTGTTAACCCAAAAGTTACATAATGGGTTCTCAAATGAAATGTTTCTAGGAACTACAACATCATAAAGTATAATATCCTTCACCTCTATGGGTGGAGTGGGGTGGGATGGGGAGGCTAGTAATACCAAATGGTGAACTATAACCCTTATAGGCGAGCCTATTGACAACGCTATTGATCCCCCTAAAAGAGTGAGATATAGACCACACAGAAAAAAATCCCACATGCTATCGACAAACCTCATTTAAAGGTCCTTGGTGATGATATTAGGGACACGGAATGGAGAAGAGAGGGACTACAACTTTTGAGTCCAAAGAGACTCAAAACTTTATCATAGCCAAGCATAACAACAAGAGAAAGGACATAAAAAATAGCCTAAAGCTTAGCAGCAATGATAGTGGAAAAGCTCACTATAAGTTTTGACTAGGTATTTGATGCACAACATAACATTGTGTTGGTCCGTGTAGGTATTAAAGAAGTTTGGGATTAATATGTATTTTTTTTTGAGAAACAAGGGGTCCTATGATTATTAACACAAACCATTTTTTTTGCATAGAATATTTTGATGTGTTTTTGGACAAAAAGCCAAGAGTAAGGAAATTTACATAGGGGTCATGTGTTTTCTAAACATGGATCATTTTTTTACTTTATTTTCAAAACACTTTGTTTTTTTTTCATAGGGATTTTTCTAGTATAAAAGAGATATGAGAGAAACCTAGCTGTTAAGTTGTGTGAACCAACTTCTTCTTCTTCTCCATAGAATTCTCCATTAAAAGAGAATTTTAGATTTGTGTAATTTATTGATTGGTTTATTCAATCATCCTGTAATTATACAATAGCATGAATAAAGATATCTGCTTTTTCCTCAAATTTTCTATTTTATGATTGATTCCATCAATTGTTCATCATTTTCTTAATTATGATTTTGATTTGGGTACATTCAATTCATGTAATTCCGCAACACCCATGTTACTAGAAAAACTAGATAACCCTTATCTACAATGGTCATGGAGATCTTAGCTAGAGGCAATGTATCTCGAGTTCCAAAGGGCACTTATGCAAAGTTCTACTTGATGATACTTAGTAGAGGAGGTTTCCATGATAAAACACATTCAATACGTCCCAACCTCAGCTATTAGAGGCTCAAGAGCAATTGTGATTTAGGAGCATCCACAATTAAGAATCATATATCAGTCATTAATCTTCCCAAGTTTGAAGATCACAAAACCCTTCTTACTTGGACAAATTAATTATATAAAAAACCTTATCTATGAAAGACTTGATAGATATGCTAAAAATCCCTTTCGTTTTCCCTATAAAATGGTTTAAAAGATAAGATTGGCCTTGTGCTTTACTTATTATTTTTTTCTTTTGTTTTGAGCCCCTATTTCACATTACTTTCATCACTTTCAACCCTGAAAGAAGCCCATGGCACACCCCCTTAGAAGATCAATAAATCATTCAAATCAGTTTCACCTTGGATGACAAGTCACTTTAAACACTTTAGAAGATCAAATCAGATTTGGGAAAGAGTAAGGAAGGCTAGAAGAAATTTTTTTACTTCCTTTTGTTACTTAAAATGTTGAAATAAGCCTTTGTCCCTTTCTTTTTTGTGTATATGGTTCTTGTAAATTTTAATAAGTGTGTTTAGGGGTTCAAAATTAGCTAAATATTTCCACCAAAAACATTGATTCATAGGATAGGAATTCAGGCTTAATTTTTTTTATCCTTTTAGGCTCTAAACACAAGTATTAGTTATAAACTTTAATCTAACACTTCACCCATGAGTTTTAGGGTATCATGGAATGAAAGACAACTTACCTTGTCTACCATTATCCTCTAAAAAAAGAAAAAAGAAAAAATAAAAAAGAGAGCCTCCTTCATTTTTAAGTGTAAGAGTTTGAAGTTTCATTGCCTAAATCTTATAAGATTTATCCTAAGAGTTATATATCTTAGGTGGTTTTTGCAAGTATTGATTCAAGGAGTCATGAAGAACCAATATTTCATCTATATTCCTTCCCTCCACTCTACCTTGCAAGAAGTAGAAAGACCTAAGTTGGATCTCATATACATCAACCTGGTATCAAAGCCTAGGCTGTTTCAATTTGGGTCTTATAATTTTCTTCTCCTAAACCTTGTCTAAACCAAACGCACACACAAAATCTTATAGCCATTCCCTATTTGAAACCCATTTTATTCTTCACACTCATTTTTATTCTTCCTCACTTTTAATATTCAATAGGAGACCAACAATACCAAGAGGGTTGATCTTTAACGAAACAAATAACTTGAGAAGATATCGAGCTATTGAGACTCTTCAAAATTAAATGAGAAGAGTACTTGATATCTTGGAGACACTAGCTCCTAATGTAAAATGAAACCATCCTACTCAACCTTAGTAGTTTTGAGGGTTTAAGGGTTTAGAGTAAGGGTTAAAATGATCAAGGATACTAATTATCCAAAAATTAGGGATAAGAAAATTTGGGTATTACATTTACCATTAGTACCAAGAAACTTTATGGGACCTATCTAAAATAATGTTACCTCAATCTTGTTTACAATAAGCTGAGTTTTGAAAAAAAAAATTTATCCTCCGATGAAAAAACATGTTGAATATTCAAAAGTGTGCCTCAATTTAGGCTTAGGTGTGTGTCCTTGAAAAGCACAAAAAATTATCCCT
The DNA here is from genome assembly GCA_039764185.1 of Tamarix austromongolica. Classification (NCBI taxonomy): domain Eukaryota; kingdom Viridiplantae; phylum Streptophyta; class Magnoliopsida; order Caryophyllales; family Tamaricaceae; genus Tamarix; species Tamarix austromongolica. The sequence continues at coordinate 25,794,298 of CM077808.1, forward strand.
CAATAATAGTTCCCATGCCTTCCTTTGATTCCCAGCTCCCATATCCCCTATGCAGCCTAGTAGTCATGGTCACTCTTTTTTTGTTTTAATACCCCAAATTTTAGTTAAAATTAATTCTAATTAATTAATTCAACTCAAATATCAAGAAATTAATATTTTGTATTACCCTAATTTCTTAATAAAAAATCTTATCCTAATCCTAATCTTTATTCTATATAAATTATATTTCTTTAACCTAACCTTAATCTTGAAGGATTTATATCCTACTCTTACCTAATTTTTCTAATCACCAAAATTTTAATCTAATTTTAACCATTAACACACTTATCCTTTTCCTTTTCCTTTTTATTCTTTTCCTTTCCTTTTACTTTTTTCTTCCCCACCTACCCAATCTCCTTTTCCATCCTTCTTCCCTTTTTCTACATAAGACCATACCCTTTTTCCCTCTACTATACCATCACCTAAAACCTTAACTCCCCTTGACACATCAACTCCCACTTACATCATGTGTTGCTATCAACTTATTCCCCTCGATTGTGCACCCCCTTCCCCAATCATTTCTCCACTCTACACACCTTCTTCTCTACCTTTCATGATGTGCACTTCACCATACATATACATATACATATATAAACTCTTCCAATATCTCTCTACCTCATTTAATGCTCAACCCATTTATAACCCCCTAATTTACCACCTTGAAAATTTTGTTATGTGAAAACATTAATTAGCAAATCACTAGGTGTTACCATTACACTTAGCAGAAGTCTAGCTCCCTTACCTTTCTTATGCCAAGTGCTGAGGCTAAAGCAAATAAGTGGAAATAGAATACCATACATAGATAAAAGTTGTGGATAAATATTTCTAATACAATAGTATAACCAACATACAACGAGGGATATAATAGTCTAAAGGAAAAACTAATCATGACCAAAAACCAGAACTCGAAGGTACGACACTAGTTTATCCTAACTCTTAGACTTGAAGGCCTACTCTAAAAATGGAACCTCTTATCAAGGACTCCACTTATCATTCCCGTTCTTATCCCTCACATAATGATTTGCAAGAGTAGTATCAGTATGACTTTCTTGTATTGAGTTAATTACAATACCTCACAAGAGGTAGCATACCCACATTTCACATAGTCACACAAAATCCTAAAATCATATTTGAGCACAAAACATGTACCATAACCACAAACAATATTCATGGAACAATGTATATAGACATCCAATCTCAAAATCAAAAGTATGACATACCAGTCTACTTCTTATCATTTTAAGGTACCAAGTCATATATGATTAGATAAATACATTTCAAACATAGCAGTAGGGCATTGAGGGAACTACTAAAACAACAATCCAAAATAATACTAGGGCATGGCACTAAGGCATTAACTAAACCAAAAAAATCCAAAATAAAGGCACTGAGGTGAATATCGAACAAAAAAATCTAACACAATACCAATGTAGGGTAATAAGGAGGTTATCAAACAAATAAATCCATTTCTTTCATTTTATTACGCAAGAGATATTTCCATTTTTACTTACTTACTCGAGGGGGATATAATTAACCTAGGGACACAATGGTACGCCTGGCCATATCGACACACGAAGGCAACACAATATCCTCCCAACCTCGGTCACCTAGTCCTTAAGTATCGATACCCCCTATAAGGCTTGCAGGTCACCTATAGAGTAAAGTAGGGTCTTAAACTAGGGCACATCATCACACTAGTGAACCAAAATAATGAGGGCTTACACCTAACCTTAGGGTAGCTACTTTTAGAGAGAAACCTTTCCCAACTCGAGATTTTTCACTATAAGTATTAATATTTTATGAGGTGATCACATAATTCACATACGACATAACAAATTTCCATTTTTCTATACTTAACCATTTACCCTTTCATTTTCAATTATTTAGGTAAATCCTAAGGTTATAGGTCTATGTCAAGCAAATTCTAAGATAAGGTTAACCTATCAAAAGTTTAAGGCTAACCTATTAAAAGTCTATGGATATCCTAGTATCCAATTATATGCAAAAGATACATTAGGTTAATATTACCAAAATGCCCTCCAAAACCCTAGCTTCACCATTTAATTTATTTTCATACCAAACATTATCATCACGAGATATTTGTCCCGATTAGTTAAAAAGGCAATATTCCACATTATTTTAGCACGTATGACACAAGTCTTCAAGGGTGGATGAAGATTCGTGTGATTAAAATTGAAGTAGGATCGGTGGCTGTTCAATTTAGGACAAGGAATAAAAATATTCAAGTAAGAATTTAAAAATAATTCAGAAAGAATTCAAAGAACTCAAATAGCTCAACTTTGAATGTCTCCTATCTAAAATTACTCCAAATAGTCTTAGAAAGGATTATTCAATCACAAAGAGAGAATTAACTAAGTGAATTACTTGTATTAGATTTTAGTATACTCAAACATCATATTGTTATAAATGTTGACATATCATGCCTTATATAGGAGTATAACACTACTAACTAGCACCATAATTTAACCACATGACACACAAATGATTAACTAGCACATAAACTAGTATTAACAATGTATTTATATCCTATATAATATATAAATCAACAAAGGCTATTACAAATAAAGTAAGCTAATTTGTACATGAAAATAACTAAAAAGAACCCTAATTAAAACATTGATGTTGACTTGAAAGATTCATTAGGTCTTCTTGATTTGTAAAGTTGACTTCCATGCAAAATAGATTCCTTTATAATAGCTTGAAACACCTGAAAATCTTAGGTATCTTGACTTCTTAAATGGATTGATCTTCTTCCTAAAAATATATTACATACCTAAAAGAATGAATTAAAGTAATATCATCAAGGTTAGTCATAGTATTATTATCAAAGATGCATAATATGATCAGTTCTATAATCAAGTATGCCAAATTACTATCATCTTGATGATCATATATGGATTCTCTTGCATCATTCTCTCCAAATTGAGAAGAATTTTTCCTCAAATTGACATCACTAAAGTAAGGAGACAAATCACCAATATTAAATATCCTTGAAACAACGCCATATGATTTAGGAAATTCAAGTTCATAAGTATTTTCTCCATATTTTCTAAGGATTTTAAATGGCCCATCTACTCTTGAAATTAGTTCATGTTTCTTTAGATTTGGAAATATTTATTTACATAAATGTAACCGCACTAAATCACCAGGAGAAAATACCTATTCAGTGCGATGTTTATTAGCCTTTTTGTTTTATCTTTTGTATTGGCTCGTTTTATGTTACCCTTGATTTGTTGATGAAGCTTTTGGAAGAACTCTACTCTTTCCTTAGTCTCATAGTTTTTAGGTTCACATTTCTTTAAGGGTACTATATCAATTGGTATATAAGGATTCACTCCATACACAATTTCAAATGGACTTAAATGTGCAATACTTGAAGGACTTCTATTATAATCAAACTCTGCACGAGCTAACTTAATATCCTAATTTCTAGTACGTTTACTTACCAACCCTCTGAACAATGTGCCAATAGTACGATTAGTAACTTCAGTTTGTCCATTAGCTTGTGGATGATGTGAAGTACTAAATAATAACTTGGTCCTAACATGTGCCACAATATTTTCCAAAAGTAACAAAGAAACTTGACATCCTTATCTGAAACAATAATTTTAGGTATGCCATGTAGTCTCACAATTTTCTTGAAATACAAATCAATAACATGTGTAGCATCATAAGTTTTATTGCATGGAATAAAATGAGCCATTTTAGAAAATCAATCTACCTCGACCAGAATAGAATCTTTACCTCTTTGTGTTCTAAGAAACCCTAAGATAAAGTCCATACTAACTCCTTCCTATAGTTAACTAGGCACAAGTAATGGTGTATATAAACATTTGTGAAATAAAATTTTACTCTTTTTACAAGTAACACATCGGTTCACTACAATTTGTACGCCCTTTGTCATGGGCAGCCAATAGAAATTTTGTTGCAATATCTCTAATGTTTTCTGAGTACCAAAATGTGTTGCAATATCTCCTTCATGTACCTCTTTGATTATTAAATCCCTTATACTTGACCTCGGTACACAAAGTCTATCAAGTTTAAATAAAAATCCATGTTGTATTGTATAATTACCATGGTTTCCATTTTCTTCACATGCCTACCATTCTTCATGAAAATATTCATCATTATGATACATTTATTTTAGCATTTCAAATCCTAAAATTTTATCATCCAACATGATAAGTAAGATAGATCTTCTAGAAAGTGCATAAACCACTATATTTTCTTTTCCATCCAAGTGTTTGACAACAAAAACAAAGGATTGTAAGAATTTTACTCACTTTGCATGTCTAGGACTTATTTTCTTTTGACCATGTAAATATTTCAAAATTTCATGATTAGAATGTAATAAAAATGGTTTAGGCATCAAATAATGACTCTATGTCTCTAAACTTCATATGATGGCAAAGAATTCCTTATTATATATAAATACCTTAATTTAACACCATTTAGATTTTCACTAAAGTATGTTATAGGTCTTTTTCTTGAGAAAGAACTCCTCTAATACCTCCCCACTCAAATTATAAGTTACTAATAATTTCATATTTTGACATATTTTATACCCTTATAATCTTAGTTTTTAGTATTTTATTTAGGTAATATAGGTGAATAATTATGATTTTATGCTTAAGTGGTAATAATTGCATAAATGTTATTATTTGAGCTAAAATGGTAATAACTAAATAAATTTAGAGTATAATATTATTTATTAATTTTCATTGATTTTACTTTGTAGGTAAATCTTAAAAAAGAAAAGAAAGAAAAGAAAAAGTTAGACCTTTGGACCAACGACCCAAAGGCCAAAGGCCCAAAGAAACGAAGAACAACACGGAGCCCGCGAGAGGAGGAAGGGACTCAATTAAAATGAGGGCTGATGTGGCAAGGAGAGCCATCAGGAGGAAGAAGTCAAAGAAAAAAAATAACAACAAATGCAATGAGAGGGAGAGCGACGCAAAATAAAAGGGGGAGTCAGCATTAGGCACAAATTTTGGAGGGAGAGAGCCACAACAATTAAGGGGAGAAACAAAGGAAACTATTATATGAGTAGAGAAAAATACAAGAGTAATAGTAGCGAGGAGATTAGGTACAAAAAATGAGACGAAGCCAGTGAATACAAAAGAAGAAATAGCCTGCCACATAGGAGCAGTAGACGTGCAGGGGAGAAGAAATAATAAAAAGGGAAGTTGATGCGGGAGCATCCACCTCATTTTAATTTTGGCTATAAAAATTATAATGAAATATTTGACTTATTAAACATATTCGTAATTTTTTCTTTAAACTTGAAGCTAAAGGTGTTTTAGCATAAATTTTGATCAAGCAAAGGCCACAATACAAATGTTGAGATAGTCTTGCATCAAGGAGGTGCTAAATGGATAGCCATGTAATAAAAAATGATAGCTATAAACTCACCAAATTTTCTTGGATTCTTTGTGGCTTGAATATGGCTTGAAAATCCATGCAAGTCGCAACCAAGCAACCAACCAACAACCCCTATACAACACCAATTTTCAAGACTTACAAGCATGAAACCCTTCCTTTTTGTAGTTGACTTTTGGAGTTAAGTTTGGTGATTTCCAAGACCTTAATTAGCATTAATTAAGGGTATTTAATGGCCTAAAAATCAACCATATCATCTGGCCAAAAGGGGTCTTGGGGGAAGGATTACTTTTCCATTTAATTAAGCATAGACATGCGTAATGTCATAGATTTCTCTCTTTTGTTTTTGTAATTTATGTTTCCCAAGTCCTATTAATTGCTTATAAACCCAATGTAGTAGTTAATGGATGGGGAAAGGTTGTGTGAGGCTAAAAAATCAGCCCCCCATGTTGATTGTTTGAGTGAGTTAGTTTTTGCCATAGTTAGCATGCATTAGAGTAGTGTTTAGTTAAGTTGAACTCCTATGGTTACCTAAGGGTTGGTTGTAATTTCTCTCAACTTCTTACACTCTTATAAAGGTGTAAAATGAATGAAAAAGGCAACCATTGATTGATTATTCTATAGAGAAGGTTGTGTGCCTTTTGTTCCCCAACAAACATAGTGCATGGTTTGTTGCATCTCAAAAATCTTACAATCTTTAGCTTTAGAGTTGATACCTTAAGTGGTGATTGTAAGTATTTGATTTCAAGGGTTACTTGAAGATCAAATTCTTTTTCCCATCTCATCCCCTCTTCTATTTTCTCTTTTTTTGGAGCTAATCTCTGGTTCCACCATCGACTCTTAGTAAGACCTAAGTTGTTTAGCATTTTTATGCATCAGAAGTAGCAGTAGACATGCGTCAGAGAGAAGAAGGAAAAAAAAGTGGCACAGGTAACACACTAGTTCATGTCTCCTCTGGTACATGTTAGGAGGCTGTAGTAGGTTAGCGACACAGTCGATTAAAACCAAGGATTAAAGACACAGGCTAGTAGAGGGAGCAGTGCACAATTATGCTAAAAAAAAAGAGAAAAGAGAAAAGAATAGTCACACAAAAATTTATACACGATGAGAGAGGAGAGAAGATAAGAGTAGAGAAATTTATACTGGCGGAATTTATTTTAGATAAAATTAATTTTTCATCTAAATAAATTCTTAATCTTTCATCCATAATTAATTCTGGTTATTTCTTTCTCTATTTTGAATTTATATTTTTGTGTAATTAATTTGATAATTATGGATGGCTCATTATTTATTGCCAGAGAATAGATTGAAACCCTAAATTAGGGTTTGAGATATGATTTTATTTTTCTTTGTGTCGCGAGATTGTTCTTTAACTCTATTTTAATTGGTATCGTTTATATATATATATATATATATATATATATATATATATATATATATATATATATATCTTTCTGTCAGGTATAATTTATATGGTGCATGCCTTGTTCTGGTTTCCTCATAAGTGACAGTATGTAGGATTATTTACCTGCTAGGTGGCCATATAAATATACTAGAATTTATATGTATAAATTATAGCTAGGTTAGATAACAATTCATCTAATAGTTTTATGACTCTAACCAAAGTAGTAAAACGTTTAGATACATGTGGGTTAAGGAAAGGAAATACACTTAGATATGTTTAGTATACTAGGCTTGATACTTAGATTTACATCTTTCCAATCATACTTAATACATTAAATCTAGTTAAATATAGGTGCCACTTGTTGATGTTATACTGTTAGTATTTAATAGGGTTAATATTGGTGCTTTGTTGTATTAATTAATTTAGGAAAGTAATATAAGGTGTATGGACCTACTTTTGGTGTAAAACTTTGTCAATCTCTTTCTCATGATTAAATAATAACTTAGAAATTAATATTATATTTTAACCTAATCTAGTGGTGGATTTCAATTTTCCTAGCATATTTATCATATCTATGGTTATCCATTATTTTATTATTATTTTATTTTATTTTATTTTATTATTTTATTAATTTATTAATTTTCTAATTTTATAACCCCCATTAGTATTTTTCTTATTTATTTATTTATTTATTTTTGTGTGATTTAGGGTTTTTATTTTTATTATTATTTTTAGCTAGTTAAGTATAGGTGAACCCTCTCAATCCCTAGTATAAAACGATACCCTTATTTTTCAATACTATAATTGACAACAAGAGGGTTTAAATTAAGTGTCGGCTACAACCACACCAGTTACCTAAAAAATTAGGTCAAAATTAAGAATAGATAATACATGACCATTGCATAATTTATACTTGAGAGTATCAAAAGGTTTAGTGGCTTCATTTCCCCTAAATGAATTCTCCCTTTTTAATGAGTTGAGTAGTAGGTGCAGCTATAGTAGAAAAAAATTTAATAAATCTCTTATAGAAACTAGCTAACTTGTGAAATCTTCTAACTTGATGTATATCTTTAGGAAATGGCCACTCTTGAACAGCTTGAATTTGTACAAGATCAACTTTAGTACCCTTAGTACTAATAATATAATAAATAAAAACTATACTTGGAAGTATAAGTTCACAATTTTCTATTTTTTATATAGTTTAGTTTTTCTTAGTTTATCAAATAATTTCCTTAAATTAAGAAGATGATCATGTTCACTTTTTCTATATACAATTATGTAATCCAAATAAACTACAATGAAGTCACCTAGGAAAGGACGAATAATTTCATTCATTAGTCTCATGAAATAACTAGGTGCATTACACAACCCGAAAGACATCAATACCCACTCATAGAGACTATATTTAGTTTTAAATGTTGTTTTCCATTCATCCCCTTCCCTAATCCTCATTTGATAGTAACCACTTTGTAAGTTAATTTTACAGAACATAAGTGCACCACATAGCTCATCAAATATGTCATCGAGTTTAGGAATGGGAATTATTCACTGGAATCTATGCACATAAGTCAGGTACTATCTTTTTTAGGAACTAATAAGGAAATTACACAACAAGGACTCATGCTCTCTCTCATATAACCTTTATTTATTAGCTCATGAGTTTTTCCTTTTAGTTCCTTACATTCTTTTAAATTTATAGGCAGGTCTATTAGGTAAAGGTATTCTATGAATTAAATCTATAACATGCTCTATAGCCCTAATAGGTGGTAGTCTAGGAGGTAAATCATCTAGAAATACATCAATATACTTATAAAGAAAACTATTAAGGTTTGAATTGCTAAATTGTTTCTCCCCAAACAGAGATGATTTAGCTACAAAGGTATAACAAATACCCTACTTCTCAATGCAATTAATAATTTCTCATTCATACAAGACTAATCTCTTTTTAACCTTGGGTAATTGTACATAATCACATTGAAATGGTTTCAATTTATATTTCTTTTTATCCTTAAGTACCACATATTCATTAGTTACACCATCATGAGTTGTATGTCTATCATATTGCCATGGTCTTCCCAACAAAATACCACAAGCATCCATAGGCAAAACATCACATAATACCTCATCATGGTAATCACTAATGTAAAAAGTAATTAGGTTTTGTTTAGTCACTTTAGCTCCTTTTTCCTTATTAAGAAAATGTAATGAATATGCTTTAGGATGTATATTAGTCACTATTCCTAATTTTTTGACAATTGTTTTACTAGCAACATTAGTATATGAACCACTATCTATAATTACCCTACAAACCTTATCACCAATTCTACACTTATTTTTTTTTAAATTATCCCTTTAGGTAGATTGATCATTAGGTTGTGTTTTCTATGCTCTTTGAATTATGAAATAAGGATTTCCATCCTCTTTATACATAATTAATACATCATCATTAGATTTAGTTTTCAGGTCATCATCATCAATACATGGTTCCATGTTCTCAATTTTACTTAAGGTCAAAACTCTTGGATTAGGACATTCTCTAGAAAAATTACCATATCCCTTACATTTGAAACATTACTTAGTGGACATTTCACTAACTTTAGTTTTACCCTTATCATCTTAGTTAGGATTAATTTTTCTATCATTAGTTGAATAGTTATGTGTCCCATTTTTTATTTAGATGCATTAGAATTAGTTTTACTAGATGTAGAAGTTGAAGCACTTATCTTATGATAGGCTTTAGTAGGCTTAGTTTGTCTTTCACACTTTAAGGCCAACTTATTAAAATCATCAAGAGAATCATAGGCAAACATTTGAACTTTATTCCTAATCAAGTTGTTAAGGCCATCTAAGTATCTAGCACACTCTTATTCTTTTCTTTCTTGCATATCACTCAAGAGTGTTAGTCTTTCAAATTCCCTAGTGAATTCCCCTACACTAAGAAGCCCTTGCCTAAGAGTAGTCAATTTGATATACATCTCTTGCTCATACTCTCTAGGTATAAATTTCTTTCTTAGGTGTTTCTTTAAATTTTCCCAAGACTTGATTTTACTTTTATCTTACCTATCACATGTTGCCTTAAGTTTATCATACCAAATTGTAGCAAAATTTTTAAATTTGAGAGCTGCCAAATTATAATATGCTCATCACCATACTCTATAAAATTAAATATTTCTTTAATTTCATGTAACCATTTAAAAAATAAATCAATATCTAATTCACCATAAAAATAAGAAAGGTCAAGATTTATACCTTTATCTTCAAAATGGTTGTACCTTAGTTGATGATTTGTATTGATGTGGCCACCTCAATCTTTGAATACCCTCCTCACCATGCCCTCTACGCAATCATTTATAACCTCTATAGTGTTGTGCATGAGTTAAAGAGTCTCTTGGTCAAGGATCAGTAAGGGTAGTTTTAGGGAGTTTGTGTGTGGTTGATGGGGAAGCTTTAGTAGGGAATTTTGGTGATGGGGGTGGGGGATCATTAGGGGTGGCCAATGGTAGGGTAAGGAGGCTGATGGAGGGTTACGTTGTATAAAGTCAAAAAATGGTGATGGAAGGAGCAAATTATGATGGATAAATGATGAGGAAAAATTATGCGTAAGGGAGCTTGAGAGAAGAAGTAGGTTGTAGGTTTTCTCAAGAGCTTTGGCACGACACAATAGGGAGAGGAGAAGTGATTACAAAGAGGGCTGTGTTTAGAGAAAATATTATCAAAACAAGCAATGGAAAACATGGGGAAGAGGGGAGGTATGGAGCAAATGGTATAGGGTGATAATTTATAGGAGTAAGGTGTTGGATTAGAGGGCATCGGGTAATGATAAAGAAATTATAGCCCTAATTAGGTGATATGTTAGGGTAAATATCTAGGTGATAAATTAGGGTAAAATATCTAGGTAAAATTTATCAAGCTACCAAGTTGGATTTACTTGACAAACATATACCACATAAGACCCAACATAGGTTTAAGATTTTATACTCGTCCTCTTATATATTTTAACCTAATTAAATTTTATATCTAATAATTTATAATAATATTACACATATTAACAATATATTTATTACTATTTATCCTAAAATAATTATTACATCTAATACACATAATTATTGGTTATAATTAGAGTTTCTGGAAACAAGGTATTACACTCCACACTCTCTATTTTTTGTTGAGAACAAACTAACCATGATCACTCCCTCTTTCTTCTTCTTCTTCTTCTTCTTCTTCTTCCTCTACTTTTTTCGAAGTCGAGAAATCATCACCACCCCAAACACTACCACTAATCACCACCATTTGACTATGAAGCTGACCACTACAACCACCCCATCAACCTCCTCATTGTCGCTTACCATTACCACCCTAATCCCTCCCTCCCTCCTTCCATCACACTTTTTTTCTTTTTCCATTTAGGCACACAACTATGTGCTTCTCACACACCCCAAACGTTCCCTCTCTTAGAAGTTAGGTGCAAATCTATACACCCTCGTATGCCTCAACCATGCACTTTCATGCATGGTTCCGCACACCTTATTCCTACCCATGCACTTTGTGCACGGCTATGCAAATTTCCCATGCCCGTCCATGCACCTTCCCAACCCTTGAACCATGCATGCCACAGTCATGCCCTTCCTCAGGCATAATCGTGCCCCCTTTTAAGCACACTCATGATCCACTAAAACACCACCCTAACACCACCATAACTTCCACCACATTTCCATGCAACCCGAGATTTCTACCTATTTTATTTGTTTTCATTTACCCCCTCTTTTACCTTAAATTTTCATTTGATTAGTATTATTAAATTATAATTATGAAATATCCTTTTTCTTTCATAGGTAATATTCTGGTGATCTTGGAGGAGGCAGTTTAAAATTTTGTGCTTAGAGCCTGTTGTCCTTATTGGTAAGGATACATGTCATAGTTAGGCTTGTATGTATACTATGTGTTTTTATGTATCTTTTTTATAATGTTACATGGATAATATTGATTGATCTTTCCATGATATGATACCTTAAAAAGGGAAAAATGTGAAAGTATGCATTTGATGTATATTGTTTTAAGGGTGTTATCTAATATTTCATAAGTAATGGGATAAAATGACGGGTTGAGTAAAATACATGTTACCTAATATTATGTTTTGAGGTTTTGATAAAAAAAAAAGGATATTTATCAAGGATAAAACTAAAATTTTGGTGATTTTGGAGGAGAAATGGAATAATAGTGTGGTAAGAATTATACTCAGAATATTCTGGTAATTATGGACCTATTACTTGTGGCTAGCTTGATAATTAGGTGGTTGTGTTTACGTGCCTATCAAATTTCTAACATGCATATTTGTACGAGTATTGTAATATGACCTTGTATGATCAACAATAAATAAGATATTAATCATTTAAAGTGAAAAATCATGTATGTTGGTCTAAGGTGTTATATGGGTCCATTCTACTAGATGATAATAGTGTCTTAGGTGTGTTTTTCCCTAAGAGGTGCATCAATTTGTTCCATTAGATTAAGACTAGTGGTGATCTATAGAATGAGAATATTAATTGAGATAAGTAACTAATGGATAAGACATTAATTATTTAAAGTGGAAGATTATGTGAGTTAGGACCAAGGTGTTGGGTTCGTTCTATTGGATGATAATAGTGGCTCGAGTGTGTTGTTCTTGAGATGTACTTCAGACCGTTCTATCAGTCTAAAAATAGTAGATTAGGTTCATTTTCTCTCAAAGAGGTGTAGGGATCATTCCATTGGATGATAATAGTAGATCAGATTTGTTATTATTTAGAGGTGCTACAAACTGTTCCACCATTTCAAGAAGAGTAAGGTCCTTGAACTCAATGTAAATAAAAACATAGATCATGTTATATATAATAATTAGTAATTCTCTTGTATCATTATATTTATCTCATGTATATGCTTATTTTTCTTTATTTCCCTTACTCAACTGTATTGTTACCTTACTCAGTACGTAGCTTACTGATTATCTATTTCATGGGTGATGCTCATTTCTATGAGCAGATGACCCTAATGTCTATTTTGTATACAACGAGGACCCACTAGATGATTTTACAACTTATAATGCTTTATGTGGGTTAGTGTGATTTTTTGTATTAGGGTATATATTCAAGTTATCTGGATGATATTTTGCCCATAAACCTTTTTAGACTCTTAGATCTCTGGTATCCCTTTTTGTATTTTGGATATTATACTCAGAGTTAATCTCTAACTTGTATTCACATTTATGAAATTTCTCTTTTTCCTATCTATCATGTTTTACATTCTAACTATTTTGCCCTTTAATTAACATAAGGATGGTTTGGTAAGTTAGGTTTGTTTCAATTATAGTTGTAACACCTATTTATTTTGGTAATATAATTTCGTTGTAAAATAAAATATTTTAGTAGTAAATTTTAGGGTACCACATCTATGGGGAGCCATGTAATGATGATATCTAGTGTTTTTCTAGGTCCCTCTTAACAACCCCATTTTAGATCTTTGCTGCCATGCATAGTTTCCCTCTTAAGCCATTCTTCAAGCTCTTTTTTAGCCTCATCTTCATTATCTTTGTTCCTAAATATGTTGTGTTGTATTCCCTCTACTCTTTCTCTAGCATGTCTAATATTAGAAAGTACTTTAGTAATTTCTTTCCTACTCCAATTAGATAAAGTCGAGGAACATATAATATCACTAATTCCATTTTATTTAAGACACCACTCTTTGATTTCTAAATGTTTCCTACTTCCCTTCATCACATCACCATAAGCTTTAAGTTCTATGAATAAGTGGTCAAACTTTGCCATATCTATATGGCTTACCACAACTTTCAAAAAAAGTACACTACATCTCAGATTGCATGACACTTGATCTAGTAGTTCTTCCACTTGATAATTTTCATTGGTGTTGTTTGCCAAGTATGCAAATAACCTTTAAAACCAAGATCTTGAAGGTATCTCACACACTTCCCATGCTTCTATAAGTTTTATTATTCTATTACCACAACTACTATCTCAAATATTCTTCCTTAAACTATCTGTTATTTCTTTAAAGCCTCTCATGACACACTAAGGCATATTGCCATCTCTAAGAAGGTATTTCAATAACCTCTAAGATTCCTTTCGTTTTCGTTGATTGAGGTTCCCATAAAATCCTATGAATCTCCACGTAATATTGAAACCTTTCACTCTGACATCAATATGAGACCAAGAGAAAGATGTTATCCCTATGTCCCCTTTATTGCTCCAAAGAATAGTGAATCCACTTGACTTATCTTTGTAATCTACCTCTAAATAACTAATGAATATGATATTCCACATAACATACTTTATCCTGATCCTTTATTATAGTGTCTCATATAGGAACACTATGTAGGGATGCTTTTTCTTCTTAATGTTGTGAAGTACCTAACCCATGCCTTTCAAAAATAGTGACATATCTGGATGCCTTGACTTGTAGTCTTCTTTTCCTACACATTAGAAGTATCCCTAGTCTTCATATCAAGTGAAGAAAAATGTTTCATGCCCAACAAAATTTCCTCCATGGCCTTCCTCTTCCCCAATTTGGTAACCCTTTACCTTAACAATCCTATGCTAAAATAAGATCTATCCTCCTTCACCTTTCCAATGCTCTCACTCTATTATACTCTTACGCTAATCTATTGGTGTGGTTCAACTTATCCTCTCTAGCCTTTCAAGTTGCCATGTCATCCACCAATTCCCTATTTTCCACCCCTTTAACTACCTAGGTTGTCATACTTCATCCTCTTTAATTGTTTCTTTTGTTCTCCATTAGTACTAAATTCTCATATATAATCTTATCACCAAATTTCCTCGTTCTTATTTTCTTTTCTTACCATTTCCATGTATGCTACCCATTCTAACCTTTTTTAATGATGTTATTTCTCTCTCCTCCCATTTTCTAGAACTTCTGTGGATATATAAGATTGCATCCTTTGAATCCTCATTTCTTTGACCATCGAAACCATTCTTAAGCTCCATCCTAGTCTTCAACTTGGAAGTACTATGCCTTAAGAAGAATCTTATGTAACCTATATCTCCTCCCCCTAGATGCACCACCCTCATCCATGGATCATGTGGCTTCTCCAACTCTAATAACTTTAGGTTTTGGACAACCAAGACACATTTTGGCCAATATTTCCACATGAATAGTAATAACATAGGAGCTCTTTAATCATATAAGGATATCTGTCTCACCATAATGGAAACATACGCCAAGATATAAGCATAATAGAAAGTCACATAAGGACATATGGGCTAAAAGGAACAATTAAGGAAAGTCACATAAGCCATAGGCATATAGACATGAACTCTAAGACCCAAGCTTGGACATTCATTCCTATCACCAATAAACATAACCTATAGGGCAAAAATAATAACAAGAAGGCAAAAAATGTAAAAGCATATAGGGAGTCTAGCATCCTATCACAGAAGGAGAACAACAAAGGGTATACATAATAATCATAAGAGCATCCCATTCTACTACAAATGAGAATCTATGCAAAGGGTTTGCATAATGACTCTAATTTGTGCCTAGCATGTAATTATAAATGCCATTGTACTTTAGACGTCCCCACCTACTACCAATAGATTGTAACCAATTTAGTCTTGTTAAAGGTATCGTAATCCTATATCCCTATAGATTTTGAAGGTAATATAGAGTAGAAAAGGCACCAAGCTACTATAAAACTAGTAGCCCTTAGTATTTAAAAAAAATGTGAAATGAAGGTCTAGAGGAATATGTTTTTAAATGTCAACATAGAACGTGTTCCATAAAGGGGAGATCAGAGAGCACATGATTCACATAAGCATTGAAGGTTAACACAAATCTATAGAGATGATTAGAGATTATTCAATTAATGAAAACCCAATGATCCTGAAGATGACCATAGATCAAAAGATCCCTAAAACTTTTAGGGAAACCAAAAATCAAAGGTTAGAGGTGTAACATCCCTATTTTTACTACTTAAAAATTTTATTTTTCAAAATCATTAGTTCCCAAATTAATCGATGTTACCACCACACTTAGGATAAGTCTGATTCCCTCAAATTTCTTATGTCAAGTGCTAAGACTCAAAACAAAACACAAACAAAATAAAGAAAAGGAAATGACAGACAATACATAAATATGAATTATGGATAATATTATCCATAAAAAAAAAATCAAAATACACCAAGGGGCACAAGAGTCTAAAGGCAACCAATTACGTTAAAATAGGTATCCCAAGGTATAACACCAACTTACCCTAACTCTTAGACCTGAATTCCCATTTTGAGAATAGAAGATTTTGCTAAGGGCTCCACTCATCCTTACCTCTATTATATACCTCAATCCACTCCATGCCCTTCACATAGTCATCTACAAATGTAATATCAGTACAAATTCCTCGTACTATGTAAATCATAATACCTTACATGAGGCAACATACCCACATCACACATAATCACACAATAATCCTACAAGAATTCTTAAAGAACAAAGTATATGTCATAACAACATATGATAATTATGGGATACTGTATACAACATCAATGTCTCATGCTCAATAGTAAATCATACTCGATCACTTCACATCATCTCAAAATATATAATAGCCATATTTGACTAATAAAAAAAAATCCTAATGTCAAGGTAGGGAACTAAGGCAACTACCAAACCCACCAAATCTAAATTAATTCCGTCTTACATTATTCCATAATAGTTACTTCTATTTTTTTAATTACATGAGGGGGATATAACCAACCTTGGATACTAACGTACACCCAATCATACTAGCACCCAAAGATGATACAATTACCTTACCATAGAACTTAAGAACCCAACAATATGCCTGGTCATATTCACACATAAAGGAAACACAATATCCTCCAACCTCGGTCACCTAATATTTGAGAATTGATACCCCCTATAGGGCATGTAGGTCACCTATAGAGTATACTAAGGTCTTATTGTGCTATAGTGGCACACCAAAGAACCAACATCAATTAGGGATACACCTCATATCTAGGGTAGCTAATCCTAGAGAGCAGTCATTCCTAACTTTAGGTCTTTCACTTTAAATATTAATATTTTGCAAGGTGTTCACAAATGTCATATACTTCACAATAGGTCCTATTTTCATACTTCACCACACTACAAAATAAATGATTTGTGCCAACAGGGCCTTATCTGTGGGTAAAAGCTATTTTTCTGTTGGTAAAAGTTTTTACCAACAGATATTTTTTTGTGACAAAACTGTGGGTAAAAACTCTGTGCTTAAAAGTTTTACCCACAGATATGTGTCATCTGTTGGGAATAATTGATAATGCCCACAGATATTTATCTGTTAGTAAAACTTATGCCCACACTTATATCTGTGAGTAAAAGTATTAACCACAAAATAATATCTGTGACTAAAAGTATTACCCACAAAACAATATCTGTAACTAAAACTATTACCCACAAAATAATATCTGTGACTAACAGTATTAGGCACAAAATTATATCTGTGATAAAAAGAAATAACCACACAATTATATCTGTGTGTAAAAGTATTAAACACAATATTATATCTGTAACTAAAACTTATTACCAACATATATATATTGTTGGATATACATATTAACCCTGTATGTGTGTGTTTGTGTGTGTGTGTGTATATATATATATGTATAGTTAAAACCTGTATCGGCCAAAACGTACAAAATATCAAATATCCAATATCCACCTGTAGTAACAATTTATGCTTATATATATATATAATTAACTACACCATATATAATTATCATTGTGTAGTACAAAATAATTAGTTGCTTAGCTCCCAAAGGCATAACAGTCCTTTAAGTACAATACTATATAAACGACTTATAGCATAAGCTATTATACAAAAACATCTTCATACATTGATATACAAAATCATCGGCTATTATACAAAAGCATCTTCATATGCTGATATACAAAATCATCGACCATCTTCGTAAGCTTACGAGCAAAAGCACCGATATACAAAATCATCGACCATCTTCGTAAGCTTACGAGCAAAAGCACCGGGCATCTTCATTAGCTAACATATATACAAAAACATCGGGCATCTTCATAATTTGATATACAAAAATATCGATCATATTCGTAAGCTAACGAACAAAAGCATCAACTGTCTTCATAAGCCGACTCACAAAAGCGTTTTTATAAAAACGCATCAAACATCATCTTCTTCATTTTCCTCTTCAGTGTCATCCGTTTCATTCTCATCATCCTCCATTTGATAATAATTGTCAACATGTTTTCCCTAAAAATATATATACAATTAACTTAATCATATTAATCTAAATTCATATCAAAAAGCTAGATGATGAGAGTTTGTACTCTTTAATTGAGTATATACATATCCAAAGTTTTTTTTTTGTTTGGGTTTTTGCAGAAGATTGGTACGGAAACTATCTTCTAGGTTTGGATTGTATAATTTATTTAATATTTAACTATTTATAATAATTTACTAGGATTCCTCGTCTAATAAATATTTTGAAAACCTATAACGAGACATAAACTTAGAACTTTTCAATAGGTCGGCTAAGATAGGTTAACAAGAGTAAGGACAGTGATTAAATAAAGACATTAATCGGAGAAAGAGCGTTGGCTAGACAACTAATATAGGTAATAGTTTTATAATTTTTATTTTATTTTTCTCTCTTTATTTTGGTAGATTTGGTCTATTTTTATTAAAATATATATAATATATACGTGCGAGTGTGCGTGTGCGTATAAATATTTTTATCATTTTCTTTTGCACCTACTTTCTAAATTTTTTAAAAATATCATAGGAAATCAATTAGCATACAAAACTTTTTCAATCGGAGTCGAAGTGGCACATTAGCTGAGATTGAAAAAGAAGAGACGCACATACCATAGTTACCCAATCTAATCACTATATGACTAGAGACTCTTATTGATGTGCTTCTAATTTAAAAAATTATTATATGTTTCATGATATTTATAATTATGTTGTTCCATTGTTTTTTATGGTATTTTATTGTATAATTAATTATACCATTAAACTAATAATTTCCCATTTTTAG
The DNA here is from genome assembly GCA_039764185.1 of Tamarix austromongolica. Classification (NCBI taxonomy): domain Eukaryota; kingdom Viridiplantae; phylum Streptophyta; class Magnoliopsida; order Caryophyllales; family Tamaricaceae; genus Tamarix; species Tamarix austromongolica. The sequence goes on from CM077808.1 coordinate 25,813,210, forward strand.
CATTGATGTTTGACCATTATTACCATTAAAGTTTCACTACTATTACTATTAATATTTTTCCATTATTAATATTGATGTTTTACATTATTACAATTGTTTCACCATCATTACTATAGTTGTTTCCCATTTGCTAATAATTATATAGTTATATTTAACCAAAGTTAGTTGTAATATTTTACCATGATTATCCTTATATTTTAATATAGTTGTCTTTATATTTCACCAAAATTACCTTCTTGTTTTAGTTTAGTTGTTATTATATTTGACCAAATTTAGTTGTGGTGTTTTTTGGAAAAAAAAAAAAAAACTAGTTTGTGATATTTTTCCATAGTTGCATACAACGGTCATCTTCATCTATCACTTGCATTCTATTCATGTTTTACAACAGTCATCTCCATTTATCACTTGTATTGTATTCATGTTTTACAACTCAATTTAATTGATTTCAGAATCTATTCCCAAAAATTAGGGTTTTAAAGTCCAAAATACAAATCCGAATCATTCAAACCAATTAATCCAAATTGAACGTGTTAAAATACAATTAAGGTCATTTTAAATAATTCTATAAAATCAATTTTAGAATAAACTATACAAATGATAATTTACATAATATTATTTGAAAGTTAGGGTTTTAGGACAAAAAATACAACTCAGACAAATTTTATTAACTTATTTAAATTAAATGTTTTGAAATGTAATATGGCCTATTTTATAACATATTATATACTCAATAGATTAAAAAAAATAGAAAGAATACCCAATTTAACATAATAAGCGTTTTTGAGCCCGTACTATAAATTCGGTCAAATCTTGCCAAAATATTTAAATTGACGGTTCCGAAATAAAATTAAACATATTCTATTACAAAATGTATAATCAATTTAATAAAATAACTCAATTATACAATTCAATTTAAATCCGCAAGGATTTGACCTAAAAATCAAATTCTGAATAATTTCACACATTTTTCTTAAATTGACAATTCCAATACGAAATTAAGTATATTTTAAAGTATAATGTATAATTAAATTATCCCAAATAGCTTAATCGACCGAATACAACATATCCGGACATAACCGGGTCAATAATCACAAATTCCAGAAATCAACATATATCACATAATTAGCATATCCAATTCAATCATACAATACATATATACAACTAATTTAGCTTAATTAAAGCACATTGTTTCATAATTAATCAAAACAAAAAATTAGGGTTTCGGGAAATTATACCAAACGAAATAAGCCAAATCAATGCAGGTAAAGGGCGGCGGAGCTTCGTTGGTGGGAGAGGAGCAGTCGCCGGTGGCCTACAGACGGTGGAGATGTCCGGCCGGTGGCGCGCCGTTGCAGCCTTCTTGCCCTGCTGCTGCGCCGCTGCTGCCCTTCCACTGCTGCTGTTCCGCTGCTGCTGCTCCCCTGATGCAGCCGTGTGCGACGACCGGGAGATGTGGCGGCACGGTCGAGCGGCGGCGAGTTGGTGTGGACGGTCGCTCGGCAACGAACCACAGGAAGGCAGAGGCGTCGAGACTGAGACAGAAGAATGGGTAATGTTGTCGAGAAACAAACGGGAAAGGGAATAAGGGGCGGGGTTTTTTGGGGCATTTCACGGGGAGCAGCGGGAAAGGGAATAAGGGGCGGGAGCAGAGATTTTGTTTTGTTTTTTTTTTTCAATTATTTAAAAGAATTTATGCCAAAACTATAATTTTAAATATATTAAATTTAATCGAAATTAATATTTTATAATGTATTATTAAGATAATATTAATCATAATTTATAATAAAATAATAATTATTATTAAAAAATAATTAATAATGGGAAATAAATACAAATATGAATAATATAAATATTAATCATAATTTCCAACAATTAGTAATAATATTTTTTTTAAAAATAATAATAATAATAATAATAATGTCCTAAAATAATTATTCTTAGTAATTATTAATAAAGAATTATATTAATAAGAATAATATGAATCATAATTAAATAAATTAATAATAGTATCTAATATGAATAATTATTAATAATGTGAATGATTATTAATTGATAATATTTATTATTTTTAAGATAATATATATTTGAATGATAATTGGTAGTATTTAATAATAAATTAATTTAATAGTAAATGGTAGTAGATATAATATATATTATTTCATTATAATTGTTAAAAGACACCATTATCAACAATATTAATATTAAAAATTAGAAATAAAATAATATTTAATAATAGTATATGTAAACTATTATTTCTAATAATGACTAATGACTTATTTATTATTATTATTATTATTATTATTATTATTATTATTATTATTATTATTAAAAAGACTAGAATTAATCATTATTAAAATTATATAAAAATAAATATTATTGTTGAATTTCATAAATACTAATACCAACAGATGTAAAAGTGGGTATTAGTTCTGTTGGTATAATACTACTAATAACCACAGATATAAGTGATGGTAAAAGATCTGTTGGCATAACATATTAATACCAACAGATAAAAAAATTCTGTGGGAAAAACTACATTATTGCCTATAGAAAATTATCTGTTGGTATTAGTTACTTTTACCAACAGAAAAAGTATCTGTGCCTAAGTTTCTGTTGGCAAAAGTCAATTATTTTGTAGTGCCATTTCCTCTTTTATTTTTAATTATTAAGGTTCAATTATTAAGGTAAACCTTAAGGTCATCGATTTAGGTCAAGCTAAAGTAAACACTAAGGCCAACTTATTCAAAGTTTAAGGCCATCCTAATGTCTAATTATTCACAAAAGATGCATTAGGTAAAAAATTACCAAATTGCCCTCCAAACCCTAATTTGATCATTTTATCTAGTTTCATACCAAACATCATTATCACAAGAAATTTGTCATGAAAAGGATAAAAAATAATAATTCACAATATTTTAGCATATAGGTAACCTTTATGCACTACAAAATAATTCATTTATATCAACAGGGCATTATTTGTTGGCAAAAGCCATTTTTCTATTGGCAAAAGTTTTAGCAACAGATATTTTTTTGTGACAAAACTGTGGGTAAAAACTCTGTGCTTAAAAGTTTTGCCCACAGATAAATATGATCTGTTAGGAATAATGGATAATACCCACATATATTTATTTGTTGGTAAAACTTTTACCCACAATTATATCTGTAAGTAAAAGTATTAACCACAAAACGATATTTGTGACTAAAACTATTGTCCACAAAAAGATATCTGTGACTAAAAGTATTAACCATAAAACGATATCTGTGACTAAAACTATTGTCCACAAAACGATATATGTGACTAAAAGTATTATCCACACAATCATATATATTGCTAAGACTATTGCCAACAAATATATATTATTAGTTATACATATTTTAACCTATATATATATATATATCCGTAAAACGATAATGATGTCCATAATACCTATTGTTGTAATATTTACCTGTAATAACACCTTATCCTTATATACAATTAAGTACACCATACATAATCATCAGCGTTTAGTTTATTTGTCAAAGTGATAATATAGTCTTGTAGGTACAATACTATAAATATAACTTGTAACATACATTGACATATAAGACATCTCATTAAAACATCAAACACCATCCTCTTCATTCTCATCCTGTTTAGCACCTCCAATGACTTCAACGCCTTCAACATTCTCTTTGATAATCATCAAGATTTATTCCATAAGAAAATAATGCACATAATTTATCAGCTCACAATAACATAATGCACAAATAATCTTCATGAAAATTTTCAGTTGGTACATATTTGATTCAATAGTACCATTAACGAAAGAAATATCAGTCTAATAATCAAGTTAAAAAAGAATATCACTTTGTATATATATTTACAAAATTATATTCATAATGCAATCCATTTAAGACAAAGCCTAAGCTATAAAGATTGGATGCATGGACATGGAGACCAAAGCAAACATGGAAAGGCCATTTCACAGGAGATGGAAAACTGAAATATTAGGGAGAAGGTAAATAAAAGAATATATATCATGGTAAAAAAGGTCAAATGACTCAAAACACTTCCCATCTATTAAACAGAGAGCCATACAATAAAGCTGCGGTTACTGTCGTGATTACGGTTGTAGTTGCGGTGTCGCTGTATCGGGGTGTCACGAATGATATTTTATATGTCGCGGTTATCGCGGCACAATTTTTTAATTATTTTACACAACAAATATTGGCAAATATCGGTAAATATTGACCAATATCGGCTAATATTGGCCAATAAGTAAAATATCGGCCGATATCCGAAATTTCACTGATATCGCGGTGATATATATTTGATTTTCTAAAACGGCCATATTTTCATAATTTCATGTCACGGCTGACCCAAAAACCATTAAATTGCGGCCAATACACAATTGCAGTACCGATATTTCGTTGTATGGAGAGAGTAGTTGGTAAAAAAACAAAAAAAAAACAAAAACTAAATGAGATATAAATCATGCTATCATGTATCATACCAAATGTCACAGTTTAATTTAATACACGTGGCAATGAAAGAAAGATTGATAGGAAAAAATTGATTGGGTGGTGTATATATCAAAGCACCCCCCTCCAAAAAACATATCACACACACACATGCAAACACATTTCAGACCTTTACTATAAACATTATGTAACTCACCTTTCCAACAAGAATCATCTTCTGAGAGTTCTTTTTAGTAACAATTTCACTTTGTATGAAGTCTTTTGCTTGTGGCCTACATTTGAAGTTTATTACATTTACCTATAAATTTAAAAATTCATGAAAATCATTTTTGTAACACTGCTCCTGAATATAAAAACTAGAGAAAGGGAGTCACAACAAAAGAAATAAGATATCTGCATGTAGAAGTGTGATATTTTTCTATTTAATTCTAACCAAAAGTGGTCTTGGTTATAATTAAACCAAACAAAGCCTAATTTTCCCCCACCCAAAATGGTTAAGTACCATCTTCAATCAACCTTTACTATGTCTGATTTTATTTGAGTGTAAGTTATCCCATATAATTATAAGTTATTATAAGCTTTAAACATAAAAATTGTTAACCTCTAAAGTCAACTTGTAAGAAGGGGCTTCCATAAGTATAAGTGGGGATTACAAGGCATCAAAAGTGGTCATGATTCTACATAATGGCAGGCTAGAAACTTTCCTTTTCCCTTTTTTTTCTTGTAGATATTCTACATGTTGTAATGGCACTGTAGGATGCAAAAAGGGTGGAAGTGATGGTGGCTTGTGTAAGGTGGAAAAGGTGGTAGGGGGAGGTATTTTTGTAAGCTAGACATGGTAGTGTGGACGTGCATTTTGTCCTACAAAAGTCTTAAAGGTGGGGTCCAGGGGGAGGAAAAAAGGTGGTTGAATATTGTCTGCAAAGTGGCTTGAATGATGACATCAAAAGTGTCTTCATAATTGGCTAAAAATATGGATGCAAGTTTAGAGTGGCTTAGGGGGGAGTTTGCATAGCTCTTGCATGGTTGTTTTCTTAAATAAAAAGGTGGTAGATTTGTGTTGCGTTTGTTTACATATAGTGAGCACAAAATAAAAAAAAAGAATGGGGTTAGGAAGGGAGAGTTGATGGGAGAATAGTTCATTGGAAACCTTCCCAAATTAGAATAATTTTGGGGTCATCTAATTTTGTAGAAGAGCTAGAAGAGGCTTGGAACCATCTTGGATAATATAATCATGGCTAGAAAATATACAAATATGGGTGAATAACTGCTCCCTTTTCATCTAAATTTATAATTCTCATTTAAGTAAAGGGTAGAATAGTTTTTTGTCCTTACTTTTCCTCTATATCCATCCCCCTCCCCAATGTTGTTACTTTCCATTAACTTTTTCGTGATCAAAATGATATTATCAAATAAATCATGATTATGTTTTGAGTACTATAAAATAGATTACAAAATAAATAAATAAAAAGCATATACATGAATGATCTTGTATAAAAGTACAAAATGACCACCATTGACACTAAAGTAACAAGCTTACTAGCATGTAATAAAAAGAGGCACGTATATTGGGCCCTTAGAAAAATATACATGTTCAATGGTAATAGAACCACAAGTAATTGGGTAGTTAGGAAAACTCCAACAATTACTAACATTTTATTATTAATGTTGACAAAAGACATCTAAAGTCCAATAATAAGGCATACAAAAGGGCTAAATGCACAAGGCAACTCAATGATAAAATTAAAAGAAAAATTTAGTGAAGATCACTAAAAGACAAGGAAAAGCTAACACCTCAATTCATTACTAGAGCTACATGAGGAGCACCGAACAACAAAGAACAAGCAACACAAATATTCAACCATAAAAAAATTTAGAAAAAATATTCAACCATATACAATTTCAGACCTAACACAAAAATTTTAGTTGAAATATTCAACAATCCAAAAGGTTAATGCTATATTATATGTCCCACACGCTATACATTTATGACCTTCCATTGATACTCCAAGAAGAACCCTAAAATCTTCAAGATTCCTTGTAAGATAAAATTAAGTTCTATCAAAATGGCATTCTTACAAGGAATCCTAAATATTTGAGGGTACTTCTTGGAGTTTGATACCTTTGAGTTGGTGCCAAAATATTGAATGGTGAATATGAAGATTCTTTTTTCTAGATTTTGCAATTTGATTACCTCACCTCTCAATACTAGCATCTAATACATCATAGCATTTCTCAAAGAATGCATATGTATCAAATGTTCTATTACACTTGTTTCTTTTTCTCACCTAAACATTTACATTGCTTGAAGTGACATTATATACATTTAAAGTTGAAAAATCAAGAATAGGATGAGAATTGTTGTCGATGTCAAATGAAGTAAACCCTTTAATTTCAACTTTGATTTAAAAATCATCTAATGTATGTCATTAATTAATCCTTTGAGCTACCTAAATTTCAATGATGTCATGCATCACACCTTCTCCTTGCTTTATTTTTTACCACTATTTAAGCATCATGTCTTAATGCTTTATCTTTCATATAAGGCTCAATCATTTTTTGGATACAAGATAATGGACTTGTTTCTCCAATCAACAACTATGGGATGAACCTCAAACCAAAATAAATTAATTTGAATAATATTAAACAAAACTAACTAAATGAACCAAAATTGATAAATAGGTTTGAAGCAATGTAATCATTATAGTAGACAAATTCTAATACACACCTTGATAAACTTATCCCATACTCCATCCTCAACTACTCATTTATATTAAATTCCATTCTACACAAAATCACTATTCGATACATTTTCATTAACAACATAGATCGGTGTAACCAAAATAAATTATTTCTAAGAATCCAATTCTGGTTAATTTCACAGAAAGTTTTCAAATTGATACTTCTAACATGAAATTAGATACATTTTAAAGCATAATGTAAATTCAATTTATCTAAAATACCTTAATCGGATAAAACCGACAAATCCGGATATAGCCGGGTCACAAATCCAATTTTCACAAATCAACCATAACGAATACAATTAACCATTCCAAATCACTCATACAACACACACACACACACACACACACACTCACACACACACACACACACACACACACACACACACACACACACACACACACACATATATATATATATACTTAAACAACTAAATTATCTTATCATTAGCTAATTCATTTAAAATTAATCAAAACAGAAGTTAGGGTTTGAGTATTTATATCAAACAAATTGCTGCGAAATTGGAGGGAGTGAGGAGTGCTGGAGCGTTGTCGGTGGTCAAGGACCACTAGCAGATGACTAGCGGCGCTAGAGGCGGATGGGGGGGGGGGGTGGCACACTGCGGCTGCCCTCGTGTGTTGTTGATGGCTGCTACTGCTGCTCGCTGCTGCTCCGCGGGAGGAGGACGACGACGAGCTACAACAGTTGTGGTGGTTTTCTCGAGTGGGGGTGGCTGGTATGGTGGTGTAGCCTGGGTTCAAGGTGCAGAGCAGGAGGAGTACAAGGTCGGGGGTCAGTGGTCGAGGGACGGGGGTGGGGGGGCTGAAAATTAGAAACATATAAGGGCGAGGGTAGCAGGCGTGCGGGAGTGAATTTTTTTTTTTTGAATTTATAAGAAATTGAGGGATTTAAGTATTTTTTTATTATATTTTATTTTTTGGGATTTTAGAGATTTGAAAAAAAAAATATTATAAAAAATATATATATGTATATATGGAATTTGAACATTTTTAGCGACCAATAAATTAATGATTAACGATCAAAAATTATATTAGTCGCAATAAATGATTTTACTAATTTAAAGAGATTTTATAATGAAAAATAATTTATTTTTGCTAATGAAATATAACTCCATAACAAAGTCGTAATCACACAACGAAATTATAATAGGAAACAAATTTAAAATATTAAAATAAAAACACACAATGAAAATGGAAATATATTTTAAATACAAATCATATAGCTTTTGGAAAAAGAAATAAAATATCAAAATAATAATTAAAAGAAATTGGAAAATATATAAATCAAAATCTAAGGAATTGTAAAAAATTTAAATAATTTTCGTAAATGGAAATATATTTTTAAATAGAAACGAAGATCATATGAATTTCATAAAAGTCATAATTGTGAATTAATTTTTCTAGAATAATCCACAACATTACTAATACCAACAGACATATGAGTGGGTATTAGTTTTGTGGGTACAATGTTACTAATACCCACAGATATAAAAGTAGGCAAAAGATCTGTTGGCATAACATACTATTACCAACAGATAAAAATTTTGTGTAGGGAAAACTATCTTCATTTCCCACAAAAAAATATCTGTTGGTATTAGTAACTTTTGCCAACAGAAAAAAAATCTGTGACTAAATTTCTGTTGGCACAAGTCATAAATTTTGTAGTGATGATACAATTGCCTATATTTTACACTTTTCATACATTTAATAAGTTGCACCCATAAACCTTAATCATGTGTTTCTAATGTGTAATACCCCAAATTAAGTAGTGTTATAAGGATTGATCTAGCTACTTATATCAACATAGTATACTATCCTTTTGGTTATTGCGTCCTACAAACTTTATAGTGAAGCATGTTAGTTGTGGAGCAATTTTTATGATAAGCAACCCTCTTGGAAAGTTTCAATTTTTTTTAAAAAAAAATTCTCTAGAAGAGTGTGTGTGAGGACAAAGTACACTGAAGGGACTCTTATTGATCTATAAGCGAATCCGATCAATCTGAAAGCACTTTAATGTATACCCTGCATAGTCCTACCAACTTAGGGTGTTACAAATAGTATTAGAGAAATACTATGAGCGTGAGCCAAACTTGGATGGTCCAGTCAACCATCTAGCGGGATGATTCTTAGGATAAACTATATTGAGATAGTTAGTGGTTGAGACCCAACAATGACGTTGCATTCTTTGAGTGGGGGTCAATGTAATACCCAAAATTGAATAGAGTTCTATAAGGGTTTATCTGGCTACTTATATCTACATGGTATACCATCCTTTTGGTGATTTCATCCTAAGAACTCTATAGTTAAGCGTGTTGGTCGTAGAGTAATTTTTAGGATGCGTGACCCTCCTAGATAGTTTTGAAAATTTTCTAAAAAGTTCTCTAGAAGCACGTGAGTAAGGCCAAAGTGTGTTGAAATGACTCGTATTAATCTGTGGGGTCAATCAATAAATCTGAAAGCACTTCAAGGTAGACCTCGCATAGTCGTATTGGTGGGGTCATATATATTAGCATATAAAACAACACAAAAATAAATAAAATATTAATCAGAACCCCTTGAGAAAATTTTTAGCCCAAACAAGGCACAAAAACAACCCACTAAACAAGGGAGGAGGCAATAGTGGAAGAATTTAAAGAAAGGGGTGAGCAACAATACCTTTGGCCATTATTGGGAGGGATTAGCCGACAAGGAGCACTAGTGCAATAAGGAGTATTTGGTGGAGAATGGTGCATCAAGGTAGAGGAGTTGAATAGATTTGGCCAAAGGAGAAGGGAGGTGTTCGATGCTCTTTAACGAAGGAGGGGTGGGAGCTTCGATAGGCTTGGCCATTGGATTGGGGTGTCTTTAGTAAGGGCTACCAATGATGAGGGTGAGGGAGTGGATAAAGTGGCTGAAGGTAGGGGAGAAGGAGTGGTGGTGGTGTGTGTTTTACATAAAAATGGTGAAAATGAAAGCTCAACAATATAGGTAGAAGGGGTTTTCTTGTTTAAGGGAGATCAGGAGGAAGGATATGAAGTGCAAGCTTTGTTTGGCATTAAAAAATGACAAAAAAATGGAAGGATGGATGGTTTAAAAGGATGATTGAATGAAGGTAATAGTCGAGCAAGACATGGGAGAGGGAAACATGGGTGTTGACCTCAAAGGTCAAACGATGTCATTATACTTGTTTTGATGATAACAAACGAATCTTGATAACTAATGATTTTGCTTAAGTGTGCATGTGAAACAATTGACTTATCCACTTAGATAATTCTCCTAATATGAAAATGTTTAAGAGAAATCAAGTTTCTAAGTATAAGAAAACAATGCATGGAAAAGTAACTAAGAGTTGAAGGTTAAGGATAATATTTCTTATGTCTTAGGTTTCTTATAAAGAGTGAAGTTGAGCAAAATTCATATTTCAATTAAAACTCTTAGAAACACTTTGTTGAAAAATACTTGACTTGAATTGATTCCATAAACTCTTTAAAGGTATTTTCAAAAAAAAATTATTGGTTTCGGCCAAAATTGGTCTACTGGTCCTCAGTCTAATCGATTGGTTTATTTTAATCAAAGGCATTAATTGAGTTAAACTTAGACAGATCTATCGGTAGATAAAACTATTTGACTAGTCATCTCAAACCTATTAGCTATTTTGGAAATTGATTTACTAGTTTGACCAACCAATCTATGATTTTGATTCCAGGAGAAACCTGTTCATCTCTAGTTAAACACATTGGCTATTTTTGCTAAACTGATCGATTGGTTTTTGAAACCGATCGATTGGTTTGACTAACGAGTCCATGGGTTTCACTCTTGTAGAAACCCATTCATCTATATTTAAAAAAATTGATTGGTTTTGTCAAACTGATTGACTCGTTTGATGAAATTGATCAACTAGTTTGACCAACCGGTCTATGGGTTTTACTCTTGTAGAAATCTGATCTCCTCTATTTAAACACATCGACTGGCTTTGTCTAACTGATCAACTAGTTTGTTGAAACTGATCGACTAGTTTGACCAACCAGTGTATGAGTTTCACTCTTGTAGAAACCTGTTCATCTCTGTTTAAACACATTGATTGATTGATTTCACCAAATTATTCAACTGGTCTGACCAACCAGTTTATGGGTTTTATTCCTACCAAAACCCATTGGTCTCTATTTAAACATAGTCAATCAATTGGCCGATTTGAACAAATCAATAAACTGGTAAAATAAACCTTACCATACTATGTCATAATTCTCATATATTTTTAAGACCAATTTTGCACTATATATAATCAATCAACTAGTTAGAATAAACTGATTGATTGGTTTGCACAACAATAACTTCCACTTTTTATCTAAACATAAATAGTCTATTGGATTGAACTATCGATCGATTGGTCATACAACAAATCAAATGGTTCAGCCATACCAAACTTTCATAATTCTAAGATTTTATTAGAAAGTGATCTTTCCTCACTTCTCTTAGCTAGAATTGTTCCACAATTGTAATATCTCTCATTACATATAGCTAGATTACATATCATCCAAATTTCTAGACTTTTATATTTTGTATTCTTGGTGTGAATTATCTGTAATCACAACCTCATCACGAAATTCAGTTAAAGGAGTTAGTGAGTATTTACCTATCATTCTTGAGATATTCTTATAGATAGCTAGAGAATATAAATAGGTCAAGTTGTAAATCATCACTTAGAGGTTCATAACGATATTAAGGCTCCTAAACTGAGGGAAGAGTGGTCATCAATAAAAATATATCACTATTTTAAAATCCAAATGGAATAACATTTTGGTTGTGGATGTAAAGAGTAATTCACTCTTGAACAACTCTATATTGTGTGTTTTTTTGTTATTTACATTACATAAAACCCTATACACCCCCTCTAGGGTGTTTTTTAATTAGTATCTAAGCAAGGAAACCTCTCAAAAGATTCAATAATCTGAGGTGAAAAAGATCTAGAAGTGGAATGGATTCCATTGGTCTAAATGAAGGCATCTCTACTACTAAACCAACATTGATCAATGGAGAGAAGTATTCTTACTAGAAGAGCCGAATGATGTTGTTCATCAAATCACAAGACTATTGTGATCCCCAAAATTTTTAAAAGCCTATATTTTAATAAATAAATTTTATTTAGGATTAATTAGCCTTTAAATTTATTTTAATTATTTTATGGATATTTGAGCATATAAATTTTGATATAAATATTTAATAAATTAAAATAAATATTTTGTTATTTTATCATACTCTTATTATTTAAATAATTTTCCAAATCATTATTTTACTAAAATTATCCTTTTAAACCCTTATATTTTAATTATATTAAATTAAATTATTAAATAAATTTATTACCCAAAATTTTTCTATTTTATTATTTTATCAATTAAATTATTTTATTCAATTTCCCCTTTTCTTTTCCTTTTTCCCTTTTTCTTTCTCCTTTTTCTCTTTTCCTTCTTTCTCCTTTTCTTCCTTGGGCCACCAGTGGCCTGGCCTGCCCTTCGTCTCCCCCTCCTCCTCTGCGCGAGCCTGGCCACCTTATTCCTTCTCTTCCTTTCTTCCTCGACCGAGCCAGCCCGCGAGAATTTCCTTCGGCCGCCCGTCGCACGCACCTAGCCCCCTCCCCCGACTCTTCTTTCTTCTTCCTTTCCTTCTTCTTCCTCTATCACCGGCGAGAATCCCGACCCTCACCATCCCTACCTACAGCTCCTTCTCCCCCTGTTGACCTCCCCTATCTCCCTCCCTCTCCTTCTCGTCGTTTTCCTGCCATACCGACCCCACCATCACTCTCTCTCCCTCTCCCTGCCATTGCCACACCTTCCTCTCCCTCTCCCTGCAACTCCCATCCCCCTACCGCCTACCGCCACCCTCGAGCCTACCTATCCCCTCCCCTCCCTCCTTCTTCTCTTTCTCCTTCCCTTCCTGTCCCATTCGGCCATTTTTCTCAAACCTCACATGCTCCCCGACCCTCCTTTTCTCCCTTTCTTCTCCTCCCCTCTCTCCCCTGTTTTTGTTCTCCGCCCATCTCTACCACTTCCGCCGCCTCAAACACCACCTGCACCACCCTTTGCCACCCTCTACCTCACCCCTGAACCATCAAAGCCCCCATCGAGCCACCCCGCAACCCCATTCTTCCTCCTCTCTTCTTTTTCTCTTCTTTCCCTCCCTTCTCGGTAACCACCGTACGCAGCCTCGATCTGTCACCGTCCCGCCGTCTCTTCCACCACCTGAGCCACCAAATCAATCCTTGCAACCCCCTCTACCACCCCCAATCCTATCTTCCCTGAAAACACCACCCAAAGGCCTTCATTTTCCCTCCCCATTTTCCTTCCTCACCAGCCTCCATCTCGACTCTCTCCTCAGCCGCCCTTAGCCACCTTCAACCCATCCCCAACCACCACCTACACCCCCTATACACTTCTGCACCATTCCCTTACCCCAAGTCCTTCCCCATCATGTCTTTTTCTTAGCCCCAAACCTCTAACCCAAAAATGCCCATTCTTCCCTCTTTTCACCACCTTCGAGCCCCTCCTCCCCAATTCTTTGCATGCAGCTCATGCTGCATGAGCAACATGAGTTTCAACATTTCTTGATTTAGTTTTTTAATGATTTTTAATGTATAATAATATTTTAATTTAAGTATTTGATTAATTAATTGTTATAAAGCCTTATACTTTGATTTTATTGTTTCTAATGTAATAAGTCTTGATATTATTTTTAGGTATTGGTTTTGATAATCAAAGCTTGAACCTTTAACCAGAATACTGGTAAGGTTTGTTTTTGCGAGAATCGAGGTAACCATTAAACCTCACTTAAACGCATGGATAACGTATGTTAGCACATTAGGCATTTTTAATGTGTATTATGCTTGATATATATTGTTTAATATATTATATGTGGTTTCTTGTGTTGGTTGATAAAGGAAGCATGATAGGTATATGATATGTATGGAAATATTATTTAAGGTAAGAGTTTGGTTGTTAATAAAAATGTTAAGCATTATCCATGTTGTATTATGTTATTGTGATCCTTAATGCATGTTTATTATTTTGTGAGCCTTAGGGGATTTTAGTAATGTATTTTATACAAGAATATGGCCTAATATATATATGGGTGTTAATAAGTATTATATTAATTATAAGAGTTGTGGATGAGGTGTTAATATTAATATTTTATGTAGTAGTAATAATAATTTAATATAAGTGGTGTACTAAGGGGCAAAATGGTAACTTTAAATTAAAAAGGGTATTATGGTAATTTTGTAATTAAAGGGAAAAATAGTAATTTTGTAATTAAAGGGAAAAATAGTAATTTTGGAATAAAAGGGTAAAATGGTAATTTTGTAACTAAAGGGCAAAATGGTAATTTTATAATTAAAGGGTAAAATAGTAATTTTATAATAAAAGGAAAAAATGGTAATTTTGTAATAAGGGGTAAAATGGTAATTTTGTAATAAAAGGGTAAAATGGTAATTTTATAATAAAAGGGTAAAATGGTAATTTTATAGTTAAAGGGTAAAATGGTAATTTTGTAATTAAAGGGCAAAATGGTAATTTTGTGATTAAAACTGCAAAATGGTAATTTGGAAGTTAAAAGAGGTAAACTGGTAATTTCATAGTTAAGGATAAATGGTAATTTTATTAGTAAAAGGGTGTTATGGTAAATTTCGGAAGTGAAGGGGTAAAATGGTAAATTTGAAGGTAAAGGGGTAAAATGGTAATTTTGTAAATAAAAGGGGTAAAAGTGGAAATCGGAAAGGATTAACTTGACAATTATAATAATTGAGAAGGGTAAAATAATAATTTAAATAACTAAAGGGTGATTTGATAATTTAATAATGGAGAAGGGTAAAATGGTAAATATGATAAATGTGAGGGGCAATTTGGCAATATAACCAACTAAAGGGGTAATTTGGTAATTAGGATATTGAATAGAGGTAATTTGGTAATTTGACCAACTCAAGGGCAATTTATTAATTATAATAAAGGAAAAAGGTCAAAGTGGTAATCTAACCAACCAAATGGAAAATGTATAAAGTGTAACAATTATGAAGGGTGTTTAGTGGCCTAAAAAGTGTGGGAGATAGCTCAGTAACTTAAACTGAGTAAGGGTGTAGCTAAAGCTGAATGTGTACTATGTGTCCTATATGCCTTGTGGTCCCATATAATTATATGCCATGTTCTATATGCTATTATCCTAACTGTTTCATGTGTCCTCTTTTGGTATGTGATAATATAGATATGCTGTAAGTTATGATGTGATGTGATGTGGCCCTTTAGGACATGCATGCTAGGATAATTAATGTGGTAATGTGGGATGGAGGCATGAAAAAGAGAAATGGGAGAGAAAGATAACCAAGGGGAAGTAAGTTGGCTAATGTAGGTATGGGATGAACTAGGGTTTGCATGGAATGGTTAGAGTCCGCATGGGGGCAAACTTTACGTATAGAAAGTTGCCTCGGGGTGTGAGGAAGGTAATAAAAGTGTCATTTGGCTGTCTGGGGGCTTCGGGCGAAAAATAGTACGTGAGACAGTATAAGGGTGTGCAAGAGACTAGACTAGGGTTGGGAGGAAACCCTAATGTGAGAAGGTGGAAAGAAAAAGAAAATAATAAAGATAAACGAGAATGAGTGGGGCAAGAAGTGAGGGTTGGATCTAAGGGTCGTGATGTGTAAGGTGTTAAAATAGTCGGGATGTGTAAAGCAGAGAAGGATAGGCCACATAGGCCCAAATTAGGGTTTCTGGAGAAAACCCCAAGGTAAGGCGGTGAGTGGACTTTGAGGGTATAAAGTGTGGGCCTTGACCCACACACTAAGGAGTCGGTCTCCCGGTGTGAGAAAGTGGATTAAGGAAAGGATGTCGGGGTGAGTTAGGAGGGGCAGAAGTCTCAAGATATGGGACGGGCCCTCCTGGGAGGATAAGTGTGGATATAGTTAGCCATGCATATCGAGAGTGAAATACTTCCGAATAAGATACGAATAAGACACTAATCACTTAAAGAGGAAGATGTTGAGCTAGACCCAGACCGGTCCACTGGCGAATAATAGTGGCCAGGAGCCGGGGTGCCCTGGAGACCGGTCCACCGACGAATAATAGTGGTCAGGAGTGTTCTGCCCTATATGTATTTTCGGTCCATCGGCTATAATAGTGGGGGATTCCATGCTCAACAAACCAAACATAAAAACAATAAGACACGAGGAAGACACTAATTACTTACAGTGGAACACCTTGTGAGTCGGGGCCAGACCGGTCCACCGGCGAATAATAGTGGCCGGGAGCGTTTTGCCCTATAGACCGGTCCATCAGCGAATAATAGTGGTTAGGAGCGTTCTGCCCTGTACGTATTTTCGGTCCATCAGCTATAATAGTGGGGTTCGCGCACTCACATGGACATTTAAAATCCGAGATGATTGATAAATGATGGACTAATGGCCTTAAGGCCATAAAAGTATCGATTATTCATTATGGCCTGTTAATATTCGGTTGACTTGTTATGTATGCAAATGTACGAAAGTGAATGTTACGTATACACCGTTAATATCTAATTGACTCGTTGAATATGCGAATGTATCTGAACGTTATGTTTGTACCTGTCGTGATGTATGAATATAGTAGTGTATCATGTATTACATTGTGGACTTGTTTTTAAGTGTGTTTTTAAAGGGTTACTTAGTACCGTAGTACTGAAGGGTTCCATTCATAGGGCCCCTACCTATTCAATGGGCAGAACCCCTTGTAGGTTGTATTCGGTGTTATTCAAGTGGGTCTCGGGAAAAAGTGTAAGGTATTATGCGGTAAACCCTAGGGTTGTACTCTTTCACCTTTAAAATTTATGGTTTCAACGTATTTGTTGATTTGTAACCACCAGTGGTGTATTATACTCTCATAAAATGTTTTAATGCGCTACTCTGATTTAATCATTGGTTTGAGTTTCTTGTAATGTGTATTTTTACTCTTTTAGCCTTAGCACTTGGTACTGGACTGGTAGGAGTAAACCGGTCTGGTACTAGGTGTGGCGGTAATATCCCCAGAATTCAAGGTTTATTATTCTGCTTCCGCAACTTTTCTTTTAATTAATAAAATTTTTCAGTTGTGAATTTTAAGGGTGTTACAACTATAACATATGGTTGATAGTCACTAAAGGGCCAATCAAAATCATAGAGGTGGTTAATGGTGAACTTGTGGAAAAGATAAAGGATAAGCTCATGGATGTAGAAAAGAGTAGGCTAACTCTCAACAATAAAGCCATCATCATTCTGTAATGTGGACTTGGTGAAAGAGTGTACTAGTGTATTCAATCATGCTCAACTGTAAAAGAAATATGGGATAAGATCATCCTCATCCATGAAGGGACAAAGAAGGTGAAGGATCAAAGAATAACCCTTCATACTAGAGAGTATGAGTTCTTTAGCATGAAGTATGGTAAAAGCATCAATGACCTAAGCTATCGCTTCACCTCCATTGTCAACAATATTAATGCCTTGGGGAAAGAAATCACAAAAGAATGGCACATAAGAAAGATCTTGCAAGCTCTTACAAAAGAATCGAGCCCCAAAGTGATTGTGATTGGAAAACCAAAGATTTAAGCAAAATGACAATTAAAGAGCTCTTTGGTAATCTTATGGTCCATCAATCAAAAATGGAAGATGGATTAGAAGAAAGAAAGAAGATGCCCCTAGCACTAAAAGCATCAACTTCCTCTAGATAATAAGAAGTAGCTAAAGATATGAGTGAAAAGGTAGATGATGAAGGAAAAGAAGAACCTCCCATGAATGACGAATAAGTGGCCTTCATAACTACTCAATTTAAAAGTTTACTCCAATCAAGTGGAAATAGAAATAGAAGGCCTTCCTCAAGAAACATAAGGAATCATAGAGAATTCAACATGGATGAAAATATCAAATTCCACAACCATGGAAAAGCCAGGCATGTCATCCATGACTACTATGAGTTTAGAAATGAAATTGCTAAATAAATGGAAAGGAATAACGGGAAAGAAAGTAACAATAAAGGAAGGAAAGGACCAAGAAAAGCCATTGTTACCTCTAGTAAAAGGGAAGGTGAACCCTCCAATAAAGAGGAAGAAGTCACCAACCTTTGTTTCATGGCTCTAGGAGTGGAATCATGAATCTCCACCTCACCTACAAGCTTCAGTGATGAAAACTAAAACAATGAGGTATAATCTAACTTACTATACTCATATGATGGCTTATTATGTGTTTTACATGATTCATTACATGAAAGTGAAAAACTAAGGAAAAAGAAAATGTGAGAGTGTTATTCTTGAATATCAAATGAAACTAATTGATCACTTAAATTTCCACCATACTTTTGCATTAAATGAAAGTATCCTTCTTGAATCTCACATGCTTCTCATAAAAAATGAGCTAGAAAATAAAATAACTAAATTTAATAAATACAAGGATATATTTTATGTGATCACTAGGTCAAGATAGATAAATTCCAATCCAAAATAGTGGAACTACAAGCTAAATGTGATAAATTTGTAAAGATTGCATATACCTTCACAAAGGGTAAAGAAGGCTTAAATATACTATTAAGTGCTCAATGGTACTATAAAGATTGTGAGGGCTTAGGTTATAGAAATAAGAAAGTAATTAAATGTTAAACACTAAAGCATTTATTTGTAAGAGCCTCCAAAGCTCATCAAGTGAATGCTTCCTTTACATCAAATAACTATAATGTATGTGGAAAAAATGGCTACTCATCTTCAATATGTAGGCATGCAAAAAATTCAATATTCACCTCCACCCATAAGAAAAGAATTTTGTGCAATATATTTGGTAAATCTGATCATATAGTTTAAAAAAACATACCAAAGTGATTCTAAAATTCAAGTAGGTGTGGGTACCTAAGGGGACCATTCCGTATGAGTTGAACATTAACGTAGTAAGGAACCGTTAAAATAATACCTAAACTAGGACATTTGTGCTTGCATTTATTCTTCAAAGTTAATACAAGAAGACAAAAATGGTTCCTAGATAGTGGATTCTCATAACAAATTACGGGTGATCAAACCATGTTCTCCAATATAACTCCATATGATGGTGGAAGCGTGACCTTTAGAGACAACTCAAAAGAAAATATCATTAGTGTTGGCATCATCAGTATTGGTAATTCTGAATCCTTTGTAAATGATGTATATCTGGTTGATGACCTCAAGCATAATTTTTTTAGCACTAGCCAACTATGCAATAGAGGACTTCTAGTACACTTTTCAAATTCACACTGCATGATTTCAACAGATAAATCTATACATTTTTTATGCCCGCGCATCAACAATGGGTACATGATTGATGTTAAATCAATAAAGTTGCACAAAGCATGTTTAAGAGCAAATTATATTGATGTATGGTTAAGGCATAAATGCATTGTACATTGTATCATGGACTTATTAAACAAACTTGCTAGAAAAAGAACTAGTATATAGTCTTCCATAGTTGAACTTTGCAAAATATAGATTATCTAATGCACACCAGAAAGGGAAAAAATATAAGGTTACCATCAAACCCAAAATTGTTGTTACCACATCTCAACCACTTTAATTTTTGCATATGGATCTATTTAGGCCTACCAGGCCTCCTAGGATGGATGGTTGTAGATATGCACTAGTCATTGTAGATGATCACTCACACTATACCTAGATATTATTTCTTTCTACTAAAGATGATGCTTTTAATGCTTTTATTGTGTTTGCTAAGAAAATTAAAGTAGAAAAAGGAGCTATAATTCATACTAAAAGGAGTGATTATGGAAAGGAGTTTGAGAATGCCATATTTATGAACTTATGTGATCAAAATGGTATTACTCACAACTTTTCATCACTAAAAACACCATAACAAAATGGAGTGGTGGAAATAATAAAAAAAATAGAAACTTGGAGGAGGTTGCAAGAATAATGTTGTGTGACTCTAAGCTTCTAAAATACTTTTGGGCCAAATTTGCTACCACAGAAAATTACATAATGAATAGAGTACTCTTACTGACCATCTTGAAAAAGACATGCTATTAGCTCTACAAAGTTAAGAAACCAAATGTGAGTTAATTACGCAAATTTGGTTGCAATTTCTTTGTCCTCAACTATAGAAAAAGTAATATCGATAAGTTTGACTCCAAAGTGAATGAAGGCATATTCATTGGGTACTCCATATATAGTAAATCTTACCGGATCTTCAATAAATGAACAATGTTAGTTGAAGAATCCATACATGTTACTTTTGATGAATCTTGTTATAGTGTGTAGAAAACCCAAGAGGAAGAAGTAGGTTCTTCCATCAAAGTTTAGAGATTGCTGGAAAATGATGAAAAAGAAAAAGAAAAAGATGAAGAACCTCAAATTAATCAACAAGAAGATGAAGTGAGAGAGGATTTTCCTAGAGCATGGAGATATGCCTATGGGAACCCTCAGGAACTTGTCATTAGCCATCCAATGAGAGGAGTTGCAACAAGATCCTCACTAGGTAACATTTGAAATCATTTAGCATTTCTATCTCAAATGGAACCTAAGTCTCAATGGGAATCCATGAATGATGAAAATTAGATCATGGAAATGTAATATGAGCTTAGCCAATTTGAGAGAATTAAAGTTTAGGAATTAGTCTTGTTGCCTCCAAATAGGCCCATCATTGGGATAAATGAGTATTTAGAAATAAACTAGTTGAAGGGGGAGTTGTGGTTAGAAACAAAGCCCAATTGTTTGCTAAAGGATACAACCAAGAAGAGGTATTGATTTTAAGA
This sequence comes from Tamarix austromongolica, assembly GCA_039764185.1. Classification (NCBI taxonomy): domain Eukaryota; kingdom Viridiplantae; phylum Streptophyta; class Magnoliopsida; order Caryophyllales; family Tamaricaceae; genus Tamarix; species Tamarix austromongolica. The sequence continues at coordinate 25,834,178 of CM077808.1, forward strand.
AAGCCTTTATCCCTATAGCTAGACTCGAGGCTATACATATGCTCATTGCATTTACATCATTCACGTGCTTTAAATTATGTTAAATGGATGCAAAAAGTGATTTTATTAATGATTATATTGAAGAAGAGGTATATGTTATGCAACTACTCTATTTTGAAAATGACTCAAAATCTAAACTTGTTTACAAACTCAATAAGTCTCCTTACTGTTTAAAACAAGCTCCTAGTTCTTGGTGTGAAATTTTGAGTAAATTTCTATTGTAAAAAAGGTTTTGAAAGAGGTAAAATTGATGGAACTCTTTTTCTAAGGAAAACCAAAAATCATATACTGATTGCACAAATCTATGTTGATGGCATAATATTTAGTGCTACTACTGAGTCAATGTGCAAGAACTTGTCTACCTTAATGTGTAGTGAGTATGAAATGAGCATGATGGGTGAGTTGAACTATTTCCTTGGACTCCAAATCAATAAATCAAAGGATATTTGTTAACTAAGAAAATTACACAAAATAATTACTCAAGAAGTTTGGAATGAACGAGATAAAACCTTGTAGTGCACCTATGGCAACTACCACAAAGCCTGACGTGGATGAGAAAGGTTAGCCAATTGATCAAAAGAGATATCAATTGGATCACTTCTCTATCTTACAACATATAAACCTGATATTATGTTTAGTGTATGCCTATGTGATAGGTTTTATTGTAATCCCAAGGAATCTTACGTGACCACCATCAAGAGAATCTTTAGGCATCTTATTGGCACACATAACCCAAGATTATTTTACCCTAAGGATACTCTTTTAGACCTAGTAGGATATACTGACACTGATTTTGTGTGATATAAAGTTGATAGAATAATCAATTTGGGTACCTTCCAACTTCTTAGAGAAGCCCTAATTAGTCAACATAGCAAGAAACAATCTAGTGTAGCACTTTCTACAGCTAAAGCAAAATATATAGCAGTTGGTGCTTGTTATGCACAATTAATATAGAAGAAACATAAACTAAGTGATTTTGAGCTAAACTAGAAAAATTCCAATAAAATGTGACAAAACTAGTGATATGTGTCTCACAAAGAATCCCATTCAGTATTCCAAGTCTAAAAATAAAGAAATTTTGCATCGACCATGTTGAAAAAGGAGATGCATGTGTAGAATTTTTAGAAAAATTACATCAATGGGGGACATATTCACCGAGCTATTAAATGAAGAAAGATTCAAAAAAATTAGGAGAGAACTTGGAATGACATTTCTATGATTAAAATTAATTCTCTTTAAAAATTGTGAAAATTTTAAAAAGTAAGGATTAATCATGACATTAATCAAAATCACAATAACTTGGCATAAATTCAATTCAAAATATGACCTCTGTGACCATTGATTAATGTGATATGTTTCATAAATGAAATTAAAATTATATAAATCAGATTATGGCTCACAATCAAAGGGACTTAAAAATTATTAAGAATATAACCTGACTAGGCAAAGCAGCCGACTAATCTACAAAACCAGTCGATTGATTTTCAAACAAGTCAATCGGTAAATCTAAACCATGGAGGTAAAATCATTACTGGTTTGTGCCTAATCTAAGTGAAACAAGTAAATTAGATAACCAATACCAATTGATTGGTATCATGAGTAGTCGACCAATATACTCAACCAGTCGACTAATCAATCAGGCATATAAAAACCTACCTCACCTATTCAACCAAACCATTGACCATAATTCTTCTAAACAAGTTGAGTCCTCTTTGCCTCTTCCCAGTATTTCCTTCAAACTCACTCAATCCTTTGTCAAAATACATAAAATTGAAAATTTCAAGGTTGAATCGATGATAAGATTACATTTCTCAACTCCAATCTTCGTCAACATCACTTTACCTCGCCTGATTCGAGGTAATTGACCAAATAAAACCTAACTTTACAATATTTCAAACTTGAATTCAATTGACTCATCTGAAGGCTAATTTAGGAGTACATTCGTACTCACTAAAATAATTTCACACAATTAAGCTTTGGTTTCATTTATTTCTTATCATTTGTGAAAAATCTCATTCCTTCACAACCCTATTCAAATTTTCTCATCCAACTAAGTTTGTACAGCTTCGTGGCCTTTCATTATCAAAATATTCTTTTCTAATTCTTTTTAAAGTAAATGACTAAGAAGAAATCCACTACCTGAACCACTATTTGTGGGGGTGATGGTGCTCCTCCCACTAAACGGGCTCGTACTCAATTAAGTCATCTATCTTGGAAGATAATTTATATTGAAGAGCCTACATCTTGACCTCATCATGCTCCATCTTGGGCATCCCTATCTTCTTCCTATTCTTCAAATGAAGATATTCGCCCATCTCCACCTCATTCCAGACACACTTCTCCTCCCACTCCTTCTTCATCCACCAGGACACTTATGTTATCTACCTCTCGCTTAGCTCAAACCAACAAGGCCTCTCCTCATTCTACATATTTCTTCTAGAGTATGGATGACCAGAAAAACTAGATCAAATTTGTTCATAAAAATAAAGTAATCCTTGGGAAATGCGTTGATGTAGTATCTTATACTGATCATATAGTACCCCATTTCAATAAACCCTAATTATATTTGGTAATTAAGTGTATTAATTATAATAATTATTTTAGGATAATTGGCAATAAATATATTGTTAATATGTTTAATATTATTAAGACTTATTATATATAGAATTTAATTAGCTTAAAATATACTAGAGGATGCGTTTTAAAATTTTAAACTAAGTTAGGTCTTAATCTATATTTGTTCACTTAATAAACCTAACCCGATAACTTAATAAATTTTACTTGGATATTTTACCCTAATTTATCACCTAGATATTTACCCTAACTTATCCCCTAATCACTTCTAGAATTTCTTTATCATCATTCTGCTCCCTCTACCCCGACACCTTACTCCTACGAACCATCAGCCTACACCATTTGTGCCATACCTCCCTTCTTCCCCATGTTTTCCTTTCATTGTTTTGATCTTATTTTCCCTGCACACCATCCTCTTCTTAATCATTTCTCCTCTCCCTCTTGTGGCATGCCAAATATCTCGAGCAAACCTACTACATCCTCCTTCTCCTGAGCTCCCTCATGTATAATGTTTCCTTGCCATTTCTCCACTATTGTTTGCTCCTTCCATCACCCTTTTTTATTTGTTGCAACACAACCTACACTAGCATCCTTACCCTACCACTAACCCCCCTCACTAATCCTCCATCCTCTACATTAGCAGCCCCTGTTGAAGCTTCCCCATGAACCATGCACAAACTCCCTGAAACTACCTTCTTCCTCATACTACTTCTCCTCTTCCTTTGTCTTTGGATCTCCCCACAAAAACAACCACCACACCATCGGCTAAATTTTTTGTTCCACCCCTTAACCATCAGAAATTCCTAACAAACCACCCTAACCTACAACAAAACCCACTGAATCCAACTCCTTTTACCTTCAACAATTTTGGTCGAAGCTCCACCCCTTTGTGTTGCACATTTTCATTGAATTCTCCTTCTCTCAGTCGACCCTTTTTGTACCACCATTTCTTCTCCCTTTTTCTACACCTTTGATGTTGTCCATGGCCTCCCTAGAACTTTTCATTCTTACCATTGGTGACTCCCTAGCATTGGCCAAGACAATAGTTTCTCATTTCCCCTTCTTGGCTGAAAGCTTCCTTCCTTGATTCTAAGCTTTTCTTTGAATTCCTCTTGCTTTGTTCAACCGATTAGGGAGCCCTAAAATATTTTATATATTTTATATTATTTTAATGTAACATTATATGCTAATACATATATTTTTGGATGTTAAATTCCAAGGTAATTCTTAAGGACTTTGGAGAAGACTTCTTTTGTATGTAAGCTGGGATTAGGTAAATCCAATAACTCATAAAGTAGTAAAAATTAGGTGCGGGCATGATAGGATTGTTTTGACCTAATATCATGCTAGGGGTTTATGCTTTTCAAGTATTATATAATTCATGATAAAAGAGTAATGTGTTGAGAGGATAATATGCATGATTGTAAAGGTTAAGTTATATGCATGGTAATATGTCAAATGTTTTACGCTCGCATGTTTAAGATTTTCTTAGGGTTTCCATTATTATCAAGTTCTGATTCAAATTACTTGGTAAATTCCTCATTATTTCTCATGCATGGTAGTTAAGGTTATGATAATTCGCATGGGAGCATGCACGTATGATTATAGTTAGCTTGTTATAAATTCTATTTGCATGACCTGGGGTTAGAGGTATTCGTCTACATGTAGTGTGATGATAATATTCCTATTTACATTATGTTTTATCGTTAAATGTGTTTGCATATGCTACATGAAAGATATGGTACGTAAGAGTTACAAGACTAGGGTTTGTGGCACAACCTACTAAATGCATGAAAAGTGGAAAATACAATTCATCGCCAAAATGCAAAGATTACCAACGCGCTAAAATTATGCAGAATATTTCCCTTTATACCTGTTCATGAAAAATCTCTTTTAATGATAATGTTTGGTATGAAATTGAATAAAATGGTGAAACTAGGGTTTTGAAGGGTATTTTGGTAATTTTGACCTAATGTATCTTTTACAGATAATGTTTGGTAATTTTGATTGGTTGACCTTAGCTTTGACTTATCTTGACATAAACCTATGAACTTAGGTATATCTAAATAACTGGAAATACAAGGAAAAATGGTTAAGTATGGAAAGATATAAATTTTTGTGTCGTAAGTGAATTATGTGATCACCTTATAAAATATTAATATTTAAAATGAAAGACCTCAATTCGGGAATGAATTCTCTCTAAGGGTTGCTACTTTAGAGGTGAAGTGTTATCCCACATTATTTTGGTTCACCAATGTGCCATTGTGCTCTAATTTAAGGCTTTACTATACTCTGTAGGCAACCTTCGAGCTCTATATGAGGTATTGATACTTAAGGACTAGGTGACTGAGGTTGGGAAGATACTGTAATACCCCAAAACCCTTTTCTAGGAATTAAAAATAAAATAAGGATTAATAGATGAGATTTAATTAAATATACCATATTTAATAAAATAATGATAATAATAATAATAATAATTAAAGCCAAAATGAGGAAAATAATGTAGGGATCAAATTAGTGGAGGCTAGAATAATTTACTAAACTAAAATAAAATTTAAGTAAATTATAATAATAATTTCTAATTAATAAAAAAAATTATTTATTATTACTAATTTTAATGTTCCTAAAATTTCAAAAAAATCCCAAAACACCCCAACCACCTTACTTTTCTTTTTTTTTCTTTTTCCTTTTTATTCTCCTTTTCTTCCTTTTCTTTTTTATTTATTCCTTTTTCTTCTTTTTTTTCTTTCTCCCCTCCCTCGACGAACTAGGCCCTGCCCAACGTGGCCCAACTCCCTCTCCCTCTCCCCATCCTCTCAATTCCTTCTCCCTCGACTTATTTTCATCTTTCTTCCTGCACAGCCCAACATCGTCCTCCCCCTTCTTTCCCCTTCTTTCCCTTTCCTTTTTCCTTTCTTCCCCTTTACCATCATCTTCAACCTCCCCTTGATTAGCCAACCGTATATGGCTGCTTCACAGCTATGGCTCTCCCTCTCTCCTCACGTTTCCCTCGTCCTGACCTGTAGGGTATGTAGCTAGCACTGCCCTACCCTATTCCCTACACCTCTATGGCCTAATATTCCTCACCTAACCCCTTGCAACCCTACCAAAAACCTACCTTATCCCTTGTCTGTGCATGCTGCGTCAGCCTAGACGCCGACCAACAGCTAACCTCCCCCTCCCCTTATCTTCTACCTTTCTTTGTCCACTTCCCCCACCCTTCTCATCCTATTTATACCCCTTCTACCTCTAATTTCCCTTCTTTTTCTGCCATTCTAGAACTCCCCAACTCCCTTGCACCCTCTCTTCAGTCGTCGCCGCCACCATTGCCACCTCCATACTATACCACCGTTGCCACACCCACCCTTCCTCTTCCCTACACCATAGTCTACCAAACAAGACCTCCCCTACCCCTAAATCTCCCTCTTCTTCTATCCCCACTTGTGCAAAGTGGGCTACTTGAACTACCCTTTTGCACCCATCTCTACCACTTAAGCCGCCCTATGTTGCCACCACCGTTGCAATCACCACCTCCACTACCTCCCTTCCTACCCAAAAAATCTCCCCCTACCTTCCCACACCACTAATTCCCCTTTTCTCTCCCTCCTTCCTCCTCTTTTTCTCTCCTTCACTCTTGGCCACCACCGCCGTAGTCACCTGCCCCGCCTCCTTGAGGCACCACCACCACAACTCCCTCTGACCCAAAAATCCTACCACCTAAGAAAACCCTACTCTCCTCCCCTTTTCCAACTCCAAAATCCCTCATTTTCTATCACCACCACCTCCACCACCTTGTGTCGCTGTCGCTACCACCTTAACCTATTACTCCCTCTTTAGTTGTGCCCTTAACCCTTTTATTTCTTTGGTATACTTTATTTTAAATATTTTAATATTATTAACTTTATTATTGTTGTTGTTATTATTATTATTATTATTAATCTTATTTATAATATTTAGTTAGGATAAAATAAAAGAAAAGGAAAAAAGGAGTAGGAAGAAGGTTTAATAATTAGTGTTCCATTTTTATATTTTGTGAACCAAACCTTTCTCATAAGGAGGTGTAGGATTCGTGCTCTAAGCTCGGTGTCCTTTTAGGTAAGGATATGGTTAAGGCTTAGGTTTTCTATGATTTATGTGCTTATAGGTGTAATGTCATGTGTTGTGTATTGATATGTGAATGTGGACTAAAAATGTGTGTAGTGCAGCTTGCTTTATATGGAGCTAAGGTAAGTTGTGTATGATTCATGATATGTGTAATATGAGTGATATGACTTATTATTTATGACATACTCTTATGTATAGTTATTATGGTATGACAAGCATACTAGGAGGCCTTAGGTTGTTTTGAGAAGTTATAGGGATCTAAAAGAAATAAAGAGGGTGGAGTGAGTAAGAAGAAGTGGGAAAAGGCCTAAGTGCCTTATGACTTATGGGTGACAAAATAAAGGAAGAATAATAATAAGATGAAGGGTTGGAGTAAATTTTGTATGGGACATGTAAGGCTTGCATGGAGTGGTGAGTCTTTGCATGGGGGAAAGGTTTATGTGGGAAAAGTTAGTTTAAGGTTTAAATATGTTGAGGAAAGAGTAGTTTGGGTGCTTGGAGCCTTTGGGGAAAATATAGTATGTGGGTTGTTAGAAGCATGTATGGGAGTCTAACTAGGGTTTTTGGGGAGAAATCCTAAGTATGGGGGTGTTATAAGAGAGTTTATAGTGGTTGGTTGGAATTAGCGTTAAGATTAGGAGGGTGTCTTATGGAGGGTGTAAGTCAAGTGGAAAGGAGGGTGGAGTGTATGTGTGAAGGGATGGTGTAAAAGAGAAGAGGAGTATTAGGGATTTAGGGTGGCCAACTAGGGTTTCTTTATCATATGTGGAAGATGGAGAGTAGGGTTATGAAGCTTAGAGTGGGTTGAGTGGAGTGATGATGTTGGAATCAAAGGGGAGCATGTGCCATATATAAAAAGGGGAGGTTACGGCTACATTAGCCAGATTAGGATTTCCAAGGGAAAACTCTAATAGGCGATGGTGAGTCTAGGTAGCGAAATAAGAAAGTGGGCCTTGACCCACATGTGTAGCGGCTTCTGGGTTCATGATGAGTAGGGGAGGTGAGAAAGAAGTATTGAAGTCTTAGGGAGTGTAGAGGTCCCAAGTTATAAGATAGGATTATTCAAGGAGCCTGGGGTGGAAGAATGAGAATGGGAAGTCCATTGGGGGCATGCATGTCTGGTAGGGAATTACTTATAGAATACGACAGGAATAAAACACTAACCATTTAAAGTGGAAGACTATTTAGCCAAGCCCAGACCCATCCACTGGTGAGAATAGTGGCCAAGAGCATTTTACCCTAGAGATCGATCCACCATCCAATAATAGTGGCCATGTGCGTTTTATCCTAGCGTGTTTTCTGATACATCAAATATAATAGCGGGGGATCCTGAGATCAATAAACCAAACCTTGGATGATAACAACTCATAGGAAAAACTCTAATTACTTATAGTGGAACACCATGTGACTCAAGGCTAGATCGATCCATTGGCAAGAATAGTGGCTAGGAACATTTTGTCCTAGAGACCGATCCATCGATAAACAATAGTAGCCAGCAGCATCCTGCCCTAGAGTATATTCCGATCCACAAGCTATAATAGTGGGGTTCTCCTACTCACATGGATATAGTTCGAGAGATGTGTGAAGATGGTATTAATGGCCTAAATTCTAACAATGGTGATTAATTGGAATGACTTATTACATGCATTATCTACCTTTTTCCATGTTATGCTCAACTTAGTTATATGGTTACCTTAGTACGTAGCATACTAATCAACCCTTTCATGGGTGTTACTCATTCTCATGAGCAGTGGCCCCTCTTGAGTATGTGCAGGTAGGAAATGATGCCTATGATGATTTTGATGCTTATGATGCCTTGGGCAGGATTGAGTGATGACCTATTGTACCTTGTGTGGGGTCCGAGAGGGTGTTCTCCTAACTTATCTTTATTTATTTTCCTATCATTTTTATTTCCCTCATAGTAGACATTGTTTGTACTTAATTTCCATTCTCTATTAACTATGACATTATGTACTCTAGTTTTAATTATGAAATGTTGAATAGGTTTTTAATGCTATTCGTGTTAATACTTTTAGTTACTTTGGCCTTGTGGTTAATATGAGATTGGCTAGGGGTCAATCTTCTACTGATCATGGCGGTAGCACCCTCGTTTTTAGTGTATGCTTTTCTATAGCAAACAAAAAAATTTCAATTGTAAATTTTGGGAGTGTTACAAATACTATGTTGCCTTATGCTCCAATATGACCAGGCATACTGTTGTGTCCAAGGATTCGAGGTAAACGTATAGTGTTTCCTTTGAGTGCCAATATGATGTGTATAGGGTTATGAGCGTATGAATTGGGTGGTAATATGGGTCGGTTAGGGTTTGAATGCGATGATAAAGATTTGGTGATGATAGATTAAGAAAGATATTGTTCGAATATTTAGGGTTTTGGGATGATATGGTTCATAGGTTAGGGTTAGAATTTAATATTAGGGTTTTGGATGTGGGATGAAGATGATCAACAAGTGTGTTGATGGTGGTTTGATGAAGAGATTTCAAGTATGATATAGAGATGATGATCATATGATAATAATAATAGAATTTTTACCTAGGGTGTGGATATAGAATAGGTAGAATTAAGTACGAAGAATAGGTTGAAGATGATGAATGTTATGTTGAAAGTAAGGGCTAAGGTTGAAGATTAATGTGGGTTATAGACGGGTTTAGGGATATTGATTAACCTCTAATTCACACAGATAAATAGAATAAGGGTTTTAATAATAATAACTCACACAAAATTGATTGTAGTTGAGAAGAATTCACACAGAATTCAAAAAAGGAATAACTTGTATATTCATTCAAATTGGCTATGCATATGAATTTGTAACCCTAAGGGTTTTATAGCCTATTTTCACCTCCTCAATAGTACAAGATAATTCTAATTAATTAGAAATAAAAATCAGATCTAATTGGTCCCCCATGCAATGTCTTGTTCCCCACTCCAAGCACATCTTATAAGATAGAATCTCCTTAAAAAGAATATTTATGCCATATCCAATCATAATGAAAACAATTAACAAAATAATAACACATGAAATAAAGCTAAACACATGCCATTAATTATTAAAAAAAACATTCTCATGTCTCCCATGTATGCCATGCATATGTCTATCATACTAGTGACTCTTTTTACAAGTTTTGTATATAACTAGCAATGTAGTCATCCGTTTGTCTTAAAATTTGTAGGGTATCCTCTCTAGGTAGAGAAAAATATGCTTCATAATAATAAACTTATAATTCTTAATCATTTTCTCCTGTATCACAATATGACCAAGTGTCCTATTATGTCCCTATGTTGATTGTTTCCCCCCTCGAGTAAGTAAAAGGGAAATATCTATTGTGTGTAATAAAATGAAAGACATATATTTGTTGTTTCAGTAGTAGCCTTAATTCCCTACCTTCATCTTGTGATAGATTTGTTGGTTTAGTAGTCACCTTAGTGCCCTACTTTGATATTGTTATGGATTTATTGGTTTAGTAGTTACCTTAGTACCTACCTTGGTCTGTGTTGTATTTCTTGGTTTGGTAGGTACCTTGGTGCCCTATCCTGGTATTATTTTGGATTATTATTTTTTTAGTTTCCTTAGTGCCAAATGATTATGTTTGGAATGTATTCAACTATTAAATATGACTTTGTACATTAAAATGGTGAGAAGTTGAATGGTAAGTTTTGATGTTGAGTTTGAGATTGGATGTTTATATATGTTTCTCCATGAATATTTTTTATAGTTATGGTTCATGCTTTGTGCTCAAGTATGCTTTTCATATTTTGTATGACTATGTGAAATGTGGGTTTGCTAACTCTTATGAGGCATTGTGATTTACTTAATACGAGGAAGAGGTACTAATACTACTTTTGTTGATGATTATGTGAGGGCCATAATGTGGCATGGAGCATGTAAGAATGGGAAGGATAAGTGAAGTCCTTAGGAGGAGTTTTTGTTTCCAAAGTTGGTCTTCAGGTCTAAGATTTAGGACAAACCAGTGTCATACTATCGAGTTCTAGTTTTTTGTTATGATCGATTTTCCTTTGAACTCTTATGTCCCTTACTATAATTTGGTTATATTGTTGGGCTACAACATTTATCCATAGCTTCTACTATGTATTATTCTATTTCTATTGTTTTAGTTTGGTTATGGTTTGTGTTAGCCTTAACATTTGGCATAAGAAAGGTGAGAGAGCCAGACTATTCAAACTGTGGCGGTAACACCTAATAATTTGGTAATTAATGCTTCCACAAAATGAACATTTTTAGCTAATAAATTGGGGTGTTATAAGTTCAAGCTTCCCTTCATGCTATCATTTTCCAATCTTTACCCTTTTCCTTTTTTCATTCTTAAAAATTTATTTTACCCTCATTTGGTTGAACTTTTCTACCTCAATATCATCGTCCATTTTGTGGGAAGCACCGTCACCACTCATGTATTGGTTGTTTCCATTATCTTGGATGAGGCAAGGTGGATTGAATTCTCAGCCTTGATCATAATATTGAGTCTATAATGACCTATATAGAGAGGATGCACACAATAATTCTCAATGAAATTCTATTAGACATGCATCATTACCACTTTATCTATAGATGTGTTGCTAGCTCCTACTGTCTACCACCCTTCGAACGAATGTGTCATTACATTGTATCCTCCATTATTTTTCTAAGAGTCATGTTAGCAGTAGACATGACCCTCAATGACTACTATGGGGTGGACCACATTCTTTCTTCCACCCCTATACGCTTGGATTTTGGTATCATTAGACATGTCCTAAATGGATGGGCATAGTCAGGCAGCCTTAGGATATGGCTCCCTCATTACACAAATTCTTTTCTACTTCCATGTTAACCTTGGAGAGTTTTCGACTATCCCACTATGCTTACACAATAGGCTTGATATCCTCGATGTTGTTACCTTATGAAGAATGGTCTATTAAATGAGTATAAATGGCTAAACGCTTGAGCTTGCACCTAAGGCTCTTGTCTCACTACATTATAGCAGTTGCCTCTCTACATCATCTAGACCACAATATTCCTAGCAAGCTAAATATGATATGCACCACCCTTGGATGACCCTTTGCCTCTAAGTGACAAACCATTCTCATCAACAAGGTGAGCTTCAGCATCCACCTCCACCCTTTCCACCTTCTGTACACCTCTCGTGCCTCCATCAAGTTATGTTACACTTTCTAGTGTCCATGATCTCCTTCTTTGTGTTGTTGGATTGCTTACCTCAATGGAGCAATGACAGAATTCCATAGAAACAAAGTTGTGTGTGCTCCGCTCTTAGTTATATCCTGACTTTATATGAATCACTAGAATCACATGGATACTCCTCCAAGTGATGCATCTATCCATATTATGTGATGCAGGAGCATCCCCCTCATGTGATATCAATAATATATTCATAAATTTGTCTATGTTAGGAGAATAAAAAAACTCTCCTTACTTGAACTAAAATATGAGCTAGATTATAAGGAGTCATGTAAGCCATACAACAATAATTTTAAGCCACCAACACACCATCAGCCAACATAGCATCTCATAATGCATGGTTTGTTGCATCTTGATAAATCTTACAATTTTTAGCTTAAGAGTCAATACCTTAAGTGGTGATTGTAAGTATTTGATTTCAAGGTTTACTTGAATATCAAATCCACTTTCCCATCTCATACTCTCTTTTATTTTTCTCTTTTTTTGGAGCTAAACCCAAGTTCCACCATCAACTCTTAGCAAGACCTAATTTTTTTAGGAATTTTATGCATCACATTGGTATCAAAGCTCAAGGTCGGTAAAGTTGTGTCTTTTATTTTCTATCATTTTTCTGTACATTTTACCACCATTTTCTAGCCCCAATTTTGAACCATTACCACCATTTTTTGGCCCCATTTTGAACCTATTCCATCCCCATTGTTCAGCCATCCTACCACCACATAAACCGCCATTAAAAGCCTCCATTTTTTAACCAAAAAATTCAAATACAACCAACCTAGCATTGAGCACTGCCATTTTTCTTCCCATTTTTTGACCACCTTTTCATCTAACCCTACCACCATTTGAACCACCATCCTCCACCTTAACCCATTCAAACCTTGCTTCCCCTTCCACACCCCATTCAAACCTAACACCAACAAAAAAATCCCACCATTCAACCCTCATCCCACATTTGCACACATGTTTTCACTTCTTCCTTTCCAAATCACCATGGAGAATTAATAAGCTCCTAGAGGTTTCAACCTTGAAGAAGCAAACAACTTGAGAAGAGATTGGGTTATAGAGGCTCTACAAGAATACATGAGGAGAGTGCTAGGCATTCTTGAATCACTTGCACCAAATGCTAGCATTCCTTGCTCAAGAAGAGTCCCATCATTTCATGTGGAAAGGGATGAACCAAACCTAGAAGAAGTAGTTAGTAATTTTATCTCTTCTTCTAGTGAGTCTCATAATTTCTAAGGGAGGAGAAGACATTTTATAAGGGAGTCTTCTCATGATATCAAAATTGATATTCCAAAGTTTGATGGGTCATATAATCCGGACTACTTTTTAGATTGGGAGTTGAGGTGTAATAGGATGTTTAAAGCCAAATATTATGATGATGAGAAGTCTTTCAAGGTACAAGTCCTTAAGCTAAAAGCACATGCTTCCTTTTTTTGGGAAAAATTTACACAAGAGGGAGAAAAAAGGAAATTCCACGGTGAGGAGATGGACAAAAATGAAAAAAAAATGATGAGGGAGAGGTTTTTACCACCTTCTTACACCCTAAGACCTTTATAATAAAATTTCTTCTTTGAGACATGGGTCTATGAGTGTAGAAGAGTATATTATGGAGTTTGAAAAGCTCATTATGAGGCTTGGTTTGAAGGAGGTGGATGAGCACACAATGTCATGATTCTTAGGAGGTTTAAGAAGTGAAATTTCTAGGAAGGTGGAGTTTTATAAATATTACACCCTAGATGAATTGTTACATCTAGCCATTAAGGTGTAGAGGATTAAAAAATAAAATAGGGTTCGATGTTTTAAATGGTGAAGTTGAACCAAAACCCCAAAGGGAGGCACCTAAGCCATCTCCAACACCCAAAAAATTTGATGTCAAGGGAAACAGAAGGCTCTAAATAGGTGAGACAAGTAGGAGCAAGGGAGTGAGGTGCTTCAAGGGTCAAGGGATTAGGTATTATCAAAATGAATGTCCAAAAAAAAGGGTGATGACTTTGCTTGACCTAGAGGAGGTACCATTAGAGGGGAAAGAAGAAGGGATCACTTGGCCATGGAGGAGGAGGCCAAGTTTCATGAAGCCCCACCTAATGTTGGAGAGACTTTGATGGTAATGAGGGTGTTGCATGCAAAGGAAGTCTTGGATGAGGAGTCCCAAAATAAATCATACTAAGTGCACAATGCTTGGTAAAATATGTTCCTATATTATTGATGGGGGTAGTTTTGCAAATGTGGCTTATTGCATTCTAGTAGAAAAGCTTAATTTGCCCACTACTACACAAGCTAAGCCATATAAGCTTCAATAGCTTAATGATGGCTCGATTGTTGAGGTCAATAAACAAGTTGTTGTTCCATTTTCCATAGAATAATTATTAAGATAAAGTTGTTTTTGATGTAGTTCATATGGATGCATGTCATTTGTTGTTAGGTAGGCTTTGGCAATATGATAGGCATGTCAAGCATGATGGTAGGAAGAACACTTCTATCTTGAAGTATGCTGAAAAAAATATTATACTCATACCCTTTAGCATTCGGTCCTCATTTGTTAGGGAGGATCCAAAGTGTAGAAAGTCTATTTTCATAGATTGGAAAGGGTTAGACAAGGCCATAGGGAAAGAAAAAACCATATATGTTTTGTTGATGCTTGAAAATAATGAGAATGGTAGTCCACTGAACCCAAGGGTCAAAACCTAGCTAGGTGAGTTTAGGGATGTCTTCCCAAACAAAATACTTTGTGAGTTACCTCCCAAAGGAGTCATAAAGCACCTAATTAACTTTCTTCTTGTTGCTACTCTCTCGAAAAAACTGGCTTATAGGTGTAACCCTAAAGAGGCCATAGAGTTGCAACAACAAGTTGAAGAATTGTTGCAAAGAGGTTACATTGGGGAATCACTTAGCCCATATGTACTACCGGCCCATGGATTAGGGAGGATGTGTGTTAATATTAGATCCATAAACAACATTACCAGCAAGCCTAGGTACATAGGTATCCCATACCTAGGCTTAATGATATGTCATATTATTTACATGGGGCAAGTGTTTTCTCTAAAATCGACTTGAGGAGTGGTTACTATTAAATTAGGATGAAGGAAGGAGAAGAATGAAAGACCACTTTCAAGGTCAAGGGAGGCCTATATGAGTGGATGGTTGTTCCATTTGGGTTGTCCAACTCACCAAACACATTCATGAGGCTCATGAATGAAGTCCTAAGACCCTTCATTTCAAAATTTGTAGTTGTGTACTTTGGTGACATTCTTATATTCTCCTCTACTAGTGATGATCATATAAGGCACTTAAAGCTTGTATTTTTAGCTCTTAGGAGAAGCAAGTTGTACGGTGAACTAGAAAAGTGTGACTTCTTTGTGTCAAAAGTCACCTTTCTAGGATTTGTTGTATCTAAAGATGGTATTTCCATGGATGAGTTGAAAGTGGAGGCAATAAGAATGTGGCCTCTACCCACATCCATCACTAACATTAGATCCTTTCATGGACTTGACTCTTTCTATAAGTAGTTCATCCATTGATTTAGTACACTTCTAGCACCTATCATAGAGTGTGTCAAAAGAGACGAATTTAAATGGACCAAACAAGCACAATAAACCTTTGAAGTTATCAAGGGTAAGTTGAGTGAAGCCCTATTACTACGATTGCCCAACTTTGAAAAAGTGTTTAAAATCAAATGTGATGAAAGTGGAGTAGGCATTGGAGTAGTTCTACTACAAGAAGAAAAGCCAATAGCCTTCTTTAGTGAAAAGCTTAATGGCTTGAGATCCAATTACAGAACCTATGACAAGGAATTTTATACTATTATTAGGGCTTTAGGTCATTGGTCTCATTACCTTAATCCATCACAATTTGTATTGTATATTGATCACAAGTCCTTAAAATACATAAATGGGCAACATAAACTCAACCCTAGGCATGCTAGGTGGATAGAGTTCTTATAATCCTTCTCATTTGTATCAAAGCATAAGAGTGGCAAAACTAATCTTATAGTAGATTCCCTCTCTAGGAGATATTGTATGTTATCATTACTTGAAGTAAGAGTCCTAGTATTTGGGTGCTTGAAGGAGCTCTACAAGGAAGATGTAGACTTTGCAAGCTACTTTGAAGATCAAGGCAAGGCTCAAAGTCCCTCCTGATTCAAGATGGCTTCCTTTTCAAAGGTAACCAGCTGTGAATTCCCAAGAGTTCTATCAAAGAGTTGTTGATCATAGAGGTGCATGAAGGAGGACTAGCTGGACATTCTAGCATTAAAAAGACTTGTCATGTACTACAGGAGCATTTTTATTGGCTTCAAATGGTAGGGAATGTACAATTAATTATGGAAAGGTACTCTACATGCCAAAAATCTAAGATTCACTTCCATCAAGGGCTTTATACTCATTTTCCTATCCCATATCATCCTTGGAATCATGTGAGTATGGACTTCATAGTGGCATTGCCTAAGACATAAAGGAAAAAATGATGCCATTATAGTGGTGGTTGATTAGTTTTCCAAGATGGAACATTTTGTCCCTTGTCACAAGACGGATGATGCCTCTTATATAGCTGATCTATACATCAAGGAGATAGATAGGTTACATGGTACTGCTAACTCAATTGTCTCTAATTGGAATACCTAGTTTCTTAGCTACTTCTAAAAAAACATTGTGGATGTTGGTCGGTATTAAACTTCATTTTAGCACTGCCTATCACCCCCAAATAGATGGGTAAACAGAAGTCGCTAACCATACCATCACTATACTTTTGAGGTGTTCAGTTCGCAAATCCTTGAGGGATTGGGACATCAAACTTAGTCACACAAAGTTCACCTACAGCCAATCCCCCATTTATACCAACAGTGTTCCCCTTTTAAAGTGTTGTATCGATTAAATCCCACCATCCCCATTGATCTCATTCCTGTCCCCATTGAAGCACCAACAAGTTTTGAAGCAACTAATAGGGCTAACAAATTCAAGAAATTACATGAGCAAGTAAGCTCTAGAATTGAGAAGGTTAATGAGAGGAATAAAAATAATGCCAATAAGCATAAAAAGAGCAACTATTTAAGCCAGGAGATCTAGTTTTACCTCACCTTATAAATGAGAGATTCCCTTCTAAGAGGAAGAACAAAATAATGCCACGAAATGATGGACCCTTTAAATTACTTGAGTAAGTTGGAAATAATGTATACGAGGTGGAGCTTCCATCAGAACTAGGGGACATATCAACCACTTTTATCGTTGGAGATTTGCTTCCTTACTTAAATGATAAGCCTTATAAAGATAAGAGAGGTCCTTCTCAAGAGGGGGAGGATGGTGCAATGATAAGAATAATCTATTCATAAATTTTTCTAAGTTATGAGAATAAAAAACTCTCTTTACTTGGACTAAAATATAAGTTAGATTATAAAGAGTCATGTAATCCTTGAAACAACAATTTTAAGGAACCAACTTAGAATCTTTTCTTGGCTTCATAATTTCTTGATTATGGCTAAAAAAAATTGGCTTAACAAGCCACACATATTTTGTCCAAACCAGCCAGCATAGCAACCCTATGAAGTGCTGAATTTTCCAACCAAGCACGCAACCGCCTCACTTCCTACAACAGATTTTTGGAGTTGAGTTTAGTGTTTTCCAAGACCTTAATTAGCATTAATTAAAGGTTTTAATGGCCTAGAAATGAGGCATTGGTCGTCAGCTATAACAAGAAGGAGAAGAGTTACTTTTCTCTATTTAATTAAGCATGGGCATGAGTAATGTATTAGTTTCCTTTTTCTTGTAATTTATGTTTCATAAGTCCCATTAATTTTTTAAACCTAATATATTAGTTAATGCATGATAAAGGGCTATTTGAGGCTTAAAAATCATCCCCGCATGCTGAATGTTTGAGTCCTACCTTGGTTAGCATACATTATAGGAGAGTTTAGTTAAGTTGAACCCTTATTGTTACCTAAGGGTTGGTTGCAATTTCTCTCAACTTTGTACACTATTATATGAGTGTAAAATGAATGAAAAAGACAGCTAGTGATTTATTATTCTGTAGAGAAGGTCATGTGCCCTTTTTTTTTCCAACAAACATAGTGCATGTTTGTTGCATCTCAAAAAATATTACAATCTTTAGCTTAAGAGTTGATACCTTAAGTGGTGATTGTAAGCATTTGATTTCAAGGGTTACTTGAATATCAAATCCACTTTCCAACATTATCCTTTCTTTTAGTTTCCCTTTTATTGGAGCTAAATTCAAGTTCCATCATCAACTCTTAGCAAGACCCAATTTGTTTGGCATTTTATGCATCACTACTCATGCTTCTCTATATGCAACTCCTACTTCTACTGATCCCATCTATGATGTGTCCCTCACTTAGGCTAAAAGGATTGAATGTGTTGTAGTTGAGACATCTGACTCTAAGGACACTACCAGTGATGAATTCGACATCTAGACCATGCCTATTGTCACCACTCTAGGTGCACCCTCAGCCTTACCCACTTTTGGTCTTCCTTGACCGAGACTTATACATCCCTTTAGCCTAATCTTAATATGTTTCAAGTATTGCTTGTATAGCTTGTATATCTTCTATATCATGTATTACTCAATTCTATATCATGTATAGCTTGTTTCAAGTATTTCTTGTAGAGCCTAGTCTCTAGCTCCTTTTTGTCATTTCTGGTTACACAACTATACTGATTGTTTCTTCATGTTTATAAGAAAAAACCCACCTCCAAACTATCACATATTTCTTGCTCATGGGGAGTATTCTTTCCCTTCCTATCATGTATACTAATGCCTCTTCATAATACGCATATGTTAAGGGGAGTTTTCCATCCCTATAGGGCAATTGTTTGTCACTTTATTCTAGGATGCTCCATTTTATCACCTTTTGTCGATGTCCAAGAGGGGGAGAGAATCCAAGAGTTCAAATTAAAAGTTGCAAAAATTATAATTTTTTTCTATTGTATATTCATTACTCTTTCACATTTAAAATCATGCACTTTTTGTTTTTTATCATCAAAATGGGGGAGATTGTTGACCTCGAAGGTCAAATAATGTTATTATACTTGTTTTGATTATAACAAATGGATCTTGATAACTAATGCATTTTCTTAAGTGTGCATGTATAAAAATTAACTAATCTATTTAGATCATTCTCCTAATGTGAAAGTGTAAAAGATAACACAAGCTTCCAAGTACAAGAAAATAAGACATGAAAAAATAACCAAGACTTGAAGGTTAAGGATAATATTTCTTAAGTCTTAGGTTTCTTATAAAGAGCTAAGTTGAGTAAAGTTCATATTTCAATTAAAACTCTTTAAAACGCTTTGTTAAAAAGTACTTGACGTGAATTCATTTCACAAACTCTTTAAAGGTATTTTTAAAACAAAATGTTTGGTTCCCATCAGAACAAGTCGATAGGTCCTCAAACCGATTGATTGGTTTAGTTTAATTAAAGGAATGAATTGATTTAAACTTAAATGGATTGACTGCTAGATAAAACCAACTGACTGGTTATCTCAAACCGATCGATTGGTTTGACCAACCAGTCCATAGGTTTCATTCTTATAAAAACCCATTAATCTCTATTTAAATAAATTTACTGGTGTAGCTACACAAATCAATTAGTTTGTTGAAACCGATTGAATTGTTTGACCATCTACTCCATGGGTTTCACTCTTGTAGAAACTCATTCATCTCTATTTAAATATATCAATTGGTTTTGCCAAACTGATCGACTCATTTGATGAAACCAATCTACCAGTTTTTCCAAACTAATTTACTAGTTCATAACTAATCAACCGATTTGGACAAACCAATCGACTGGTAAAATGAACACATTAACTAGTATTACCATACCATATCACTATTCACATGCGTTCTTAAGACCAATTATACACTATGCATATCTGATTGATTGGTTTGAATAAATCGATCAATTGGTTCACACAATAGTGACTTTCACTTTTGGTCTAAACATAAAAGGTTAATTGGTTCGAACTACTGATTGACTAATCGTATAATCGATCAAATGGTTCAGCCAAACCGATCGACTGTGAATATTAAATTATGATTTTCTACCCATTGGGTGAACCAACATTTTTTGATTTTGTATCTAATGGCTATAATACTAGGGAAAACCTTATAAATCAGGTCCTTGTACATTTATTACAATTACTTTTGAGAATATTTATTGTGTAAATAATCTCTTACACTCCAATCATTCAATTACTCAGTCAAATTTTCCAAACTTTCATAATTATGATATTTTACTAAAAAGTGTTATTTGTTCACTTCTCTTAGCTAGAACGCTTCTCCAATTATAACATCTATCATTACATCTAGCTAGATCACATCTCATCCAAATTTATAGACTTTCATATCTTATATTCTTGGTGAGACTTATTTGTAATCATAACATTCTCACAAAATTTATTTAAAGGGTCTAGTGAGTGTTTACCTATCATTCATGAGAGATTCTTGTGGAGAGTCTAGAAATGATAAATAGGTCAAGTTGTAAATCATCTATTAGAGGGTCATTAAGATAGTAAGGCTCATAAACTAAGAGAAGAGTGATCATCAATAAGATCATGTCACTATTTCAAAATCCCAAAGGGAGAACCTTTTGGTAGTGGATATAAAGAGTAATTTACTCTTGAACTACTCTATATTGTGTGTAAATTTTTATTTTTTTTCATTTCCATTCCATAAAATCTAATGGGAGTTTTTTAATTGGGGGGTAGGTAGATGTGTAGGAGGTATGGCATGGAGAAGGATTTACACTACGGTAGAGGTAGTAGAGTAAGGCTATAATCTTGTATAGAGTAGAGGTAATAATTAAGGAATATTAACCAAGGTAAAACATCCAGCTATTGGAAGTAGGGTTACCCAATTTATGTTAGGGTCTAAATTAGGAATAAATTTAGTAACCTATATTATATCATATTTTAACCTAATTAAATATATATCTAATAGGTCATAATACTACATATATCAAGAACATATTTAATGAAAACACCCTAAAATAATTATTACAACTTATTACACAAAATTACTGATTTATAATAGGTTTCTAAAAACAAGGTATTAAAAAAGGCTATAATAAATAACTTTAATAAGTAAAAGTGGTGTACCTTTTACCAAGTAAGAGTTTAAAAAAATAAATTGAGAGTCAAATCTAGGTTAATAAGGCCCTAAAGTCCAATCTATCACATTATTAATCTATTTAGCCATTTAATGACCAAAATAATTTTTTAACATACCCAAAACCTTATCCAAAGGTTCAAATACCACAAAACCAAGTTAAAAATGGCAAAAATTACTTTTTTTTGTTTGCCCCAAAATTAACGATAAATGTAGATATAAAGAACTTAACCACTTTAAAATAACGTGCCACATTGAGAAGTGTCATTTTATATTGAGAAACCTAAAAATAAAAGAAAATATTTTATTATCGGTAATTACTATTCACCAAGATTTATTATTCATGCTTAATTACTATTTATGATAGTCAAGGGTGAATAGTCAAATGTCAAAGTACCCCTTTGACCCTTAGTCTTGTGAAAAGCCTTTAGGGGTACATGTGTCATTTTTATGATTAAATATTGCAAAAATTAACCTATCTAGGGTAATTAGAGGGTGATTATTATATTTTATTTAAAAACACATGAATATCATCAATAATACCAATAACAATTTCTAAAGCATTCAAACTTTCAACCAAAATTAAAGGCCATTAATCATGCTTTTTAGCGAACATGTTATATATCAATGTTTGCCTACATGTTATAAGGATTATCAATGTATCAATGAATTAAGAAAAACCCTTAATATCATCCAAACACTTGAAGATGCTCAGGAACACTTAATAACACCAAAAATACGTAAAGCTTAATTATTTCAAATGAAAATAATACATGTTTAACAACATCAAAACATAACAAATTATATACCAAAATCTACCTAAACATGGCAATAATTAACATGGTATAATTGTAGCAAACCTAAATTTTGAAGTGAAAATTTTCATTTTAAAGACAATGTAGAAGCATTTATAAAAGAAAAACTAAGGAATATTACTTCCACAACAACCATGAAAGAGACATGATTATCACCTACCTTATACCTGATGAATGGTAAAATGGAACAATCATGAAATAATGCATGATCAACGAATAACACAAAAATTATATGGTAAGAATGGTGAGAATAGTAATATAGATGAAATAGAGAGTATATAAAATCTAAATATAGGGATTAAAGAACCAAAAGTATCCTAATGCAATGAGAAAAATTAAATCTAATCTATTAGCCTAACTCTTAACTAAATGGGAATGTAACTCTCAAACCTCAAGCAATGACCAGCTACTGGCCCACAGATCATCCTCAACATACTCTAAATGAGAGTTATAACTATACAAATCATCTTTTACTCACCGAACCAGAAGTTGGATCATCACAGTGACCATACAAATGTAGGATCAATATGGTGAAGTACTAGTAAAACAGACTACCTAAAACATAGTAAGGGATCTTGCTACACATTGAAGTCACATAGTAGCATAGTGATAAGCATACTAACATAATATAACATGTAGGTTCATGATAGCAATATAACAAGGCATACTTGTATGGAAATCATGGCATAATAATAATATAGAATTTGAATTAGAATTACATAATCTAAACCATATTGTAATAACCTTCCTTTACTAACTACATAAATTCTAGTTATTAAGATAATCCATTTGACCACACCCACGTCTCCATCATGGACAAAAGTTATGGTAGTATACACTCATAATGGGATACCACACCTACCACACAAGGTTAGGATACATCAAAGGGGCAATTCTCTAGAGATACCACATCCACCCCACATCGAGTGAACCTATCATAAGGGCTAACACAGATTAGGACACCACACCCATCACATGTGGTTAGAGTATATCAAGGGGGATTATATG
The DNA here is from genome assembly GCA_039764185.1 of Tamarix austromongolica. Taxonomy (NCBI): domain Eukaryota; kingdom Viridiplantae; phylum Streptophyta; class Magnoliopsida; order Caryophyllales; family Tamaricaceae; genus Tamarix; species Tamarix austromongolica. The sequence goes on from CM077808.1 coordinate 25,857,040, forward strand.
GGGATACCTCACCCACTACATTGTGAATGCCTCCATCGTGAAGGCTAAGAATTTAGGATACCACGCCCGCCTAAGCAATGCACAATATAAAGTGTCAAAGACTTGTACTGGGATACCCCACCCACTTGTACCAAATACCAATGCCATGTCGGCCTACCATAGTATAATCCTATACCTTAAAGATATTCGCATACCCCCTACTAACCACAACTCGGTAGAGAAGAGAATAGGTACTGAGTGAAAATATAAAAATGTAGGGTGACCCACCCACTAACTCCTAACTAGCTACCCTGAGGGTTGGAGAAAAAGGCTCGAACAAAATCTTAATCCATTATTATTAAATGATATCAGAAATCACACATTAATTCCATTAATAACTAAATTGGGTGTTTCCAAATGATAACACCAAACACATAATAAGGCGTATAAGCCACTAATTATGTATTTAGAGGTGACACCAACCTTAACTAAATTAGGCCCAGCTATTATCAGTTTGGTACATATTAAAATTAGGTTAAACATGATTAAAATATTGTGATTTCATGGAAACCTCAATATAGAAGGCCTAAAGGAAGAACATTAAATAAAAAGCAAAAATGAAAAAATACAGGCAGACCAGTCGACTAGTCTAGTTATAACAAACTTGAATAGAAAATGAAACCAACAAATTAGTCAACCAGTTGGTCCCACTAATCTATTGTTCATAGGAAACTAGTTGATGAGTTTAACCAAATTAGTCGATATGTCTAAGTAAAGACCAGACCACTTTGTCACATGGCAACCAGTTGACTAGTTCAAAAAACTAATCAATTTATATTTCAACCAACTGATCAAAAATCCTAACCTAAGTGACTTTTCACACAACCAATCGATTGGTCTAACAAACCGATTGACAAGTCTGGACAAAAAACACACATACCTATGATCCACCTAACAAAATTTCAACCAACTTTACCGTATTAATCATAGTAGGCTTTTATGTCATCAAATACATAAAATATATATATATATATTACACATATTGAATCACATAGGTACATGGTAATATTGAAACTTAAAGAAATCATACTCAAAACTGCCAAAACATGCATAATAACAGGGATCTCAAAACATTCTTAAAACTTTAAAGAAGAAAACTTTTGCACATGTTTGAATCCAAGAATACAATTAACTCATACACAACGTAGAAATAAACCTAGAACATGAAACCACAGTAGACAAAATAATTACCTTATTCATATTAAAGATAATAATGTCTTACCTCCAAGCAATTCTTCTAGCAAAAAATATTCTTAACTTGGCGGTTGTCTAATAAAGCCTCGATTCATAAGAGAATCAAGAATCAAAACAATTAAAACTCTTTTTCCACACTTAAGAAAACAAAATTAGAAGAAGAATAAAAATGTCATCACTCACCTTTTCTAAAAATAGAGATTCCAAGGAGAATGTAGCTAGAATTTTCAACTTTTCTCAAAACATTAATCATTCCTTCCTTAATAGGAACAAAAGAGACCTAAATCTAAGATTAGGAGAAGAAAGAAGAGATAACAATTTGAGCAAAGGATGAGGAAACAAGAGGCAAACCTCTATTTTTTTAGTAGAAAAGAAAAGGAAAGAAAATTGGAGAATAATCAACACTTAAAAGTTTTCACAATGGAAAAAGGGAGAGAATGAGAAAATGTAGAAGGTGAGGAGTGAATTGAATTAGAAATGGAGTGTATAAGAGAGAGTGATGGTCGGCATTCTTAAGTTGAAAAGAGGAAAGTTTAACTTGGGTTGAGTATAGGCAACCAGTGTGTAAGGGAAACAGATGATGAGATAATGGAGGTAGAGTATAACTAAAGACAGGCATAGGATTGGCTTGATAAGTCAGGGAAGAGGTGTAGAAAGTTAAACATGCATCCATGGTTGCTAGAAGATAGAGGAAAGTAAGGGAGAAGAGAGAAGGTGATAAATGTCTCAAAAAGTTCTTTTGGGGAAATTTTAGCTAAATAAAATCATTGAGTAATCTAAATAATGTAAAAATAAACTCAAACCACCAAAATGTGCTTATTAGCACAAATAGATTCCAATTAGAATTTTTCATAAATATTGGAAATTTTTTTGAATTAAAATAAAAAAAAGGATATGAAATCGTAAGACAAGCAATTGATTGGTTGGGGAAAATTAGTTAACTGGTTTCTCAGGAAATAAAATCGCTAGTTCTTGAGAATATCAGTTGATTGGTGTGTTTGAAATTCACAACATTATTAAAATTTCAAGCCCTTTCTCAAACAAAAATTATTTTATTTTATATTAACATGATTCTAAGCACATTTTGAAAGATTTTAGGATGTGATATTGCAAACTGCCCCCTTAAAGAGACTTCATTATGAAAGTTCACATAAGAAAATAGTGTTGTAAGATCAAAAACATGACATAACCCTAAGCCATCAAGAGAAAATAAAATAACAACCAAAATTTAGTACATGAGAGAAAGGCACTATCACCTTAAAGAAGCGGGATTACTCGCATAATGCACCTAAGCAATCAACTCTAGATACTACATCTTGATGTCATCCTTAGACTCCCAAGCAGCCTCTTGGGCTCCATGGTGCAATTACAAGATCATCATTAGCAAGACAACCTTCAAACACATATCACGAGTCTTGGTATCAAGGATTCTCAGTAGTATCTCCTTATAAGACAACTCATTATCCAGCTTAATCATCTCTAGTTGAATGATGTGCAATGGATTTACCATGTACCTCCTCAACTAAGAGATGAGAAAAATGTTATGCACATATGAAATATTAATAGGCAAGGCAAGTTAGTAAGCAATCTCTTCAACCTGATCTAAAATCTTATACAATCTAATGCACCTATGGCTTAACTTGCCCTTTCACCCATAACTATGAAACCCCCAATTTGTAGAACTAGAAAATTTTATTTTGAAGTTAATGTACAAGTGTTATAAAATAAAATTTGGGTGATGTTATCGCCACATCAACCATTAGAGGTGCGATCATTACCTAACCCATGCTTAATGTAAGGAAAAACAAAATGAAGAACAAATAATGTATGCTCTAGTATTTATACAACAATACTAATAACAATAATGAGCATAATAATATATAAAGAAGAGAGTATACATGAACCATATACAGGAACTAAAGCTAAGAGTTTAAATAACTGGGAAGAACAAAAAACATCCCAATATAATGGACAAAAACATCTAATTGGTTAGCCTAACTCTTAGCTAAACAAGAGGTAAATCTTGAACCTCGAGTAACAGCCAGCTACTAGCCCACAACATCATCCTCAACATACTCTAACTAAGAATCATATCTATGCAAATCATCCTTTGTTTACCGTACCAAAAGTCGAATCATCATAGTGACCATACAAATGTAGTATCAGTATAATCAAGTACTAGTAAAATAAAATACCTAAAACATAGAAGGGGATCATGGTGCACATTGAGGTTAGACAATAACATGGTATGCAACCTACTTAGAAAGAGAGTATATAAGAGCATGGATAACATATATATATATATATATATATATATATCATGGCAAGGCCTTTGGGTACACATTTCCATACATGCAAGAGTGTCCATAATGAGCTATAGAAAAGTAGAACACATAATGTCAATATTCCATGATGGGGCTAGCGTAGGATTATCTCTTTTATCACCACATCACACTAGTTCCAAGGGGGTTTTTCTAAAGATCTTCCTCATTCACTGCACTTGATCTCTTAGGTGAGGGGGAATAAGCAAAATTTAGGGTTTGCCTCACATGAAGTACATTAATATAAAATCAAATAGGTGTCTATATTCTAAGATTGCTACAAACATAGAACTACAAACTCCGACCTTAGCATCACTCTAGTATTAAGGGGCTTTTATCAGAGATCTTCAATATCTACCACATTTGGTCTCTAAGGTGAGGGGATATACATTCAATTCCTCACCTACCACACTAGTGCTAGTGTCAAGGGGATTTTCTTAGACATCTTCAACATCCACCACACTTGTTCTCCTAGACTAGTAGCACAAAAGATAACCAAACCCTATGTATACATACTGGGAAGGCCTCTAAGATTTCATTATCAAATTTTAAATATAATATCAATTGGGTATTTTAGGTGTTGACACTAAACACTAACCAAGGCATACAAGCCATTAAATTATGTGTTTCAAGTAAATGCCAAACTCAACCAAACAAAGCACCATAATATTATCATTTTTATCCATATTAAATTCAAGTTAAACATGATTGAAATAATGATCAAAATGGTGTAATTATATGGAACCATTAATATAGAAGGCCCAAAGGAAGAAGATTAGATAACAAGCAAACATAGTAAAAGTTGTGTGGACTAATCAATCAATCAATCAATAGGCCAATTAACTGGTTGGTTGAGCCAGTTGACTATTCTTGGGAGAGTAGTCAATCAGTTTGACCAAACTAATCAACGGGCCTAAGTAGAGACTAGGACACTCTATTCACAAGACAACCAATTAATAGGTTTGATAAACCAATCGAATGTTCATAGGAACTAGTCAACTAGTTCATCAAACCAATCTACTATTCATGTGACCATCTGATATAAAATTTTTAAACTAAGCGACTATTCACGCAAATAGCCTATCTATTCAACAAATTGATTGGATGGTATAGGTATAACAACACCAAGACCGGTGATCCACTTACTAGAATTTCACCAAACTTTACCTTAGTCATTCTAGCATGCTTCTATGTTATAAAATACACATAAGACATACTTCTTAAATGAATTCACAAAAAAAACATGGTATTGATCAATACTCAACAAGATGATGATTGAAGTTCACCATCTCATGCTCAGAAAATTCATAAATCAAAATATGGCAACATGCTCGAAATTAAGAACTCGATGTATTACATAAACATTAATAAACATACCAAGTGCTCAAAACCACAACAAACAACATAAGACCTTATTCTTACATAATGTTAAAAATACTTTAACATTATTCAAAACTTCATAAATCGAAATATGGCAACATGATCAAAATTAAGAACTCAACCATGGAAACCATCCTTATCGAGGGCCTAGGCTTTTATTTCAAATAAGAGCGCCTGGTACCCTTTGGTCCATTGAAAACCACATGCTCCTATATGCAATCAATCGTAGTTGAATATCTCAAGAGCATATCATCCCAAAAATTATTTTAAAGTCATGAAGTTCAATCTCTATGAGGTTTATTGGAAGCTCAAATCCACTAATGACTAAGGCCACATCTCTACACAACCTAGTACATGAAAATCTAACCCTGGATGAGAGCACAACATAAGTCTCTATCCTATTAGAAGGAATCATAAATGTCCTAGCTATGAAAGCGAGAAACACAAAAGAGTATGAAACACCCAAGTCAAATAACACATATGTAAGAAAGGAAAAAACCATAAATGTACCCATGTTGATATATACTTGCTTGTCAACCTCCAACCAACTCATCACATTTAGGTGACTACTTGGAAGTGGTCTTGTAGCACTACCTGAACCCTACCATGGCTGAAAAGTATGGGGTCACTGAATTCTCAAGTGGGGAGCAGTCCTAGTAGCTCTACTATCTCTTAGCTGAACTCTCAGAGTTGGCGGCTTGTGAGCCACCATACCCTCCAAACATGCTTTCCCTTACAAGATACTACCTTATGGTATGGCACCTAAAATAACAGTGTCCTATCCTACCACATCCATGACATAGCTAATTATCCATCACAATTTATCCCTAATTTTTCTTATCACACCATTGACATATGAAGCACCTTACTACTGGCTGACTTAACTACCCTCCATAGCAATGTATCATCCCCGACAAATAACTCTATGTGGCCCAGAACTTCTTTCCTCACTAATGCTAACCACCCACAAGCATTTTCTTGGCCCCTAAATAAGCACTATAAGCCTATACAATAAATGATGCCTCCAAGGCATAATCATACATGGCATGAAAGTTCAGTGTGTAAGTCCCTACCAACATATCCTGAAGTCTCAAGCTTAATATCAACTAAAACCATTGAACCTTCATCTTCTCTTCAACATCGACCTCTAGAGAAAAACATACTAGATCCAAATGGTGGTTGTAATGCTCCTCCACCATAGACGTACCCTGATACAATGCTGTGAACTCATCGCACCTTGTCATCCTTAGGCGAGTAGAGTGGAAACGTGCCCTTAGCAGCTCAACAAAAGTTTTCCACTGATATGTAGTTGTTCCTCTTAGTTTCTGACCTCTCCACCACTCATCAACATAACCCCAAAAGTGAAACACTCTAATGGAAACTCCCTTACCCTCTTGGCAACCATTAGCTGCAAATAACTTCTTAAAATTCCACAACTAATGTTCTAACACATCTGGGTCCTCCTAACCCTCAAATATTGATGGGAGGTGAAAATCAACCCTATAAAGCTAGTTCTTCGATGGTGGCACCGAGAAAGGAGGAGGAAGGTCTAGATACGTAGCCTCCTCATGTTAAATTTGCCTCTCTATGTAGGCACCCACTATCTCCATAAAATACTTGAGACATTGGTTCTCAACCATCGAGATCCTAGAATCCTAAATTGTGTTAGAAAATTCCAACTAATAGGAATGCAATTAGTGAACATGGAGGTATCACATTACACATAAGGTTAGAAGTTAGTCACATCTAATAAATTTAAGGCCAACTGCCAAGCTAAACCAACTCCTGTTCATAGGCTAAACTAGTTGCTAAAAGCTTTGATGAAGTTGAAGAAGTTTATTTTTACAAAGCAACATTAGGATTTAAAACCATAGGCTCTAATACTAAATTATAACACCCCTAAATTTTGAACTAAAAAATTTTGCTTGACGATAATATGAAAGTCACAACTTTACTAGAATTTTGAGCCCTTTTTAAAACCAAAACTAATTTATTTTATATTAACATAATTTTAAACAAATTTTGAAGGATTTTAGGATTGAATATTACAATAATTATCTTCAACCAAAGAACTAATAATCATGATCCATAGTATAAGGATTGAAACACACACTAAGAACAAACTCAAACTCAACACTTTGAGTCATTCAAATACAACAACACACATACATAGATATAGTTAATAGATATTACAGTAAACTGAAGTTCCAATTAGTACAAGAGGTAAAAGAAGATTAACAATACTCTTCAATAAATCCTCTAGGAACCTATAAATATAAAGGAAAGGTTAGAGAAAATTAACAGATAAAAACCAAGGCAAATAAAAATAGAATCAATGAGGAAATAAATATAAACTAATCATTAAGATTTGAAAGGAAGATAAATTTTGGTGATGAAGGAATAATTTAATCTCAAGCTATGAAAATGGATAAGAGAAAGAGGAGAGAACGTAACAAACCAAAGGGAAATAAGAAGAGAAGGAAATGAAGATTTTTTTTATGGTGTTTGGTGGTGGCATAGGGTGGTGTTGGGGTGGTGATGGTTACGTTGTCCAAGTGATCAAGGAGGGAGATTAAAGATGAAAATGATGAGGTTAATACATGATAATATCATGGGTGAAGGGTAGTATATGTAATTCTTCACAAATTAGGTGTATAATGTTTGAAAATTTATGTGCATGATGATGATTTGATGGTGTTTGATCTTGTGTTGAAAATATATTTTAGGTTTGATTTATAAAGGATGTGGAAAAGTTTAAAAAAAGAGTAAGAAAATGCTTTTTCTGGTGAACCAATTAATTGGTTATATGAATCAATTGATTGGTTTATGGTGTTTCGTTAGATTTTTGGCTCAATATAACTAGTCGACGAGTGTTAGGAAATTAATCAACTAGTGGAATAATTGATGGGTATGCTAGATTGATCGACCAGATTGTCTAAGCTAAGATATTTTTAATTTTATTTTAGATGAAAAATTCTCCCAACAATCTTAAATCTTAGTAATCAAGCTCTAAAATGTTTCTAAATCATTTATGATGATTTGTGACCGTTAATTCAAGTTTTTCCCTACCTCGAATTAATTCGGGGGACTTAAATTGACAAAAGGAGGTTCATGACCTCACCACCATTATATTTTTCTTCCTCAATTATATATCTTCTCTGCATCATCAAAACGACCAATTTTCTAAGACACATTACTCTAGAACATTTCAGATATGCCTATTTGAGCTATAGAAGATGTCAACTTTTTTTGTGAAATTTTCCTGAAGATGTCTAATTTAGATTGGGATAATTAGGGTTTTAGTGTTATATAACCCTCCCCCTCCTTCTCCTATCATATCATGGGTATATTAGAAACCATAAAGTCTATTTTTCCTCAATTTTCTCAACCACTATGTGCCTCTATTTTGCTTCTCTTGTGCATTCACTCATATTCTTCTTGAATTTTTCTAGTTCTTATCTTTTACATGTCTTCTCATTCATTCTCTAACTCTTTCCTATTTTAATCTTAAGCAATATAGGATTAGATTTAAGAAAAGATTGAGAATTTGAATTCTACCCTTGGTGTACTATTTGGAAAGGTTGTATTTTGTAATATTTCTCCTAACCTATTTTTGAGTTTATATTCTTCAATATTTTTATGGATTGCTTTTGAATTTTAATCTCTTGTTTTAAGGTACTTATGGTTTGGACATCTTCAACTTCGGGTTTTCCCTTGGTGTGATTTTTTGCTAAATTTTAATAGGTAAGTCATTCATACCTAATCATAATTGAGCATGTGGGTTGGTTTAGGTTTGGAATTATGATTTATGTATGCTTGCATAATAGTAGTAGTGCTTGTAGTGAACCATACTTTAGGTTTTGTCATTTTGGGAAAATATGAGTTCTATCCATGTATCTTCATGTTTCATTGGAAATAAAACATTAGTGAGTGGTTGAGCTTGATTAAAATTTGTTTTGCAAGTTTCTAATGATATATATGTGTGTTATGGTTGATGTTTTAGGCCTAAATCTGAGTATGAAATGAATGTATAAACACATACACTGTTTTAAACAAATTGATTGATTAGTTTCTATAATAGTAGAATGGTTAGGCAAACCCATTGGCTAGTTTATCTATGATATTACTTGGTTAATAATTAGCTTGAACCCATCAACTTGTTAATCTAAACCAATTTACTAGTTATTAGAGCACTCAATTGGTTGAGCTAACCGATCAACTAGTTTTGGCCAGAATGTTTTCTTTAATATTTTTGACCTTGTAAGAATTTGGAACTTGATATTATGTCATTATATGATTATTGGATTATCGAAATTCACTTTTTTGGCATAAATTAAGTAACTCAATTGATGCATTAAATTGGTAAAGTATTGATGATATCACCACTAAGTATCCTTGAAGGGTTATATTGGATAATTTGGAATATTGATGTGGTCATGGTTAAATTAGTATGCTATGTGGGCCTTGTTGAGCATATGTCTTGGTAAATAAAATAATAACTGCTTAAGGTGAAAGAAAATGGAGCACTATATGGGACTAGATTATTCGATCCTCGATTAGCTATCGAGGATTAATTTGACTTTGGGTACTTTTGATATCTACCTCAAGGTGGGATCCTAATTGATCCTCGTCTCATTCCTTTTATAGGAACTGATGATGTAATAGGGAGGATATGGTTAACTAGATGGTTTATTTATCTTCGACTGGATTTCATGTACATTAGTGGTTTCTTGGATTTGACCAAACTTATGTCTTTTGGTTATTGATTTGAGTTGCATGGGTATATAGAGACCATGGGAGATAATCTAGCCCATTGTTCATATAAATAAATATGAATTAAATAGATATATAACATTATGATAAGATTATCGAGAATGATTAAATGGAATGGACCTTAAAGCTTACCTAAGTAGCTCACATCCTTGGTATACCACCTCACATTATCCTATGTTGTTATCCATGATTCCTAAATTTTGTGGTAAATATGATATTTCCATGAATTTCATGTCTATCATTGAGTATGATGATGTTATATACTTCCATATTCATGTATAGAGTACTATGTTGATGATACCATGTTAGTATATCATGTGTTAGTGTGTTATTGCATAAGCTTGTAAACGTGTGATATCATGACTTTTATGTCTATTATGACAATATATGCATCAGATAATCCAATTATTAGGCAATTTAGTTTACTCAGTATGTAATGTACTAATATACCCATTTAACCGATCAACTACTCAATTCCACTAGTAGAGGGCTTTGTGTAGCTAATTGAGGGTGGTCGGTAGCCGACCAATTTATGTGGATATAGGGAAAACAAGCATGGATGTTGTGGTGGTTGTATTTTTGTTGGTATTTGAGAGACCAAAACTTTCCTATGTATTAGCCTTTTATGTGAATGGTTTTTTTATGTATTTCAGTTTGTTTGGACCTAACATGGTCTTGGTTTTTTAAACTCTAACTCTTATTATTGTTTATACAATCTATTTTGTGCACTATGTTTCTTGTGTTTGTTTGGTTTTATGTTTAGCCTTTTATCTAACATAAGATGAACATTAAGACACATATGTAATTTTAGGTGTGATAGTAACACCCCATTTTTTCTAGGAGTATTTTCATATTTTTTCTTATGCTAACACTTTAAAAATTAAATTTTTTAGTAGTAAAAAATATAGAGGTATTAGAGTAGATATTTTAGGTTGATAAGGTGGAGTATAAAGGGTATTATGGTAAATGATTAAAGTCTAGGGAATTTGTGTGGTGGAGGTATTCCAAATTCATGAGATAATCATGGAAATTGAATTTCTTGGTTTTGACACATGGAAAGTAAGGGTTAAGTTTCATAAAGTTAGAATAAAGTTGAGAAAGAAAATTTGATTTTAATGACGTATATGTGCCAAATGATATCTAACAAAATCCAAAAATTATAAAAAAATAATTACACAACATTTTATAATCTTTTTAATCTTATGAATGCTAAAATATAGAATTCCTCAAAGTTTCATAAATTTGGATAGCTAAAAGGATAATTTTAGGGCTTAAAATATTGAAGTAGAGCTAATTGAGATATAAATAGTACTTTTTATAGAGATCGCAAATTAGAATTTTAAAATACCTTGGGAGAGGCAGCAATGCATCAAGAATTCAAATATATACATTATAAAAGAGTCTTAAAAGATCTCAAAGGATAAAAGTGGCTTGAAAGTGTCATAAGAGTCAAAACTAGAAGAGAATCAAAGAAAACGAGAACGAAAAGTTTCAAAAATGTAACAAGGTTTTTAGATTTGATAAACAATGTAACAAAATACTCATAATAAGACAACTTCAGTTTTATATATAGAATATCTTGAGTATGCCATGTTTTTTTTAAAAGAAATATGGAGTAGTACAAATACTTTGGCTCAGTTTAAATAAGATAACTCTATATTCATCATTCTTTTAAGGCACTTGCTTACATTGATTTCTAATCTAATTCACAAGAATCTATTAGTGTTCCTTAGGAAATTCATTATATATGTCCCTATCAAATCCCTAATCATATTTCCTATTTCCAAGTTCATCATCCTGATGAGTAGGTTAAATATTTGAACCTATATTGTTATAATACAGAGACTTACTTTTAGGATGTTGTTCATCCTCACTAGGTCTCTTTGTTATCAATAGGGTACCATCAAAAGTCCAAGGTGTAACAACCCAAATTTTACTACTCAAAATTACGTTTACATTAGAGTATAATACCAAAATAGCTGGGTGTTACCACCATAATTGACATAAGTCTAGCTTACCAACTTATCCTTATGTCAATCACAAGGAAAAATAATTAGAATATAAAATATGATAATTAGAAAATGAGAAAAACTTTATAAGATGAATATAAGTTAGAGATTAACTCCAAGTACAAAATCTAAAAATATATACAAAGGGGATACCAGGGACCTAAGAGTCTAAAAAGGTATACGGGTAAAACTATCCTCTAGATAACACAACTCTATGCCCAAACCCCCAATACAAAATTCACTCCACCCCACATATATAAATCTTCATAGAATGCAAAATCATCCATTGGGTTCTCATCAACCTATACATAGATATTCAGGTCATCTGCTTGTGGGAATAAGCAATACCCATGAAAAAAGTGGTTAGTATATTATGTATTAAGTAAGGTGACAATACCATCGATTGAGGGATACAAATAATTGCATGCATTCATAGTGGAAAGTAATCACACATGAGAGATACATAAAATAATATAAGGTAATTACTAGTCTAACTCTTATTATTAGGTATAACATATTTCATTATTTTATTTATGGTGAGTTTAGGTACCCCCACTATTCTTAATCTGGTGTAGCAGATTGAAGAATCTCTTAAGGACAACACACATGAGCCACTATTATCATCAATTAGAATGGAACCAACATAAACTAGGAAAACATGATTGTAACTACTATTCTTAAACCTATGAAATGTTCTAAAATACCTCTCAAGGAAAAACACACCTGAGCTACTACTAACTTTTAGTTGAATAGACACAATACCTTAGCATTACCTCACATAATCTTCCACTTTAATTAATTAATGTATTACATATAAGTTACATTGTCTCAAGTCATTTTCTCATTCATGTTGAATTTAGGGCCCTACTATTCATAATCTGATGGAACATACTGACGCATCTCTTTGAGAAAAACACACTTGAGCCACTATTATATTCCATTGGAAAAGACCCATAAAATACCTCGACCCAATTCACATGATTTATTTTCTTTAAATGATTAATTTATAATACATGATTTGGTTTTATAGGTACAAAACAAAATTGAAGCAAGTAAAACACAACCACATAGATATCAAGGTCGTTCTCAAGGACATAGGTTTATATAAAACCCTAATTTTACATTTTAACTTCTTCTCTACTGCTCTTTTATCCACTAAATTCGGTATCGATATTAAAATATTATTATTATTGAAAAAACAAAAAATTGAGACCTACCTCTAATTCCTTACATATGCGATAACAACCCTATGTTAATAGTTACTATTCACAGAGCTTATAAAATCCTAATTTCACAAGTGCGTCATAAATTTTCCTACAGCACTTATGTTATTACCAAATTTAATACACCTTCATAAAATAATATTACTAACAATATATCCAAAAATTGTTGTTTAAATCTAACGTTTTGCAAATTCAATAATAACATTGCCATTTTAGGGTTATTATTATCAAATTAAGCTATTTTCGCATTCTATGGAACCTATGTCATTTTTATTTAATCCAAACATTTTAAATGATGTTATTAGCATATTTTAAATCATATATCTCATTAAAATACACAAATTCTCATATCAAACCCCTATTATCCAAAATTCCCTTAAAGGTAACCAAAAGTCCTCACTCCACGAAAGCCTTCTATGTTCGGTATCAATATTTTCAAATCCTCCATTTATCACCATACATATTAAATATACTCATTTATCACATATCATACTAGATCAATTATATATGACAATACCATATATCATAAAACTTCACTTAGGGTTTTCCACATAGTAATTATCGTAATAATATTGCATGCTCCCTATCTTACTCATTTTTCATCACATAATATCATATTCTTATATCATGACATTAATAGAATTCATTTAACAACAAAGTAATAATAACACGATAATACTTATCATCACATATTCTATTTAACATAAAACCCAAAACCCAGAACGAAAGGGGGTGGTGTGGTCTACGTTTGTTTTAGCCAAATTGGGGATGTAGCTTCAGTGGTTGGTGTTGAAGGTATATGGGGAGAAAAGGAAGTTTTTGCCATTGCTAAGGGGTGGGGAAAGAGGGTGGTTGGGCTATGGTGAAAATGGTCGAAGGTGGTGGGTGTGTTTTGGTGGAGCTTGCAATGGTAAGGGTGACAGAACGGGGAAGGATGCCGAATCTGGTGGATGGTGGAGAAAAGATGAGGCTTCAATGGGAGTTTCCAAAGAAAAATAGGGAGGGAACGTTAGTTTTGGTTAGTGTTTGTGGTGCAGTTTTGGTAGAGGAGGCCAGTATTAATGGGGAAGGCACAACAAAGGTTGCCAGTGGTGGTTTTTATGGTGTGCTTGGCGGTGGTGAGGAGAAGGAATGGCTCGGGTTGGTAGTGCAAATTTTTCAACAGAGAATTAGAAGGAGCGAGGAGATTATCTTGCATAAAGTGTGTTCTATATATACACAAGCATGAGTAGAGAGGGAAGGAGACAGATGAGGTATGATAGGGTAGAATTTTTCAATGAAACCCATCAATATAGGATATGGATGATGATGTGCTAATGGGTAGGGTGTAGGTGATTAAGGCATGGTAAGGGACAATGCACAATTAGATAATATTTTGCATAAGAGAAGGGAGAGGTAGGAGAGAAAGAAAAGAAAGGTTGACTACCAGGGAAAATAAAAAGAAAATAAAAGAGGAAGGAGAAAGGAAAATGAAAAAGGAGGGAGGAAAATAAGTGTGGGTTGATAATTAGGTTTAGGTTAAAATGATTTAAGTTAAGATACTAGAATAATTTAACTAACAACCATTCGAGGTTAGGCTTACGTTAAAGTATTAAAAATCCAAAATAGAGATTAGGGTTAGCTAAAAAAATATAAATTTTTGAATATTAGAATTAGGTTACGATATTAATCACTCGGGATTAGGTTTAGGTAAATTTTGGGGTATTTGTAACACTCCCTTTTTTTAACCAGAAAATTTCATTTTGAAGGTAATGTTGAAGAGTTTGAGAAGAAAAATTGAGGAATGTTACCACCACATAAACCATGAGAAGGTGTGATTATCACCTAACCCATATCTGATGTAAGGAAAAATGGAACAACAAATGAAAAGATGCATGTTCATAATAATAATACAACAGTATTAATGATAACAAAGATGATAACAATAATATAGATAGAAAGAGCATGAGAGTTTACAAAATCCAAATACAAAAAATCAAAGTCAAGAGTTTAAATAACTAGAAGAACAAAAACTTTCCATTATAATGGGGAAAACAACTTTAGCTAAATAGCCTAACTCTTAAGCATACATATAAATCTCCATCCCCAAGTAATGGCTAGTTATTGCCCCACATAATCATCTTCAGCATACTCTAGTTGAGAATCATACTCCTTCAAATCATTATCCGCTCCTAAGATTAGAAGACGGATCATCACAATGACCACACAAGTGCAATATCAGTATGGTGAAGTACTGGTAAAAAGTCTCCTGAAAACATGGTAAGACTCATGTAGCACATTGAAGTAACATAGTAGCATGGTGATAAGCATACCAATATAAATTAGCACTCAGGCTTATGGTATTAATTACAACAAAACATGATTACGTGGAAATCATAGAAGAATAATAATATAGTAAATGCATCACAACTACACAATGTAAACCTTATTATAAATATTCCTTTAGCGATCACATAAATTCTAGTTATTAAGATAGTTAATTCAACCACACTTAGTTCTCCCCTATGAACACAAGTTATGGCAACAAATAAACACAATGGAATACCACACCCACCACATAGGGTTAGAATACATCAAAGGAGATTTTTCTCCAGGGATATCATATCCACTTTACATTGAGTGCACCTGCCACAAAGGTTAACACAAATCGAGATACAACTCCCACCACTTGCGGTTGAAGTACATCAAGGGGGCTTGTATTGGGATACCTCACCCACCACACCTTGAATGCGTTCGTTGTGAGGACTACAAAGTTGGTATACCATACCTGCCTTAGTAATGAACAATAAAAAGTACTAGGAGCTTATAATGGGATACCTCACCCACTCAAGCTGGACATCAATTTCATGTTAGCCTGCCATAGTATAATTATATACCCCTTATCGACCACAACTCAATAGAGAAGGAAATAGGTGCTAAGTAAAAATATAAACCATAGGGCAACCCAACTACTAGCTCCTAGTAAGCTACCCCAAGAGTCAGAGAAAAAGGCTAAAAAAAATCTTATTCCATTATTATTAATTACCAAGTAATATCACAATCACAGATTAATTTAACAAATAACCAATTGGCAAGTGATAACATCAAATACATCACAAGGCATAAAATCTACCAATTAGGTGTTTCCAAGTGATAACATTAAAAATAAATAAATTGCATTATTATCCAAATTGGGAGTCTCTATGTGATAACACCAAACACATCATAAGGCATAATAACCACTAATTGGGTTTTTAGAGATGGTACCAAACTTAACCAATTCAAATCCCAAATAACATCATTAAGATTCTTAGTAATTCTAGGGTAAATATAGTTGAAATTATAATTTAAAGGTTGTAATTACATAGATGTAATAACATAAAAGACCTAAAAGAAGAACATAAATTAACAAACAAACCAGGTAAAATACAGTCGGACTAATCGATCGGTCCTTGAGATAAGTTAACTAATTTGGTCATACCAAAAGTGACCCAAAACTAAGACCAGTGGACCAGTAAATTGTTTGGTTTCACTAATCAACTGTTAATAGGAAACTATTCGATTGGTTTAATCTAACCTCTTAATGAGTCTAAGTAGAAATCATACCACTTTGGTTATATGGTCACAAGTCGATGGGTTTAGTGGACACATTGACTAGTTCATCCAACCAATCATCTAATCCTACAACCATAAAATCAAAATTTCCAAACCATGTGACTCTTCACACAACCAATTGATGGGTTCAATGAACCAATCGGCTGATCTGGGTAAAGTAGCACCTAATTTTACAATACACGCACCAGACTTTACCATATTAATCATAGTGTGTTGTTATGTCATAAAACACATAAAGAGACATGTTACACACATATAATCACATGGATAAATGGCAATTTAGGCATTTAAACGAAATAATACTCAAACTTCCAAATCATGCATAAGCTCAGATAAACTAATAATGCTTAATTTCAAAAAGAAATTCTACCAAATACTCAGTTTCTAGAATACAATTAGCCCATGTCAACACAAAACACACTAATAACATGGAACCACAATGGCAAATAAAAACCTCATTCATATTAAAGATAATATTGCCTTACATCAAAACAATTCTTCTAGCACATAACTCCTACTTGATGGGTATCTAGCTTGACCTCAATTCCTAATAGAATCAAAACTTAAAACCATTAAAACTTCCTTTTAAAACTTCATTCAATCAATGAAAAGTAGAATAAGAAGAACAACAACAACAAAATGCAACTCAACCTTTTATAATAAATAGAATTCCAAGAAAAATGAAGCTAAAATCTTCAACATTTGTCAAAACCTTAATCTTTCCTTGCTTGAGAGAAACAAGGGATAGCTAAAGCTAAGATTAGGAGAAGAAAGAAAGGAAAAGAATTTAACCAAGGGAAGGAAGAAAATTAGAGGAAAGACTCTATTTTTTCTCAACAAAGGGGGAAAAGAAAGAATAATGGGGAATACTCAGCACTTAGTAATTTTCACTAAGGGAATAGAAGAAGAGAGCAAGAAAAATAGGTAAGAAATAAAAATGAATCAGGAATAGAGGCATAGAAGTGAGAGATGGTCAAAATGCATAGGAGGGAGAGAGACAAGACTGGTATGGTTAAGTGTGAGTAACTAAGGGGTAAAGGCAGACATGATGGTGTGCTAGAGGTTAAGTGTAGTCAAGAAGAGATATGGAAGAAGGTTTGCAAGTCAAGGAAGGGGTGCATGAATTCAAACGCACATCCTAGTTGCCTAAAGAGAGAGAGGAAGGTGAGGGTTAAGAGAGAATGTGAGGTATGACTCAAAAAGTTTTTTTTTTTTTTGGAAAATTTAGCAAAATAAAATCATAGAGTGATCCAAATAATGAAAAATTAATCCCAAATCACCAAAATATTCTCATTAGTACATATAGATTTTAATTAGAAGTTTTCATAAACATTAGAAAGATATTTGAATCAAAATTAGAAAAGGGTATGAAATCGCAAGATAACTAGTCAATCAATTTGAGCAAACCAGTGGAATAGTTCGTCGAGAATAAAATTATCAATCTCTAAGTGTACCACTCAATCTATTAGGCAAACTAGTCTATTGATACACTTGAAATTCATATTTTTATTAGAATTTCAAGCCCTTTTCATAATAAAAACTAAATTATTTTATATAAACTTAATTTTAAAAATATTTTGAAGCATTTTAGGTTTGGGAGTTTTAATTTTTCTAAATCTCAATATGATATAAACAAAAAGAAGAAAAGGTTTGTATCTAAATCTTCACATCGAAACCATGAGATTAACTCCATACATTAGGGGTGGTTCTTTTAAAGGCCCTAATGTTATATCTACTAGATGTGTAAGGTTTTTCAATGAAGCACACACAGTTATGTCCCTACATTGTTTCTACTTCTTTTGGCGCCATAATGATTGCATATTTGTCTTCTTTTGTTATTGGCAAAAGGGTTCTAGAGATACAGGAGTTTCTCAATCCTAAAGTTATCATGTTCTGTACCATACTAGAGTCACCCAACCTTTCCTAAGAACACATTGAAATTGACACAAGAAAATCTAAAGAATACCTTCCACATCGAACTTAGGAAGAAGTATTGACTCGCATAATATTACGACAATAGATCAAACAATAAGGGATGTTAGGATGACAAAATGGTAGTTTTAACAGCTAAAAACCCAAGAAGAGAAAATAGTTTGTAGCTTTTTACTAATTATTAATAATATCCTTATGATATTAGAGTATACATATACATATACATATATATATAATAGCTCTAGTTTTGTGTGTAGTATATTTTCTTTTTTCTAATGAATATTTTTTTTTTACAATTTCAAACTTATGAAAGAATGAAATTTAAATTCCATTATAGTTGGAAATGAGGCATTTTGCACACTACCGCTAGTTATAGTAAGCATGATGCTATAATAGTGTATATATATGTGTGTGTGTGTGTGTGTGTGTGTGTGTGTAACTTTAAATAAAATTATCTTTAATTAAGGTAATTAAAAAATATACTAGCATTTTTTTTTCAAATTTTTGTATATAAACAGACACCCATATTTATAATATTATTAAAAAAAACATCCTAAAGTAGGGTGAATAGATGTTTTAGATCTAAACTAGATAAATAAAAATTGAAACATATAATTTATAGTGGTTCAAGCTGACCCAAGATAAGTTACTCTACATCATGTACCAAAAGGTCTTCTCCTTTTGGATTTTGAACCTCACATATATTTGTATTGATGGTTTCTTTTTAGGTTTGTGAGTCTAATATCTTATTAACCTCTCTCAAGAAGATGTACAATATTTACCTAGTTATCTTCTTTATAAGCTTCTCACAAAAATTATATACAACACACAGCCTCTTAATTGAGTATGAATAAGAGTTGTGATTAATTGTTAGACATTCCTCACAACTTGCAAGATTGAAAGTTGAGAATGGTTATGATGATGCAATCAATCTAGTGAATAACATATATATGAAAGTGAATTATAATTGCCTTTGATATTAACACTAAGTACAAATGTTTTTCAAGAAACTCAAAAATGAAAGTGAGAAAGAGTGGATTACTTGAGAATTAATGAGTGTTAAAGATAATGTAGTTGAATGATTAAGAACAACCCATTAAGTTGGTGGTAACTTCATTCTACACTCTCTTTTATAGATTCCCAAATAAATGTGGCAATTGTTGTGCATTTAACACATGAAATTATATTCTAATGGGAAAACTTTTCTTTATGCAACATAAATAGTTGATTTCCTCAAAACCAATTGACTGGTGCCAAAATCCCCTGAAGAAAAATATTATTGTTGTTAAGGGGACTAATTGATTGGTGTTCATAAGCAAGTTGTGTGGTTAAGAGTTTTATGCTAAGGTTGAAACCAGAAAAAGTTTTTACACCAACAAACCAATGGACTGGTATTGAAAAACTAGCCAGCTGGTTAAGAAAAACTTAGACCAAGCAATTAATGAAGAAGAGGTTAAAAACTAGTTGACTAGTTTTTTTTTACCAGTGTACTAGTTTGATAAACCATTTGAGTTATTGGGTTTATGGTTTAAGATTTTATCTCCAAGCCATTCCAACTAGTTGACTGGTTTTGTGAAACTAGTTGATTGTTTAAATATTGAATTTAATTTAACCCCAATTTGAGATTAACCTTGAAAATAGGCATTAAACCATTTTACTAGTTGCTCAATATTAGTAGATTGGTTGTACCAATTGACTGGCATTTCAGAGAACTAGTTAACTCATTCTCTTGTCCTCATTCAAGAGTAAACCTTAAGGTTCCCCAAGAATTGGTTGACTAATCTTGACAGAACACCAATACCTTGTCCGAAACATAATAAATCATTTTTCAAATTAAATAAAATTTCTTTTTATGTATAAAAACTTGGATGTCTTAAAAACATATTTTCATAATATTTTCTAAGTGCTCAAAGATCAAACATGCATACAATATAACCTAGAAGACCTAATAAAATATATCATAAACTCAAATTCTTGAGGTCTTGTATGTAGAATCATTCTGTGATGCCAAAGACTTAGTATAACTTGGTGTTGCCACCATAATTAACATAAGTATAGATTACCATACCATCATTATATAAATCACAAGGTAACATAATTGGAACATAAAAATAGAATGAATAGAAAGAAAGAGAAACTTTATAAATTTAAATCAGAGTTTGGAGATTAACTCCAAATATAATATCAAATACAATAAAAGGGATACTATAGATCTAAAAGTCTAAAAAGATATCCAGATAAAAGATAATACCTGGATAATATGAATCTATACCTAATCCCCAATACATAAGATTACTCCTCCACACATAGAGCATCATAAATAGAAAAATCATCTAATGGGTCATCATCTACCTACAAAAGACATCGTAGTCCTTTGATCATGGAAATGAGTAGAACCCATAAAAAAGATTATTAGTAAACTATGTACTGAGTAAGGTGAAAATACAGTCGAGAAAGGATTACACATAACTCATGAGTTCAAAGTAAAGAATAAGTATACATGCGTGCTAACATAAAATGATGGAAGTTAAATACTGAATTAATGTCTCTTTATTAGATATAAAATATTCTATTATTTTATATAAATTAAGTTTGGAGACTCCATTATTCTTAATCTTGTGGAATATGTTGAAACATCTCTCAAGGACAACACACTTGAGCCACTATTATCTTTTGATGGAACATACCCAACAAATACTAGGGTAACATGATCCCGAACACTATTATTAAACTAGTTGAATATTTTGAAGCACCTCTTGGTGAAGAGTACACTTAAGCCACTATTATCATTTGGTGAAACAGATACAACCCTTCGGTTTTGACTCAAGTAATATTTCACTTTAAGTGATTAATGTCATACTAATTAGTTTCTTATCTCAAATCATATTCTCATTCACATTGAGCTTTGGGTCCTACTATTCTTAATCTAGTGGAATGGATTGATGCACCTCTCAAGGAAAAACACACTTAAGCCACTATTATTGTCCTATAGAACAAACCCATAAAACACTTCGGCCCGACTCATGTGACCTTTTACTTTAAATGGTTAATATCTTATTCATAATTGGTTATGTCATCATTTGGGACCCAATTAGATATGCACAACACATAACTGAAATATTTATAGCACAACCACATAATTATTAAGGTCGTTCTCAAGGAATAGATCCATAATATCCCTAAGTAACCCTAATTTTGCATGATAAGCACAACTTCTTCCATATTTATCTTTTATCCACCAAATTTAGCAAATATTCCTCAAATATTATTATTTTAAACATACCCAAGAATCAAGGTCTAAATCAAATGTCTTACGCATATCATAATAACCCTATCTCAATATTTACTATTTATAACCCCTACAAAACCCTAATTTCAAAAGTTAAATATACATTTTTCCTAAAGACTTATATAATCATCAAATTCAATATAAATTCCTAAAATATCAATATTAACAACATATCCTAATTTTAGATTCTAATTCTAATATTTTGCACATATAGTAATGACCTCACTCTTAGGGTTATTATTCTCATTTTAGGCTATTTTCTCATCTTATTTATGTTTAGGCCATTCATAATTACTCAAAAAAAGTTCACATAATATTTTTAGCATATTTTAACCTAATTAACGCATAAAAATACCAAAATTTTCATATTACATTCATATTAACCAAAATACCCTTAATGATTGCCAAACACCCTTATTTCACAAAAATCTTATATGTCTGATTACATTATTTCCAAATCCTCAATTTATTACATCACCATACATCTTAAATATTCTACTAGTTTCTATAATGTATCAAACCCATGTTATAATACCATATATTATAACAACTCACTTAAGGTTTACAACTTAAGAATTAACATGAAGATATTATATAAGCACATGCTTTCTCATTCTCACACACTTTTCATCATATGGTCCACATTATCATATCACAACATAAACAAAAAGAATTTTACAACATAATATTAACAACATGATAATACACACAATCATTCCCAACATTTAGCATGGAAATCCTAACTATGACTTGTATCCTTACCAAAAAGGCATCGGTCTCTAACCACGTATATTCTATCTCACCTCCTCCGAAACCTTCATAAAATCACATAAGAAAACAATGATAAAATATAATTAGAACTTAGGATATAACCAATGAAAGTATAAGGGAAAAAAGTGAAAGAATGTGGGAAAACCCAAATGGCTAAGGCTCGGTATCGGTAAAACCTTGAGGAATAAAGGGAGGGGAATGGTTAAAGGTGTCAGAGAAAGGGGGGAGCAATGACATCTACTGCTATTGTGAGGGAGTAGGGAATGGTGAAAAGTGCTAAAGTTGGTGGATGAGAGATGGTGGAAGTGGTTGTTGGTTGGGTGGTTGTTTTGATGGGTAATGCCGAAGGGTTGGGGTGCCTTTGGTGGAAATGGCCGAAGGGGTTAGGGTAGCTTTGGTGGTTTTGGTCAGTGCTAGTGGGTGTGGTTCGGTGGTTTTGGCCAAAGGTTAGGGAAGGGAATGAAAATAATATCCGATGCACAAGGGGGAATGGAAGGAAGGGTTGAATGTACTAGGTGGTGGAAAAAATGGGTAGGCTTCGGTGTTGGATGACAAAGCTAGGGAGGATGGTTTGGTTATAATGGTTGGTGCTATAGGGTGTGGAATGATGAAAATGATAGGCCTAGGGAGGAAGGAGTAGTGGGAAGGTGTTGTGTTGCTTGGTTATTGTGTGTTTTTGGTAATGGTGAGAAGGAAGAAGGGAAAGAAAGAAGAGGGAATCTTGGTGGCTACTATTCAATGATAGAAATGGAGGAGGAAGAAGTGTTTCAAGGCATTAAATGTGCTAAGTCTAACGGTGTACACAAACATACACACACATAGAGGGAGAGGGGAAATATGGCAATTGCGCAAGATTTTCAACCAAACCCACAAACTCACTACATAGCAGTTAGTGGGTGATGATGAGGGTAGGGTGTAGGTAAAGGGAGTATAGAAGAGGGCATGGCAAAGGGAATATAGTTGGGGAAAGAAGTGGTTCATGCAAGCCAAAAGAGAAGAAAGGGAAAAGAAGTAGGGCAGGAGGGAAATAATAAAGAAATGAAAAGGAGGAGAGAAAAGAAAAAAGGAAAAAGAAATTAAGTTTTGGTTTATAATTAGAATTAGGTTAAAATAATTTAGGTTAGGGTATTAAAAAAATTAATTATCAAGCATTAGAGGTTAGGCTTAGGTTAAAAATATATATTAATAACCTAAGATAAATATTAAAATTAGGTTAAGATTTAGGATTAAGTAATTAGGGTAAGGTAAAAATATTGACTTTACAAAATTAGAGTTAGATTAAAATATTAATTACTTAAGATAAAGATTAGATTAAATTTTAGGTATTACACTTTATTGCCTTTTAAAATGAAGCATTCCAACGATTTGACTAAGTGTATCTACTTCATGTAAAGTATTATTGATCATGCACACTTAACCAAACTTGTTAAATCCTTAATTAGGTTTGTTATCATCAAAATAAAGGTTAGTGACTTATTACATCAACATCTTAGACACAAAAATAAAAAAGCACAGACTCCATATTTTAAATACACATCTAATAAGCATACACTCTTTATCCAACAATATACATATTTTATTCAACAAAATACACGTCTTCTTTATATAAATACATATCATTTATTTATAAAATAAGAAGGGACTAATACTTGTGTTATAAATATATATTTTATTGGAAAAATACATGGCTTTATAGGATAAATATAAATCTTATAGTTGTAAATACATATCTTCTTATATCGATAAATGCACGTCTCATAGATATGAAATACAATTTTATAGTGGTAAATACACATGTTATATTAAAATATATATCTTTTATATTATCCTTTATTCATAAAATAATAACAATAAATACTCTTGTTATCAAGGTACATATTTTATATATATATTAGTGGAATATACATATTTACTAGGTACGTATCTTATAGTCGTAGATATACAACTATATAGTTATAAATATACATACTACAAAGATAACATGTATATTTTATAGAAATAAAAAAAAAAATATATGTTATAGGAACCGTAAACATCATTTGTGTTGTAAGTAGCAGATCAGCAATCGAAAAAATGTCATATATATTTACATTGAGTCACGAATATCAATACCTTACATTTGTGAAATCTACTACCAGTAAATAAGTAAAAACAAATATTCTCTAATTTGTCTGACTTCATTGAATGAAATTCTACTTAAATTTCCCGTCATACATTTCATTTCATTTCATTTCCTCCCCCTCTGCTCTTCGGTCTTCCCTCCCTCCCTCTTCCCACGCCCAAAACAAAATTCCTCGCCCTTTTCCCCGACTCTGACGTCGTCTTTCCTGAGCATAATTTTCAATCTCCCATCTCCATCTCCCAACAATTTCCAAAACAATACCATTTATCCCTCTTATTCCTCCTTCCTTTGCTTTGGCCTTTGCTACGTTGAATATATGTAAGCAAAAGAAAATACTACAAAACAGGAACCTAAATTTAACCTGAAGGAATTACCTAAAAAGAAAAGGAAAAGAAATATGGCGTTTCACAGTCAGCAACACCATCATACTTCACAGCAGCAACAAATGGCTTTTCAAAACTTCACAGACCAAACCACATCGACCTCTGTTCTTCACTCTATCTTCCCTGACGCGCCGGACGACAGTGGCCAAAAGCCACCGGACGACCATCACCAACAGCTCGGAACTGGACCGAATTGGCTCAGTAATGCAATCATCCGTTCGCAGACCGATCTTTATGGAGGAAATACTGCGACAGCCGCTGCCGAGAACGCTCAAACCAACGAAACCGACACCGCAACCCCGGCTGCAGGTGGAAACAATTTCCTGAACTTACACAGGAACTCTGACTCCACAGCGTCGAACCAATGGTTGTCCAGGACGACAATTGACGATTCGGTGCTCGCGATTCCGCACGACTCAGCGCCCCCCAGCGGTGGTTGTGGTGGTCTCAGCGGTAATAATAACGAAAACAGCTTCAACAACCACAATCATAATACGAGTGCTAGTTATAAGATGGAGTTGACTGACGGAGGTGGTAGCAGTGTCGGAGTGCTGAATTGGCAGAATGCCAAGTGTAAGGCGGATATATTAGCGCATCCGTTGTATGAACAATTGTTGTCGGCACATGTAGCCTGTTTGAGGATCGCTACGCCTGTGGATCAATTGCCGAGGATTGACGCTCAATTAGCGCAGAGTCAACATGTGGTGGCCAAGTACTCGGCGCTTGGTAATAGTCAGACTTTGGTCGGAGATAACAAAGAGATTGATCAGTTCATGGTGAGCAAAACAAATCTTCGTTCAAATTTTGAATATTGATTACTAACGTAATTGATTTGAATTGTTCCTCGTCCCTATCTCTTTCTATTTAAATTTCATATTATCTGACGAATTGTTTTTAGCTTTTAATTCTCGTCCGTATTTGAAATTCAAAATTTGTTTTGTTGTTTATCTAAACTGCTTTACGGGGGACGGGTGCGAATTTCCTATATCTATATATTTTACTTTCTATGGTTGAATGATTGTTGGGAGATAACAGTTGATGAGCCGTTGTCTTTCTGGCAGTCAGTTGAAGAGTTCTAGCAAACAAGGGTTATATATATAGATATATATCATTGGATTTGAACTAATCATGCAATGTTTGTTCATTGCTGATTTGCTTATATGACTGGGTACACTTTGTGTCCCCCCTTTTATTGAAATAATAGAGGGGGAAAGGGGACATAAACGAGACGTTCCAACTTTTCATTTGTGTGATTATTGACTGAAAAATCTTAGGCACTTCCTTAGGCAAATAGTTCTTCTCTAGGTTTTACCACAAATTTACCAGTATAAAATAAGTTTCTACCAAATAAGAATTGTTACAACTACGTGAACAAAATTGTAAATGCACATCATTTTGTTTCATTTTTCAGTTCAGCTATTTATTTCCCAGGCGGAACCTGCCCATTGGCAAGATCTTTTATACTCCATGATTTTGTTATTGTGAGATTGATTAGTCAGAGAAGAAACATCTTTTGGAATTATTTATTTTGGATTAAAATTTCTGGTACTGAGAGGAGGGAACTTCTGGACGTTTGATTGAGATCATGTTCTACATCGCGGAGAAGCAAAGAGAGAAATACGCTAAGGTTTATAAAGAAAGCTTAGTGTTTGCGTCTGTTTTTGTGCCTGTTTCTGGGTATCTGATGTTCCAACAAGACATTTGGCGTAAAAGCTTCTGAAATAGCGTGATGAAGGGAAATTTATGGTAAGTTTGTAGAGTTAGATACCTACTCTTTGTTTGAAGTGGGGTTAAAAGAGGTTTCTCTGTTTGCCGAGGCTTTCATGCAGCGTGAGGTAGTGTCATAGTGGTTGAAATTTTTTGGTTTCGGGTTTCAGAAATGCTGATCGTTTATGTTGTTTATGAAGTTGGCATACGGTTGGTCCCTTTGATCTCAGTCTTAATGGAATCAGACAGAAACAGACATAAAAATTAATATTTTATGAAGGATGTGAAAACTGCTTATGCTGAATCTTGTGGTAAGAAATTCTGATGTAGAATGACAACATATCTCATTAAACAGTGTTCAGACAGTTGATTCTCCGCATCAGTTCACACTTGGCACTATCTCAGTATAAGTATCATCGAGTCCTCACTGAATTGACCCCAGAATTCCTTCTAGAGTTTACTAATGCTTCGTGCTCATATTTTCTGTGAGGACAATTAGTGTATCCGTCTCCCTTTCGTGTAGGTGTTTCTTGTCTTCTTTTCATACAAATACAAATCTTCTCTGAGCAAGCAACTTGTGTGGATTATTCATTATTCATCATTCCCTGAGTCAGGAACTTGAGCTGGTCATTCATTTTTCACCAATTAGTATTTTTCCAACATAATAACTGAGATTTTTACTGATAAGATTTTGAGTCATTTTTTCAGGCACGGACAAAGTTATCCATGAGTTTGTTCATCCTCTATTAGTGCTGTTTTTGTTATGTTTCCTGTTGCCTATTGAGAAGGATTTAATCGTTGTTCAAGCTTAGTAAGTGCAAGTTATTCCCAAGAAGAATGTCTCTGCAAAGTCCTAGATATTCTTAGTAGCTTGAGTTAAAGTTGTATAAAGATGAGCCAATTCATGATATTCCTGACAAAACTTTCTGTTTTTGGTCTACTAAACTGACTCCTCTCTTTAAATCGTGTGTTGGACTCTGTTCTGGACTTTTCATTCTTTGATGTATTAATCACATCCATCATTTCTTTCCCGATCTATGACCTTTATGTGTATACTGGAGTCCCAGATGTGGCTTGTTTTTTTTTTTTTTGTAGAAGAATAATGTAATTTGTTTTCATCTTTTGATGTGGCAGACACACTATGTTCTGTTGCTTTGTTCCTTTAAAGAACAACTTCAGCAACATGTTCGAGTTCATGCCATGGAGGCAGTGATGGCTTGCTGGGAAATTGAACAATCCCTTCAAAGCCTAACAGGTGATAAATCATTCTTCTTTCTGTTTTCTGTGCCTATACTTCCTGCTTAGAGTGGGTTTAGCTAGTTGTATGGAGAGTCCCAAAGGAACTATTGTATATGTGAATCATTCTGTATGTTCCTTGAGTTGTGTCTCATCGGATGATGTAGCTTGATTTCTTTTTTGCCGCGGTTGCTTTTCATATAGGAGTATCACCAGGTGAAGGCACTGGCGCTACTATGTCTGACGATGACGATGATCCAGTAGATAGTGATACGAACCTCTTCGATGGAGGATCAGAAGCTGCAGATATGATGGGATTTGGTCCTCTCATCCCAACAGAGAGCGAGAGGTCATTGATGGAGCGTGTGAGACAAGAACTAAAGCATGAATTAAAGCAGGTGAGGGACGATATCCGTACATAGGGTGTAATCATAGGCGGTTGATTTATCTGACAACTTATGGCAGATGAAGTAATGTTTTCTTTTGCGCCTTTTTATTAATTAATTAATTTATTTTTTAAATTAACCATTGCTCATGAAAGGGCTATAAAGAGAAAATTGTGGATATAAGGGAAGAAATTTTACGAAAGAGGCGGGCCGGAAAACTCCCCGGTGATACAACCTCTGTGTTAAAGGCTTGGTGGCAGTCACATTCAAAATGGCCATACCCGACTGTAAGTTCCTGATCTCAAAAGTTAATAGTCTGTTGTTGTTTCGTTTTTGCCCATATATTCGAAGTATTATCAATGTAGTATAGACTGTATTAAATATCCTGATCTTTTTTTTTTTTTTTTTCCATTTTGCAGGAGGAAGACAAGGCAAGATTGGTGCAAGAAACAGGGTTGCAGCTAAAGCAGATAAACAATTGGTTCATAAACCAGAGGAAGAGGAACTGGCACAGTAATCCCTCAAGTTCTGGTAGTAACGTGAAGAGCAAACGAAAACGGTATATTTCTGTATATTGATGCTGGCTAACTTTGTTTAGCGTCCTATTTTTACATTTGCAAATCCCATCCCCTGTTCATGCGTTCCTTTCTTTAATTCGAGCCCATGTATTAATATGTCACATGATATGCCGTTCCACCAACCTGATGGACAATAAACGCAGGTGATCAAAGCAGGCAACACGACCCTCATCGTGTGCGACTAAAACAATGCGTTGATCAAAATTACGATCTGGTTCATCCTTCCCCTGGCGCTGATCAATGTCAAAATCATCAGGTGATGTAATCCGGGCTGTTGAAAATCTTCCAATCTCCCTTACAACTCCTTCCGGTGTCTACTATTGCGAGTGATTTAACGTTCTCGTGTGAAGTAAGAACTATATGGAGTGCCTTCCTGTACAGAAAGAGTAGCCAAGGGGGATCCTTCTGTTTTAATTTTATCTATGCAGAGTGAAGCAGTCCGCTATGCTTTAGGCAAGTGATATATTTATACGTATGTATCTACAAATGCACTTGGGTCATTGCTTAGATCAGTTATCAATCATACCCATACTATACAATTGGTTACGTGGTTTAGTAAACCAATATTTTACCAATAGTAACTAAATTTTTACTGTTGAACTACATTTTTTTTTTACCAAAAATCAATATATATTTCACTAAGATTTTTTTTTTCTTCCTCCAATAGAAACTTAACTTTTAGAAAGATAAAAAAATATCTTTAATCATCGTCTAGCTATTCTTTTGCTAGGGATATATTAATCCCTTCATTAAAATTGATTTCTAGCAAAAGCAACTATGTATGAATTTTTTAAAATATATTGTTTTTTCACCAATAGAAGTATAGCACATATATTTAACTACTACTATATCACCATTATTCCTTTTATCTTTTATGGTTATATTGAATTTTTTTACTCAATGTATAAGTAATCTTTTATCAAGGTTGAGATTATATTTGATGATAGAATATAACTAATATTTTATTATATAGAGATTAATTTTTGTTTTTTTTACTATGACTGAATTGGTATTTTACCATAATTCAATTAATATTTCACATGTAGGGATTTGATATTTTATCACATAATATAGATAGTATTTCATTATAAATAAATTGATTTTTCATCATAATTGAACCAATCGTTTATCATAATTAAATTAATTTTTCACCAATGCCGAACTCATTTTATACCACAAAATATGTAGGGATTTGATATTTTATCACATAATATAGATAGTATTTCATTATAAATAAATTGATTTTTCATCATAATTGAACCAATCGTTTATCATAATTAAATTAATTTTTTACCAATGCCAAACTCATTTTATACCACAAAATATAGTCAATGTTTCTACTATTTAATTTATTATATTAAATTATATCTTTTACTATTGTTGTAACCGTGTTTAACTATATTTTTTGTTAAACTCTCATGATTGTTTTTACTTCAATTTTATTTAATCATATTTCACTATAATTATACTAATATTTTATCATATTTTTTGTTAAAAAAAATAGCAATATTGATCTCTATTTATAGAGAAAAATATCAAGAACATTATAATATATATATATATATATATATGTTTTTAATAATTCTAATGTTTTTTTAATAAAAATAATTGATGTTGTTAGCGTTTACACAATATTGTTGCATGCAACAAGTCATACGATAGAATCCGAGCAATATCAAATATCAATATTTTTTTTAATATATGAGTATATCATTTGTTATGGAAATGTTGAAATCTGACCGCTTGTGATAAGGTTGCTAACAAAAAATTTATCCAAAAAATTGATCATGTGTCTGAGAAGATTAATTTGACATTTAGAACATCCAATCCTAGGCCAGACCCTTAGAGGTCCCAAGTTACTTGAGAATCAATGATTATACTATAATCTTGTACTACATACTATCATAAGTGATGGTTTTACATAGTTTCTTGAAGTTTTCTTCTTGAAAGGTATATTTAGTTTTACATAATATATATGTACATAAAATATATTATTTTTCAATAGAACAAGAGATAGAGTATGTGGATGTAAAGTGTAGGAGGTCATGTTTTTAATTCCCACACTTAATAAATATTTTGTTTCGCATTAGTAAAACACATTTTGAAGAAGTAAAATACACATTCATCACTATATAAGTGGACATTCTACTATAATAAAATATAAATTCTTAAGTGCACATAACTAAAATATACTTCCTGTATATCTAAAATGCATATTCTCTAGTACCATAATACACATTTGTTTATATTATACATTACACATCTCTATTACTAAAATACACGTCCTCTGATAATACTATGCACATTCTTCGTAACTATAACACACATTTTGTAGTGATATAACACATGTTCATTGATGTAGGGGCATGTTTAACATATAAAGGGCTAGCTTATCTAGTCATTGATCCCAATATATTAGATGTATTTGAAGACTTAGACCAAAATAACTTAATTGTATGTGATCATTGAGTCCATTAAAAAAATGAAGTAAAACCCTAAGGATAATTGGTCAAGAAATATATTGTTGGCCATCACTGTACATGGTGACAAGTAATTCTAATGGCAAAGAAAAAGAAATCCCCTCGTCGACCACCTATCCCTATCATTTCGACCTCTTCTTAGGTGGCAATCTTAATGGTTTTGGAAGATTTTGAAAATAGTTCTCTTATTAAACATGAACCTATGCCAAGAACATCTCCAACTGTGAAGAATCCTAGCGATTCAAATAATTGATTTGATATTTTGAAAGAAGAGAATCTTAGTGATTCGATCAGTGCAATTGAACAGAATAATAACCAAGGTGTTAAGATTGATTTAGATCTATATGCTTATAAGTCTATTCACGAATTACTGGTCCCATCTACCTTATTGTGGAGTGATATTGTTCAATCATGCTATAAGCCTGGTCATCTCCATGTCCTTACATATAAACCTCCCAATGTTTATGAGGGCAAGATGGCAGCTGAAATAAGACAAAAGTATATTGATTCTTAGACATCCTATTGGGAAAATACTTTGGCTAGTATGATCTATGGTCACATAACTTCATACCCTCAAATGGAGACTTTCATAAAATCTCTCAAGCTTTGTAATACTAGAATATACTTCGTCCATCCTCATAACTTGCTCTAACACACTTGTTTTTTAAATAGTCTCAACACTATCCTTACTCATAGGAGGATCAAAATTTAGGCCAAAACTTTTGTCAACTATGAGTGAATCATACTTCTCTTGTAATCATCAAACAAATCAACAGTAAATTTCTTGATTTCTCCGGCCAATCTCTCCTCTAATTATTCACCATACATCCTAAAAAGACTAATATTTAATCCTGAAAACCTCATATTTGGATTTAACATGACACCTAAGTATACAGACATGTTCATCTTTTCTATGTCACCTTAATACTTGTCAAACTAAACTTTCATTTGAAGTGTCATGTTTCTCAAGTCATTATTCACATCCGTGATCCATTGATTCAACAAATCAAACATGATAACAATATCAATGAAAATAAGATTATTGGTAACATATAATGAACCATACACCTTAACAATCAAGTCATAAATCTCTTCCAAGAAAATAATGAGCTCAATTTTATCCCAATCTTTATTAAAGAGGGCCCCAACAACATCAACATCATGTATCAACTCTATAGGTAGTTCCATCCTACTAAAATCATCCCTAAATTTTATAGCAGTAGCGAACATAAGATATGTGGATTTATACCTAGTAGGCACATCAAGAGATAAAGAAGCTTTGCATTCAATCTTATGCTTTTCAGCATATTGTTTAAATATAATCAATCTAGCAGGATAATTTATACAATGCTTGATAAAATCCTTGATACGATCAATGCAATGATCGAGATCCTTTATACCATCCCATACAATCATATTGATTATGTGTGCAACACATCTCATGTGTAAGTATTTACCATCACCAATGCCACCATTTTTTTTCAAACAAACACAAGCAACATCGTTAGAATTCACATTTTCTATGGTTATAGTAAATACTTATTTTCATTCAAATCCTAAAAAGTTAGTAAATATTAAATTTTTCTACCAATCTCTTCTCTTTTATGACTAGATATAGGATAAAAACTTAGAATTATTTTGTGCAAACTTTATTAATCATCTATGAAATCATCTATTAGGCACATGTAATTAATTCTATGATTAGAATTCTATGTATTAGTAATCATAGAAATTCTATTACATGAAGTACTAAGTAAATCTTTCAATCTCGTCCTTCCACTGAGATATAAGTTATAGATATCGCGTTTAATAGTAGTGCATGAACACATATGAAATTGAGAACAAGAAATATACATCCTTTTTTTAAAACCCCATTTCTCTATAAAACTAAAAGGCAACTCATCAACAATAATCATTTCACCCACAAATTCTCTAATTTCATCCAAATCAACAGTCTTATATCAACAATAATCATTTCACCCACAACTTCTCTAAGTTCATCCAGATCAATTGTCTTATACCTCAAAGTAGTCTTCTCTTGCATATCATCACTAACAACAAGGTTAAAGCATAAATGAGATTTCTTAGCTTTTACCTTACCCTTATATTAAGGATTATTTACACAAATTTCTACATGTATTTTAAAATTTTTCATGCCATTCTTGTTTGTATCTGCTGAAAAAGTTGTCACACAATACTTACATTCCATCCTTGATTGATGTTTCTCATCCACATACCCCCAAAAGTGATCCCAATAAGTGTTACCTCTTTCTATCTTTTCTCTTCATATATCAATGACCTTTTGTTGGCTTCTTAGGTCAAAAATGTACTACCTCAATGCCAAGTAAATCAAGGTCTTTGTCTACCTCTATTTCTTGAGTAGAAGTGTAATACCCATCCTAAAATCCTTCAAAATATGTTTAAAATTATGTTTATATAAAATAAATTAGTTTTGGTTTTGAAATGGCTTTGAAATTCTAATAAAAATGTGAATTATTGGCATAGTGATTGACTGGTACATTGAGGAATTGACATTCTTTTTCTCGATAAACCAGTCGACTGGTTTGCTTAAATCAATCGACTAGTTGTCTTGCGATTTCAGATCAATTTTTAATTTTGATTTAAATTTCTCTTTAATGTTTATGAAAACTTCTAATTAGAGTCCAACTATGAAAATAAGCATGCTTTAGTGTCCTAAGAATTATATTCACATTATTTAGATCATTATATAATTTTAATTAGCCAAATTTTTTCCAAAAGCACTTTTGAGGCAAACCTCACCTTCTCTCTTCTCTCTCATTTCTCCCTCTCTCTTCTAGCAGTTGGGGGTGTGAGATTGACGTTGTGCACCATATCCTGACTCACCAACCCTCTGCCATACTCATTCTTGACTGCACTCAACCCCCACCCTCATCAAGTTATCCCTCACTTCTTGGTTACTTACACTTAACCTGACCAGTCTCATCTCACTCTCTCTCATGAATGTCGACGCAACCTTGCCTCTATTGTAACACCCTCAAAATTTATAGTTGAAATTTTTTGTTTGTTATAGAAAACCATGCACTAAAAACGCCGGGGGAGGGGGGGGGCGCTACAGCAGTGATCAGTACAAGATTGACACTTGGCCAATATCATACTAACCACAAGGCTAAAGGTACTAAAATTATTAACACGAATAAGTAATAAAAACCATAATAGTTCAACATTCATAAAAAACGCCCACTACGGGGGAAGTAAAAACAATAAGAAACCAAAAAACAAGTTCGGAGAACACCCTCTCGGATCCCACACCAGGTATATGAGGTCATTACTTAGTCCCACCCAAGGCATCATAAGCATCGAAATCATCATAGGCATCATCTCCTACATGTAGAGATTCAAGAGGGGCCACTGCTCGTGGGAATGAGCAGCAGCCATAAAAAGGGTGATTAGTACGCTACATACCGAGTAAGGTAACCATATGGCTAAGACAAAGCATAACATGAAAAAGGCAAATAATGCATGTAGTAAATCATTCATATTAATCACCATTATTAAGATTTAGGGCCATTAATTCTATCTTTACACATCTCTTAAATTGTATTCATGTGAGTATGGGAACCCCACTATTATGGTCGGTGGAACAGACACAACTACTCTAGGAAAAAACATACCTAGCCACTATTATATCTGATGGACTGAAAATACTACTCGAGGGTAGAACACACCTGATCATTATTATAGCTGGTGGACTAAAAATTATCCTAACCTGGCCCTAACCCATGTGGTCTTCCACTGTAAGTAATTAGTGTCTTTCTCATAAATTATTATCATATAAGGTTTAGCTTATCGAGTTTGGAACCTCCACTATTATAGCCAGTGGACTAGAAATACTACTACAGGGTAGAACGCTTATGCCACTTTTATAGTCGGTGGAATGGTCTCCAAGGTAAGAATGCTCCTGACCACTATTATAGTCGGTAGAACGAAAATTATCCTAACTTAGGCCTGACTTAATAATCTTTTACTTCAAGTAACTAGGGTCTTATTTGCATCTTATTACACAAGTAAACCCCAACTAGACATGTATGCCCCAAAGGACTTCCCGAATCATTATCGCACTTCCACCCTAGATTTCCTGAATGACCTAGTCTCATAACTTCGGACCTCTACACTCCCCAAGACTCAAAGAACTTTTTTTCACCTTCCATCCTACTCAGCATGAATCCAAAAGCCCCCATCCATTTGGGTCAAGGCTAACTTTCTTATTTCTCCACCTTAGCTCACTATCGCTTACTAGGATTCTTCCTTAAAACCCTAATTTGGCCTGTGTGGCCCTAGCCTCTCTTTTTCATATATAGCCCATAGTCCCCCTTGATTCCAACACCATCATTCCACTCAACACAATCTAACCATTACAACCCTACTTTCTAATTTCCACATGTGACAAGAAGCCCTAGTTAGTCACCCCGAAACCCTAATACTGCTTTTTTCTTTTACAACATCCTTCACATACAAACTCCACCCTCCTTTCCAATTGACTCACACCCTTAATAAGACACCATTCTAATCTCAACCCTAATTATAGCCAACCTATATAAACTCTCTCATATTACTCCTTACTTAGAGTTTTCCCCCTAAAACCCTAATTAGGCTCCTATGCACACTTC
This sequence comes from Tamarix austromongolica, assembly GCA_039764185.1. NCBI lineage: Eukaryota > Viridiplantae > Streptophyta > Magnoliopsida > Caryophyllales > Tamaricaceae > Tamarix > Tamarix austromongolica. The sequence continues at coordinate 25,893,106 of CM077808.1, forward strand.
CACTAACCCATGGACTATCTCCTTCCTAAATACTCCAATCACCTTAAATAATCTTTCTTCCCTATGTTTAAACCTCAAAATAAAATTTTCCACATAAATTCTTCCCCATGCAAAGACTAATCACAAAATGTAAGGCTTACACTTCCCATGCAAGATTTTACTCTAACTTTTCATTTTGTTATTATTTTTCTTTATTTTATCACCCATATGTCACAATATACTTAGGCCTTTTCCCACTTCCTCTTAGTCATTTCACTCTTTTTATTTCATTTAGATCCCCACAACCACTCAAGTCCTTATAAGGCCTCTAAGCATGTATGTCATACCATAACAACCATACACAAGAGCATGTTATAATTAATAAGTCATATCACCCATATTAAACATATTATAAATCAAACACAATATACCTAGCTCCTTGCAAAGCAAGTTGCACTACACACATATTTAGTCTACATTCACATATAAGTACACAACATATATCATTACACCTATAAACACATAAATCATAGCAAACCCAATCCTTAACCATATCCTTACCTAATAGGACACCAGACTTGGAATACGAATCCTATGCCTCCTTACGGGAAAGGTTTTGTTCACAAACTATAAGAAACGGAACACTAATTATTTAGCCATCTTCCCACTCCTTTTAATTTTCCTTTTATTTACCTAACTAAATAATAATAATACTAATAAGGTTAATAATAGCAAAATATTTAAAATAAAGTATACTAAATAAGTATAGGGGTTAAGGGTACAACCAGATAGGGAATAGCGGGGAAAAGTGGTAGCGGCAACGCATAGTTGTGGTGGCTGTGGTGATAGAAAAGGAGGGGTTTTAAGGTTAGAAAAAATGGGGGAAGCTAGGTTTTCTTGGGCGGTAGGGTTTTTGGGTCAGAGGGGGATGTCGTGGTGGTGGCGGTGGCTCACGATGGTGGTTGTGGCTGAGAAAGAAGGAGAGAAAAAGGAGGAAGGAGAGGAAGGAAAGGGGAAATGGTGGTTTGGGAAGGTAGGGGAGGTTTTTTGGGTAGGAAGGGAGGTGGTGGTTGCTGCTGTGGTGGCGGTGTAGAGTGGTGTAAGTGATGAAGATGGGTGTAAAAGGGCAGCTTGAGCTGCCCATTTTGCATAGGTGGTGAGAGAAGAGGAAGGGGAGTCAGGAGTAGGGGGAGGTCTCATTCGATGGGGGGTGATGCAGGGAAGAGGAAGGGTGGTTATGGTGATGGTGGCGCGACACAATGGTGGTGGTTGTTGTGATTGAAGAGGGGGTATGAGGAGGCTGGGGAAGATTTTTAAGTGGCAGAAAAGAGGGATAATTGAGGCATAAGGGGAATATATATGGGGAGATAATGGGAGAAGTAGATAAAGGAAGGAAAAGGACAAGGGGAGGGGTGTGGTTGGCTATCGGCCAACGTACAGGCAGGCGTAGATTGTACAACTAGGGAACAGGGCAGGGTTTTTGGTAGAGCTACAAGAGGGGTTAGGTGTGGGTGTTGGGGTTGTAGAAGGGAGGGGACCAGTGTAGGATAGCGCCAACTACATGCCCTATAGGTCAAGATGAGGAGGAGGTGAGGGGAGAGAGAGAACCAGGGCTGTGAAGCAGCCATGTCAGTTGCTCTAGTACGGTGGGGGCGGGAATTGAAGATAGGGGTAAAAAGGGAAGAAAGAAAGAAGGAAAGGGAGAAAAGGGGAAAAGAAGGGGGGAGGTTATGGATGGATGCTCAACTGTGCAAGGGGAAAGAAAAAGAAGAAGGGAGAGTGCGTTGGGGAAATAAAGGAAATGAGAGGAGGGGAGAGAGGGATTGGGTTGGGTTGGGCGAGGCTTAGTTCAACAAGGGAGGGGAGAAAAGAGAAAAAAGAAGAAAATGAAGAAAGGAAAAGGAAAAGGAAGAAAAGGAGAAGAAAAAGGAAAAAAAGTGAGGTGGTTGGGGGATATTAGGAATTTTCTTTTAAAATATTAAAAAAAATAAAATTAATAATAATAAATAATTTGTTTTTTTTAATTAATTTAGAAAGTATTATTATTATATACTTAAAATTTATTTTAGTTTAGTCAGTGATTATAGCCTCTACTAATTTGATCCCTACATTATTTTCCTCATTTTTGTCCTTAATTATTATTATTATTATTATTATTATTACTATTATATCATTATTTTATTTAAAATGGTATATTTAATCAAACCTTACCTAATAATCCTTACTTATTTTTAATTCCTAAAATAGAATTTTGGAGTATTACATCACTACCCCCTTAGAGAAAGGCTTCATCCCCGAAGTCACTAGCTTAATTCTGGGAGTAGGGAATAGGAAAATATAGTTCTAAGGTGATTCAATAAATAGAAGCATAAAACGCAATACTACTACCCCCTTAAAGAAACAGGGGTTTACTAGGACTGTCGTACCTAAGGCAAAGAGTTTTGGATAAGGCTCACGCATGTCCTTCTCATCTTCTTAGATAACTTCTTGGGTCCTATGGTGACTCTAAAGAATCTTCATGAGTGGGACCACACTTCTACGGGTCTTCTAGAGCTTAGTGTCAAGGATCAACACAGGTCTCTCCTTATAAGTTAGGGAATCATCAAGTTCAACCTCATCAGGCTGGATCACATGAGAAAGATCAGCAACTTACTTTTGTAGTTGCGAGATGTGGAGCACATTGTGAACTCGTGCCAATTGGCATGCAACCTCTCCGACCAGCTCTAAGATCTCATAAAGTCCGATGTACTTTGAGCTCAACTTACCCTTTCTAACGAACCTATGCACACCCTTATTGGGGGAAACCCTGAACAATACCTTCTCCCCAAGCTCAAAGTTGCTACTTCGGCGCTTCTGGTCGGCATAACTCTTCCGTCAGCTTTGGGCAGCTCTCATCCGATCTAAATCTATTGAATTTTTTTGGTCATCTCTCCAATCATCTTAGGTCCCAACACCACTGTCTCGCTAATATCACTCTAGTACAAGGGTGTCCTACACTTCTGCCCATACAATACTTCAAAAGGTGCCATCCTTATATTGGCATGGTAGTTGTTGTTGTACGAAAACTCTATTAGATGCAAAAACTCTTCCCAAAAACCTGGAAAGTCCAAGACACATGCCTCAACATGTCCTCTAGATTTTGTATAGTCCTCTTGGTGTGTCCATCTGTGGTGAGATGGAAAGCTATACTCATCTTCAACTTTGTTTCCAGGACCTCTTGCAGCTTTTCCTAAAAATGGGAGAGGAAGCTCAAATCCCTATCTGAGAGAATATCCTTAGGCACCCTGTGCTGAATAACCACGAGCTTCATGTGGGCATTGGCCAACTGATCCATGCTCTAGGTGGACTTCATTAAAATGAACATGATTGACTTGGTCAATCTGTCCACGATAACCTAGATAGTGTCAAAACTACTCCAAGTCCTTGGCAACCCACTGATAAAGTCCATGGAGATCGAATCCCACATCTACCTTGGCACTTCTAAAGGCTAAAGTAGTCTTGCCAGTCTGTGGTTCTCGATCTTAACCTTCTAACAGGTCAAACATCTCAAACTCAGTACCTCCCTCTTCATACAGGGCCACCAATATACCTTCTTGAGATCCTTATACAGCTTGTCCCCTACTAGGTGGATAGAGTAAGGGGTCTAGTGTCCCTCTTCCATGATCCAGCACTTCAACTCTAAACATCTTTGTAGTGCACATCAGCGGCCCTTGAAGTGGAGGCTACCGTCCTCGTGTACTTAAAACCCTTCAGCTCGACCTTCCTAAAACTTCTGACAGATCCTTTCAAGGTTAGCATCTCTAGCCTAGTGGGATCGAATCTCCTCAAAACTATGAGGGTGATCATTAAGGTAGTCATACAAACCTTGATGTCACCCTACTAAATCAGCTCGATCTCCACGTCAAACAATTCCTCTAACATCCGGTCAATGACCACACAAAAGTTCATAGAGTGTGCAATCTTCCTGCTCGATGCATCTGCAACCAAGTTACCCTTACCCACGTGATAGGTTAACTCTATATCATAGTCCTTGACTAGCTCAACCACCTTCTTTACCTCATGTTTAGTTCTCTCTAGGTGAATATGTACTTGAGGCTCTTATGATTTGTGAAGAACTTGCACTTGGTCCCATACAAGTAGTTCCTCCAGATCTTCAAGGTAAAAACCATTGCGGCTAACTCCAGGTCATGGGTTGGATAGTTTTACTCATGTCTCTTCAACTGTCGGGAGGCATATGCAACCACTCTCCCATTCAGCATCAGCACGCATCCAAGTTCTTGCTTAGATGCATCACTATATACCTCAAAACCCTCTGGCTATGTTAAGACAGATGTAGTGGTTAAACGTCTTTTTAATTCCTGGAAGGCCCCATCATAAGACTCGTCCCACTGGAACTTGGTGGTTCTTGTTCAAGAGGCTGGTGAAGGGAAGGGCAATTTTTGAGAAGTTTTGCACAAAACATCGGTAATATCTGGCCAGTCCCAGAAAACTACGAACCTTTGACATGTTCGTGGGGGGATTCTGTTATGTGATTGTCACGATCTTCACTAGGTCAACAAATACTCCCCCTACTAGCAGTATATGTCCAAGGAGAGCTACTTTTTGAAGGTAGAATCCACACTTGGACAATTTCACATACAGATTGTGCTCTTGTAGTAGGGATAATATGGTGCGGAGATGTTGCTCATGCTCTTCATTCCCTCGAGAGTACACTAGGATGTCATCGATGAACACCACCACAAACTAATCGAGGAAGGACTTGAAGATCCTCATCATTAAGTCCATGAACACTACAAGAGCGTTGGTAAGCCCAAGAGGCATCACCATGAACTTATAGTGTCCGTTAACGTTGTTCATGTTATTCGATATCCGCTTATTTGATCCGATATCCGAAGCGATCCGATCCGAAAAAGCAAATAACTGATTCAATTTTTTTTTCAAATCAAATATCCGATCCGGTCAACGAAAAGTCAAACAAACCAAATATTCGATCCGAAGAAAAATATTTATTCATTTTTTTATAATTTTTTATTTTATATATAATTGTATATAAATAAATTTATATGTGTCTGTGTATAATTTTTACTTACTTTATTTATTATTTGAGGAAAAATTTAATTTAATTGAAATTATATTTTTAATACAATCCCTTTTTAGATATTTATAAAAATAAAAATAAAAATACTCTACATACCGATAGACTCCATCCACTCATTTCTTATTTTAGTTTTAACATTGGATATTTGTTGAGTAAGTCGGATATTTGCTAAGCGAATCGGATATTTGCTAAGCGAATCGGATATTTGCTCAGCATTCGCTCAACAAATCGGGTAATATGAAATATATTTGTCATTTGGTAATTTTTTTATATTTGAAATTGTATTCAGATAATATCGGTTATATTTGATATCCGATCCGAAAATTCAAATATTCGATTTTTCGGATATCCAAAGTTTCAAATCAAATATCAAATATCATTTTTAGAGATCCGAAATTTCAAATATCTGACAATCAAATATCCGAAATATCGGATATTTGAACTGTGAACAACCCTAGTGTCCGTATCAAGTTTGGAATGCAGTCTTCAAAATGTCAGCGTCTGCTATACACAAGTAGTGGTACCCTGATCTTAGGTCGGCCTTAGAGAAAACTATGGCACCCCGCAACTAATTGAAGAGATCATCAATCTTTGAGAGCAGGTACCGGTTCTTTACTATTAACTAGTTCAGCCCCCGGTAGTCTATATAGAGACAGAGACTCCTATCTTTCTTCTTTATGAACAAGACTAGTTCTCCCTAGGGTAACACACTTGGTCATATGTAGCCATGCTCCAACAACTCCTCTAGTTGGGTTTTAAGTTCCTTAAGCTCAATGGGTGCTATCTGGTAGGGTGCTCTTGACACGGGCTCAGCTCTTTGTACTAGCTCAATTGTGAAATCAATCTCGTGAAATGGGGCATACCTAGTATTTCCTTTGGGAATAAATTCGGAAAATCTCAAAACACTAGAATAACCTCCAAAGCTACTAGATCCTTGTTTAGCTTTTACACACTACATAAATATAGCGGATACGCCTTCTAGACCAATGAGTGTAGTGAAACTACAGGCACCACTTTGGTGGTGGGCTTGGGCTTTCTCTTTCTATTCGAAACTGTAACACCCTTCGGGCCTCGTTATACCACACACTCCTAAGCGCATTCAATCACCATCCAATACCTCCCAAGCATATCCATTCCTAGAATAACACCAAAATCCCATAAGTCTATCTAGATGAGGTCCACTAAGAAGTCTACCTAGCCTATGACTAAGGGCACATTTGAGTATAATTCAGTACAGTCCATCCTATCACCCGAAGGAAGCATCACAGATAACGCTACAGTAGTAGATGGTGATAGCTCAACGTTTGCTATAAAAGAAGTGGACATGAATGATAAAGATTCACCCCAAACGAAAGAACATGCATTGGCAAGGAAAATATATTGAATATACTAGTGACGACGTCCAACTGACGAATCGAAAAGAACATTTAGGTGCCTACCGACTGACCTCCCTGGTAGGCTCCTCGGTCTCCTCTGGAGCCCCAGGTCTGACCTCCTCTCTAAGGGAAAGGCAGTGGTCCCTAAGGTATTCCCTTAAAATCCCGATTGGGTGTATCGGTTAGGACATGTTCTTTCTATTGGAACTGCGGGGATGAGTTCTGTGAGTGTTGCTAGTAAGCCTACTGTTGGGGCATCAAGGGTCCTTTTTGTTGGTATTGCTAGCCTTAGGGATGCTAGAAGCACTACTGACTTGTCAATGGAAAGAGTGGTGACCCAGGTTGCTATAGATCATTGAAGTCATGAGTTTGCCCTCACAATCTTTCCCCGGGTGTCACCTACCACAACGTCTACATTAAGGTCCCCTCAGTGGTCCTTAAACTCTAAACTAACCCCTCTGCTAATGTCGCAGGGGTCCTCCTACTTAGGGTTAGGTCCTACTCTCGAAGCTCTAGCCCTCTATTCTCCTCTTTCCTAGGTTGGTTGCCTGCTCTTGGACTAGAATGGTAGCAATGCAGGCGCACTTGTACAGGGTGGCCAAGTTTGAGAATGCCACCACTCCCATCATGTGTCAGATGCTGAATTTCAACCCCTGCTCGAACTGGAACACCATAGTGGACTCACAAGTAGCAATTCCCAGAGCAAATCTAAACATCTCAGTGAAGCGAGTGTAGTACTTCCAGACAGTTACATTTCCTTGGGTGAGCTATATGAATTCTTTGAGCTTGTCCCTCTTCAAGCTCTCTGGGTAAAATATGGTGTGTAGGGTGGCCTTGAATGTATCCTAGGTCATCTAAGGACCGTTTCGAGTGTAGTGCTTAACCCACTAAGCATCTGCTACGCCCCTTAGAAAGAATACTGCAATGCTGGACTGCCTGGTTGGAGGGTATTCCACGGCTTTAGAGGTACAATCCATGTACAATAGAAGGTGATGGCTAGTGACCCTATGAAGCTAGTCCTCCCCAGCACCCTTAGAGTGATGCTGTGGGGGTGGGGGTGGTGACTGCACCATCATCTCATGCTGGACGAACTCCATAAAGGCCTCCTCCAAATGTTCGACCCTTCCATTCATCATATAGTTCGCTACAAGAGAAAAAGCATATTAGGAGGGAATCTATTGATTCAATATATCTACAACACATTATTTCCCTTCTAGGGAAATTCCTAGGTTACCCTTTCGTATCCTCACCAATGATCCCAGACTTAGGGTTTTTAAAATATAAAAACCTTTTTAGGGTATAAAACATTTTCAAAATAAGGAAAAAACTTATTAACCCAATTTTTTTTGGAAAATAAAGCATGGTTATCGGAACCAACGCTCTAATACCAACTTGCAATACCTCTAAAATTTACAGTTAAATTTTTTTATTTGTTATGGAAAACTATACACTAAAAACAGGGGGTGCTACTACAGTGAGGAGTACAAGATTTACCCTTATCTAATCTTATACTAACCATAAGGCTAAAGGTACATAGTTCAACATTCATAAATAAACCTAGAGTACGCAAATGTCAGTATTAATATAGAATGGAAATTAAGTACAAAAAACGACCACTATGGGGGAAGTAAAAACGATAAGAAACTAAAAAAATGATAAGTCTAGAGAACACATTCTTGGACCCCAAACCAAGTATATCAGGTCATCACATAGTCCTACCCAAGGCATCATACGCATCAAAATCATCATGGGCATCATGTCCTACCTGCACAAACTGAAAAGGGGCCAATGCTCATGGGAATGAGATGCAAACATGAATGGGGTGATGAGTACACTATGTATCGATTAAGGTAACCATATGACTAAGACAAAGCATAATATGAAAAAGGTAGATAATACATGTAGTAAATCATTCAGATTAATCACCATTATTAGGATTTTATGCCATTAATTTTTTCTGTACACATCTCTCTAATTATATCCATGTGAGTATGGGAACCCCACTATTGTGGTCAGTGGAACAAAAACAACTATTCTAAGGCAAAACACACTGTCCAATATTATTTATTGCTAGTGGACCAAAAATACTAATCTAGGACAGAACACACTAGACCGAAAATCATCTTAACCTGGCCTCGACCCACATGGTATTCTAGTGTAAGTAACTAGTATCTTTCCCATGAATTATTATCATACAAGGTTTGGCTTATTGAGCTTGGAACCTTCACTGTTATAGTCGGTGGACTGGAAATACTACTACAAGATAGAACTCTCCTTGCCACAAATATAGCAGGTGGAACAATAATCATCCTAACATTGGCCCAACTAAATAATATTTTACTTTAAGTAATTAGTGTTTTATTTGTATCTTATTCCACAAGTAAACCTAATTAGACATGTATGTCCCGAAGAACTTCCCTACTCATTATCACACTTCCACCATAGACTTCCTGAATGACCTAGTCCCATAGCTTGGGACCTCTTCACTCCTTAAGACTCTAAGACCTCTTTTTCACCTTCCACCCTCCTCACCATGAATTCAAAAGCACCCATCACGTGGGTGAATGCCCACTTTCCCATTTATCCACATAGGCTCAGCATCTCTTACATGGGTTTCTCCTTGAAACCCTAATCTAGCCTATATGGCCCTAGCCTCTCTTTTTTATATATAACCCATACCCCCCCTTGATTCTAATACTATCACTCCACTCAACCCACTCCAAACATCACAACCCTACTTTTCAACTTCAACATGTGATAAGAAACCCTAGTTGGTCACCCTAAAACCCTAATACTCCTCTTTTCTTTTACACCATCCTTTCACATACAAACTCCACCCTCCTTTCCACTTGAGTCACACCCTTCATAAGAAACCCTCCTAGTCTCAACCCTAATTCCAACCAACCTCTACAAAGTCTTTCATATCACTCCATACTTAGGGTTTCCCCCAAAAACCTTAGTTAGGCTCCTATACCCAATTCCACTAACCCAAGTACTATCTCCTTCACAAATACTCTAATCACCAAAAATAATCATTCTTCCCCACGTTTAAATCTCAAACTAAATTTTTCCATGTAAAATTTTTCTCCCATGCAAAGACTAAGCACCCCATGCAAGACTTACACTTCCCATGTATGATTTTACTCTAACCATTCATTTTATTATTTTATTCCTTTATTTTATCACCCATATGTCACAATATACTTAGGCTTTTACCACTTCCTCTTACTCATTCCACTCTCTTTATTTCTTTTAGATTCCCAACATGCATGCCATACCATAACAACCATACATAAGATCATGCCATAATTAACAAGTCATATCACCCATATTACACATATTATAAATCATATACAACATAACTTAGATCCTTGAAAAGCAAGATGCACTACACACATGTTTAGTCCACTTGCACATATAAGTACAAAATACATATCATTAGACCTATAAACATATAAATCATAGAAAACCCAAGCCTTAACTATATCCTTACCTAATAGAACACAAGCCCTGGAGCATGAATCATATGCCTCCTTACGGGAAGGGTTTTGTTCACAACCTATAAGAAATGGAACACTAATTATTTAGCCTTCTTCCTACTTGTTTTACTTTTTCTTTTATTTACCTAACTAAATTTTAGTAATGATAATAATAATAATAATAATAATGAGGTTAATAATAGTAAAATATTGAAAATAAATTATACTAAATAAGTGCAAGGGTTAAGGGCACAACTAGAGAGGGAATAGTGGGTAAAAGTGGCGACGGCTGCGGCACACAGCGGTGGTTGTAGTGGTGATAGAAAAGGATGGGCTTTAGGGTTAGAAAAGAGGAGGGAAGCTAGGTTTTCTTGGGTGGTAGGGTTTTTGGGATAGAGGGAGACATGGTGGTGGTGGTGGTGTCTTACAGTGACGGCTTAGGCAACGACAGTAGTGGTGGTTGGAAGAGAAGGAGAGAAAAGGAGGAGGAAGGAGAAGAAGGAAAGGGGAAATGGTAGTGTGGGAAGGTAGGGGGAGGTTTTTTGAATAGGAAAGGAGGTTGTGGAGGCGGTGGTTTCTACGGTGGCCGCGACTTTGAATACATCTAGTGGCGGAGATGGGTGCAAAAGCGCAGCTTGAGCTACCCATTTTGCATAGGTGGGGTGAAAAGAGGAAGGGTATTTTTGGGTAGGGGGAGGTGTCTTTCAATGGAGGGTGATGCACAGAAGAGGAAGGGTGGGTGTGGCAATCGTGGGCGGTGCGACGGCGGCGATTGAAGAGGTGGTGCGAGGAGGCTAGGGAAGATTTTCGGGGGGCAGAAAAGAGGGAGAATTGAGGTGTAGGGGGGTATGTATAGGGGAGATGGTTAGGGGAAGTGGATAAAGGAAGGAAAAAGACATGGGGAGGGGGTGGTTGGCTTCTGGCCGGTGCATCTTGCACGACCATAGGAAAGGGTAGGGTATTTAGTAGGGCTGTAAGGGGTTAGGTGGGGGTATTGGGGTTGTAAAAGAGAGGAACCAATGCAAGGTAGTGCTAGTTGCCGCTTAGTTCAAGACAAGAAGAAGGTGAGGGGAGAGAGATAAATAGGGTTGCGAAGTAGCCATATCCATTGCATTGGTTAGGGCAAAGGTTGATGATGAGGGTAAAATGGGAAAAAAGAAAGAAGGGAAGGGATAAAAGGGAAAAAGAAGGGTGTGGCCGTGGACTGGCGTTGGGCCATGTGAGGTTAAGATAAAAAAAAGTTGAGAGAGTGGGTCGGAGAAAGAAAGGAAAGGAGAGGAGGGGGAGGGAGGAAGCATTACCCAGTCCAACTAGGGAGGGGTGGAAAGAGAAAAAGGACGAAAAGGAAGAAAGGAAAACAAAAAGGAAGAAAAGGTGAGGAAAAAGGAAAAGAAAAAAAAAGAAAAGTGAAGTGGTTGGGATGTTTTGGGAGTTTTTTGGAATTTTAGGAATAATAAAATTAGTCATAATTAATAATTTTTTTATTAATTTAGAAATTATTATTATTATAATTTACTTAAAATTAATTTTAGTTTAGTAATTAATTCTAGCCTCCACTAATTTGATTCCTACTTTATTTTTCTCTTTTTTGGTCTTAATTATTATTATAATCATCATCATCATCATCATCATCATATCATTATTTTATTAAAAATGGTATATTTAATTAAACCTTACTTAATAATCCTTATTTTATTTTTAATTCCTAAAATAGATTTTTGGGATGTTACATCTATACGTTTCGCTTTTAATACATTTTAATTTCTCACTTATTATTCTTACTCACTTCTCCATTTTCTTGGTGGAAAACTTCCCAAGTGTTGAACATCCCTTCATTTTCCCTCTTCTTTTCTTTGTCGAGAAAAAAAATAGAGACTTGATCTATTTTCTCCCTTCCTTGTGCAAGCAATGCATTCCTTTTTCTTTTTTTGATCTTGGTTTTAGTTCTCTCTTACTTTCCTTAAACAAGGAAGAATTAAGGTTGAGAAAGGTTGATGATTTTAGCTCTTCCTTTAACATCCTATTTCTTAGAAAAAGGTGGTATTTTGTGCTCTTCTTATTCCGATTTTTCCTTGATTTTAGTAAAGTTTTAAAAGATGATATTTAATGGTTTTAACTTTAATTCTATTACGAATCGAGGTTCTTTTGTGCTTCAAGAATTAATTTAAGGTAAGGCATTCTTATGTTTAACATAAATGGGGTTCTATGGTATATTGGGGTTATATGGGTTTGGTGAATGTGTGAGCATAATCTAATTTGTATTCTACAACTTGAGCATGTGGTATAACTCTTCGTAAATTAACATTCCTAGATTCTTTGTCTTAAGCATAAGTGGGCCATTTGAGTATGATTCCTTAAGTATGTACATTACCATATATCTATGTGATTCTATGTGTGCAACATGTATTTATATATGTGTGATGACATAGAAGCATAATATGATTAATATGGTAAAGTGTGGTAAATTTTGATTTTTGTATCACAAGTATGGGTAGTGTTTTACCCAGACTAGTTGATTGGTTCCTTGAACCCATTGCCTTGTTATGGGAGTAGTCAAATGGTTTGGAGTTTTGGATCGGTTGGTTGTGAGATTAGTCAATTGGTTTGATAAACCAATTAATTACTTTTGATGAACTATCGATTGGTTGGTCAAATCCATTGACTAGTTTCTCTATAGATCAAAATAGTTTGGTCTCTACTTAGACCCATTGACCGATTAGACCAAACAAGTCAACTTGTTTCTATGACCAGTTGATCGGTTAGTCAAATCCATCAACTGGTTTCTCTATAGGCCAAACTGGGATGGTCTTTGCTTATACCCATCAACTGGTTGGACAAAACCAGTTGATTAGTTCCTATAAACAGTCGTATGGTGAGGTCAACCAACTGACTAGTTCTTTGGTGTTGTTTTTGTTCAGGCGTGGTACGACCAGATTAGTAGATTGGTCCTAGCGACTGATGGACTGGTCCAGCTAGAAGCGGCCTGGTTTCTTGGTAAATTATTATTTTTCTCTTAGGAATTTTGTGTTGATTCCTCTATGTATTTACAAAATTTAAATTTTGATTTCAACTATAATTTCCCTAATTTAATAAGAATCATCATGACGATATTTGAGGACTTGAATTTGGTTTAGTTATGTGTCATTTCCAAGCACCCAATTGGTGGCTTTTATGCCTTGTGATTTGTTTGGTGTTATCACTTGGAAACATCTAATTTGGTTAAATAATGGAATCTAATTGTGTTTGGTGTTGTCACTTGGAAACACCTATTTGGTTATGTGTGTATTTTATTGTGATTTGTGATGTCACTTGAAAGTACATAATAATTGTATAAGATTTCATTCAGGACTTTTTTTTTTCCAACTCTTGGGGTAGCTATTGGGAGTTAGTGGGCGGGTCATCTTATGGTTATGTTTTCACTCAGTACCTATTTCCATCTCTACTTAAGCTATAGTTGGTAGGGGTATTCACATATCTGAGAGGATAGGATTATACTGTGGCAGGCCGATGTGGCATAGATGCCCAATGAGGGTGGATGAGGTATCCTAGTACAAGCCCCCCGGTAATTCGCATGACCCATTGCTTAGTTGGGTGTTGTATCCCAACTGTGTTATCCCTCATGGTAGGTGTACTTGATGTGTGGCAGGTGTAGTGTCCCTAGAGAAAAGATCCTTTGACGTATCCTAACCCCGTGTGGTAAGATTGGTATCCCAATATTTAGCCCTTGCGACAGGTGTACTTGATGTGTGGTGGGTGCAGTATCTCCAGAGAAAATCCCTTTCGATGTATCCTGACCTCGCGTGGTGGGTGTGGTATTCCATTATGATTATTTGTGCTACCATGACTTTGTATCATGATGGAGAATCGAGTGTTGTTGAATGGAATATCTTATTAACCAAAAATTGTGTGGTTACTAAAGTAAAAATTCTAATATGGTTTATATTGTTACACCTCCATTTTTCACTATAAAAAAATTTCGTTAAAACAAGTTGCGGAAGAAAAAAACACTTAGAAAAAATGGGGTGTTACTGACGTACCTAAAATAGGATAGATGTACGCCACCTACCCCATATCAAATACAAGGCTAGACCATTCAAACACTTAAATCAATAGAGTGTGCAAATAACAATTTAATTGAAACAATTCCAAAAATGTTTAGATCAGACAACCCTCACGGGTTATGGTTAAAGCGTTACAAATTACATACTAGTAAGTATGGGATTACAAAACATGGGTTAGGGAATGATGCCCAAAAAAAACCATGGTCCGCCATGGACCCCACCAAAACCTTCTAAATGTCCTCACTCATAAGCCCCGACCCAACTGAGGTAGGCCCTTTCCTTGCCATCCGCACAAACTTACACACGGTCCTCTGCTCATGGGAATGAGTAGGTGACCGAGCAAATTGGCACATCATTATGCTGCATACTGAGTAAGAAAATTTTATCCCTTAATGTACACAAGTACGCTAATTTATCATTCATGAACATAATATGCATGTATTATGGTAAGACCACATATATAAGTAAGAGTATATGAAACATGCCATTATATCCAATTTCAACTTAGTAAAACATCATGCTTAGCAATCATAACACTTTCACATAACCACTTACATAGGTGATGTGTGTGGGAGTATGGAATTAATAATTATGTAAAACCACTGCCCGATTATATTGGAATTAGGAAGAATAAGATTCAAAAATGGTTAATTGTAGAAGAAGATGTTCAAATAAGGTGGAATAAGTATGATGTTGATTCAATGATGGTGTTGATGATTCGGTGGTGATGAATTAATGATAAAGATGCTTCAAATTTAATGAAATGATGATGATGATGCTTCAACAATGATGAGATGATGATGATTTGACAATTAGGGTTTGAAGATGGAATGTTTCGTGGGTTAGGGTTAGGGTTTAGTTTGAAAATTAGGGTTAGGTTTTTAAATGGTAAATTATGGTTAGGGTTTTTCAAATTAGGGCTTCGATTTTGGGATGTGTTTGGACGATGAATATGGCTAATAATGGCGTGGTTTAAGGAATTTATGAAGATAGTACTTAATCTCTAATTCAAACAAACAAAGAGATCAAGGGTTTCAAGATTAATCGTTCACATAGATTTGATTAAACTTGAGATGAAAACACAAAGAATTCAATACTTACAATTTCCATTCAATTTCATTGCAATCAATCATCTATATCTTCAATCATAGTTTCTATGGCTTATATAACCAAGCTTCCAATTACAAGATACTAGCTATAAATTATAATTCTTTAAAAGATACCTAGCTAAAAGATATTAGAATATAGAATATTCTTGAAAAAGGTAGATTTATGGTATTTTATTTTCTAGCTAATCTCTAACTCTATTAATTAATTAATTAATTAATGAAATCAACTAATATGCACATCCAAGCTGCATATTATTTCCCCCATGCACGTAGCCATACCCTCCATGCATGCCATGCATATACACGTATGCCTAGTAGCTTGTATTGTACATTTTATCTATAACTAGCAACGTAACCATCCATTTGTCTTCAATTTTGTGGGAGATCCTTTCTAAATGAAAAAGAATTGTTTCCATAATTATGAACGCCAAATCTTGAGTGTTTGCTCCTGCATCAATAGAAAATAGCAGAGAGTATTCTAATAACCCCTAGGTTTATTTCTATTGATCCAATTCCTTTAAGATATACCATCCATTTATTCAGGTACTATATAGGCCAATCATTCAATCAATATTCCATTCTATAACCAATTAGTGAAGTGTATAAACCAAACCATTTGACCAACCAAATCATTACTTCCAGTTTATAGCCATTTGTTAACCATTCATTTAATTATCATTCATAATTATCAACTAGTATTTGCCAACCATATTTTATTGTAATCAAACGATGGACTATGCACCACCCCATGGTCTCACATACCATGGAAGACTATCCACGAAGGGATATAAAGTCCAGGCCGACAACAACTACCTGGGTAACCAAACCCTTTAGTATCAATACCTCTTAGTGCATTATTAGTGTCTAGAGTAAGTAAGGCACGGGGACCTCTCAGGATCCCGCCCGAAGGCACAAAAAATGCTCAAAGGAAAACTAACCTCAGTAGCCAATCAATGATCGGGTAATCCAGACCTATACTTAACTCAACTCTCTTTCGCTTTATATGTTTAGTATTTTATTCATAAGGGGGCTGATTATACAAGGCCCATGCAAGACAAGCAAGTCAACTTTCATGTTAATCTATATTAATCCTTTTCTTTCCATTTTTTCCAACCATGTGGGTTTTCCATTTATCATTGGCCAATGTTATTTATATCTATCATTATATTTAATTTCACTCCAAGCTGAGTTTCATTACTATTTTCTCAATAGCCTCACTTATGATAAGTGAATGCCCATTTTTCCCTTTCATTACTCATAGGGTATACCATAACCCATGATACATTTTGATATTTTAATTAAGCCAATAGTTCATGATAAAATCTTCATTTTATCCATTAAATAACCTTATAATAATATCAATCATAGTATCAAAGCATAACCGAACCAAAAAGAAGCAAATTAAACCAATCAAACAAGTCAATTGGTCTGGCCCAATAAGTTAATCGGTTACACCAACCGGCTGCTCGGTTTAGGTGACCAATCGATTGGTTTAACTCAACCAAACTATGCTTTCCTCAAACTAGTCGATCAGTTTGGGTAAGCCAGTCGGCCATTCATAGACAAGTCGATTGATTTTTCCAAAACACTCGATGGGTTTAAGCATATAGGAAGACCAATGTCTCTGTAGGCATACCAGTCGATGGGTTGGATTAACCAGTCGATTGTTTTAAGAACCAGTCGATTGGTTTGACCTAACCAGTTGGTTGGTCTACCCTAATATAGTATGAAGCTACAAATTTCATCTAGATTCTTTCATGTAAATCGTTTTAAGTCATGTTAAAACATGCATCAACATCAACTAACATATTTCCAATCAAATTATCATGCATTTCTCACCATAATACCATCACAACATATTTTATCCATTTTCATGATTTTTACTCATTTTATGTCATTTAAGCATGCATATCATGCATACAAACACATTTCTTCATATCATTGTGCATAAATAAACTAAAGACAACTCCTATCATATAGAAATGCATATTAAACATTTTAAGAGGAAGAATCTCTTACTTGAACAGGTAAAAATCCTCTTAAAATTGCGATTACACTATAGGAAATCCTTTATTTTGAAAACCTTCAAATAAAAGTCTCAAACTTAGAAATTATACCAAACTCTTATCAAGTTTTGAAATCTTAAAATCGGGAGAGAGTGAAAACTTACCAGCTTAAGACTAAAACAGAGAAAAGGTAAGCTGAACTATTCAACTTTTTCTCAAAATCTAACTCTGCCTTGCTTGAGAATTGAAAAAAAAAGAGCTAGATATAAGAACGAAAGAGTGTGTGGAAGTATATTAACAAGGCTCTAAATGTGGAAAGAAGAGAGGCAAAGTAAGACTTAATGAATTTTGGTAGCTGAAAGAAATGTGAAATGTAGGGATGATTAGGGCTATTTTTAGCTAACCAATCAAAAGGAATTATTGAGGGATCAGAGATCAACTTAAAAACCTACCATTAACCATTTGAATTTTATCAAAATGGATGGATTTGTCTAGGATTCACTGACCTTTTCTCGAGAGTTCAAATGGTGTCTTCGGAGAATTGAGGTCAATTAGGCTAGAATATACATTCATGAATGGAGTAATAGGAATTAAGTGTGGAAGGAATCTTCCAGCTGCTCAAAAGCATGGATGAGATTGAAGCATTCGATCTCAGAATCACATAGACGAGAGAGAGAGGAGGAAGAAGACAATTACTGAGGTCATCTCTCCCCTCTTATGTCCCAATCAACCTCCAGATTAAATCGATGCAATATTTGGGGTTAAATGCATCATAAAAATGGTTAGGAATCTCTTAGGGACAATCTATCATGGATTGATAAGGTTCTAATTTAGTATAAGGGATTTTCCAAAGAAATCAAACTTCAAAATGTGACTAGCATAACAAACCAATCAATTAGTTTATATCTACTAGTTGATTTTTTTATCCAGTAGTCAATTGATTTCCCTCAACCAATCAATTGGTTTTGTTGAGGAATCAAATCTGGCTAAAACGACAAACCAGTTGATTGGATCATGTAAATCTCAACTAACACTATTTTCCCATATGATTTTAAATCAAAATTTTCCCTAAATCAAATTATAACATTGAATTAAAATCAAAGGCCCAAAATTTGACAAAAATTCTCATGAATCCATTATACAAAATTATAGGGTATTACATATATTATATGGATTGTGATGTATTTACTGTATGTTTTATACTTCCATGATTTTCATGCAGGCATGACTTTTTGTACTACTACTTGAGGTTAAGAGTTGAGCTGTACCGTTATGATACCACCATGTTGTTATGTAACTTCAATGTGTTGTATGAACCTCACCAAGTTTTAGGTAGTATGCTTTACCAGTACTTCCTCGTACCGATACTACGCTTATGTGGTGACTATAATGACATGGCTTTTGGTCTAGGGAGTAGATGATGATTTGCAAGGTTACGACTCTCAGTTAGAGTATGCAAAGTGTTTTGGCCATTACGTTGGAAGTTTTAATATTTTTTATTACTTAAAATCTTGGCTCGATATCCAGTATTTGGCATGTCAAACTATCATACACATTCTATCTATAATATTGTTCTTACCCTTATTATCGTGTATTACCACATTAATGTTATGAGCATACATCTTTTGTTCATTGTTCCATTTTACCTTGCATCAGGCATGGGTTAGGTGATGATCACACCTCTCTCATGATTGGTGTGGCGGTAATGTTCCCCGATTTTATTTTTTAAATTCTTCCACATTCAAGAAGCATCATCAATTGTTGTAGGAGGATTGGTGGATCTAGATACTAAACATCACCTTTTGGATATGATGTTGGAGCTCTACATCTAAAAGAAAAGAAAAATAACAAATGTTATTATAAAAATAAGTAATAACATATAGTGACTAGTTTCTAGGTTTCAAAAGAAATGGAAGAAAGTCCTAAGTTATTGACTCACATTACCTAAAAATTGAGTTAATGAATCTAGGGCTTAATAATTTTATAGCTAATGTAGGAGCATCTCCAATTGATGATCATAATCTAGCTATTACTTTTCCCAATTTTGAGGACCACAAAAACCTTTTTACTTGGACAAATTAATTATCAATCAAAACTTAGCCGTACAAGCCATGTTAAACCCTTCCCCTCCTTTTTGTCCATATGAACACCCGAAACCAAGGTACTCACACCACATTTTTTCCAAGATTTCCTCATTTTTTAAACTAACTTCCTTTAGTATTTTAATCCTAAAACATCCCAAAAAATGGAGCCTACAACCCCCTTTGGAAGTCACACATTTCTATCATAAGTCCCTTTCATTTTGATGACATGTCACTTTCAGCATTTGGGAAGAACAATACAGAATTGGGGAAGAACAAGGAAGGATAGAAGATATTCCTTAATTCTTTTTGTTACTTAAAAGGTTAAAATGGATCTTTTTCTCATTCCTTTCTTGTATTATGGCTGTTATGAATTGAAACATATGATATTAGGGGAATTAGGTTTTTAAGAATCAGTATAAAATAACTCCCTAAAATTGAGGCTCTTGGGCTAGGAGTTTAGCATAAATTTTGTCCCTACTTATGTCCTAATGTTTTTATTAGTTGTTTAAGTTGTAACCTTTAATCCTACACACTTCTATAAGTGTTGGGATAGCATGAAATGAAATAACAACTTACCTTGGCCGCACTTTTCCTCTCCAAACTGTGAGCTTCTCTTCTTTCTCAAGTAAATATGTTTGAAGTTTCTTTGTAAAATATTACAAGATTTATCCTAAAAGTTTTATACCTTAGGTGGTTCTTGCAAGTGTTGATTCAAGGAGTTATCAATAATTAATCTTTATCACTTCTAATCTTCCTCATTTTCTTTCCCTTATTTTCAATAGTTATATAATTTCAAAACACCAAAACCTAAAAAGATCCAAATTGGATCTCATACACCGAGCCTTCTCTAAAAGGGTTCTCATCCAATAGGTAAGATCCCTCCTTTTGATAACATACATTGAGCCTTCTTCAATAGGGTTTTTTTCATTTTCTTAGCAACCCTATTCTGATATGGCCTTTCAACATGGGTGTGGTGTCTTACAATCCCATGGTCTTAGCAGAAATCAGTGGAAATTTTCTCAACAAAATCAAGACCATTATCTGTCCTAAGACACGTAACCTGCATCCCAGTTTTCTTCTCTATCAACGTATTCTAGCATTTGAAAATATCAAACACATCATTCTTATTCTTTAAGAAAAAAAACCATACCTTTCTAGAGAAGCCATCAATTGTGAGCAAGTGTCACGGGCCACCTTTTAAACCACTCTTGCTAGACCCCACAAATCTAAATGGATATACTCAAGAGGCGCTCTCATACTATGCTTAGCTATTGAAAACTAACCCTATTCTACTATAAAATACACAGTGCTAACAGAAGTCTATAGTACCTATACTCTATCCATCTAATAGACCTTTCATAGAGAACTTGGTTATACCCTTGACACTCATGTGTCTCAATCTCATGTGCCAAAGTCTCGTAACATCTGAGTCTGATACCCTCGATGATGTTACATCAGCTGTCCCTACAACAATGGAACCCAACAACACTTATAATGTCTCAACCCACTTCTCCTTCATCACCACTTGAGCACTTTTTATAACTCTCAGGGTACCATCCTCAATAATACACCGGTACCCATTACAATCTAAGAAACTCAAAGAGATGAGGTTCTTTGTTATTTCTAGGGCATGTATCACATTGGACAGTATCTTGACCACCCTATCATACATTATCACCTTCACTTGCAAGTAATATCAATTCTCATCAAGACAACTCCACCTTGAGTAACCTCAAATGTCTGAAGCCAAATCTAGTTGGAACATATATGGTAAGAAAATCTAGAATCCAAGATCCATCTATCACTAATCTTTTTTTTTCTATTAGTGACCAACAACACATCTCCATCACAATCACCATGGGCAACTGCCTCATCATCTTTTATACTGGATGACTCATCAAAAGTAGCACTAGGCTTCCTATTAGGATAAAAATTCCTAACATGCCCCTTCTTATGACACCCATAGCATGCCACATTCTTCTGCCAAATCTTTGACGTCGATCTAGACTTCTTACGATTATCAAACCCCCACTCCTATGTCCTCCCTCTGGCAACCAATACCTCTCTGTGTGAGTCCCTAAAATTACCATTGCCAGTTAACTAACTATCAATCAACTCCTATTATAGGAGGATAGATTTCTCATCCTCAAGGACTAGCTTGTCCTTCCTATACAAAATAAATTTATGAAAATGTCTAAAACATGTGGGAAAAGAACGTAACAACATAATATCTAAATCTTCATCGTCTAATTTAACATCTATATTATACAAATCCATAACGATAGAGTCAGGTTCATCCAAGTGTCTTTTCAAAGATTGACCCTCACCTAATTTTAGGTCATAAAGCTAACTCTTCAATAGTAATCGATTTGCTACTGATTTTATCATATACAAAGACTCCAGTTTCAACCACGAGGCACTCATTGTTGATTCCATTGCCACTTCCCACAATACCTCGTTCGATAAACATAATTGTATTGTAGAGAGGGACTTCAAATCTAATTCTTTAAATCTCTTGTCCATCATCAATTTTGGCTTCTTTGAAGGACCAAATAAATATATTTCCAATACTTTTTGAATTAGAATTTCCCACATCTTCAATTTTCATAATTCAAAATTGATGAATCTATTAAACTTCTCAATATTGAATCTTGTACCCATTCTAATAATTGAATCTCTTCAATGACGCAACGTTAATATCTAATTGTTGCAAAATTAGTATGGATTTAGAGAGATCCAAACAAAATTGAAAATAATAAGATTATGCACAATTGAGGATTCAATCACAAAACAGAATAATTGAGAAAAAAGTAGAGATATATATTTATGCTCTTGCATAACTACACGATGATTAAACTAAATAATCAATCAATTACAAAAACTTACAATTATATTTGATGGATAATTCTATGGAGAAGGAAACGAATTTGGGATGCACGACTCTCAATGTCTAGAATTTCAACATTTCTCTTTTTATAGAAGAAAAAACCCGACGGGCAAAACAACGTGTTTTAGAAATAAGAAAAAAATACGGTTCGTGTGTAGGAAACATAGGACCTCATGTTTATTTCATTAATTTTAACTTTTTTTCAAAACACATCAAAGATTCCATAAAGAAACATGGTCCGAGTTTATTAACACGAGAGCCCCATGTTTTTCACACAAACATTCATATGACACTAAAGTTCTCTAATACCTGTACAAACTAACATAATGTTATACTATTCTCAAATACCCAGTTAAAACTAACATAACCTAATTTCCTTTAGTATTTCAATCCTAAAACAACCCCAGCAATTCTACTTGCGACCCCCTTTGGAAGCCACACATTTCATCCACAAGTTCCTTTCATTTGGATGACAAGTCACTTTTTGCATTTGGGAAGAACCATGCATATTTTGGGAAGAATAAGGAAGGATAGAAGAAATTCCTTACTTCTTTTGTTACTTAAAAGATTAAAGGAATCTTTTTCTCATTCCTTTCATGTATTATGGTTGTTATGAGATTAAACATGTGATATTATGAGAGTTAGGTTTTAAAAAATTAGCTTAAAATAAGTCCCCAAAATTAAGACTCTTAGGCTAGAGGTTTAGCATAATTTTTCCCTATTCATGTCTTAATATTTATATTAGTAGGTTAAGTTGTAACCTTTAATCCTAAACTCTTATATAAGTGTTAGGATAACATGAGATGAAAGAACAACTTACCTTGGCTGCAATTTTCCTCTCTAAACCGAGAGCTTCCCTTCTTTCTCAAGTGAATGAGTTGGAAGTTTCTTTGTAAGTATTGACTCAAAGAGTTACCAAGAATCAATCTTTATCACTTCTAATATTATAATTTTCTTTCCCTTATTTTCAATTGTTCTATTATTTTAGAACCAAAACCTAGCAAAACCTAAGTTGGATATTATATGCATCAATATCTATCACCAATCACCAAACACAAACCATCAAAATTCAAATGTATATGATAAAAAAAAGAAACATAGGGAAATAAGAAGCTAAGTTGGATTTCTAAAGTAATAATGCACAAACCCAATAACAAACCAATTAACCAAACACCTATAGGCAAATGATCAATAATTACCTAGGATTCTAACAAATAATAGCATATTTAGGAGCTTAGCAAATATCAATAGATCTAGACATTCAATAGTTAATACATATCAATGGTAACTGGTAAAGCTTGAAGCAAAAATAAAAATAAAAAAACCAAACCATACTCACATTAAAATTTGGTTAGAGGCTAAAAATATTGGTAAGTCTTATACCAAAATAGAAGAATGATGATTGGAAAAAATGAGGTGCAACCTTGTATAGTTGTACCTAAGGTTGGGGCTGGAGGCCTGGTGGTTCATCTGATCAAGCTGTTAACACTCAGTGATGGTGGTCGGTGGGTGAGTGAGATTAACTTTGATTTTTTTAACTAGCAATATCTAGCACAACGAATGGCACTCCTAGTGCGTGGTGGTGGGTGCAGGAGCGAGTGGTGGTGAGTATTATTTCTAAATATCTAGCACAACGAATGGCACTCCTAGTGCGTGGTGGTGGGTGCAGGAGCGAGTGGTGGTGAGTATTATTTCTATTTAGTCATGAGAGAACATAGATCAATAGGTGAGGTCCTAAGGCCTGGTTTGTGGTGCTGCAAATGAGTGGTGTGGTGGTGTGGGAGTTTATAGCTTACAAGAGAGGAGTCGAGGAGGGGGGTTGTGGGGTGTGGTGGAATTGGTGGTGTTTTCCTTGAATTCTTGTGTGGCATGTGTGGGAACTGGCAACCTAGGATAGAAGGGGGCACATGAAGGGGGTGTGTTAAATACTAGATTTGAAGTCAAAGTCGAAGACTCACAAAATAACATGTTGAGGAGTGAGGAGTGAAGAGTGGACTAGGTAGGAGAAGCCAAGTAGGACTAGTGAATACAAGAGGAGGGGGAATAATAACAGGTCATTCTAAGTTTCGTAAAATTTCCAGGTCAGACCCAAACAAGATTGGGAGGCCCTTTTTTAAAAATAAAAATTCTCAACCCGAAACCTAGAAATTTTTTAAAACTTAGTCTTAACGTAAAGCATTAAATTTAGTTTGATCTAGTCTTGATTTTTGGTTTGACCCTTATTATGCACACACCTAATGGTAACCACTTGTTAGGTAAATTTTGGAGAACACACGTGCACCACAAAGTTCATCAAGCATGTCATCAAGTTTAGGCATACAAAATTCATACTTGATAGTTATATTATTTATGGCTGTAGAATCTATGCACATATGCCAAGTACCATATTTCTTAGGAGCTATCAAGGTAGGTACACAAAAAGGACTCATACTTTCTCTCACATAAACCTTATTTACTTGTTTTTATATTTACCTTTGTAATTCCTTAGCTTCTTTTGGTTTATATCTATAAGTAGGTCTATTAAGTAGAGGCATTCTAGGAATTATATCTATAGCTTGTTCTATACCTCTAAGAGGTAGTAGTCTCGAAGGTAAGCCATTATAAAATACATCGTTATATTCATCAAGTAATCTAATAATATTTTGTTTCTTAGAATTGTTCTTCCCAATTTGAGATTCTTTCACTACTAAGGTATAACAAACACCCTTCTCCTCAATGAAATTAATCATATATTTTTATTGTAAGAATAAGCTCTTTATAGCTTCGGTAGGTTGCATAAGATCACATTGGGATGGTTTCAATCTATACTTCTTTTTTTCTTTAAGCATAATATATTTATTAGTGAAACTATAATAGGTTGCATTTATATCATATTTCCACATTCTTCCTAATAATACACCAGAAGAATCCATAGGTAAGACCTCACATAATACTTTATCATGACAGTCACTAATAGGAAAAGCAATTAGCATTTGCTAAGTTACCTTAACATATTTATCCTTATTAAGCTATTGTAATGATTATGGTTTAGGATGATTAGTAGTCACTAACCCTAATTTTTTTATGACCATTTGACTAGCAACATTAGTACATGAACAACTATCTAGAATGACCATACATACCTTATGACCGATTCTACACTTATTTTTAATAATTTATCCCTTTGTGTAGATTGATTATTACATTTTATTCATAATACCCTTGAAGAAAAAAACATGGATTACCATATTCTTCATGCATACTCAAGATATCATCATTAGACTTGGTTCCTAGGTCATCATTATCAACTCAAGGTTCCATGCCCTCTATTTCATTTAATGTCAAAAATATTTGATTAAGGAACTCTCTAGAAAAATGACCATATCCCTTACATTTAAAACAATGCTTATTGGACATTTTATTTACCTTATTCTTACCTTTTTCATCTAAGTTGGGGTTGATATTTTTGTCATTAGTCAAATATGCATGTGTCCCAAATTTGAATGTAGATGCATTTGAATAGGTTTTGGTTGATGTAGAAGTGGAAGATCTTATTTTATCATAGGCTTTAGTGGATATAGTTTATCTTTCACATTTTAAAGCCAATTTAGTCAAATTGTGAAGAGAATTAGAGGAAATGTTTTTAACTTTGTCCCGAATCAAGTTGTTAAGGCCACCTAAGTATCTAGCACATTTTTATTCTTTTCTCTCTTGCATATAACATAAGAGTGCTAGTCTTTCAAATTTTCTAGTGTATTATTCTATAGTAAGAAGCCCTTGCTTAAGAGTAGTCAATTTGATATACATTTATTATTCATACTCCTTGGAGACAACTTTCTTCCTTAGGTGTTTTTTTAGTTTCGCACACAACTTAATTTTTTTTCTTATCTTTCATAAGTTCCTTTAAGGTTATCATACCAAAACCTAGAAAAATTTTTAAACTTGAGAGTTTCTAACTTAAATTTATGTTCGTTATCATACTCTCTAAACTTAAATATGGCCTCAATTTCATGCAATCATTCAAAAAATATTTCCACATCCAATTCACTAAATAAATCAGGAGGTCAACCTTTATACCATTGTCTTCATAATGGTTATACCTTGGTTGGAAGTTTGCACAGGCTCATCGGTTGGGGCTAAAATCATTTGAGCCATTCTCTTTTGCCCCTCCTTATACTCCATTTGGTTATTGAGTTATATACCTCTTGCTTGTACAACCCACTCACCATTCCTTCTACTTTATAATTGGTCGTCTCCATTGTGTTGTGCATGTGATGGAGTTTCTCTTAGTTGGCTACTCTTGTCTCTAGCCTTCGAATTTGGCTTTGAATTGAAGGGAGTTGTTGGAGTTGTGTGTTGTTAGGATTAACACTCTTTGCTAGTTGTTGAAGTGTGTTTAACATAGCCTTCATGGATACTTCTTCTCCCACAAGTATTGTTCTTGTTAGAAGTAGATTTAGTAGTTTGTGCTTGCATCTTGATGGTTTCTTGGTGGAGTTTTAAGAATCTTGGAATGTTCTTCGGTATGGGAGTGGCGTAGTAGTGGAAAGGAAATGGTTAAGTGTGTTACTACCAATTCATGACTGATAATTAATGGTTTCTTGATGGGAGATGATAGTAGTATATTTGCAATAAGAAAGTAGACTCCTAGTACTTGAGAATGGTTCAAAATAATCTTCCTTGTGAGTGAATATGTGTTAAGATAGGAAGAAGGTTTTGAGCATAGAGGTAATGTTGGAAGGATCTTAATTATTTTTGCTTGAGTCAAGGTAATTAAGAAAGCTTGGAATGGGGTTTGAGTATGGTTGGAATTTTTGAACCAAAGTTGGAAGATAAAGGAGATAACTGAAGATATTAGAATTCAAGGGTGTTTTGGTCAAATAGGTAGTGAGTTGAGGTTGAATATTCAAGAGAATATTCAGTGCAATTCAAAAGAAAAACCTAAAGAGTTGAAGTTCTTCAATCGTGAGGGGTGGAATATTTAAAGAGAAGTTTGAAGATAGGCTAAGGATTTTGGGGAATATTTATGTTGTAGGTGTTACATGAATGAATAAAGGAAGTGTAAGATCAAATAGGGGTTGATAATTTAATGGTTGGAAAAGCCAGCCTGACTTTTATTCCAAAAATGATGGGAACCTTCTTAGAGGAGTGAAGATTCGAATGACTAGAAGAGGTCAATTGGTTCAGTTGATGAAGGTTAGGAAAAAGTGTGTGAATCTTTGAGCAAGATTCTAGGAAGAATTCAACAAGAAAGTAAACTTTGAATATGTTTCCAAGAAAACATTCAAAGGATCTTATATAAGATATTATAAAGTAGTCTTAGCTAGTAACAATCACTCCCAAAAGAGAGATAACCAAGTAATTCACTTGATTAGGATTCAATAATTCTCAACATGTGTTACAATACTTGTTAACCATGCCTTATATAGGTAGCTGGAACTTTGCCACAACCATTGCTAATTAGTATACTAAGGTGGCTGATAAGTGTGACTTTTACATCTTATTCCTAAGGTTTATAAGAGTTTTTACCTTTAATTTCAGTCAGAATTCTCCCTTTTTGTTCTTGTTACTGCCTTTGTGTTGTGAAAATTGCAGGGTCTCAAGCAAAAAAAATAATCATGAAGGATGAAGAACAAGAATAACCTTAAAGGGAGAAGAAAGGAGAAAAAAAAGGAGCAAAGAGGAGCAAAAGTTAAAGTGGAAAAAAGAAAGAATGCATATTTAAAGTATATGGGCCTGAAAGAAGTGAAATTAGACCAAGAAAAGGTCTGAATTTGGAGAAGCTTTCAACATCAAAGTTTTAGATATTTTTAATAGCTTTCCAACGCATCCAAAATAAGCTTAATCGGAGTTAAGATGAAAAATTTATGGTCAAAATACGAATCATGGTCAAAGCTGACACGAGAAGCCCATCGTTACGGAAACCCTAGCGATCCACGAGGCGGTAGTGTAAAAACTCTTATTCTAATAGCTCGAGGCAGCCTCCACTCCCTCTTTTTTCTCTCTTCTCTATCCTCTTCCCCAATTCATCAAGATCTCTCTTGTAAATTAGAGACGGAGATTCAAGAAGTTAATTTTTGCAAGAATTTGTGAACATCAAGGGTATTATCTAATGATATTTTCTTTATCTATGGAATCTCTTATTGTTTTTAATATTCTTGCTATGAATTTAATGGGCTAGATCTTGTGCTAAGGTGAAGGGGAATTTTCCCCGATCCTAATGTGTTGAATTATTGCATCCTTTTTTATTCAATTCATAATGTATGTGTTGTGTTATTGATTGATTGTCAAATTTTTGAACCACGGCCGGGTTCTGATTTTCGGTGTGGGAAATACCGGTGAGATCGAGAGATAATCCAGTATTAGACCCAATAGCACAACGGGAGATTAAATTGTAGGTCGAGAGACGATCGATTTGACCTCTTCAACAATAAAGGAGGAAACTTTATAGACTTTAATGCATTACATTCTATTAGACTCTAAGCTAGAGATAGTTAGGGCCATAGATATGTAATAGGGTGGTTGTGGCTTGAGAAAGCACAACACTTTCTATCCTTGTTGGCATGATTGATTATGATTGTTGAATTATTTTGTGATGTGATCTTCAATTACATGTGAGGATCGGGGGCGATGAACCGGAACCTTAGCTCTTCTATTTATTTGAGTGACTTGAGTGCTATTTTCCTTTCTTTTTAGCTTATTTAGTTATTTTAGCTTACAATTTATTATTTCATATCATCTCGTAGTTTAGACATAGTTTTGTTCTATCATTGTCCTAGTGGTCATTCACCAATCCTTGTGGGATCGACCTTGACTACTACTCTGACCCCGTGCACTTGCGGGTAGGAACGTGTCAAGTTTTTGGCGCCGTTGCCGGGGATTGGCAGCGAGTGACATTAGGACTCAAAGAATTTATTGTGATCTAGACATTTTTTTTTATCTTTTTACATTCTTTTTGTTGTGGTTGACTAATCTTGGGTGTAAGAGTTCTTGATTTAGTGCAGGTGCATTAGTGCATGATCCGCGCTAGTGGAGGTGATCTAGTGCCACTTGATCTCGAGATTGAGAAGACCATCTCACATTTACGCAGGTCACACACCACAAATATTGAAATGGAAACCAATACTCCACCCCATGATGGAAAAATCCCACCACAAGAGCACATCTTACTCCAAGAACAAGCTCCTATCCAAGAGCAAGCTCCCATTCCTAGGTCACTTCGGGACTATGCTACACCAAGCCTTGATGGCTCAACCTCAAGCATACGAAGACCGGCCGTACAAGCTAATAATTTTGAGATCAAGCCTGCCATTATCCAGATGCTACAAACATCAGTTCAATTTGGAGGTAACCTTATTGAAGATCCCCACTCCCATATTGCTAACTTTGTAGAAATCTGTGACACTTTTAAGCTAAATGGTGTTTCTAATGATGCAATTAGGCTTAGATTGTTCCCTTTTTCGTTACGTGATAAGGCTAAGAGTTGGTTACACTCATTAGCCCCAGGGTCTATTACTACTTGGGACGATTTGATGAAGTCTTTCCTTTCTAGATATTTTCCACCATCAAAAACTGCAAAATTACGAAATGACATCACTACCTTTATGCAAAATGACCTTGAATCGCTTTATGATGCATGGGAAAGGTTTAAGGATTTGCTTAGGAAGTGTCCACATCATGGCTTGCCTATGTGGCTTCAAATGCAAACTTTTTATAATGGTATCTCTGCTACTAACCGTTCTATGATAGATGCAGCTACAGGAGGTACCATTATGAACAAGACTCCAGAGCAGGTTTATGAGTTCATTGAGGAGCTAGCTTCGAATTCCCATCAATGGCACTCCGAACGTGCCCCGATACAAAGGACTCCAGGAATTCACTCTTTAGATTCCATCACGGCATTAGAGGCTAAGATTGATTTGCTTGCTAAAAAATTTGACAAAATTGGTAGTACTTCTTGTATGCAGGTACAAGCTAATGCACCTATGTGTGAGTTATGTGCTGGATCACAATTAAGCAGAGAATGTCAAGTTGGGAATCCCTTCCAACAATCTTATGATCAAGTGAACTACATGGGAAATAGTTATGGGAGACCGAACAATCCCTACTCCAATGTGTACAATCCTGGATGGAAAAACCATCCAAACTTTAGTTGGAGAAATGAAGTTCCTACAAAGCCTCCGGGATTCACACAACAACAACCAACACCTCCAGCTCCTTTACCGCCCCAACAACCTCAATCTTCTTCCCTTGAAGAGATAATGTTCAAGTTCATCACTCGCACCGAGAGCACCCTTCAAAAACATGATGCTCAAATTCAAGCTCATCTTCAGAAACAAGAAGCCCGCCTCCAAAATCAGGATGCATCCATCAAGAACCTAGAGGCACAGATTGGACAACTTGCTAATGCCATTTCAGCGAGAGCACCTAACACTTTGCCTAGTAATACAATCATCAACCCCAAAGAGCAAATTAATGCAATAGCCTTGAGGAGTGGGAAACCACTACTTGAACCATACCCTCAAGAACCCAAGGAAGATAAAGAAAAAGCTCCTGAAGAGAAAGTGCCTGAATCACAACCTGAGACAATCCACACTTCACCTCAAGAGGTAAATGCATATGTTCCTCCTCCTCCGTTTCCAGGTAGGATTGTACAACGTAAGTTAGATGCTCAATTTGTAAAATTTCTTGATATACTTAAGAAAGTGCACATTAACTTGCCGTTGCTTGACATTGTGAGACAAATGCCCAGTTATGGGAAGTTTCTAAAGGACATAATCACTCACAAGAGGAAACTGGATGATTTTGAAACAGTAAGTTTGAATGAGGAATGCTCTGCAATCTTGCAGAACAAACTTCCTCCTAAGCTTAAGGATCCAGGAAGTTTCACTATCCCATGTGTAATTGGGGATTTAAAATTCGAGAAGGTATTATGTGATCTTGGTGCTAGCATTAATTTGATGCCCTTCTCTGTTTTCAAGCGTCTAGGTCTAGGGGAACCAAAACCCACCAATATGTCCCTTCAGTTGGCTGATCGATCTATCAAATATCCGAGGGGAATTATTGAAGATGTTTTAGTTAAAGTGGACAAATTTATCTTCCCTGTTGACTTTGTTGTGCTAGATATGGAGGAAGACCACAAAGTTCCCCTAATTCTTGGTAGGCCTTTCTTAGCAACAGGACGTACTCTTATAGATGTCCAAGAGGGTAAGCTCATTCTTCGTTTCCAAGGCGAAGAAGTCACTTTTAATGTATTTAAGAGCATGAAATACCCCTTAGATGATAACACTTGCTATTGTATTGATATCTTAGATAATGTAATTGATGATTGTTTTCAAGCAAGTGTTGTGCAGGATCCCCTGGAAAGGTGTTTGGTTCAACAAAGAGAGTGGGAGAATGAAGAGAAAGAAGAAGAGGTTGTCCGGTACTTGAATGCACATCCACCATATGGTCGTCACACTATGGTCCCCTTACAAGGGCTAGAGAGGGCCCAGATTCCAAAATTGAAGTCATCTATTGAGGAACCTCCCACACTAGAGCTTAAGCCACTACCTCAGCATTTGAAATATGCATTTCGTGGTCATAATGATACACTTCCCATCATTATTTCTTCATCTTTGACTAATTTGCAGGAAGAAAAATTGATGAGAGTGCTTAAGGAACGACAGAAGGCTTTCGGATGGACCATTGCTGATATTAGAGGGATTAGCCCTTCCATGTGCATGCACAAAATTCTCATGGAAGACAACCACAAGAAAGTGATCCAACCTCAAAGGCGATTGAACCCAACAATGCAAGAGGTGGTGAAGAAGGAGGTAATTAAGCTATTAGATGCAGGTATGATCTATCCAATCTCTGATAGCTCTTGGGTTAGTCCTGTCCAAGTGGTTCCCAAGAAAGGGGGAATCACGGTAGTCAAGAATGATAATAACGAATTGGTGCCTACTAGAACTGTTACAGGTTGGCGTGTCTGCATTGATTTTAGAAAGTTGAATGATGCCACTAGAAAAGACCACTTCCCCCTTCCCTTCATTGACCAAATGCTTGAACACTTGGCGGGGCATGACTATTATTGCTTTCTTGATGGGTATTCTGGTTATATGTAAATACCTATTTCCCCTGAGGACCAAGAGAAGACAACCTTTACTTGTCCTTATGGCACCTTCGCATATAGACGGATGCCATTTGGTCTTTGTAATGCCCCCGCCACTTTTCAAAGATGTATGATGGCTTTATTTCATGATATGATTGAAAAATTTATGGAAATTTTTATGGATGATTTTTCAGTTTTTGGGTCGTCATTTGATGCATGCTTAAATAATCTTGAACTTGTTCTTAAGCGTTGTGAGGATACAAATTTGGTTTTAAATTGGGAAAAGTGTCATTTAATGGTCCAGGAAGGAATAGTTTTAGGGCATAAGATTTCATGCAAAGGGATAGAGGTAGACAAAGCTAAAATTGAAGTCATTGAGAAATTGCCACCCCCCACATGTGTTAAAGATATACGTAGTTTTCTTGGTCATGCAGGTTTCTATAGACGCTTCATTAAAGATTTTTCAAAAATTTCAAAGCCTCTTTGTGATCTGTTGGCTAAAGATGTGCCCTTTCACTTTTCTGATGCATGTCTGGCTGCCTTTAACACTTTAAAGGCAAAACTGGTAGATGCTCCGATTATTGTTACTCCGGACTGGAATTTACCTTTCGAGATTATGTGTGATGCTAGTGATGTTGCTATAGGAGCAGTCTTGGGGCAGCGTAAGGGAAAAAAATTTCATACTATCTATTATGCTAGCAAGACTTTGAATTCTGCACAAATGAATTATGCAACAACTGAAAAAGAATTGCTAGCTGTGGTTTTCTCCTTTGACAAGTTCCGTTCTTATCTATTGCTTAACAAGGTCATTGTCTATACTGACCATGCGGCCTTGAAGTATCTTTTTAGTAAGCAGGATGCAAAGCCCAGAATCATTCGGTGGATTTTATTGTTGCAAGAGTTCGACTTGGAAATCAGGGATAGGAAGGGAAGTGAGAATCAAGTAGCTGATCATCTTTCTCGTTTACCCTCTACCTACGTGATTAATCAGGAAGCTACACCTATTCAAGATGCATTTCCCGATGAAACACTCTACGCTATTACAAATCATCCTTGGTATGCTGATATTGCAAACTATCTTGTAAGTGGAATCTTACCCAATGATCTTTCCTTTCATCAAAGGAAGAAGTTCTTACATGATCTGAGGTATTACTTTTGGGATGATCCTTACCTCTATAGGATTTGTGCTGATCATGTCATTAGAAGATGCATCCCTGAGCATGAAATGCATTCTATACTATCTCATTGTCATAGTAAAGAGTGTGGTGGCCATTTTGGCCCCACCAAAACTGCTGCAAAAGTCTTGCAATGTGGATTCTATTGGCCTACCTTATTTCATGATGCATACTCCTTTGCTAAGACTTGTGATAGGTGTCAAAGAATGGGAAATATTTCTAGAAAACAAGAGATGCCCCTCACAAACATTCTTGTAGTGGAGTTATTTGATGTTTGGGGAATCGATTTTATGGGACCATTTCCTAAGTCTATGGTGAATGAATATATTCTTGTGGCAGTTGATTATGTATCTAAGTGGGTAGAGGCTATAGCCACTCCCACAAATGATGCAAAAGTCGTCACTAAATTTTTGAAAAAGAATATCTTTTCAAGGTTTGGGACACCTAAGACTATCATTAGTGATGGGGGTTCTCATTTTTGCAATAGAGCATTTAATGCTCTTTTGAGTAAGTATGGAGTTAACCATAAGGTTTCTACCCCATACCATCCTCAAACTAGCGGCCAAGTGGAGGTGTCAAACCGTGAGCTTAAGAGAATTCTTGAGAAAACGGTTAGCTCTTCTAGAACGGATTGGTCCTTGAAACTTGACGATGCTCTATGGGCTTACCGAACAGCTTTTAAAACTCCTATTGGAATGTCCCCTTATAATCTAGTTTTTGGAAAATCTTGTCATCTCCCTGTAGAACTTGAGCATAAATCATTTTGGGCTACCCGTCTCCTTAACTTTGATATGCAAGCTGCAGGTGAGAAGAGGCTCCTTCAATTGAATGAACTCGATGAATTCCGGCTTAAGGCATATGAGAGTGCTAGGCTATACAAAGAGCGCACGAAAAGGATTCATGATCAACGCATCACCAAACGAGCATTTGAAGTGGGGCAACAAGTGCTTCTATTTAATTCTCGTTTGCGATTGTTCCCTGGAAAGCTTAGATCCCGATGGTCAGGACCATTCACAATCAGACAAGTATTTCCATCCGGAGCAGTCGAAATCTCTAGCCTCGATAAAGAGCCATTCAAAGTGAATGGGCAAAGGTTGAAGGTGTATGAAGGTGGTGAGGTTGCAGCCCTCAAAACCACCATTCTTCTGGATGATCCTAAGTGAAGTGAGAAAGTCAAGCTAATGACTATAAACAAGCGCTTCTTGGGAGGCAACCCAATATTTTTTTTTATTCTATTTAATTTTTTTATTTTTCTTATTTTGGTTTTCTTGGTTTGTTTGCTCTTTGTTTCCTTATGGATTTTTTTTTCCTCTTTTCTTTTGTGCTTCTTATTTCACATTGAGGACAATGTGATACATAAGCATGGGGGAGAAGATGGCCTATCCTTGTCATTTGGTTAGTATTCTATTCTTCCCTATTTTATTTTGATGAGTGTTGCTATCTTTTTCCTTGGTCATTTCTTTCAGATTTTTATCTAAAAAAAAAATCAAAACAAATAAAGAAAAGAAAAGGAAATGACCCTTCATTTATGATATTAAAGAGTGTGTTTTGTCTTGCAATGGCATGAGTGTTTAGTTTGGTGTGATAAGACCCTTTAAATCATCTTTTGAAAATGGATTTCTATGTGCTTAAATGTTTTGGTTGCATTGTTATGAGAAAAGTATAATTGTGTTTGAGAACTTTAGGGTTATATATGCCTTAACATTCTTGTGGTATTGTAGTTTGACTTATGCTGATTTACTCTTTGCCAAAAGGTGTTAGATTTAGAGAATTTTGGACCTAGTGAGACTTTGAGCCTTTAGACTGATACATCACTACAGTCTCTTATTTTTTCTTTTGTGTGTGTCTCCCACCATGACTTGGGAAACTAGAACTTGTAATGGTTTTCTTCAAAGCCACATATGACTTAGACGTGCATTAAAATGATAGAGGCACTTGTTTTTTTTGTCATAACCTACATTAGCTAAATAGCCTGACCTTCACATTTTATCCTTTGCTAACCCCGTTGTGCTTATGGCCATTTTCTTGATCTAAACACACATGTAACCCAATTTCCTTTATCCCTCCCTAAGTCTAGAATCAATGGTTGTTGCGCAATTTCAAAAAAAAAAAGAAGAGAAAGTTGGGAGTATGATGTAATCTAAGCATGAGGGAGGTGTGAAAGAGTAAATGGTTGTGTATGATGAAGAGCAAATCGATATATCTCTCTCAAAAAACAAAAAAAAAAAAGGAGAAGAAGAAGAAGAATCAATAAGAAGTTTTGGGTGCTTGTGTTTCGTGATGAAAAGTTGGGATGGTAAAATATATGTTATTAAAAAAAAAAATATCTCATTGGTACTAGACTTTTAAATCTACTTCCAAAAAAAAAAAATTCCGTCCTAACCTTTTAACCTATGGCCCCATTACAACCCTAATAAGACCTCTTGATTGTTGTGTGTTCTAAGTCTTTCTAGTGGTGGAGAATCGAAAAGCATTCCAAGCATATGGATGATCTTGATCATGAGTGAGAGGACTAGAGCAGAACCTTTAAATAAAATAAAACACATGAGAGGTGTGTCCACAAGACCTAAAGTGAGAATTCTAATTTGAAACTTTGAGGGAAGAGTGAGTTGGTATATGGCTGCCTACTGTCCACAATTGGATGTCCTTTGTTGCATGGCATGTCCCTAGAGCTCGATAGCACGGTTACATTTCTCACATGTGGGGGCAACCTAAATATCTTTTGAAAAAGGATTTTGAGCTTTTAATTGTTATATTTTTGGGTCTTATTGCTCCTTACTTGACTCTTGTACTATTAAAGGGCTAAACACACTTTTCTGAGAAAGGGATCCTACTACTTTTCTTTTACCACATGGTGGGTTTCTTGTATTACTTTACTTGGGGACAAGCAAATGTTTAAGCATGGGGGAGTTGATAAGTGTAACTTTTACATCTTATTCCTAAGGTTTATAAGAGTTTTTACCTTTAATTTCAGTCAGAATTCTCCCTTTTTGTTCTTGTTACTGCCTTTGTGTTGTGAAAATTGCAGGGTCTCAAGCAAAAAAAATAATCATGAAGGATGAAGAACAAGAATAACCTTAAAGGGAGAAGAAAGGAGAAAAAAAAGGAGCAAAGAGGAGCAAAAGTTAAAGTGGAAAAAGAAAGAATGCATATTTAAAGTATATGGGCCTGAAAGAAGTGAAATTTAGACCAAGAAAAGGTCTGAATTTGGAGAAGCTTTCAACATCAAAGTTTTATATATTATTAATATCTTTCCAACGCATCCAAAATAAGCTTAATCGGAGTTAAGATGAAAAATTTATGGTCAAAATACGAATCATGGTCAAAGCTGACACGAGAAGCCCATCGTTACGGAAACCCTAGCGATCCACGAGGCGGTAGTGTAAAAACTCTTATTCTAATAGCTCGAGGCAGCCTCCACTCCCTCTTTTTTCTCTCTTCTCTATCCTCTTCCCCAATTCATCAAGATCTCTCTTGTAAATTAGAGACGGAGATTCAAGAAGTTAATTTTTGCAAGAATTTGTGAACATCAAGGGTATTATCTAATGATATTTTCTTTATCTATGGAATCTCTTATTGTTTTTAATATTCTTGCTATGAATTTAATGGGCTAGATCTTGTGCTAAGGTGAAGGGGAATTTTCCCCGATCCTAATGTGTTGAATTATTGCATCCTTTTTTATTCAATTCATAATGTATGTGTTGTGTTATTGATTAATTGTCGAATTTTTGAACCACGGCCGGGTTCTGATTTTCGGTGTGGGAAATACCGGTGAGATCGAGAGATAATCCAGTATTAGACCCAATAGCACAACGGGAGATTAAATTGTAGGTCGAGAGACGATCGATTTGACCTCTTCAACAATAAAGGAGGAAACTTTATAGACTTTAATGCATTACATTCTATTAGACTCTAAGCTAGAGATAGTTAGGGCCATAGATATGTAATAGGGTGGTTGTGGCTTGAGAAAGCACAACACTTTCTATCCTTGTTGGCATGATTGATTATGATTGTTGAATTATTTTGTGATGTGATCTTCAATTACATGTGAGGATCGGGGGCGATGAACCGGAACCTTAGCTCTTCTATTTATTTGAGTGACTTGAGTGCTATTTTCCTTTCTTTTTAGCTTATTTAGTTATTTTAGCTTACAATTTATTATTTCATATCATCTCGTAGTTTAGACATAGTTTTGTTCTATCATTGTCCTAGTGGTCATTCACCAATCCTTGTGGGATCGACCTTGACTACTACTCTGACCCCGTGCACTTGCGGGTAGGAACGTGTCAGTGGCTGAAGCCTTCTACTTGTGATAAATCATAGTATAAGCATGGATAACTAGCATACTAACAAGTATTTGTAACAGAAGACTAACCTATTTAATACATGAATCAAACAAGAATTATTACAAACAAAAGTAGATAATTATAACATGGAAATAACTAATAAGAGCTCTAATTTACATAAGAATGATAATTAGGCCTCCTTGAATTGTAAGTTTGACTTCCTTACATAATAGTTTCCTTTTACTTGTAATAACATGTACCGCATTAAATATTAAGTATGTTGGTAACTTGAAATATTTTAATCTTCTCCTTGCAAATATGATACATACCAGCAATAATTACTCAAAGTGAACTTGTTAAGGTTAATCACATAATTAATTTTATAATCAAAGATAAATTATGTTATTGGCTCCATAACTAAGTATTCCAAATATTTATCCTCATGAGAATCCATGGATTCACCTACAACATTCTCCCTAACTTAAGAAGAATTTGTCCTCAAATTAACATCGCTAAAATAATGAGACAAATCACCAATATTAAATGCCCTTCAAACATTGTCGTAAGATTTTATAAGTTCAATTTCATAAGAACTTTCTCCAAATTTTCTAAGGATTTTATATGATCCATCTACTCTTGACACTAGTTTATTTTTTCATTGATTAGGAAATTATTCTTTTCACAAATGTAACAAAACCAAATCACCAAGTGTAAATACCTTTGGAGTGTGATGTTTTTTAGCTTGCTTTTAGTAGCTTTCATTGGCTTATTCTATGTTTCCCTTGATTTATTGATGAAGCTTTTAGAAGAACATGACTCATTCCTTCGCTTCATATCTTTTAAACTCACCTTTCTTCAAGGGTACCATATTAATTGGCATGTACGGGGTCACCTCATACACAATATCAAATGGATTCGATGCATAAAATGCTAAGTAAATTGGGTCTTGCTAAAATTTTATGATGGAAATTGGGTTTAGCTCCAATAAAAAGAGAAAATATGAGAGATTATGATATGGGAAAAATATACGACATTCAAGTAACCTTTAAAATCAAATACTTATAATCACCACTTAAGGTAACAACTCTTAAGATAAAGATTGTAAGATTTTGTAAAACGAAACAAACCATACACTAGGTTGGTTGAAATGAAAACACATGACTTGGGGTCTCCAAAATACTCAAAGGCTTCCTCTTTAATTCCTCTTTACACCTATATAAGAGTGTAAGAAGTTGGAAAAATTACAACCAACCCTTAGGTAAACATAAGGGTTTAACTAAACCAAACTCTACTCTAATGCATGCTAACTATGGTAGGACTCAAACAATCAGCATACGAGCTAATGTTTCAATCCTCCCATAATCTATTCACCATGCACTAGTTGTTACTTTTGGTTTACAAGCTAATAATTAGGACTTAGGAAACATAAATCACAAGAAAAAGGAAAACTAGTACATTACTCATGCATTAACTAGATTGAAAAATAAACCTTCCCCAAGACCCTCATTTGGTTTGTTTCTTTGGCTAACTTTTAGGACATTAACTGTAATACCCCGTATTTTTAAAATCCAAATTATTAAGTTTAATGATTTGATTGACGTAATTTGATGTAAATATTTAATTATCTTAATTTTGATTCGTTTTATGGATTTATCGACGATTTCGAATTCATATTTGAATTTAATTAATCGTTGTCGTTGCGAACCATTCTAGATAAATTCGTTAACGACAATGATTTTATTATATTCTTATGAGTTCGAGTCTCGGTTAAAAATATATATTCCAGTTCTTTCTCGTATTTTATTTTTAATATTTTAGATTTATTTTCGATTATAACATTGTCATATGATTATGACGTTATTTTGAAGTTATATTTTGTTGACGAAATGTATCATTTAAATTATGGAATTTCTGTTTAAATAGTTAAATTTATTTTAATAATTTTATCCGTAGGAAAATATTTCCGACTTTAAATTTATTCGTTTCAGTAATCTTTAATATTTTCGGAAAGTTTTAAATTAAAAAGGTTTTTCGGAAATTATTTATGAATTTCTTTCCGGAATCAATTTTCTCCCGTTTTACGATTTTTGGGTTGCGGAAAACCGATTTTGGAAATTATCTAAATTTGTCTCGGTTTATTCAAATTTAACTTAAATATTTTATTATATGTTTTTAAATAATTTTCCGAGGTCTTATAATATATTTCCATAAATAATATAAATTTTTACGTTCGTTGGTAAATTCGTCCGAAGATGTTCCGAAATTCTTTATATAGTTTTTTTATTAATTTTAAGCTTTCGGATCCGTTCGAAATAAATGTTCGTTAAATAAATTTTAGATAAAATCTTTCAATAATATTTTGATATTTTCAGTATTGTATTTTATGTGTATTTAGAAAAAAAAAAAAGGGAAGCCCGCGCCCCGGCCGACCCCCCCTCCCTTTTCCTTTTTCTCTTCTCTTCTTTCTCTTCTCTTCTCTTCTCTTCCCTCTGCTGCCCTGACTCCTTGTTCGCAGCCCTCTACTCCCAAACCCTAGCCAGCCGCCACCTCTCCCCAGCTCCTCCTCCCTGCTCCTCCTTCGTCGACCCCTGGCCTCCAACCTGCTGCCACACACCACCACGAGCGACTGCCACCGGCGAAGCAGCGCAGCAGCCCACCGAAGCGCGCAGGAGCAGCAGCGGCAGCAGCGACGAGCCACGCAACTCGCGCCACCGCCCGGTCACCGGCGAGCCTCGCTGACCACCGGCGAGCAACCCTCGGCCTCCGACGAAGCTCCTCCGGCCTTTCCTTGTCCCGATTCGTTGATTTTCGTTTGGTATAATTTTCTGAAAAACCCTAATACGGATTTGATTAATTGAATGTGATTTAGCTTATGAAAAGCTAAATTGACTGTTGTATTATGTATATATGTGCTGTAAGATTTATTTGGATATATTAATTGTATGGTTTGTGTTGAAAATTTGGGAAATTGAATTTTAGGCCGGGTTATGCCCAATTTTTTTTCGGATCCGTCCGATTTGGCGATTTTAGATAAATTGATTATACAATACGTTTTAAAATGTATCTAATTTTATGTCGGAACCGTCAATTTGAGAAATTTATGCGGAATCAATCGGAATTCGATTCCTAGGTCAAAATTCTTATGTAACGAAATTGGGTCGCGTAATTGAGTCGTTTCGCTCAATTGATTTTACAGTATCGTTTGAAATGTATTTAATTTCAAATCGCAAGCGTTAATTTGGGAAAATTGTGCGTAATTAATCAGAATTGGATATTTAGGTCAAAACTCTTGCGGGTCCAAATTGGATTGTGTAATCGGGTCGTTTTATTCAATTGACTATATAATTTATATTAGAATATGTTTAATTATATTTCCGAACTGTCAATTTATATATTTTAGTAAGAATTGATCGGATTTGCGTTCCGGGCCCCAAAAACCCTAATTGTGCTAAACTGAGTATTTCTTTTATTGGTTTTGATCAATTGATTATTTGATATGTTATAAAATGTGTTTAATTACATTTCTAAACATTCAATTTGATTAAATTAATAGAATTCAACCGAATTGTATTTTCGGGCCTAAAACCCCAGATTTCAAGTGAGATTATAAAATTGGTTATTTGTATAGTTGTTTTTCTAAAATTAAATTATAGAAGTAGTTGAAATGATCATAATTGTATTCTAATACCTTTAATTTTAATTAATTAATTTGAATTACCCAAGGTTGTGTTGTGGGCTTTGAAACCCTAATTTTGAAAATGGATAGTCTTAAATTGGTTACTAGGAAGATTGTTTTGTTGAAATTAATTATCTAGATTTATCTAAAATTAGTTTAATTGTGTTTTAAAACTATCAATTTGAGGTAGTCGAAGTGATTTGGTCGATTCGTAGTTTAGGCCTTGAAAACCCTAATGTTCGGGGATAATTTTATAAAATTGATTTTTGCTATGCGTCTTTTATCTAACCGATTTCTATCTGTGGGTTTTAAATCATTTGAGTTATGTTTTAATCTAATCGGCTTGGACTTGGTTCTATGCAAATGGTTGGTTTACCTATTTAGTTGGAAAACCTAATGAATAAGTTATTTTTGATAAATTAACTTATGATCGATTATTCTTTCTCGGTCTTTCCAAATTAATTTGAAATGTCCCAAGTGGTATTTGTATTAATCCGTTTTGATTTATATTTAATCTTAAATCTTAATAGAGCTATGCTTTTAAGTCCTAGGTTTTGTACACGTTTTCCAAGAAAGATCATTCGTGTTTATTTAACTATAATATGTGAATTGTTTATGGATAAGATAGTTTCTAACCTAGTTCCGATTTCTATCGGCGATCTAGGAAAGCTTTATTGTGGATCCTCGAGCTAGTGATCTCTCTCTCCCTCTTATCTCGCTTAGCTAGCTTCGGATCCAGGTAAGTTTCTACTTACCTCCACTTATGGGTGTTTCGTAAGGATGTGGCTAAGGTTTCTACGTGTTATGTGACTTACATGCCTTGGATACTTTGTATATATATATATATATCATGTCCTGTTGTGTATCACCTGATTGTCCTTAACGTGTTTTACGCGCAACGCAGCTTGGAGTTAAGGTGTGTGGTATGTGTTTTTCATATGATATGAATGTGTTATCCATGTGTGGTGATTATGATGTGTTGTGGCATGATGTAACCCTCTAGGACATGCATGCTAGGGTGATTATTATTATGACATGGATATGAAAGGATAAAAAGAAATAAATGGGAAGTGAGTTGCTAAAGAGGGGTATGAGGTTGACCAAATGGAATAAGGGATGAGAGTTTTGCATGGAAAATTCTAGAGTTTGCATGGGAACTTCGAGATTTGCATGGGTTGGATAAAACTTCCATGAGGATGATCGTTACGTGAGAAAAGTTGTATTAAAGTGCAAATTAGCTAAGGGGAGAGTTGCGGAGTGTTTGGAGACTTGGGATGAAAAATAATACGTAGGTTGGTGTAAGGGTGCATAAGGGACCCGATTAGGGTTTTGGGAGAAAGTAGTGATCGATTTGGGATTGAACTTAAATGAGATGAGGTGTTTGACGATAAATGAATTAATGGTAGTAAGGCAAGAGGAAATTGGGCCACATAGGTCCAATTAGGGTTTCAAGGGAAACCCTAGAGAGGAATAGTGGGTAGAGTGTGGTTTCACAAGGTGTTGGGCTTCAACCCACACCCTTAAGAGTTGGCTTTCATTATGTGTAAGTGTAAAGGGGAATGGATATCGAGGTGTGATAAGGGGCGCAAGAGTCCCGAGATATGGGACGGGCCCTCCTGAGAGGATAAGTGTGGATATAGTTAGCCATGCATGTCAAGGGTAAAATTCTTTCAAATAAGATATGTTAAGACACTAATCACTTAAAGAGAAAGATGTTGAGCCGGACCCAGACCGGTCCACCGGCGAATAATAGTGGCTAGGGCCGGGGTGCCCTACATGACCGGTCCACCGGCAATAATAGTGGCAGGGTATGTTACCCTCATGACCGGTCCACCGGCTATAATAGTAGGGGATTCCGTGCTCAACAAACTGAACGTAATAACGATAAGACATTGGAAAGATACGAAGTAATTACAGTGAAACATCATGTGAGTCGGGGCCAGACCGGTCCACCGGCGAATAATAGTGGCAGGGTATGTTACCCTCATGACCGGTCCACCGGCTAAAATAGTGGCAGGTCATGACCCTCATGACCGTTCCACCGGCTATAATAGTGGGGTTCCCACACTCACATGAATTGATAAAGACTATGATGTGAATCGACTATATTACCAGAGGTCTAAAGAATGATTCTACTCGATCGGGGCTGAGCATGTCCCTAAGTAATGCTCGGGGCTGG
Source organism: Tamarix austromongolica (assembly GCA_039764185.1). Taxonomy (NCBI): domain Eukaryota; kingdom Viridiplantae; phylum Streptophyta; class Magnoliopsida; order Caryophyllales; family Tamaricaceae; genus Tamarix; species Tamarix austromongolica. The sequence goes on from CM077808.1 coordinate 25,936,573, forward strand.
ACATGTCCCTAAGTAATGTCCGGGGCTGAGCATGTCCCTAAGTAATGCTCGGGGCCGGACATGTCCCTAAGTAATGTCCGCGAGGCTAAATGCCCAATTGGTTTGGTTCGGCATTGTCCATAAATGCTTGGTTGGTTTATCTGAATCTCTTATCGGTTTAAGATATTACATATGTTTCGCATGTTATTATATGTGTATGGTCGGACTTGTGATGTGGGTTTGAGTATGCGTAATATTGTATCAACGTATTGTATCATAATTTAATGTGCACTTGATGTTATAGTTTACGTCTCTTCCATAAGGTAGGGTAGTGGGATTTACTCAGTATTGGACCCGTATTGATACTACCTTGGTTGAATGGGTCCTGTGATGATCCACTGATGGTGGGGAGCAGACCTCTTGTGCAGGTTTAAGATCGGATACTGTTTTGGGGTGGAAGGCTTGACTCGAGTGAGTAGGCGATCCGGATATTTATCCTTCGGGATTTATTTTGTTTAATTGTATTCACCTTTGGAAGTTGCAAGTATTGTTCTCAGATTTCTAAGGGTTTTGTAATTGACTTTAAATTTCTCGTATTCTGATAAGTGTTTACTATTCGGATTTAATTGTTTGATGGGATTTGAAATTCAGATTTAATTGTTTGACAGGTTTTAGCCTTGCATCTAACATGAGATAGATGGTTGACATTATCTTGTGTTAGATGTGGCGGTAACATTTCCCAAATTCGCTCCTAGCTTCCGCTTTAATCTTTCAAAAAAAAAATTTTCAGGAGTGAAATTTGGGGGTGTTACATTAACTCCCCTTAATTAATGCTAATTCAGGTCTTCAAAAAAAAATAACTTAACTACAAAAGTTGTTGTAAAAGTGAAGTGGTTGCATGTTTATGATTTTCAAATAATGTGTGCTCTATGTGTTGATTTTTGCTAGATGATGGACTAATCGTGCATGGATTTTCAAGCCATATTTTTGAGCCATATTCAGGCCATAATGAATACAAAAAGTGGAGAGTTTATGGCTTATAATTTTTTTTACATGGCTCCATATAATCTAGCTCATATTATAGTCCAAGGAAAGAGAGTTTTTGATTTTGCTAATGTAGAAAAAATTATGAATAGATTGTTATCATCACATGAAGGGGATTCTCTTGCATTATCCTCCCCCTCTTGAGAAGGACCTCCCTTATCTTCATAAGGCTTATCTTGTAAGTAAGAAAGAAAATCTCCCATGTTAAATGTAGTTGATATGTCCCTTAGTTCTAGTGGAAGCTCTAGTCTATATGCATTATTTCCAACTTGCTCATGTACTTTGAACGGTCCATCACTTTGTGGCATTAGTTTGTTCTTCCTCCTAGAAGGGAATCTCACCTTTCCAAGGTGAATCTAAACTAGGTCTCCTAGCTCAAATATTTTCTCTTTTTGATGCTTGTTGGCTTTCTTTTAATTCATCTCATTAACCTTCTCAATTCTGGACCTTACTTGCTCGTGTAATTTCTTAAATTTGTTAGCCTTGTTGGTTGCTTCTAAACTGATTTATGATTCAATGGGGAGAGGATTGAGATTAATGGGGGTAGTGGGATTCACTCTATATACCACTTCAAAAGGGTAGCAATCAGTGGCATAAGTAGGGGACCAGTTGAAGGTGAACTCTGTGTGACTAAGTTTGATGTCCCAATCCCTCAAGGATTTGTGAACCAAACTCCTTAATAGCATAGTGATGGTACAGTTAGTGAACTCTGTTTGACCATCTATTTGGGGGTGACAGGTGATGCTAAAAATGAAGTTTACTATCGACCAACCTCTACAATGTCTTCCAGAAGTAGCTAAGAAATTTGGTATCCCGATAAGAGATAATTGATTTATGAATACCATGTAACCTAACTATCTCCTTGAAGTATAGATCCGCTACATAATATGCATCATCTATCTTGTGACAAGGGATGATGTGCCATCTTGGAAAAGCGATCTACTACCACCATAATGGTGTCATTTTTCCTTTGTGTCTTAGGCAATACCACTATGAAGTTCATACTCACATGATCCCAATGATGATACGGGATACGCAAAGGAGTATAGAGTCCTTGGTGGAAGTGACTCTTGGTGTAATCCCCCGAAATTTTAAAATCTTATAATTTAATAAATAAATTTTTTTTGAGATAAATTAGTCTTTAAATCTATTTAATTTAATTATTTTATGAATTTTTGCATATATAAAATTGGATATAAATATTTAATAAATTAAAATAAATATTTCGTTATTCTATCATACCCTTTTTATTTAAATAATTTTCCAAACCATTATTTTACTAAAATTATGCTTTTTAAACCCTTATATTTTAATTATATTAAATTAAATTATTAAATAAAGTTATTATCCAAAAATATTGTATCTTATATTTTATAAATTAAACTATTTTATTTAATACCATTTTTTCGTTTATTTTTCCTTTTTCCATTTTTCCTTCTCCTTTTTCTTCTTTTTCTCCTTTCTTTCTTTTTCCTTAGGCTGCCGGTTGGCCTGGCCTACCCCTTACCCCATCCTCGCACTTGGGCTGCTGGCCTGTTTCCCTTCCTCTTGCATGTGTCACCAATCCACCTCCCTCTTTTCCTCTTCTTCTTCTTCTTCTTCTTTCTTTCTTCTTCCTCTTTCCCCAGCGAAAATCCCGACCACCCCGCCATCTCCGCCGCCCAACCTGTAACCTTCTCCCCCTACTACTTCCCCCTATCTCTCTCTCTCTCTCCCGTAGTTTTCCTGCACCATCCCGGCCCCACCATCCCTCTCTCCCTTCCCCCATGCCCTACTATATCCCTTCTCCATCTCCCCGCAACTCCCATTTCCCTACCACCCTACCGCCACCCCTTGAGCTCCTTATCCCCTCCCTTCTCTTCCTCTTCTTTTTCTTCCTCCTTCCCTACCTCGCTTTGTATTTTTTTCGAACTCCCATGCCTTTCCCGGCCTTCTTTTATCTCCCTTTATCCTCCTTCCCTGACCCTCCCTATTTTTGCTTCACTGCCCTGCTTCGCCGCTTTCGCCGCCTCAACAGCCGCCTATACCACCCCTTGTCACCCTCTACCTCACCCCCGAGCAATCATAGCACCCATTGAGCCCCCCGCAGCCTCCTTCCTCCTCCCCTCTTCTTTTTCTCTTCTTCTTCTCCCTTCTCGGTAGCCACCCTGTACAGCCCTTTTCTGCATTCGTTCCGCTGCCTTTGTAGCCACCTAAGCCACCATATTAATCCCTACAACCTCCTCTACCACCCCCAATCCTCCTTTGGCTGAAACCACCACTTGCAAGCCTTCATTTTCCCTCTCCCTTTTCCTTCCTCCTCAGCCCCTCCATCTCGACCCACCTCGGCAGCGTCTTTTCGTGGCCACGCTACCGCCGCTGCCATCGCCGCCACCTTTAGCTGCCATCAACCTATCCCTGATCACCACCTACACCCCCTTCCCACCTCTACATCCTTCCCTTGACTTAAATCCTCCCTGTCATGCCCTTTTTCTTAGCCTAAAAACCCTCACCCGAAAATGCCCATTTTCCCTCTTTTCACCACCTTCTAGCCCCTCCCCCTCCTTTCTTTGCATGCAGCTCATGCTGCATGAGCAACATGAGCTGCTTCCTTTCTCGATTCAGTTGGGTAATAATTTTAAGCTATAATAATATTTTAATTCGAGTATTTGATTAATTAAGTGTTATAAAGTCTTATACTTTGATTTTTATTATTTCTAATGCAATAAGTCTTGATATTATTTTTAGGTATTGGTTTTGATAATCAAAGCTTGAACCTTTAACCAGAATACCGGTAAGCTTCGTTTTTGTGGGAATCAAGGTAACCGTTAAATCCCACTTAAATGCATGGATTAACGTATGTTAGCACATTAGGATTTTTAATATATTATTATGCTTGATATATGTTGGTTGATATCATATATGTAGTTTCTTGTGATGTTTTATAAAAAAGGAAGCATATTAGGTTATATGTTATGTATGGAAATAATGTTTAAGGTAAGAGTTTGGTTGTTAATGAAAATGTTAAGTATTATCCATGTTGTATTATGCTATTGTGATCTTTAATGCAAGTTTAATATTTTGTGAGCCTTAGGGGTATTTTAGTAATGTATCTTATACAAGAATATGGCCTAATATATATAAATATAGGTGCTAATAAGTATTATATTAAATATAAGAGTTGTGGATGAGCTATTAATATTAATATTTTAAGTAGTAATGATAATTTGATATAAGTGGTGTACTAAGGGGCAAAATGGTAATTTTTAATTAAAAAAGGGTATTGTGGTAATTTTGGAGGCAAGGGCAAAGTGGTAATTTTGTAATTGAAGGGTAAAAGGGTAATTTTGGAATTAAAGGATAAAATGGTAATTTTGGAGAGAAAGGGGTAATATGGTAATTTTGGAGGCAATGGTAAAATGGTAAATTTGTAAGTAAAAGGGTAAATTGGTAATTTCGGAAATAAGGGGTAAAATGGTAATTTATAAGTAAAAAAGGTAAGGTGGTAATTTGTAAATGAAAAAGGGGTAAATTCGTAATTTTGGAAGTAAGGGGTAAATTCGTAATTTTCGGAAGTAAAAGGGCAAAATGGTAATTTGTGATTAAAGGGATAAAATGGTAATTTTTGAATAAAGGGTGAAATGGTAATTTTGTGAATAAATGGTAAAATGGTAATTTTATAATTAAAGGGCACAATGGTAATTTCGTAATTAAAAGGGCAAAATGGTTATTTTGTGAATAAAGGGTAAAATAGTAATTAAATGGTAAATTATTAATTTTGTAATTAAAGGGCAAAATGGTAATTTCATAATCAAAGGTCATAATGGTAATTTTATAATTAAAGGTCAAAATGGTGATTTCGTAATTAAAGGGGCAAAATGGTAATTTCGTGAATGAAAGGGTGTTATAGTAAATTTTGGAAGTTAAGGGGTAAAATGTTGAATTAAAAAGTAAAAGGGCAAAATGATAATTTTATAAATAACAGGGGTAAAGTGAAAATTGGAAAGGAGTAACTTGGTAATTATGATAATAGAGAAGATAATTTGGTAATTTAAATAACTAAAGGGTAATTTGGTAAATTTGATAATGGAGAAGGGTAGTTTGGTAATTATGATCATATAAAAGGGTAATTTGGTAATTTAATTAACTAGAGGGTAATTTGGTAATTTTGATAATGGAGAAGGGTAGTTTGGTAATTATGATAATAGAGAATGGTAATTTGGTAATTAACGAAATAAAGGGATAATTTGGTAATTAGGATAATGAAGAAGGGTAATTTGGTAATTTGACAAACTCAAGGGCAATTGATTAATTGTAATAAAAGAAAAGGGCAAAGTGGTAATCTAACCAACCAAATGGAAAATATATTAAGTGTAATAATTATGAAGGGGGATTAGTGACCTAATAAGTATGGGAGATAACTTGGTAACCTAAATCAAGTAAGGGGTAACTTGGTAATTATGTAACAAAGAGGGTAATATGGTAATTTGTCAAGGAAGGGATGACTTAACAAATATATAAGTAAGGGGTAAATGAGTAATTTGTAACTAACATGTCATTGTGACTATGGAATTTCGTAATATAACGCTGAATAGCAAGATAAGAGTATTTAATAATTAGTAAGTATCACGAGAACAAATTCTAATACAGAATTAGATGAGATTAGGTTGGCCTTAATGATTCTTATTTGTTACCTTGGATAACCGTTCGAATAAGAAATAACTAACGATATCCGAATGATTGAAAGTGAATAATTATCTGATTATTGTGCTTTTGTGATCACCCTAATTAAAACACTAATACTTAAAGTGAAAGACCTCAAGATCGGGAATGGTGGCTCTTTAGGGGTCGCTACTCTAAAGATGTAGTTTAGCCCACGATTATTCTGGTATTTGCTGGTGTGCCTTTGTACCCCAGCCAGGCCCTATATCTTACTTTATCTAGCTCTACGGATCTACTTAGGAGGTATACATACTTATGGATTATGTGTCCTTGTCAATAAGGTACTGAGTTAGATTTATGCACCAGTACGACCAGGATACCTTTACATCCTTGGGTTGATAGTTGAAGGGTACTGAGTAGCTTTTATGCACCAGTGCGACCGGTGTACCTTTGTGTCTCGGGATCTTGACCTCCCTATCGAGGCAAATAAATTGAATTGTTGTTTTAATTTAAAAATGAAAAAACTAATCGTTAAAGTGAAAGATTAACGAGCCGGGCCTAGTTGAATTGTATTATGAGTACCGATCCACTGGATATAATAGTAGCCCTGGATGTTTTGCCCTGGATGATGTATATTTGTATTCCGATCCACCGACCATAATAGTTGGGGTCCCAAGCTCAATAAATTTGATTTGGCTATGAATAAATTATGAAAAAATACTAATCACTTATAGTAGAACACCTTGTGAGTCGGGGCCAGACCGGTCCACTGGTGAATAATAGTGGCCAGAAGCGTTTTGAATAATAGTGGCAGGGAGTGTTTTGCCCTACATGACCGATCTACCGGTGAATAATAATGGCCAGAAGCATTTTGCCCTACATGACCGGTCCACCGGCGAATAATAGTGGGGTTCCCGCACTCACACGAATAATTATAATATGATATGATTGATAATGATGGACTATGGGCTTAAGGCCCAAAAATATCGATTGTTCTCTATGGCCTATTAATATCTGATTGATTGCTAAGTATGTGGATGTATAAATGTGGACCTTAAGTATTTATCTTTGTTATATATGTACGTAGTATCATGTGTTGCATTGTGGGCTTACTGTTAAGTGTGATTTAAAGGGTTACGTAGTACCGTAGTACTAAAGGGTTCCATTCGTGGGGCCCCTGCCTATTCAATGGTCAGTGTCCCTTGCCGGTCGTTCTCAGGTGCTATTCAAGTGGCTCTCGGGAAAAAGGGTAAGGTACTATCTGGTAAACCCTAGGGTTGTACTCTTTCACCTTTAAAATTTATGGTTTCAATGTATTTGTTGATTTGTAACCACCATTGGTGGATTATACTCTTATAAAATGTTTAATTGCGCGACTCTGATTTAATCATTGGTTTGAGTTTCTCGTAACTTGTATTTTTCTCTTTTAGCCTTAGCACTTGGTACTGGAACAGTAGGAGTGAACCGGTCTGGTACTAAGTGAGGCGGTAATATCCCCAGAATTCACAGTTTTATTATTTTGCTTCCGCTAATTCTTTTTAATAAAATGAAATTTTTTAGTAGTGAATTTTGGGGGTGTTACACTTAGACTTTTGGCAAGTAGAGCACCTTGCCACAATTAATTGTACATCCACTACCATTCTAGGCCAATAAAAGTGCTCCTATAGTACATCACAAGCCCTTTTAATGCCAAAATGTCTAGTTAGTCCTCCTCCATGCACCTCTTGGTTCAACAACTCTCTAATAGAATTATTGGTATTGCACAACTTGTTACCCTTGAAAAACAAGCCATCTTGAATCAAGTAAGGACTTCGAGCCTTGTCTTGATCTTCAAAGTAGCTTGCAAAGTCTTTATCTTCCTTATAGAGTTCCTTTAAGCACCCATGTCCTTCAAGTAATGATAACATACAATATCTCCTAGAGAAGGCATCTGCTACAACATTAATTTTGCCACTCTTATGCTTTGCTACAAATGAGAATGATTGTAACAACTCTATCCACCTAGCATGCCTAAGGTTGAGTTTATGTTGCCCATTTATGTATTTTAGGGACTCATGATTAGTATGTAATACAAATTGTGATGGTCTAAAGTACTGAGACCAATGATCTAAAGCCCTAACAATAGCATAAAATTTCTTTTTATAGGTGCTATAATTTGATCTTGAGCCATTATTCTTTTCACTAAAGAAGGCTATTAGATTTCCTTCTTGTAGTAGAACTACTCTAATGCCTATTTTGCTTGCATCACACTCGATTTCTAGTTAGGGCTTCACTCAATTTACCTTTGATGACTTTAAAGGCTTCTTGTGCTTGTTTGGTCCATTTGAATTTGCCCTTTTTGAGAAACTCTGTGATAGGTTCTAGAAGTGTACTAAATCCTTGGATGAATGGCTTATAAAAAGAGGTAAATCCATGAAAGGATCTAATATCAGCAATAGATGTGGGTGTAGGCTATATTCTTATTACCTCCACCTTTGATTTATCCATGGAAATACCATATTTAGATACATCAAATCCTAGAAAGGTGACTTTTGTCACGAAGAAGTCACCCTTTTCTAGTTTACCATACAACTTGTTTCTCTTAAGAGCTAAATATGCAAGCTTTAAGTACCTTACATGATCATCACTACTAGACGAGAATACAAGAATGTCATCAAAGCACACAACTACAAATTTAGGAATGAAGGGTTTTTAGGACTTCTTCCATGAGCCTCATGAAGGTGTTTGGTGCATTGGATAACCTAAATGGCATGACCATCCACTCATATAGGCCTCCTTTGGTATTGAAAGCGGTCTTACATTTATCCCCTTCCTTCATCCTGGTTTGATAGTAACCCCTCCTCAAGTCAATTTTGGAGAAAATACTTCCCCCATGTAAGCAATCCAAAATGTAATCAAGCCTAGGTATGGGTTACATATAGTTGATAGTAATGTTATTGATGGCTCCACTGTCAACACACATCCTCATTGAGTCATCCTTCTTTGGTACCAAAAGGGCTAGTACCGCACATGGGCTAAGTGATTCCATAATGTAACTCTTTTGCAACAATTTTTCAACTTATCTTTATAACTCCATGGCCTCCTTAGGGTTACACCTATAGGGCGATTTGTTAGGGATAGTAGCACTAGGAAGAAAGTCAATTTGGTGCTTGATGCCTCTCATAGGAGGCAAATCACAAGGTAGTTCATTTGGGAAGACATCCCCAAACTCACCTAACAAGGTTTTGGCCCTTAGGTCGAGTGGACTACTATTCTCATTATTTTCAAGCATCAATAAAAAAAAAAATACATGGTTTTCCCTTTCCCTATGGCCTTGTTTGACCCCTTCCCATCTATGAACATAGTATTTTTACAATTTGGATCCTCCCTGACAAGTAAGGATCGAATTCTAAGGGGTGTGAGTACAATATTTTTGTTGGTATACTTCAAGCTATAAGTGTTCTTCCTACCATCATATTTAACAAGTCTATCATATTACCAAGGCCTACCTAACAACAAATGATATGCATCCATAGGAACTAAATCACATACAACTTATCTTAATAAGTCTTCCATATGGAAAATGATACAACAACTTATTTAGTGACCTCAATCATTGATCCATTGAAGCTTATATGGCTTATCATGTGTAGTAGTGGGTAAATTAAGCTTCTCTATAAGAGTGCAAGAAGCCACATTCGCACAACTACCCTCATCAACAATAAGGGAACATACTTAACCAATTATTATGCACTAAGTATGGAATATGTTTTCCCTTTGGGACTCCTCATCCAAGACTTCTTTCGCATACAAAACCCTCCTCACCATCAAGGCCTCTCCAACATCCAACTGGGGTTCCTTAAACTCGGCCTCCTCCTCCAAGGCCGAGTGCTCCCCTTCTTCTTTCCCCTCCAATGGAACCTCCTCTAGGTTAAGCAAAGTCATCACCATTTTGTTTGGACATTAATTTTGATAATGCCCAATCCCTTGATACTTAAAGCACCTCACTCCCTTGTTCCCACTTGTCACACCTATTTCGTGTCTTCCATTACACGTAAAATCAAATGTTTTGGGTATAGGAGATGGCTTAGGTGCCTCCCTTTGAGGTTTTTGGTTTAGCTTTACCATGCCAAACTTAGATCCCCTCTTTTCGTTTTTAATCCTCTCCATCTTAATGGCTAGATGAAATAATTCATCTAGGGTGTAATATTTGTAAAGCTCCACCTTCTTAGTAATGTCACTTCTTAAAACTCCTAAGAATTGTGATATTGTGTGCTCCTCCACCTCCTCCAAACCAAGCTTTATAATGAGCTTCTCAAACTCCCTAACATACTCTTCTACACTCACAGACCTTTTTCTCAAAGAAGATATTTTATTATAAAGGTCTTAAGTGTAAGAAGGTGGTAAAAACCTCTCCCTCATTAATTTTTTCATTTTTGTCCATCTCCTCACCTTAGAATTTCCTTTTTATACCTCTTGTGTACCAAGTTTTCCTACATCAAATACCCATAGAATCAAACCATAAACCCCAAACCCTAATCCTATACTCATAATTTCTACTTCAATTTCCTATCTTATTTGGGTTAGTTGATTATGTTTTGTTCTTAATTCATCTACTTTGGTGTTGTGTACTTCGTTTATAGCTCACCTTCATTAATCTTGTTTTCTCCCACTTTATTAGATCATAATCCACCATCAAAACCTTATTTTGACCGTCTTTTAATTTCCATTTACCATTCATAACTCAAACCAAACCAAACCCTAAACCTTACTGTACACTTTCATTATCATTTCACACCTTTTTTGTTTCAATTCACTTGAGATTCATACTTGAGTCTCCTACTTTAGTGTTGTGTGCTTCCAAAACACGTCATATATTATATTATATAAGCACAAGTAATAAATATAGATGTCTATAACTTTAATACACATTCACTATAATTAAAATAAACATCATCTAGTGATATGATATACTCATGTCATATTATATAAATGAAAGGAAAAATACACATAGTCTAGCAATAAAATACCTACTTTTTATAACCAAAATACACATTCTCCATAACTAAAATACACATACTCCCTTTAAATGATACATATTCTCTATAAGAAAAATGCACACTCTCTAGTTATACTATAGAAATACACATCTCCATAACTAAAATCACACCCTCTGGTGATATGATACACACATATTATATTATACATTACCTATAACTAAAATAAAAATGATATAATACTACCATAAACATGTGTTACATTATATATAGGTGTAATCTATTGGAAATAACATTAAAATAAGTGGTAATTGATCACCACCTTCGATAAACTTCAGCTAATACAATCCACTAGTTGTGCTATTATAATTCACTATTATTTTTATTCTCTTCCTTTTAGATAAGCCATATTAGGAACTATTTCTTGCATGTTTTCTATAGTTAGTTCCAACATGCACCAATTGGATGTACAATGATGATATACTATTATGGTATTATCTACATGCATGCATTGTAGGGGGATTATATGACATTTTATTTTATTTATTATATATTTTTATCTTACACGCTAGTACTTTTGTTATAATTACATGGTTAATTTTACCCATCAATATTTTCAAGCATTGGTTATTGGCACTATATTTATATATTATGGGATGATTTCTAACAAGAATTGCTTATTATGGTGAAAATTGAATATTTCATCTTTCAACCATTTAATTAGAACAAATGGAATAAATGATGGGATTAAAAGAAGCAGAGTAAACATCATGTCACTTATATCCAATGTAAATCATGATTGGAACCTCATAATTGCTATCAACCATCACAAAGAAACACTGTAGCTTGATCAAATCAAAATCTTAATTATGCTTCCTTCTTTATCACAATTTTTATCCATTTGAAAGGTATTATTTCATCACTTCTATTAAATTTATTTTTCATTACTATATTTTTTACTTATTTTATTTTTCCTAGATTTTAGATCTTTAGTTCATTGGTATAATTGGAGCTCAATTTTTATCAGCTACTCATAATATCTATAGATTTCAGCATACATAGGTTTTCAAAATATAATTTGTTTATGTAATTTTTCCTTTTATTTTAAATCTTAATGATATGTCAATTCTTTTAGCATTAGCTTTGTATTTAATTGTAGCTCATTTTAAATTTTAGTATTCTTTAGGTTTGCACTCTACTCTCGCTTATTTATTATACAATATGTAACTTCTTTTTCATTTTCATTTTTAACACATATTTTCACTTACTTGATTTGTCATGATTACCTAATAGATCAAGTGGATATATATATATATGTCTTGGGACTATTGGCATGGATATTTATTGGGTGAATGATTTAAATATTTTATTTTCCTTTAGATTATTGTGGTTTTTGTTTTCAAATTTTGTTATAGTTTCTTTAATTTTATTCTATAGTTTCATTCAGCGCTTTTGCTTAAATGAGGTTTCCTGCCTAAAGATCTAGTTCATTGGAGTTGATTGTAAAATTTTTATTAAGTGATCATTATATTATTTTTAATAAATATAAACTAATTTATTTATGCACTGACATTAGTTTTTATTCATCCATAATGATAAAGTATCAATTTTCATCCAAATTATTCATCATTTTTCTTTAAATTTCAAGGGATTTTTTCATCTAATTTATTTTGATTCATTTAGGTTTTTTCTACAATTAAACATCCAAAACACTCTCTCTTCAACTAGATTGATAATAGGTATTAATTTGCCCCCCCCAAATATGAATCTTATATTTTAACTTCAATCTCCTTATTCCTACTCTACATTTTGTTCATGGAGTTATATCTACTAGGAAACAACTAAGTTTTCTATTCTCACTATATAAAATTTCTTTTTGGGTAGGCTTTATAAGAAATGAAAATAATAATTTTTTTTATTTTCCTATTTTATTTAAGCTTTATTTGAATCTAAAAATGACTACTTTTAGTTACGTGTAGTTTTCTACCCTCTTCTCTTTTTAAGGGAAAAAGTGGAATTATTATATGTCTCTATGCATGGTGGTTGAAAATACATGCATATGCAAAGCTATATGGATAATGTTGTGCTGGCATCTCAAGCTAAGGGCTTTATAAATCACATCAAATTCTATAAGGGCATCAACTACAATTATCACTATATTTTCCACTACTACTCCCCATAATGGTTTGAATTCATTACGCATAAAGATAAAGTTGTGAGCTCTTTATTCCATAAATATTTATTACTCAATGCTCATTGGGGATTAGGGTAACACGAATAGAAAAATACCCCATAATTTATAATCTATTTGAAGGAAACATACTGTTTTTTAGATGAATACCTATTTTAGATTATAATTTCATTAAAAAGGGTATTTAATTAAAAATAATTTGAAAAAATATTTGATGTAAAAGAAAAAAATTGGGAAACAAATTTCACACATATTATACCTATACCAAATGAGCCCTTACTACTAAACTATTGAATTTATGCCCCATTTGCTCTTATTTTCCATGTTTTTCCAAGGGTTTTGGAGTCACGCTCCCATTTTCTTAGACATCATTTTTTCATTTCTGAAAGAGTTTGTGGAAGTTAAACAAAAATGGGGATGAAATTGCCACATCCAACATGGAGAATGTATAGTTAATATCTAACATAAGCCTGATGCAAGGCTAAAATCACCCTCATACCTCAAGGATTAGGTGTGATTGACACTTACCTTGAGACTAATATAAGATTCATAGAATATAGAATTAGAGTACGATAATCTCTTTTAATGAAATAGAAAATAATATGAAGATATTTGTGTGAAAAATTCAACCATTACAACCAAAATTGTAAAATTAGATACAAGGAAATAGTGGAGGGAAATGATGTATTTATCCTATGTAAAGCCTAACATCTCTCCCCCAAGTAATACTTTCAAGGATGGATAACCTACAAAATAAGAATAAGTACTCCCCTTCATATGCCAAGTTCATCACAGGGCTAGAAAGGATGTTCATACAATTGAGTACTTTGTAAAATATAGCTCCTAAGAGCACTTAAAACACAGTTCAACCAACCATCAGATATCACATAATATATTTACAAATGCTTTTACTTTTGAGAGCCTAGTGCACATAATGATATGAAATCTCCTAAGGGATGTAAATATGAGATTTTTTACACAAATACATAAGTGAAATTTTTTGAAAACATTTTAAAATAGGGTTGCTTATCTATTGACCAAAGTCACAACCAAGGTAGCCTTTACAATATTTGAACAAAGATAAGGGGTTAACTGTCCCTAAATAGGCTCTTAGGGAGTGTTAAAATCTGAGCAAGATTGAAGGGAATGCTTAACCCTAAAAAATACTTAGAAGATATTCAAGTCCAACCATCTCATCTACGATATATGGTTGCTAAGAGATTAAAACCCGTTAGCCATGTCCAAAGCTATTTCATTTGGTCATCTATAGACTCTTTTGTTTATCAACCAACATGACAAGGATATGAAAGTATCTACCCTTAAGTTTACACCTCTTACCTAACCACCAAAGTCCCCCAACAATTTATCAATATATCAATAACTTAATCCAAGAATCTTGGAATTTAAGTAATCAATATAGAATGTGTGCTTAGGGGGTGACAAGGTTTTTGAAGGAGATTATCACAATTTTTTTTACATGTTTTTTATGATCACACATAACGTGAAAAAATAAAACCATTTTGTATATTTAAAACTATCATAATAATCTGGATAAATAACACATTGCATATAAAGTGTAAGATAGCACACCTTAGCATAAAAATATTCTAATTAAACCCTTAAAATATTTATTTTAATTCTATTAGACCATTGAAGGTTTAGTTGAGTGAAAACCAAAAACATATATAAGTTCAAAATAACAAAAAAATGGTTATATGTCATTTTTGGAAAAACTCATCGTTCAATAAACAAAAAGATAAAAAGTTAAATTTGGGTCAAAGTTAACAAAAAAATTCAAAGTAATGGTTAAGGTTATAGTCAATGGTAAAATTTTGACCTCCGTCATATATTCCTCATTTTATTATTTTAAGACAAATTTGGTCATTTGAGGACTAAATGTTATTAATGATCCTTTAGCCTTACTTACATGATTAAGGGGTAATTATGGCATGATAAGTGATGAAAAATTTGAAGGTATTAAAAAAATATAAGTTCAACCATGAGACATATCAATTAATAGTGAAGAACAAGTTGAAAATGTTCATGGACACACAAGAACATATTCAACTAAACTTTACCTATAATACCCCACATTTATATAAAATGGTTGAATGAAAAATTATGGAAATTTTGGGCCTTTGATTTTGATTTAATGTTATGATTTGGTTTGGGACAAAATTTGATTTGAAATTATGTCAAAAATTGAAGTTTATTGAGTTTTGCAAACAAATCCGTCGACTAGTTCCATGAATCTATAGACTGGTTTGTTGTTTCAACAAATTTAGGTTCCTCGAATAAACTAACTGACTAGTTAAGGGAAATATGTCGACTAGTGGTAGAATAGTTGATTGTTAGACCCAAATCCATAGATTAGTATGTTTAGGTGGTCATATTTTTTAAGCTTGATTTTTCTGAAAAATCCCTTACACTAAAATGGAACCTTACCAAGCTATGCCAATTTGTCCCTAAGAGGTTCCTAACTATTTTCATGATGTATTTAACCTAAAATATTACCTCGAATTGATCTGGAGGTCAATTAGGACAATTAAGGGGGAGAGATGACCTCAGCATTGTCTTCTTTCTCCTCTCTCATTTGCATGATTCTGAGATCAAATACTTCAATGTTAGGCATGCTCCTAAGCAACTAGAAAATTCCATCTATGATGGCTTTCTATTACTCCATTCGTGAATGCTAATTATAGTTTAATTGTCCTGAGTTCTCTAGAGATACCATTTGAGCTATAAAGAATAAGTAAGAAAATCCTAGATGAAAGCATCCATTATGATCGAATTCAGATAGTCTATGACAAGATTTCAAGTTGATGCCTAACCTAGATTATCCTTTCTATACACCTTTTGGTGTGGATCAAGGTGGAGAGAAGCGTAGGATCGATTAATACTTTGTTTCAATCGGCCACAAGTTGAAGCTTGAAGAAGAAAGTTTGGTTTAAGGTGATTAAATCAACAAAAATGATTAAGAATAGCTGATGATCTTCAAATGTTGATGCTGCATTCAATCTTCGAATGAAGGGAATAAAATGAAGGAGGGAATGCCCTGGGCTTTCCTGGATATACTACTCCAAAAGGGAGAGACAAATCAAGTGCTAACTTGAGAATTGGATTCAAATGATTTCTATTATTGCTTCTTCTTTCATGCATGTACAAAGGTATAGATATATACGAAGAGTAGCTGGCGGCTAACATGGCTTAAACCAGCCAGTTATTCTCCTTAATTCAAGCTAAATTTACTTCACTTAAATTAAGTTTATATAATACCTAAACTTACCCATAATATCATCATCTAAATGATATTAATGACTAACATTAAAAAGAAACACAATCAACTATGGTACATACATGAAATTACATCAAAACCCTAGCTTATATAAAATAAACTTATGGTTTACAAAAAGCTTAATATAACTAATGATATCACCAACTATATCTTGTTGTAGTGTTATCCCATGTATGCATTAGCCTTGTATTCTTTGAATGCTTGTACATGTTAGGTCTCATTTGGTGTGTTTACATCTTCTCCTTGCAAATATGTAATATACCTGCAAGAATATCTTGCATCGTTTTCAATACCAAGCATAGACATATTATCAAGAATATTTAAAATGATTGGCTCCAATATTAAGAAAGCTAATTCTTCATTACCTTGAGAATCAATAGAATCATTAGAAGCTCCTACATCATTCTCCCCAATTTGAGAAGAATTTTCCCTCAAATTATCATCAGTATAATAAGGAGACAAATCACCAATATTAAAAGTTCTTGAAATTCCTCCATAATGATCTGGAAGTTCAAGTTCATAAGCATTATCCCCAAACTTTCTCAGTATTTTAAAAGGACCATAAGTTCTTGCCATTAGTTTATTTTTATGTAAATTAGGAAATCTTTCTTTATGCAAATGTAACCAAACTAAGTCACCAGGAGAAAACACATGTGGGTTTCTATGCTTATTCACTTGAGCTTTATACTTGGCATTAGCTATTTCAATATTAGTTTTTATTTTCTGATGAAGCTATTGAAAAAATTTAACTCTATCCTCAGCTTCAAAATTTTGTAATTCACCTTTTTTCAAAGGAATCATATTGATAGGCATGTGTGGATTCACTCCATACACCACCTCAAATAGACTTGTTTGAGTAGTACTTGATGGACTTTGATTATAAGAAAACTCTACATGAGCTAACTTAACATCCCAATCCTTAATACTTTTATTAACTAAACCTTTTAATAATGTACCAAGAGTTCAATTAGTTACCTCAGTTTGACCATCCATTTGTGGATGATGTGAAGTGCTAAATAACAATTTAGTACCAAGCATATGCCATAAAGTTTTCCAAAAATAACTCATAAATTTGACATCTCGATCTGAGCTATGCTTTTAGGCACACCATGAAGTTTAATAATCTCTCTAAAATACAAGTCAGCAACATGCATGGCATCATCAGTTTTATTGCATGGAATAAAATGAGCCATTTTAGAAAATCTATCTACCACCATAAGAATAGAATCTTTACCATATTGTGTTCCTGGACTGCGTGAATCTGCAACAAGAATGTTGCAAGATTTGGAACCTTCAATCAAGAATTCATTGAATATTCAAGAATGAAATCAAGATGCAAGAAGAATTTGAAGATTGTTGGGTGGTGAATTTTCTTGCAGGCTATTTTCTTATAAACAGCAGGAAGAAGGTTCAAGAACTTGCACAGCCGAAGGAAAACAAATATGTGGGAAGCTTTGATACTAAAAATGGTGTGGATCAAGGTAGAGAGAAGCGTAGGATCGATTAATACTTTGTTTCAATCGGCCACAAGTTGAATCTTGAAGAAGAAAGTTTGGTTTAAGGTGATTAAATCAATGAAAATGATTAAGAATGGTTGATGATCTTTGAAGGTTGATACTGCATTCAATCTTCGAATGAAGGGAAGAAAATGAAGGAAGGAATGCCTCGGACTTTCTTGGATATACTACTCCAAAAGGGAGAGACAAATCAAGTGCTAACATGAGAATTGGATTCAAATGATTTCTATTATTGCTTCTCCTTTAATACGTGTACAAATGTATATATATACGAAGAGTAGCCAACGGCTAACATGGCTTAAACCAGCTGGTTATTCTCCTTAATTCAAGCTAAATTTACTTCACTTGAATTAAGCTTATATAATACCTGAACTTACTCATAATATCATCATCTAAATGATATTAATGACTAACATTACAAAGCCACACAATCAACTATGGTACATACATGAAATTACATCAAAACCCTAGCTTACATAAAATACACTTAGGTTTACAAAAAGCTTAATATAACTAATGATATCACCAACTATATCTTGTTGTAGTGTTATCCCATGTATGCATTAGCCTTGCATGCTTTGAATGCTTGTACACTTTAGGTCTCATTTGGTGTGTTAACATCTTCTCCTTGCAAATATGTAATATACCTGCAAGAATATATTGAATCATTTTCAATACGAAGCATAGACATATTATCAAGAATATTTAAAATGATTAGCTCCAATGTTAAGAAAGCTAATTCTTCCTTATCTTGAGAATCAATAGAATCATGAGAATCATTAGAAGCTCCTGCATCACCTTTCCTTTAGCCGCCTAATTTTTGTATGTCTTATATTCTCCTCTCTTCTTCCTACACTCTAAGTATTACCAATCAATCCTTTTACAATCTTCTAATCCTATCCCTATCTCTCTTTGTTTTTGATTGTCAAGAAGGGAAGAGTTAGATTCTGGGAAAAATGTTGAGTAGCTAAGTTTAACATTTTTCCTGTTATTGGCCTCAATCTGGTATGTTCTTATTCTCTTCTATTTTAAGTTTGAAATTTGATAAGGTTTTGGTATAATGTATGAGTTTGAGATCTTTTTTTTAAGGTTTTTAAAGATGAGATATCCCACAATTGGAATCTCTATTTTTAGGATAATTTTTGCCTATATCAAGTAAGTAATTATTGCTTCTAAAATGTTTAGTAAGTTTTCTTATATGTTAGGTGTTAGCTTTAGTGGGCTTTTACATGTTGGCATGAAATAATACAATTTGTATAAGTGATTTGGTGGTTGGATAGCATGATTTGAGTGAAAAGCATGAAAATTGGTAAAAAAAAATAGGCTATAATAATTCCATGTTGAGAGATGCATGTTAACTTGGTTGGAGATATGTAAGTTGATGTTGTTACATGCTTTAAGGTGGTTAAGAATGATGTATGTGTAAGGATCTGCATGAAAATTTGATGTTTGATGCTGTGCTAGGCTAAACCAATCGATTGGTTCCTAGAATAGTCGACTAGTTGACTCAACCCATCGACTATTAAGTCTGTAGAGATCTTGGTCTTGCTCTCTACCTAAATTTATCGATTGGTTGGGCAGAATCGATTGACTACTCTTTGAAAAATCAATTGGTTTTCCCAAACCAATCAACTCATTTGAGGAAAGCATGGTCTCATTATATCAAAGTGATCAATTTGTCAACCCAAGCCAATTGACTAGTTGGTGCAACCGATCTAATGATTAGGCAAGACTAATCAACTAGTGTGACTGATTTGCATGATTTATTTCTTTTTTGTTCAGTTATGATTTGAGGTTATGTTTGGAACTATACCATAATTATTAATGAGATAAAATATAGAATTTATCATGGATTATTGGCCTAATGAAAGGATTAAAATGAATCATAAATTATGGTATACTCTATGAGTAATGAAAGGACTAAATGGGTATTTTACTTATGATAAGTGATGCTATTAAGAAAAGAGTAATGAAACTCATCTTGGCTTGAATTAAATAATACGATGGAAGTGGATAATATTGGCTATGGATAAATGGAAAACCCACATGATTAGGAAAATGAAAAGAAAATTCTTAATATGGATTAACATGAGAAGTTGACTTGCTTGCTTATATGGGCCTTGTATGATCACCCATCCTTATGAATAAAATAATAATTACGTAAAGCGAAAGAAATTCAATTTGATTATGGTTCTAGGTTACCTAATCCTTATTTAGCTACTTAGGGTTAATATACCTTCGAGGCATTTTTGGTGCCTTCAACTGGGATCATAAGAGGTCCTAATGCCTTCCCTACTCTAGATATTGATGATGTAATATGAGGTATCGATGCTAAAGGGTCTGGTTACCTAGGTGGTTGGCTTCAGCGTAGAATTATGTCCATTCTAGTGATTAGCTTCGGCATTGACTTTATATCCCTTTTTTAGATAGGCTTCCATGGTATGTGAGACCATGAGGTATTAAACAATCTATCACTTGATGATAATAAAATATGGATGGTAAATATTAGTTGAAACTTATGAACAATGACTAAGTGAATGGTTAATGATTGGTTAAGAAATGGAAGTAAATGGCATGATTGACCAAAATAGATAAAAGTTGGTTTTGTACACTTGGATAATGGTCAAAATGATTAATTAGTTTTGAAATGGAATACTAATTGAATAATTTACCTATCTCATATACCAATAAGTAAGTGGTATAACCTAAGAAACTGGACAATTGGAAATAACCCTAGAGGTTGCTTGGATGCTCTTGCTATTACTTATGTAAGTGCTTATGTGGGAAGGTTGTGATCTAAGCACGATTTATTCTACTTTGTTGGAATTGTACATGATAGCATATATTTATGCACTTCTATCTCTACATATGGCTTTATCATGATGCATGCTACAAATTAATTTCATGTATGGTAAATTGATATACTTGTGTACATTGGGGGATCAACTTGGCTTACTCACTACGTTGCTTACTGATATACACATTTGCTCAATCACCTTCTTATTCCCACTAGTAGATGACCATGTGCAAGTATTTGGAGATGACCAATAAAGGGCCTACCTCCATTGGGTCCGGATTGAGTGCAAGGACATTTGGAAGGTTTTGGTAGGGTCCATAGTGGACCAAGGTTTTAAATCGGGCGTCATGCCCTAATTTATTTATTCCAACACCGTACTTTATTAACATGTATTTTGTAATGATTAGGTCAGAACCTGTTAGGGTCCTTTGATTTAAACACTCTTGAAGTTTTTTAATTAAATTATTATTCTCCACACTCGATTGTTTTAAGTATTTTGATTGATTTAGCCTTGTGTTTGATATGGGGTAGGTTGCATACATTTTTCCTATGTCATGTACGGTGGTAATACGCCATTTTTCCTAGGTGTTTTCTGTTTCCACAAATGTTTTAACATAATTTTTTGGTAGTGAAAAATAAGAGTATTACATTACTACATTTCCCACAATCATAAAATAAGGTATACTAACCTAAATGAAAATATATTATGTATAAAATTTATTCTAAAAATACTAATAAAAAACTCTAAATTCCTTAAATATAAGAAACACATCTCTAACATACAAAATGAAATCTAACCTATTTCTCACGAGTTGGCAAAAAAAATATTTTCACACTTTAGAAAAAATGATCATAACTTTTTCAATACTTAAGATTTTTAAGATCCAAAAGTTTAATAAAAAATTAGAAACACAGTGATTTAATCTGATACCAAATAGGTCTTCTAAATATTATCCAAGTAAAGGAATTAAGACACAAAATCATCCTAAATTCGTAGGTCTTCAAAATCTATGATTTCCTTAATAATTCATGCTCTAAATATTTCAATAACAATCCCATAATATTTTTTAAAAAACCTATAGAAATTTTTATACAAATATCCATGATACCATAATATTTTTTTAAAAACCCATAATATCATCTGATGCTATATGTTCCAAATATACCAAGATTAACATGCTAGGTAAGCTTAAAACACCATATTTCAATAAGACACATGAAATCATAACAAAATCTATGTTTCAATGCAAGAAATTTTGATTTTTAATTTTATAAGAAGTTAAGTAAATATTCCAACCTATAAAATCAAGATAATACATAAGATTACAATACAAAGAATCATAAGAGAAAAGAAGAGAAGTAGAAAAGAGAAGAGGAATTCACCAAAATTTTTTGTGTTATTGATGATGAAGATCTTCAAAGGTGGTATTCAATGGAGGAAAGGTTTTCATAATTGAATAGAAAGGGAGGAATAATAAAAGTGTAGGCACACAAGGGGCTAGTAGAAAGGAAGAATCAATTAGCTAGCCAATTTTCATCCACATCTAATAAGTTTAAGTGTTATATTTGTGCACAAATGTAATGATGATTATGATGAATCATGGATGCAATGATTAGAGGTTTTCAATATCATATAATGATTACTAAGGAAGCCTCAAGTGGCATGTATATTAGTGCCACAAGAAAGGAGGTAAAGGGGATGTATGGAAGGTGGAGTGTTGTGATTAGTGGAGAGGTGATAAGGGACAATACTTAGGAGATAATGTGAGGGAAATTTTATTCATGATTTGTGGGATGAATGAAAGAAATGAAGAAGAAAAATAGGAGAATTATTGTCATGATATTAAGCTAGAAGAGAAGGGAACCATGGGTTAGGATTAAAATATATGTTATAAGGTAAAATATTATGTTATGTTAAGAATATTCTAGGGAAAGTTCTATAGTATACTTTTAATATTAGGACACATGTCACCCTAGGATGATACTACATTATTTTAATAAATAGGATTAGATCTTGATGGAATCTAAAGGATTAGATTAAGTTTCACAAAGGTTAGATAAGATTGAAGTAGAGAAAGTCAAGTTTTGATAAACGATTATGCTAGAAAATAGTGGTTAATGATAAAAATAATGGTAAAATATTTTAATTAATTTTTATGTTGTAAAAAAATGATGATCCATGAATTTTCAAAAAAAAATTATAATAAAAAGTCTAGTTCAGGGCTTAAAATGCCTTCAAATGTAAAACTTAATGTGAATAACTATTTTTTATCATAATATCCATTTATTGTTTTTAATATGACTAGGATGATAAAAAAAATCAATAAATTAAAATATGAATAGATTAACATGACTTGGGATAAGTTGGATAGCCAAAATTGGCTTATAAGTCTCATGAGTCTCAAAAATGTAAGAAAGGTTAAGGAAACAAGTATGAAATATTTCTAAATGTAACTAAGGTTTTCAAAACTTAAGGGTTGTAAAACAAAACTTGTAAAAATAATAAATTTATTTAGAATCAAAAAAATCCTAAAAGAGCCAAAGTTTTATAATTTTAGTGTATTACATTTGGTTTCAATTATTTTGACATTATTACATTGTTTTTCAATGTTTCTAGAGTTTAGTGAAATATTGGTATGGTGCTCATAGACTTTAATGATATATTTATGCTTTTCTCTTACAAGCATTCATTTCACCACCATTTAGGAGGAAGGAAATGATTGCCTTCTTGCTAAAAATATTAGGTCTTTTAGTTTCTTTTTGGACTCAAATTTGGGCCCTGTGCTTCCAAATAAAGGAATATGGTTATTGATGGTGGTCCTATATGTATTTCATAAAATTTAGTGTTTATGTTGAATTAATGGTGGTCATGTATGTCCTTTATACATCTTTGAATACTAATCTCTATGAGGAGAATGATATTCTAGGGATGCTTCATAACTAATATGCCCTTCAATACTCCACTCCACTAGATATAGTGGTTGTATATTTTGGAAAAAATTTTCTTAGTTATTTGATCGTCTAATGTTTCATATTGATATTGATTATTTTCACCCATCAAAGGGACCCAATTTTGAAAGTTACAAAATAAATGGGAATATTATATCATATGATTTTTCTTTTATGATTTTCTAAACTTAATTCTAAATTTACAATTTGATGATGAGGTTATACGCTTATTTTGTTTGCTTCATAATTGATATTATTTGTCTAATTTTGATGATATAATCATTTTTTATGGATTTAGCTACCTAAGTCCCATAGCTTGATGATCTTTCCTAGTTATATGTTATAGAATTTGGAAGCAATGAGCATGTTTGGCCCATTGTAACTTGAGTGCCCAAGTTGAGCATATCAACTAAAAGTTAATAGAGGCCCTAGTAGTTTTATATCACTCATCAATAATTAACACCTAATTGAATTGATTTCTTCTAAACTATTATTTAAAGTTAAAATATAATCCCTGACAACATACTATTCTTTCCTCTCATGCCTGGTGTAATATAAACTACACGAAGAAAATGATTGATATGTTGAAAAGAGGGAAATATTTTACCTTCTTCTAGGTAGACATTTTAAGTTTATCCTAAAAAGGATTTTCAAGAAGATAGGAAAAATAAAAAAATAGCCAAGTAAAATAAAAAAAATGCCAAGTTTTAGAGAGATTTAAATATCTGAACAATTAAATATTTCAAACCTCAACATACTTATCTTAAAAAAAGTAACCCTAAGCCAACGACTACTCTTCACTGTGTCTAGCCATGAAATTAGCATTGATGCATGCTTGTAGCAAAAAATATCCATTTTAAAAGTCACTACCCTTTATTTGAAAGATGGTGTCATAGTACATGAGCATTAACTTCTCTTTTATCTCTTTCATCCTATGTATCTTGTCAATACTTTAGTTGTTACTACAAGATTCCACATTATCATGGGACCTAGATCTAAAGAAAATGAAGGTTCTGTATGCATGTAGTCAGTATCACAAAAATTTCCTTATTCCTTGTGGAATCAAATTGTGACTGGCTACATGATTATGATTTTGCTTGATTTTCAAGAAAATATAACAAGATAAATTAGAGAGATAAAATTTAAAATATTCAAATAAGTAGCTATAATAAATAATTATTAAATAGATAAAAGAGAATGCAAAAGGTACAACAAATGGTACAAGTTACATCCACTAAACTCACAAGAAAAATCTTGTGTCATGTTTGACCAATAACTCATTGAAATAACATTTTTTTAAACCCTAATTTAATATGTAATTCTATTATTTAGTGATATTGCACCATATACACATGTATTTTGTTGAAATTACACTAGTTACCATTTCCCCTTTTCTCAGGCACCAAATGCTTTTACTTATACATACAGGATAAATGAGCATAATAAAAGGGGGTAAGGGTGTATGGTGCACTTTGATCAAAATATATAGGATAGATGGTGCAATATATGAATTATTTATAAATAACGATATCTTATTTTGAACATTATATTACATCGTTTAAAAAATTAGAGACATTGGTTGTTTTTTTAACTTTCTTTCATACTTTCTTGCATTCTTTTACGATTTGGATTCTTGTGAGACTTTCTAATTCACTTTTAGCTTTATAACTCCTTTGAGACTCTTTTTTTATGTGTACTTTTAAATTTATCATATATATTTTTTAATTTTCCTAGAAATTTTTAAAATGTCAAATCAAGTTATGTGTACTTTTAAATTTATCATATATATTTTTTAATTTTCCTATAAATTTTTAAAATGTCAAATCAAGTTTTTGGTAAAAAGAAATATGTATCATACCCGTGTACCTCAATTGCATTCAAAGCCTTAAAATTTCCTTTCTTGTAATAAAAAATTCACAAAGCTTAATGGATTACTATATTTTAATTTTATTGAGAAAATAATTATTTAAACATATTATATAACTATTTTTACCATATTTTGATTTAAATAGATATTTTTTGATATAATAACTCATCAATAACAATTTTTCTTCTTCTTTTCTTATTCAAACTTGTGAGTAAATCCTAATGTAATACCCCATTATTTTGAAATCCTAATTTGTTATTATTTTTTATTTTTGGATATAAGTATATTTTATTTTATGTTTTATTAAGTCATTTGAAGAATTTAAAACACTAATTACATTTTGAAAGGTTTTATTCAAGACTTATTTGTCTTTCTTATAGTTGTATGTCTAGTGAGACTTTTGAGCTTCTTTTGGTCTTTGAACACTTTTGAGACTCTTAATTTATCTAATTATTTGAGTTCTTAATATTTCTTAAGAATCACAAGCTTTTTTCTTTAAAATTCCAAATTAGTTTATTGGAAAAAAGTCATTATCCATCGCATTAGAATGCCTTAAGTGTGTGCTTTAAGCCCCAAAGAGTCCTTTTGAGGTATCTAAACATTTATAAAATTTTTGAGATCACTATATTTTTGGGTTATAAATTATTTTTAAACTTTATATTATTATTTTTAAAATTTTTATATTTTGTCAAATATATTTCGACAAGATAAGTCATTAAACAAAACTTTGGTCCTTTACTTTTGATATAATTTCATTTTTGATAAGGATGGTTGTAAAACACTCATTTGTTTCTTCCATGTGAGGTTTCACCTTGCCATAAATATTTTTGATAAATATCTTACATAATTTAAGCCTTATGACTTTATGGTTAGCCTATTTTTTTCCCAACCTTTGTACTCCATTCAATTTCTTTTTTGTGAGCTTGATCTGAGAGCTTTGTTCTTGGGCCTTCCATCTTTTTTCATCCAACATTCATTGCTCCTCTATCATGGATTTTTTCCACTTTACTTCTAATTTCTTAGGTTTAGCTCATTAGTATTCTCTTAAGAAAAATGGGTTTAAGTCCTTGAAAATGGTGAAGTGTCATTTGCAAGCTATAGGATATTTATCCTTTAATATTTTTCTTGGAGCAAAAGTTTTATAGTAAACCTCTTAAACATATATTAGATAGAAACCTTATATGTTTTCCAAAAGTTTTGCGATGTTTGATTTTGTTTGGAGCATAATAGTTTTTGGCACAAGCATATATTTTAATGTTTTAAGAACTTCTTATTTATGAGTATGTACGTATGAATATAATGTGCTTAAGTATTTTCAATCGGCTATATGTATGTAAAAAGTGGTATTTTGGAGGAAGGGTAATTTTGAAAATTTATTGGTTATGTTTGGGGCTTTTTTGGGTTGGAAAAAGTTGGAGTTTAGTCTTTTTTATGTTTCCATTGTTCTTACCAGGTGTTTTACCAAAATTTTGATGAATAACATGTTAGATTTTAAATATGTATAAGATTTATTATGATATTTGTAGGTTTTAGAATGCGTAAGGGAATTTGTAGTCAAACACTTGTGTGCTATGAATTTCATGAAATTTTATGAGTTCCATGGTGTTTTTCAAGATATAATTTATATGTATTTAAAGTCTCATGATTTAACTCCATGCACGACTATTATGAAGTTTTGAAGCTCTATTGTTCTATGATAAAAAAATGACCCTTTCATATATGTGCCAAATTTTAAGAGATAAAATCCTATTTGTAATATGTTATACTTGGTGTAAAAATTCTTATATTAAAATTTCATGGATTTTTTAAGGATTTGATATTTTATTTGCATAAAGTTTATAGGCGGTTAAGGGAAAATTAGTCATTTTACATTTTTTTTAATTTTAGATTGATTTATGATTTGTATTATGTTAAAATGATATAAATGTGATTAGGTTAAATTTTTCACAATTTATAAAATGTGTTCACTATTTATTTTGAATTTTACATGTTTTTATGATAAAAAGGAAAAAAATGGACATTTTGTAAAATATTAGATATTTTGACGATTTGAGATATTTTGATAATTTTTGTATAATAATAAATAGTAACCTTATCATGAATAGTGGTTGACATGAATTACAAATCCCAATAGTAAATATTTTATGTTTTTTAGATTTAATTTGTTTCAATATAAAATGACATTTTTAGTTGATCATAAATAGTATTTTGCATGAATAGTGAATTTTTTGAAAATGGTCATTGTCTTTATTTTATGGTAGTTAGGCTAAATATATATGATATTTTAGCTCATTAACCCTTGTGTGGTATTTCATATAATATTGGTAATTTTGGAATATTTCTTAATTGCAACACATTTTGAGTTTTGTGTTCTCTATAAACACTTCATGTATCTGTTAGTGGATTAATTTTTCTAAGTGTTAAATAAATGAGAATAGGTTGATCTTAGTTGGCTTGTAGTTAACTTGAGTTTTAACTATTGGCTATGTCCTTGGTAGTTGACCTTATATTAACTTTTGAATAATTATTATTAAAGGAATAAGTTGGAAATGAATTAGTTTTTTGTTGCAACATTGTAGCTTGTTGCCTAGTCTTAGCCTTTTATTGCTAGATTTTTTTTTTGAGGTTATGTTTTGTTGCCTAACCTTTATCTTTTATGGCTAAATATTAGTTATGGTGGGATTATGACTTATTACCTAACCTTTATCCTTTCATGGCTAAGTGTTGGTTATGACTCTGAGTGGTTAAAGTTCTTGATAACTTGATTTGGATGTTGTTTGGATATTGGGATCCTTGGTGGAATTAACATACTCATCATTGAAAGTGAAATATGATTTGAGTTGGGTAGGCATCTCATACATTGGGTTAGGAGCTTGAGAGAAAAATAAATTCTATTTGAATGACTCATTTCTACTTTTAAATGGGTTACTACTTTTAAACCACATGATCTATGGAGGTATGTTTACTTAAAGATTTAGAGCTCTAGGTATTGTGTTTGTGACGAGTAGGAGTGCATTCCTTGACTAGCTATCTTAGAAGTAAATGGGTTACTATTAGTTGATAGATCATGGTGGTTTATATGATTAGGATTGTAATCCCTCTCAAAGTTAAAGGAAATGGTTTATATTTTATTACTTAAATGTGGTTTAATAACTTGAGTAGGTAAAAGATTTGTTGTATGAGTTGATGGTAGTTACTAATGTGTATTATCCTTATTATGAGATTTTGGTAGTTATTAATGTGCACTATCCTTCTTACATAGTCTATTAGTTGGTTGATAAATGGTTGTTTGAGATGGTTGGTGGTATTACATGTATAACATGTCTTATCCTTGAGTATGTATAATTTGATATCATCATGTGATTGCATTTTTTTTATGCATGATCATGTGCTTTTTATATGTTACATGAGCATGCTATTTTTCTTAGTTAGGTATGTTTACCTCGCTCCTTTGCATTGAACAATTTTCTTATTAGATATATTTTGGTGTAATTGTTCTGGTTACTCTTATAGCTTTAGGGTTATGGTTAAAGTGTAAGATATCCGACGGTTTTTTTTCTTGCATTGTGATTTTTTGTTCTGCTTCGGCTTTTACAAGCTCTATTTGATATTTTATAATCTATAACATGTTTTACTTTGCATTGTGATTCTCTTTTTGTTTGATGAATTTCATGCCCTATCTTACATATGCCATGGGTTATGTAAACACACATACCTCTTCTCATGACAAATGTGGCATTAATATCCCTAATTTCTTTTTTTAGTTTCTGTGGTATTCTTCCAAAAACATTTTTATAGGTGAGAAAAATGGGGGCGTTACACCTAACCTTATATTTTTTTTAAAAGATTGGATGAGAGTTACTCATTTCCTTTCTTCCTAGTTGACATTAACCCTTTTCCTTATTGTTTTTTATTTTCTTAGATATTTTTAAAAATATTTGAAGTAAGATTGTTTTTCTCCCTTCTCCTTCTTTTTTGTTCCTCCTCCATTCATTTCTAACTTCTCCTCCTCCTCTCTGTATGCACGAGTTTTCTCTCCATACTCCCTTCTTTTCATGGCTTCTTCCTCTATGTTTTGGAATTTAAAAAAAAAACTTCTAAATATTAATGATTAACTCATTAGTGTTTTCCTTAATCAAAAGTTGAATATATATTCTTATTATTCAAGCTTGAAGAAAGGTGTGTTTTGGCCTCTTGATAATTTTAGCTTTACGTAAATATAATTAGGGTAAAAGTAGGTAGAATTTTGTGGTGGTTTTGCTGAATCTGGATCAAATGAACACTATTTTTATTTATGTGACGTATTTGGCGATGGACCTATTTGGTGTGATGTTGTTGTCATTAATTTTTTTTGAAACTTCCATTATATTTTTAGGCACTTTAGGTTAAATTTGATATGTAACATGTTAAGGTTTGAGCATGCTCAGGCTATATTTGGTCAAATTTAATATTTAAGCATGTTCTAGGGTATTTTGGTAAAAGCACTTATTAAATGAATTTAACTTTAATTTTATGGGTTTTATTATGTATATCATGCTTCGTTTGCTAGATGTGTATTTTTTGTGTGAATTAATTATAAGTATAGCATATTTTAAGGTTAAATCACGTTTTAAGATTCTTCAGGGTGTAACTATCTTTTCACATGTTCCTAATCTTATTTTTCTACTATCTAAATTTTAATGTCTTATAATTGAATTACGAATGTTTAGATTGAGGTGTAAGATATTGATAATTATTTTCACAATTGTAGGATCTTTGAAATTGGATTGAAAATTCAACAAATTTAACTTGAGTAAATAACGATTTGAAGTAGGCAATTTCAATGGTTGGTTCAAATTGTTGTATTTAATACAAGATCAATTACACTTCTAAAGTGAAATATCTAATTTCTCTATAGAATTATTCCTAAAGTTCACTCCTCACCTGAGAGAGAGATAGGAAGAATAAAGCAAAGATGTAGACACTTGCTCTTTGATGTATTAAGTGCTTCTTTTCTATTATTTAATTATGATTAATCAAGGGTACACGATACACACACACGGACACACAAGGTAAGAGTTAGACCAATAGATGTCCCATGGTATACATAATGAGTTACAAGTACAATGACATGATATTAGACATGATGTAAGAGAATCTCAATCTCAATCTTCTAATGTTGAAGATCAAGAGTTAGCATTCTTATAGATGGTACCAATTGTTCTTGAAGATCCTAATAATTCTAATATTTTATTAAGTAATTATTGCAAGTATTACATATATTTGCAAGGGCAATCCCCCAAATATATCAACTGTACAAGACAATGGCATTATAAGGGTTATAAAGTTGCATGGAAGATAAGGCTACAAGTCACAAAGCTTGATAACATATGATTATTTAATGTATTACAAGATTAGGGTTTTGTGTAGCTTTATTATTTTATGTATTTTTTGTAATTTTTGTGACTTATAATTATAACCATTATATGTGTAATATTGGCCTACACTAGTTAATCTTTATTAATTAAGCCGATTGGTTGGGGTTACTTAGAAAATGGTAAATTAGTCCTACATGTGTGTCTGTGTGTAGTTGTGTATTGTACATTCTAATAGAGTCGGTAATTAGTAAGAATCAAAGAGAGAAATTCAGATCTCCCTTCCTTCCTCTTCAAGTAAGAATTGTCATAAGAGTTGAAGAATTATTCTTTAGAGAAAAGTTGGTGATTTCTCTTCAAAATTGAGTTGATCTTGGTGTAGATCAACGTCAAAACAACAAAGTATCTTCGAATACTACAATTCCTAATTGATATTTCCATAATTTTGGAATGTAAATTTTTCCCAAAAGACAAGATAAAAGGTCATGTATTATGAAATTGTAGTCATCCATTATCTTCCACATCAAGCTTACATAAAATATAACTGCTACATAAAAACTAATTATTATAATACATGAAATAATCAATAATCAAGCTTTATATCTTGGAACTTTGTCTCCTATGCAACTTTGTAACTATTTCATTGCCATTATCTTGCACAATAGATATCATTGGTGAAATCCTCTTCTTGCAAACATAAGTAATACCTCCAAATAAATATTGGCCTTCAACTTGAGAAGAATGAGATGGACATGTTCTAACATCATAGATTAAATTTTGATGATTTTTGGTAATCATTTAGTATTTATTTGATATTTTTAAGTTCAATTGAGTATAGGAATAATATGTTAAATTTTTACCTAAATGCTTAATTAGTATAATTATAGGTTTTAATGGTTAACCATCAACCATTAACCTTGACCTTTGAAATAGTAACTATGTATAAATGATAATCAAGCATGAATAGTATGTTTTAGTTGTTAGAAAATTTTAGCATATGCTATATTAATTCTTGGTATAACTCAATGATTCTCCTCAATATGAATATTAATTCTTGTGAGTAGTAAAATTTGATATGCAACATGTTTAGATTTGAGCATGTTTGGGCTATGTTTGGTAAAATTTAATATTTAAGCATATTTAAAGGGATTATGCAAAATCACTTATTAGATGCATTTATCTTGAATTTTATTGTTTTCATTGTGTTTATCATACTTTTTTGTTAAGTGTGTAATTTTTTGTGAATTAATTCTAAATATGACATATTTTAACGTTAAATCATGTTTAAGACTCTTTAAGTTCACCCTTGTCTTTTCACATGCTCCTAATCTTATTTTGTTACTGCATTAATTTTAGTGTGTTATAATTGAGTTAATAATGGTTAGATTAAATTTTAGTATTTATTTTTTGTTTTATAAGTTTAATTAAGATTAAGGTTAATATGGTAATTTTTAACAAAGGCTTAATTAGTGTAATCTTAGCGATTAATAGTTATTCATTAACCATTAACCTTAACCTTTAAAATAGTAATCAAGTATAAATAATAATCAAGAATGAATAATCATTTTCAATTGTAAGAAAATTTTAACTTTTTTTTATATAAATTCTTGGTACAATATTATGATTATCATTAATATAAATAGTAATTATCTTAAGTAATGAAATTTGATAAGTTGGATTTTTGGAATGTTTAAGCTATGCTTGGTTAAATTTAAGATTTAATCATGTTTATCTTGAACTTTATAGGTTCCATTGTGTTTATCATGTTGTGTTTGTTAACTATGTAATTTAAAAAAAATTAATTCTAAGTATGGCATGTTTTAGAGTTAGATCATGTTTTAAGATTCTTTAGTGGTATAATTGTATTTTCATATTTTCCTAATAATATTTTTAATGTCTTATAATTGAGTTAAGAATGATTAGATTAAATTTTAATGAATTTTGGTAATTTATTAGTATTTATTTGATATTTTCTAAGTTTAATTGATATTAGGGTTAATATGGTAATTTTTACCCAAAGCTAAGTTGATCTAATCCTAGGGGTTAATGTTTAATCATTGACCATTAAACATGAGCCTTGAATTTTGAAATAGTAATTAAATGTAGATAGTAATCAATTATAAATAGTATTTTTTAAGTTATAAGAAATTTTTAGCATCTGTCATATTAAATGTCTACATAATTCAATGATTCTTGTCAATAAAAATACTAATTCTAAATACCTACGGAAGCAACCCAAAATGCCTTCATTTTCAGCAGCAGCAGCAGCAGTGTCCAAATTCTGTGCTACCAATATTTAGGCTGCTGATTTGCTCTCTCCTCTCTCCTAGGGTTGAGAGAGTTTCGACCATGGCCAAGAAGAAGAGATCTTCCCTTTGTACTAGAAATCAAGAACCTTTAGCTGCTAAAGATCAAGATTGTGACATAAATGTGGTTGGAATCAAATCTTTTTTGGTTAGAACAGAAATTTCAGAATCTCCAGAAACCCTAGTTGCACGAGGTGGTGCCCAAATGCTCCCTGAGGAGAATGATTTGATCGATGTAATTTCACCTGTTGATTTTCAGGAAAATATGATGGGAGGACATACTATTGATCCACCTACTCTAGGGCTTTCCCATGCAGGTGTATCCAATGCAACAGTAGACACCCTGACCGATGAGATTGCTATAGCAAGGGCTCATTCAACGTCCAATATTAGAGAGTCAGTATGGAACAGACTCCAACCAACATCGCCCCCAAGATCATCATGGAGGGATGTGGTTCTTAGTAATAGAATCCCTAGCCATGGACAACCTCTGGACTTTCAAAATCTCATATATGAAAAGGGGAGGGTGATTGTAAAACTAGATAGGGAGGAAGTAGATTCTAAAGTAGCACTCTGGGCAAACACTTTGATTGGGTTTTTTTATGGGCAGACTCCATCCTTCACACATATGCAGAATTTTGTCCTAAGACAATGGAATTCAGTGATGGCTCCTCAGGTTATCTTGCACTCTTCTGGTTTTTTTGTGTTTAAATTTCAATCTCAGGAGGAGGTTGCTTGGGTTCTTAGCCAGCATTGGATGTTCTTCAATAGACCTTTTATCTTAAAAAGATGGCATAGAAGATTGTAATTTAATCCAGATGAATTGCTGGTGCTGCCCCTTTGGATTAAATTCCCTAACCTACCATTGGAATCTTGGTCCATGAAATCACTTAGTAAACTAGCAAGTGCTGTAGGGAATCCTGTCTGCACTGATTCTATAACAACATCTCGATATAGGGCCTCATATCCAAGGGTTTTGGTAGAGGTGGATGTGAAAAAACCATTATTGGAGTCTTTCATGATTTTGGATCCAAAGGGGATAGAGATTGAACAAAAAGTGGAGTATGATTGGAAACTTTTTATTGTCCTCTCTGTGATTGTTTTGGTCATGGTCAAAGGAGGTGTAAGAAACTACAACATGATAATAATATAGGCTCTACAACAGAAGGAGAATGGAGATTAGTTGGGGATACCAGAAAAGGAAAAGGGTCTATTGATGCTGCTCATATGCAGAATCAAGCACAAGTCAATGTAATCAATGTATCTGACCAATTACCCACTGCACATGACATTGGAAATGATAAGGGTGCTGGAGTAGTTCCATGTAATACTCTTGAAGAAGGTTCTCTGGAGCAATTACATTCAGAGTTGGTTGATCACCTCAAAACTCCTGCATGTCTTGCCACCTTTGCTGCTGCTAGAGAAGGAATAATAGAAGGAAGTGCATCAAGGAAGAAAAAGCCATTGCAGAAACAGGTCTATTTTTCTGAACCTATAATTACTAGATTCAGAGCAAATATGGTCGGCTCTCATGACTGTATGGATGTCATTTCAGGATCAACCCAGAGTAGAGATGGATTAGATCATAGGGGAATGGTTTCCAACATTGACCCTGATGGTCATGATTAGTGCTTGGAATGTAAGAGGACTTAATAAGACTTCCAAGCATAAGGAAGTCAAAAGATTTTGTGCTAGACACAAAGTGGAGTTTTTTGGTTTATTGGAGACTAGAGTAAAAGAATCAAATTCAGTTGCTATCCTTAACAAAGTTCTTAAGGGGTGGCATTTTCTTACTAATTACTCTCAGCATCCTAATGGCATAATATGGTTTATTTGGAATCCTGCAGTTTGGTTGATGGGACTTTATAGAGTGCATGATCAGGCTATTTTATGTCATGTTACAAATGTTCACTCAAATTCCAGCTTTTGGGTGGCTTTTGTGTATGCATTTAATTCTGGGAGGGGAAGGCAAACTTTATGGCAGTGGTTGAAGGAGAATTCACTTGGGCAGGAACCATGGCTGCTCATGGGGGATTTCAATGTGGTTTTACAGGAGTCTGAGAAGTTCCAGGGTAGGTCTCTTAATGTCTCTGATGTGCAAGATTTTAGAGATTGCTGTAGTTACAATTATGTGACTTACAAAGGCAAGGTTTTCATTACACCTGGTCCAGTCATAGACAGGGAGAAGAGGAGGTGCTGTGTAAACTGGATAGGGCCCTTGTCAACCTCTCATGGCTTACTTCTTATCCACATTCTATGGCTGAGTTCCTAAGTCCTCTTATTTCTAATCATAGTCCAGTTATTATTCATCTTAATATTGCCTGTTTGACTGGTCCAAAACCTTTTAAATTTTTTCAGTTTTGGACAGAATCTGAGGACTTCTTATCTATGGTACAGAATATATGGAGGATCAAGATGGGAGGAAGTTTGCTGCTAAAAGTCTCCAAAAGATTAAGCTTGCTTAAGCAGGAACTGAAATCTTTCAATAGGGATAAATATGGTTCCATTTCTCACATAGTTAAGGTAGCTAGAGAGGAAGTGGCAGTTCTACAGGCTCATTGTTTCTCTCACCCTGGTGAACAAACCTCTAGACTGTTGCTGCAGGAAAAAGAAAAAAATTACTTTCATTTGCTGCACTGTGAAGAGCTTTTTTACAAACAAAAAGCTACCAACCATTGGCTTTCATGTGGTGATTCAAACCATAAATATTTTTATGCAAAGGTCAAAGAGAGACAGCAAAGGAAGACATTGGTTATGCTATTAGATTCTAATAATAAAGAGATCAGAGGTGCAACGCAAATTCATGAAGCATTCAATTCATATTATCAAGAGCTATTGGGCACTGATGTTGCTATGGAGGGAGATCTTGATTTATATGATTCCTGCAATTTTAATCCTCATTTTTTTGCTGGTCTTTCTACTCCTGTTTCTAAGACTGAAGTAAAGAATGATGTGGTTTCCATGGGGGATGCAAAAGCCCCCGGCATTGATGGTTTCTCTACAAGTTTCTATAAATCTTCCTGGCCTATTGTTGCTGAAGAAATTACTTGGGCTGTAAGGGCTTTTCTCTACTGGATTTCTTCCCAGAAAATTGAATATTACTTCTCTCACTCTCATCCCTAAGCATGCAAATGCAAAAAGGGTTACTGAGTTTAGAGCTATATCATGTTGTAATGTGTTGTATAAGATCATTGCTAAGGTCATGGTTCAAAGGTTACAGCCCATTATGCCTCAAATTATTGACCCCTCCCAAAATGCCTTCATTAAAGGAAGGAGCATTGGTGAAAATATTTTGCTAGCCTATGAATTAGTAAGAAAATATTCTCACAAGGGCATTTCACCTAGATGCATTATCAAAATAGACCTCAAGAAGGCTTATGACATGGTAAATTGGGACTTTCTACAGAAAATTCTAAATCTTTATGGATTTCCTCCTCATTTTATTAAATTAATTATGGCATGTGTAACTTCTGTATCCTATTCTGTTTCCTTTAATGGGGTGTTGGCTGCCCTTTTCCCTAGAAAAAGAGGCTTAAGGCAAGGTGATCCTCTTTCTCCCTCTCTCTTTGTGATGGTCATGGATTATTTTAGCAAATCTCTGAAGAAGTTATGGGCAAATTCAAGGTTTCAAGCTCACCCAAGATGTAGAAGACTTCAGCTCATAAATTTGAACTTTGCAAATGATCTTTTATTGTTTTGTAAAGGAACTCTGCAGAGTGTTCTCTGTCTCAAAGAAGTCTTGACTCATTTTGCTGCAACTTCAGGGCTCATGGTGAATCCTACCAAATGTTCTGTTTTCTTTGGAGGAGTTTCAGCAGAGAACTAGACAAGTATTCTTCATCTTCTTGGGTATCTTGTAGGAACTTTTCCAATCACTTATCTGGGGTTACCTTTATCCTCTGCAAGACTTACAGCTGCTCATTTGCAGCCACTGTTGGATAAGATGTCTGCTAGGTTAAGGCATTGGAGTACATTATTTATTTCTTATGCTGGGAGAGTTCAGCTAATTAAATTAGTGTTATTCAGTATACAACTTTACTTTAGTCAAATTATTCCCCTACCAAAGAAAGTGCTGAACTATTTTATTAGTCTTTGTAAAACTTTCCTCTGGTCGGGTAAAGTTCAAATAAGGAAAACTGCTTTGGTAGCCTGGGAGTCTCTTTGTTCTCCAAAACAGGAAGGTGGGCTTGGGCTATTAAATTTGTAGTTGTGGAATTATTGTGCTTTGGGGAAGCTGCTTTGGAACATAGCTGCAAAGAAGGATACACTGTGGGTTAAATGGGTGCATGCAGTGTACATTAAATAAGACACTGTATGGGATTTTTTCCCATCATCTTACAATTCATGGATTTTTCTCAGGATTCTACAGAGTGGACCTATTATGAAGGAGTTCATATTAACCTATATAGCAAACCATAAGGAGTATACTATTAAATCAACATATAAAGCCATTAGAATTCCACAAGACAAATGTATTTGGGCTAACCTCATTTGGAGACCTGTTTCTACTCTTAGGGTAAGTTTCCTTGCTTGGCTTGCATGCAGAAATCGACTCGTGAAAAAAGCAAGGCTAAGGAAGATTATCATGGCTATGGACACTCGGTGCATTTTCTGTCATCAGCAGGATGAGACTAGGGATCATCTCTTCCTCTTTTTTCCTACTGTTGCAATCATTTGGAAGACTATTAGACTTTTGGCTGGAAGAAGTGATCCTATTTTAGGATGGAATCAAGAGATTAAATCTTTGCTTACTAGAATAAGGTAGGCTCATAAGAAGAAGTATATTTTGGGAGCTCTTTTTGTTTCTTATATAGCTGTTATTTGGCATGAAAGAAACCTTAGACTTTTTCAAAACAAAACTAGGCAGCTAGGAGTCCTTATGAGGAGTATTCTTATGCATTTATCGAGATTATTTAGTAGCCATGTCCTTTTTGCAAAGTTTGGTCAGTGGTTAGGTCTGTTGGATGTCATTGCATGTAATACAAACTTGTAATCTCCTTTTCGATTAGTAATAATATTCTACTTATCGAAAAAAATACTAATTCTTGTAAATAGTGAAATTTATGAAATTTGTGGAATATCAATTTTGGATGTTGATGATTAATATATTTAAAATTTCTTAATAATTCAAAGTTTAAAACTAAGTTTTGGTTTAGGTGATTAACCTTAGTATGACCTATATGGGAGTTCATGTAACCTATGTCTTCCTTGATTATTAGGTTGTGTTATTATTGTTGAGCTTTAGTGATAACTCTTTTTACTCTATAAAATGAGAAGTGATAAGGTAATAGAGGCATTACAAGTAGATATGAGGAGGGTATTAGGTATGCTGGAGTCATTTGTACTTAATGCTAACCCTTTGTAGGAAAGATGCCCCATGCCTTAAGGAGAGGAAAGGATGAATGATATAGGGGATGAGTTGACCGATGATAGCTCATCTTCTAGAAAATCTCCTAGGTCCTTTTGAAGGAGGAGGTTTGGAAGGAGGGAGCCTCTTAGTGGCATTAAGTTATAAGACCTAGAATTTATTGGATCCCGAATTTGGGGTTCTCATGGGAGATGAGGTGTAACCGTTTGTTTGACACTAGAAATTTAGATGAAGATAGGTCATTCAAGGGTAT
Organism: Tamarix austromongolica; assembly: GCA_039764185.1. NCBI lineage: Eukaryota > Viridiplantae > Streptophyta > Magnoliopsida > Caryophyllales > Tamaricaceae > Tamarix > Tamarix austromongolica. The sequence continues at coordinate 25,975,110 of CM077808.1, forward strand.
ATTCCTTAAAATAAAGGGACATGGCTCCTTATGGCGGGACAATTTGGTGCAACATTGAGGGAGGAAGGGTAAATCTAGGGTGAGAAGTTGGGTGAAGATTAAGAGGTTGATGAGAGAAAGGTTTTTGCCACCTTCTTATACTTAAGACCTTTACAAAAAAAGTTCTTCCTTAAGATAAGGGTCTTTGAGTTTGGAATAGCATATTCAGGATTTTGAGAGGCTTATGATAAGACTTGGGTTGGAGGAGGTAGAAGAATACACCATGCCTCTGTTTATAGGAGGATTGAGGGGAGATATTAATAAAAAGGTGGAACTCTACAAGTATTATACTTTGGATGAGTTGTTCCACATTACTATCAAAGTAGAGAAGCACAAAAAAGGGAAGAGGAGTTCTAGAGTTGGAGGTGTGAGACCGAGTAATTACCCCTCCAATGAGCCACCTAAAGATAACTCTAACCTTAAATATTTCCAAGCTAAAGGGAAGGGAAAGCTAGAAGTGGGTGAAGATAGTCAAATCAAGGGAGTGAAGTGTTTTATATGCCAAAGAGTTGGACATTATCAAAGTGAATGTCCAAACAAAAGAGGCATAACCTTGCTAAAACTAGATGAGGCTGAAATGTAGGAAGAAGCATCCAAGGCCCAAGATATTCTAAAAGTAGGAACCGAAGTAGAAGAAGTGCCACTAGATGGGGAGGAGTCCCTCATCGTGAGGAGGGTTTTACAAACAAGGGAATCCATTGAGGAGGAGTTCTAAAGGGAGAAATTTTTCCATATCAAGTACACTATACTTGGTAAGACATGCTCCCTCACTATGGATGGGGGAAGTTGTGCAAATTTAGCCTCCACCACCTTGGTAGAGAAGCTAAATTTGAAAACTCAAGCTCATGCCAAGCCATAAAAGTTGCAATGGCTCTATGGTTGAAGTTACCAAGCAAGCGGTCATTCCATTCTCTATAGTAAATACCTACCAAGATCGTGTTGTGTGTGATATCATTCCCATGTATGCATGTCATTTATTGTTAGGTAGACCATGACAATTTGATAGAAATGTAAAAAATGATGGTATTAGGAACACATATAGCTTGGTGTATGTTAGTAAAAACATTATACTTACACCCCTTAGCTATCCGTCCTCATTTGTTAGGGAGGACAAGAAATATAAAAAAGGCTTTGTTTGTTGATGGGAAGAGGGTGGAAAGGGCCTTAGGAAAGGGAAAGGCTTTGTGTTTGTTGTTAATACTCAAAGCTAATGAGAAAAAACAACCACTTGATTTGGTGATGTCTTCCCAACCAACTTACCTAGTGAGTTGCCTCCCTTAAAAGGCATAAAGCACCAAATTGACTTTATTCCTAGTGCTACACTTCCAAACAAACTGGCTTAGAGGTGTAACCCTAAAGAAGCCATGGAACTCCAAAGGTAAGTTGTGGAGTTATTGCAAAAGGGTTTCATAAGAGAATCCCTAAGTCCTTGTAGAGTTCTAACCCTCTTAGTGCCCAATAAGGATAGAATAATGCACATGTGTATGGATAGTAGGGTGATCAACAACATTACTATCAAATATAGGTATCCCATACTTGGGCTTGATGATATGATAGATTTCTTACACAGGGCTAGTATCTTCTCCGAAATTAATTTGAGAAGTAGGTACTACCAAATATGAATGAAGGAGGCAGATGAGTGGAAGACCACCTTCAAGAACAAGGGAGGGCTCTATGAGTGGCTATTCATGCCATTAAGGTTCTTAAATACACTAAGAACCTTCATGATAATCATGGACAAGATTATTTGATCTTTCATTTCAAAATTTGTGGTTGTATATTTTGATGGCATTCTTGTTTTTCCTCTAGTTGGGATGATGATGTAAAGCACTTAAGGCTTGTATTTTTATCTCTTAAGGAAAAAATTTATATGGGAAGCTAGAAAACTATGACTTATGTGTGCCCAAGGTCACCTTTTTAGGGTTTGTTATATATAAGGATGGAATACCAATGGATAGTCAAAGGTGGAGGCAATAAGAATGTTATGTGACCTTTAATGGACTCTTTTTATAGGAGGTTCATAAAGGGATTTAGCACGTTCTTATCACCACTTATTGAATATCTGAAAAAAGGGGCCTTTTAATGGACCAAACTCACACTAGAAGCATTCAACCTAATCAAAAATAGGTTATGTGAGGCCCCTATCTTACGTTTACCCGAATTTGATAAGGTTTTTGAGGTTGGGTGTGATGAAAGTGGAGTTGGAGTTGGGGCTATTTTGTTACAAGAAAGGAGACCCATGGCCTTTTTTAGTGAGAAGCTTTATGGCACATGATCCAACTACAACACATATAACAAAGAGTATTATGCCATAGTAAGGGCTTTAGATCATTGGTTGCATTACCTATGACCATCACAATTTGTATTGCATACTAATCATGAGTCCCTTAAATATATAAATGGATAACATAAACTCAACACTTGGCATGCTAGGTGGGTAAATTCTTGAATCTTTATTCTTTTCAAAATAGCATATGAGTGGCAAGACCAATGTTGTGGCCGATGCCCTTTCATGAAGATATTGTGTGTTATTATTATTAGAGGATAGAGTCTTAGGGTTTGGGTGTCTCAAAGAGTTATACATGCAAGACAAAGACTTTGCAAGCTACATGGAAGAACAAGACAAGCCTTAAGAACCTTATCTAGTGCAAGGAGGTTTTCTCTTCAAGGAAAACAAGCTATGCATCTTAAAGTGTTCCATTCAAGAATTACTCATTCGAGAAGTGCATGGAGGAGGTTTGGTAGGACATTTTGGCATCAAAAAAACTTATGATGTACTCCAAGAGCATATATTTTGGCCTTGTGTGATGGGTGATGTGCAATCCCTCATGGCAAAGTGTTCCATATGTCAAAGGTCTAAGAGTCACTTCCATTAAGGAATCTATACCCCTTTACCCATTCACCACCACCCCTAGGATCATGTAAGCATGGATTTCATAGTTGCCCTACCTAAAACACAAGGGTAACATGATACCATTATGTTAGTAGTTCTCTAAGATAGCTCATTTTGTCCCATGTCATTAGATGGATGATGCCTCTTATATATCCGATATCTAATTTAAAGAAATAGTTAGGTTGCATGATGTCCTAAAAATGATCATCTCTGATCAAGAGACTAAGTTCCTTAACTATTTCTAGAAAACCTTATGAGAGCTACTCGATACCAAACTTCTTTTTAGCACCACCTACCATCCACAAACCAATGTCTAAATAGAGGTTACCAACCACATGATAACAATGCTTTTAAGGAATATGGTCCAAAAGTCCTTAACAAATTGGGATATAAAGTTGAGTCATGTCAAGTTCACTTATAATCCCTCTCCAACATATGCCGCCAAGCATTCCCCTTTAGAAGTGCTGTATGGGCTGAACCCCGCCACCCCTAATGACCTCGTTCCATTACCCATCTTTGCATAAATAATTTTTGAAGCAAAGTAGCGAGTCACTGAATTTAAGAAATTTCATGATCAAGTCATGGCCTTAATTGAGAAGGTCAATGACATGAACCAAAAGAGAGCCAACAAGCATAGAAAAAAATAAGATATTGAACCAGGGGATCTAGTGTTGTTGAATCTTTGAAAAGAAAGGTTTCCATTATGAAGAAAGAATAAACTTATTCCCCGAAGTGATAGGCCTTTCAAAATAATTGAAAAGATAAGCACCAATGTCTATCAACGCTTCCACTTGACATAGGAAATTTGTCCTCTATATTCAATGTAGGATACTTACTCCCTTACCTTCATGAAACACCTTTCAAAGATGAAGTGGTCCCTTCTCAAGAGGGAGAGTATGATAAAGGGGCATCCCAACATATCCAACCCAAAGATAATCTACTTATTAATTTTTCCAAAGTTGAGTAATTTAAAACTCTTCTCATTTAGGTTAATAAATAATTAGATTATCAAGTAGCCATGCAAGCCAAACAACCTACACCACCTCATGTGCATATGGCTCACTTTTTCCTACTACATGGCTCGCCCAAACACTACCAAAATATGGCTCCCAAAATGGATCCATATTTCGCACACCACTACCCTTTTTGCCACCTCCACATGCCACCACATCAGTTGAATACACTTGCTTGGAACTTCAACATTTGTTTAGAATTTGTGGAATTTAGGATGATCATTATTATGTGATCAAGTTCCCCTAAACTTGGCTTAAATTAAGGGACAAGCAGTCACCTTCTCATCAACAGCATCTGGCATGTCAACTAATTAGATTATCTAGTAGTTTTTGCCTTATTTAACTTATATTAGTAAAGGTTTGTCTTGTTTAACTTTTCAAAAGTATAATATATGCATCATAATCCTTGTCATAGGGTGTAATATCAATCAAAGTAGTGATGGGGTCTATGCTCCATTTTGATACACAATCAGCTAACTAATTGGTGTCTAGGAAGCTTAGCTAATCTAAGTAGTCTTAACCATGGTGGAGGGTATACTAACTAACCAGCATGGTTTCCCCTTTTAACTTGGTCGAGGACCACCCTCATTCCTAAGTTAAAAGAGTAGTAGGGTATACAACGAGGGAAAATATATTTAGCTAGAAAATTTCCCTCTTTTTTTCGACATCTTCTAAGTGAAGGAAGTGTTGAGTATTACAAAATCTTACACCATTTATGCTAAGGGTGGTAACCTTAGTTAGTTGATGAAAGTCCATGAATTTGTAGTTCTAAAATTCAATTCCACTCATCTGTATTTCTACTCACCCCTCTTTTTTTTCTATTTTGTTGAAGTCCATCCCCAAATTCAACACAAATTACTCAGCTTAATGCCATTTGTTTAGTATTATGCACCAACAATGGAATGATTTTGTTAAGTATCATAAGTTAGAATAAGCTAAGGCATATAAGGACTCAAAATATATATTACACCTTAAATATAATTATAATAATATATACATTGATTTTCTATATAACTTATATGTAATTAATGGAAAAACAAAATCTAAAAGGTAAAATAAAATGCAAACAAAAATGCTTATCCCCAAAAGAAGTCGTGTGCTGACATTGGTGTTGTAAGAAAAGAGTTGGTAAGGGAATAAACTCTTTAGTATAAATTGCTTAATTTTATTTTAAAAAGTATTATAATAAACATGAAACTAAATGATAAGGATGAAAATGAAAAAGAAAAGAAAATGAAGGTACTCCATATGGATCACCGATATGAGTAGATGTTTGGGTGAGGGTTAGGATCGATAAAAAAAGGGAGAAGACTACTAATGAACTAATATTTTAAATCTTTGATAAAATTATAGTAACATTATATAATTTTAAATATTATTTTGATATCATTTATTATCTATAACTAAAAATTATGATTTCTTTAAAAGAAGGAAGACCGGGTGATAGGAATAAAGTCGACAAGTGGCTAAAATGATCTCTTTACTCAAGTATTCACCACTATAAAATTCAAAGTAGATGGTAACCCATTTATAACTGTTATAATAAAGATGATTTTTTATAATTTTATCAATAAAAATAAAAGTATAAGAGAATGGAGATGCTTGATTTTTAACAATATAGTCAACAATTACAAACTTAAAACCATCATTTAAACCTCACTACTTTTTCCTTGGTTTATATTGGTGGTTCTATGTTAAAACTATTGTCTATTCGTTGGTAGTATGATTTTTTTTGATAAAAACCATTTTTAGGGTGTAGATGGTGATTCTGAATCACAATCATTATTAATGCTTATACAGGACTTTTTTCCTTCTTCACTTTTAACCTGGCTACTTATTCTCACAAATTGGCTATTTTCCTTTGTATTCCACCACTTTTTCTTCTTCCACCTTCTCCTTTTACTTATCCACAAGTCACTCTCATAGTCATTTTCACCAACCTTCATTTTTCTTTTCTCTTGTTGTCATCATTCTTCCCACAAATATATGAGTTTTTGTGTCTTCAGTCTTTTTTATTGTTGACATGACATATAGTTCCTTATTTTTTCATGCTTTTATTAATTATGATGTCATTGTGCTTCCTCATTTTTATATACTATGTTTTCTATATTCTAGAATTTTGGCTTTCAAAAAATTGTTTTTTTTGTTAGTGAATTATATGAGGAACCCTCATGTTGTTAGCTATACATATACTCACCTATGTAAGTTTTATATACAATTGGTTTGTTTATCATTGTTGTATTTTTTCCCTAAATTATTATGTGCAACTTTGATTTTTAGCATAAGATATACTTGATTGATCATGGGAATGATGCAGGAGCATCTCAACCTCATTCTTACTATACTAATGATGAAGAACAAAAATTAGCATACTTAGAGATAGAACCCATTATTCTTTAAAATCCTAATACTTCTAAAGCTTTGTTAAGTAACTCTTGTAGGTATTATATATATTTTTAAGAAGATCAAATCATACAAGATATTTTATGTACAATAAAATGGCATTATAAGGGTTAAAAAGTTGCATGGACAACAAGGCTACAAGACACATAGTTTTATTACATATGTTAATTGAATATATTGCATATTTAGAGATTGTGCAGCTTTATTATTTTATTTAATACTTTGTAATGCTTGTAAATTATCATTATAATTACTCTATATATTAGTACTATGCATGGGGTTTAACTTTTTTTAGTAAGTCCAGTTATGTGGGCTTATTAATGAAAGGCTTGCATGTGTACATACACACACACACACACACATATATATATATATGACCTTGTACATTGATAATGAATATAATGAACATGAATTAAGTTTTAAAACTCCAAAACAAAGAGAGAGAGTTTTGAATTTCTTCTTCTTTAAGGGTGAGTATTGGATAGTTGTAGATTGTTCTCTTGAGAAATAGGAGATTTCTCTAGGGAAGGTAATTAATCTTGGATTATATCAACACCATGTCGCTCAATTCTTCGAGTTCAACGAAACCAAGTCATAAGTTTAAGTGTTTTGTGAAGATTTTGTAACTTGTGATGCATAATAAAAGTTCCTAATTTATAGTATCAAAGATGGATATTTTGACAACAACAAATATTGCCATTAAAGTTCTAGTAAGATTCTCGATTCTTCTTGATTGAATTTTTTGAATCTTAATGAATGTCTTACAAATCTTGATAAAATTTTCATGTTTTTACATGATATTTTCATGAAATAGGGTATTGATACATGAATCTTGAAGATATTTTGAAGGAAAGTGAAAAGGAGAATCGACACAAGATAAGAAAAAATTGTGGTCGAATGATTTCAAAATTTATGTGTGTGTAGAGTGTGTATTCTTTTATCATTTATAACATTTAGTTTTTGCATGAAATTCTATGTGTTTAATATGTATTTTATTCTGGTTGATGATTTTTGGTGATAACAATTTAGTATTATATTTAACTAGTGAAGCTTGGAGTGAAACATTGCTTGGTTGATGTTTTGTTAACCAAGAAGTGTGTGTGTTTTTGTTGATCTTTGAGTCGTGTGTTTTGAAGTGTTATGGTCGACTATAGTTTTTCATCATTAAATATAATAAGTGTAGATTAGAATGTCATCTTTCCATGCATCAAGTCACAATTGAAACATTCGAGTACATGTACAAAATTTTTTAAAGTTTTTTGAATTATATTTTCATAGACTTGTTGAACCCTATATCAGTATCTTAGTAAGATAAGTGTTAAGTGTACTCATTTTGTTTTGTGATTAGTATATTTAATTGATTATTGTGTTTTTGATTCACTAGAATCAAAATTTTGTGCAAGAATCAAACAAGAACTAGAGGGTTACATTAAGTTGATTCAGTTTTATCAACTAAAACCCTAAGTGATACTTGAGTGTGATTAAGTGCAGTGGTAGTCGAAATCATGGAAGGGGAACGAAATTTTTAAACAATATTTGAAGGTATTCAAAAACTCTAAACCTATAGAGATGCCACTAATGCTAAACTTAGGCAAAATCTTGTAATACAAATACAATTACAAAGGTTAGAATCTAGATTTGTCGAACAAGAATCAGTCCAAAATGTCTAAGAACAAAGGGAGTTCTATGGAGAAATAATGGGGAGTGCCATAAAATAAAACAATCCGGTGAGGGAAAGGTATCTAAACTCATAGGTAGACCATGATAAATATTTAATAGGAAGTAAAAGTAATTGAAGGTTCTATAACCATCAACCAATGTATCATAAAAAAGATGATAAATACATCAAACTTGATCTTCCTAATTTTTATGGTAAGCTTGATATAGACTTATTTCTTGAGTGGTTACATGAGGCAGAGGCTATACTTGAATTCAAATATTATAATGATGAGATAAAATATAAACTAGCTACTCTTAATTTTTAGAATTTTTATAGGATATGATATGATAATTAAAAGAAGATGAGGGAACGAGAAGAAGCATATAAGAAAGAAATTTATAACTAAAGGGTATGAGCAAGATAACTATATTAGATTGAGTATTCTCAGATAAGGACTATTAAGTGTTGAAGAATATATTAAGGAGTTTGAAAGATCAGCACTTATATGTAATATCTATGAGAAAAAGGAACAAACATATGCTAGATTTCTTGGCTACCTTAAGATGATGATTGAAAAAAAATTTGAAACTTGTTTATATGATTCTCTTGATTACATGAATAAGTTATACTTTATATTTGAAGGAAAAATCAAATCTACTAACCCTCATGCCATGAAAAATACTTCATCTACAAAGTATTACTCAAGTACTCAAGCTATAAAATATGGAGTGAGCACTTCAACTTCTACTAGTACAGATAAAAATCAAGGACCTACTCAAGAAGAGAAAGGAAAGAATAAATTCAATGAAGTATCTATAAGGAAATGTTTTAAATGGCAATGATTTGGACGCTTTGCTTGCTAATGTCCCAAACAAATAGTATTTTTCATACACGAAATCAAACCTATGGAGAATTGTGAAGATTGCACTGAATTCGAGCCTATTAAAGAAATTTCTAGTGAGTTAGAGGAGAAGGAAAATGATTATTATGTATTAGAAAAAGTGCTTCAAGTCCAAGCTAGTGAGAAGCCTAATGAATGAGAAAAGATATTCAAGACAAAAGGAAGAGTGAGAGATATAGTTTTTTGAGTTATCATCGATAGTGGATATTATACGAATGTAGCCAATGAGAGAATGATGAAGGATTTGGGGTTAAAGACTACACCACAAAGCATTATTCTATTTAATGGTTAAACAAGACAAGGTAGTTAAGGTAACCAAAAAACACCTTAATCTCATTTTGAATTACTAATTATCATGATGATGTGATGTGATGTTTCACCTATGGATGCATGCATAATCTTATTAGGTAGACCATGGAATTATTATGGAAATGATATTCATAATGGTATTACTAATGAATATCTAGTTTAGAAGGATAAGAAAACGCATAAAATTAAACCTTCTAAATGTGATAATGAGGATAATTGAGAATAAAAAGAGTTTATTATTACAAGAAAAGGCTAGGTCAAATGTATTAAAGAAGAAGGAAGTTTCTTTGCTATGATTATGAAGGAATCCCTATAAAGGGAGAAAAATAACAATAATACTCAATTAGACAATATTATGAATGAGCATCATGATGTTTTTCTTGATGACTTACCACTTGGGTTTTCACCTAAGAGAGGAATAGCCATAAATTTAATACCTGGTGTGTGTTTACCTAATTAACTTTCATATCGATGTAATCCAAAGGAGGCTAAGGAATTAGAGAAATAAATACAAGAACTCATAGTAAAAGGGTATGTGAGGGAAAGCATAAGTCCACATTGTGTTGTTGGATTACTTTTTCCTAAATAAGATGCTTTATCCAAAAGATCCATGATATTAATTATGTTAGATGTTAAATTATTAGGCTTTGAAATGTTGAAGGAATTATATGCTAAAGATGAAGATTTTATTGACATCTATAATGCATGTAAAAAGCATCATAGTTGTGGTAATTATGTGTTACAAAATGACTTTCTTTTCATACTTAATAAGTTGTGTATACTTCATTTTAGTGTATATGATTTACTTGTTAAAGAAGTAAATGAGGGGGTATAGCCACTCATTTTGGTGTTCATAAAACCATGGAAATTTTATAAGAAAAATTCTACTGGCCACTAATGATGAAATTAGTACAAGATGTTATTGGAAGATGTGTGATTTGTCAAAAGAGTAAAATCTTATTTCATATAGGTTTTTATACTCCTTTCCTAATTGCTAATCAACCTTGTGAAAGTGTTAGGATGGATTTTATTTTGGGTTTACCAAGGGAAAAGGATTCCATTCTAGTGATAGTAGATAGGTTTTCTAAAATGGCACATTTTATACCTTGTAATAAAAATAATAGTGTAACTCACATCATAGATTTATATTTCTAAGAGATAGTAAGGTTACATGGAGTTCCCAAATATACAGTGTCGGATAGAATCTTAATCTACTTTTGGAAGACACTTAGGCATATGTTGGGTACTAAGTTGTTGTTTAGTACTTCACATCATCCACAAATGGATGGTTAAACCTAAGTGAATAATAGAACTTTAGTAAATTTACTAAGAGGATTATTCAATAAAAGTACTAAAGGTTGGGATATAAAACTGGTGCATGCTAAATTTGCTTATAATAGGAGTCCTTCTAGTGTAACTCATTTAAATCCTTGTGATGTTGTCTATGGGGTTAATCCTTATTTACCTATTGATATATTGTCATTAAAAAGAGGAGATATTAAGAATTATGATGCCAAAGAGAGAATTTAATTATTTAAAAAAATTTCAAGAACAAATTTATAACAACATATAAAAATCTAATGCCAAATACAAAACTCAAGCAAACAAAAATCAAATTCAACAAGCGTTTTAACCATGAGATTTGGTATGGTTACGTCTAAGAAAAGATATTTAAAAACATAAGAAAAGAAATTATGCCAAAAGCTTATGGCTATTTAAAATCTTGATAAAATTTGGTAATAAAGCATATGAACTATAATTACCTGAACACTTAGAGGATTTTTCAAGACTTTCAATACTAATGATTTATCTCCTTACTATAGTGATGTTAATTTGAGGAAAAATTCTTATTTACAAGAGGAGACTGATGGAGGAGCATCTCAAGCTCAATATCAATATTACTATTCTAAGGATGAAAAATAATAATTAGCATACTTAGATATGAAACCCATTGTTCTTGAAAATCCTAATCCTTTTAAGGCTTTATTAAGTAACTCTTGTAGGTATTACATATGTTTGCAAGAAGATAAAACCATAAAATATCTTTGGTGTACAATACAATGGCATTAAAAGGGTTACAAAGTTTCTTGGAATACAAGGCTACACGACATAAATTTTTATTACATTTGTTAATTCAATGTATTACATATTTAGAGTTTGTATAGCCTTGTTATTTTACTGTATACTTTGTAATGCTTGTAAATTATCATTGTAATTTCTATATATATATTAGTACCATGCATGGGGTTTAAATTTTGTTAATAAGGCTAGTTATGTGGGCTTATTAATGAAAGGCTTGCATGTGTACGTGTATATATAGATGACCTTGTACGTTGACAATCAATAGAATGATCATGAATTGAGTTTTATAAATCATCACAAAAGAGAGAGAGTTTCAAATCTCTTCTTCTTGTGTTCTTCTTTAAGGGTGAGTCTTGGAGAGTTATAGATTGTTCTCTATAGAAATAGGATATTTCTCTAGTTAAGGTAATTGATCTTGAACTAGATCAACACCATATCATTGAATCCATCGAGTTCAACAAAAATAAGTCAAAAGTGCAAGTGTTTTTGTGAATATTTTGCAACATGTGATTCAAAAGAAAAGGTTTTAGTTTTTAGAATATTGTTTGTTGATAATCCTCCACATTGGGTTATTCTCTAGTAGGTTGACTAAAGAGTATATATATGGTGTTGATGTCATCCTAAGATTTGTGGTTTAAAATATCGCAATTCCCTTGCATATATTTTGCTCATATATTGATTGTGTTAATAATAAGAAAAAATGTAAAATAAAATATGAGATCATCTTATTCTGTGTAGATTTGATAGGATTTACACTAATTAATATGGCATGGAGAGTCCATTGGTATCTACTTTATTGTTGCTAAAAGTAGTGATATCAAATATAATGACTTTACTAGTATAGAAGACTTGATAAATCATGTAAAAGAACATTTTTGAGACTCTAATAAAATGTTTAAAAATTTGTTCAATGATTTCAAAATTCCCTTGGATGAAGGTCATAGTAAATTTATAAAATTATTGCCTATGTCATGACTATAAAACCTTAATATAGCTAATTAATGGAGAGATAAAATATACACTTTTCTTCTCAAATTGTTGAAAGAGATGCTTCTGGAGGATAGTATACTATGTGTCTGAACCACAAGTATATATTGGCAAATTAGCAATCAAGGTTTATCCCGTAAAGATTGGAGAGTGAACAATAGAACATGATCGAAACCTAATATGTCCAGACACATGAAAAGATTAGGAGGTGATTAGGTTTTAGCACTGACTAAATAAAACAGCAATAAAAGTTAGTAATAGGAACACAAACATAAATAAAAGCACCAAACTTGTTTGAAATGAGAAAGTACCTAAGGTTAATTTTGGATAACCCCAATCCTCCTACGTAATTAATACCCTACCATTTTCCCAAGAACAATTAATAAATTGACAATGCTAATAAGGATAAATAACACAACACTTTCTTAAGCCACTATGCCCTACTCCTTCCCACGGTTCATCTATCTCTATGATGCAGGAGCATTCTCATCTAATGATCACACTCATATGCTTAATTTTATCAAGTTTGAGAATGAGAATACTCTCATCATTTGGACAAATTAATCACTCCTAATAAAACTAGCCATACAAACTTTATCAACTTTAATTACCTCCACATAATAAAACCCCCATCTTTGTTAGCCACATTTTTCCCACCATTTTTAGCTCATTTTATTTTATTATTTTAGCTCCAAAAATAGCCCCAAAATGCAGACCATTATGCACCTACATTAGCCACACAAAACAAACTACAAGTCCCTCTCAAGCTACAAGATAAGTCATTTTCAACACTTGGGAAGAACAATGGAGATTTTTGGGAAGAACAAGGAAGGTTAGAAGACATTCTTTACTTCTTTTTTTCCCTTACAAGATTCAAATGATCCTTATCTCTTTCCTTATGAATCAAGCAGTAGTTAGCTCAACAACATTGTGAAATCAACATATACGCACCTCATGGTCGAGTGGTATAGGTGGTATATTAGGAAGTCTCTTTTATTTGTTTAACTCAAATCGCTTGTATTAGTTAGCTAAGTTATAAAATTTAATCCTACACTCCACCTAAAAGTGCCAAGGAAATAATCAAAGAGAAACCAACTTGTTTTTGGCTATACATTTTTCTCTCAAAAACCGAGATTCCTCATTCTTTAACTCTAGTGAAGGAGTTTGAAGTTTAGAAAAAATCTTTCAAGATTTATCCTAAGAGTTTATAGGTGGTTCTTGTGAGTATTGATTCATGGATTTACAAATAATCAACTTAATTAGGTACTGCTTCTAATCGTAATTAGGTACTGCTTCCTAGCATGACCCAAGTTGGATCTCATATGCATCACTCTAGCATGAATACGAGGAAAAAAACTCATTAAAAAGTAATAATAATCTTCCATTTTGTGTTGAAGGAGTTAAAACAATGTCTCTTAGACTCATGATTCAACTCCAAGTTATGTTATTGTACATATTCTTAGCCCATCTACTGAATCTTGCAAGATAATTTCAACATCAAAATTTGGCCAAAATTTTGATCACAATAATACAAGCAATAATATAATTAGTTCAATTAAATAGAAAAAGAACTAGGAAAGTAAAGTAATCAATCACAATTGAATTAAGGTATCTTTTGTCACCTTACTATAAGAACAATTTGCCACTCATCTCCATGTAACATAAATTAATTAGATAGAAAACATTAAATTTTATAAATCAAATAAGGAAAGATAAACCTCCAATGTTCGGGTTGATTACAATTTACAATGAAGAATTCAAATTTGATGATTAAACAAGATGATGGAGTAGAGTAGAACGGGTTGAAGGGCATGATAGATCTAAAAAGGAAGTTTAATCAACATAAAAAACCATCCCCCAAACCCTAATTAATATCTCTTAAGTACTACAACCAAAAATAATGGAATTAAAAAAATGTAATGATATGGGCATGTTGACCAACATAAACCCCCTTGTCATTACATATACTTGCAAAAATTAAATTGCTACAACATATGGGTAGCAGCGATGCAGTGCCTTGTTATGAATGTGGCGTTATCTACATGCCACTCGTGTGCTTTGTCTTATCTTGTTCTTCCAATCCAAGATTAATTCAACTTTCCACTATCGTGTTTAGGTCATTTTCTTAGCATTTTTCTTCCACGACCTATAAAAGATAGACAAACTGAAGTAAAAATGAACAAAGGGCCTAAAATATGGACAAAACATAACGAATTCCATAAAATATGTATAAAAATGAAGCTAGGGTCATGTAACCAATCACAGTGAACAACTCCTTCATGCTTAGATATTTTCTTTTCCACAAGCAAAGATATACTAAATGAACCCAACATAAAAGATGAAGATAAAATGAGACCCCTTATAAGAATATAGCACTTTATCTCAATAATAACACATTTGTAAAATTCAACACATTGAGATAGAACATAAAGAAAGTGTGAAACCAATATTTCAAATAATTTCATATCAAACTTAGAGAAGAAATATAATAACATATTTGATTTCTCCAATAAATTTCTATTGGGGAAAAATTCACAAAATGTGAATTCCTAGAAACTAACAAACAATAAAAAAATTGTGAGATCTAATTAATGTAACAATCAGATTACAATAAAAATAGGAGAAACAACAATGATCTTTATTACATATAATGCTAGTGATTACAAGGAGAATCAAATAATCTTCACAATATCACTCCGTACATAACTCTCTCACAAACATAAGAGAATACAAGAGGAGATGGTTTGGATAGGGTTAAACATCATATCGCATATCGCTAGTGTTTCATGCACATCTATTCATAGAAGTATGTAATTTACATAGTTGAATGGTAGAAAAAAGGAAAAACTTTATCCATGTTCATAAACATGGGGCCCCTCTATTTTTCCAAAAGTCTCAACTTTTTCCAAAATAATGTAGAATCAAGTATGTTAAGAAAACACAGACCCCCCGTGTTTTCTCATTGATCTCCTTTTGGCTCCAAACTTCTCTAAACATATGTATGCATCAATCTATGTTAGACTACACAAATAAATACAATTCATGATCTCATTCATGATGCCACCTTTTGATGTAGATACCTCACTTTAGGTACCATGACATTATTCTCATGTGTTTATGTACGTGAAATGATTGTTAAGTTTTTATCAAGTCCATTCACAGGTGAAGATGATCACCCATTTTCTTTTAATCCTTTTCTATTCTCCACCACTCAAGAGACTTAGAACATACAATAATCAAGAGGTCTTATTATAGGTTTTAATAAGGCTAAGGATAGAATATTAGGATGATTTTTTTGGGAAGTGGTGTAACAACCCGAATTTTTACAACTAAAATATTTTGTTTAAAACATTGCAGAGGCTAAATACACACTTGGGAAAAATAGGGTGTTACCGCCTTACTTGACACAAGATAGATGCCCGCTGCCTACCTTATATCAGATACAAGGCTAAAACCAACTGAAACATTTAAAATAGCTGAGTGTACGAATAAAAGATTACATAAATGAATTTGAAAGATTTTTTACATCGAAGGACCTTTACGTCCCCAACCAAATATTTACACAATACATGTGGATAATAGTATGGAGCTATAATAAAATAAGTTAGTGTATGAAACCCAAATTAAAACTATGGTCCCTTACTGACCCCAAAAGATCTCTAAATGTCCAAGCTCTTAAGCCCCAACCCAACTGAGGTAGACCTTCTACTGGTCATCCCCAAAGACATGCACATAAGAATCAGGGTATCATGCTAACCATAAAATGGGTGGTAAGTATGCTTCGTATTGAGCAAAGGAACAATAGGATCAAAATAGGAATGCATTTAGCACATGTATTCACAACAGGTCATAACATACAAGTAACTAAATGAATCATCTCATAATACAGATAATGATATATATCTATTTAATAGATATAATCCATGTTCATTCTTTTATATAAGTTGAGTGCAGGAATCCTACTATTCTTAATCCGGTGGAATAGATCTCAAAACATCACCTTCTCGAGGCAGACAACTCTCGAACCACTATTCTCTCCTATGGAATAGAATATATATAAAAACATTACTTTTGTCCTAACCCACGTACTCTTCGAATTTAGATCATTAGTGTCTTTTTCGAGGGTTATACTGTTATATCTTCCTTTCACGATGAGCGGGAACCCCACTATTCTTAACCTAGTGGAACAAACTAAAACACCTTGTCGAGACAAAACGCTCCCAAGCCACTATTCTTTGTAGTGAAACGGAATATAAAAACATCACCTTGGCCCTACTAACATGCTCTTTCACTTTAAGTGATTAGTATCTTATTCACAAAAAATTCTCAGGCATTGAAAACATTAAAGTGGGTAGAAACATAACACAGGTCAAAGTCCATATTTCTCTTCAAACCATAATTACACAATATTTTGTAGTTATCCTCCAATATTTGTTATTCAACCACCAATTATATTATACCATTCTCAAATACCATCATCATTTTTATACCAATAATTCATGGTCTAACTCCAATGTCGTACACATATGTTGATAAATTTATCCCATGGTATTACTCACAAAAATATCAATAAAACCCCGATGTCACATATTAGCCACAATTCACCCCACGAGACTCATATGATTACTAAGTTCAAATAACATCCTCATAAGTCCACTAATTAGCAACATATCCAAAATCTGAATAACCTCTAGATTGTTACACATGTAATCGTAGCATTATCATTTTAAGATATTATACCCTAATTGAACTATTATTTCATTGAAGAACCCCAAAACAAATGATAATACCTCTGAACATTCCTCATGATATCATTATCATATTATAATCCACGTAACACATAAAATACCACAATTTTCTTATTATCCTTTAATGACCAAAATAACCTTAAGGACAAACAATAACCTTTATTTTATTAAATCTTGTACCTTCAACACACATTATTTTCCAAATCCACTAATCATCATCATACCTCATAAATATACATTTGTCCATTATCATATCTTATTTAGCCTACATTACATGCCATAAAATATATTCCCACAAATTACATTATTATTATAGCAATCTCATAACTAGACTTCTTACCCATTATTATTTCCTTTCAAACATAATATCTATATCATCAAAAAAATATCATGATCAACATATATTAAATCATACAGCAATGATATCATGGAAAACACACATAATCATACAATCAAATAACACAAAAACCCTAAACATGGATTAGTATCCTTACCAACTAGGACACTAGGCTCTAACCACGTAAATCCTAGACTTCATCCTGGGCTCTAAGCATGTAAATTCTAGACTTCCTCCTTCAAAATTAACGGAATACCACCTAGGAGAAATAATAAAATCCATAGTTAGGCTCGAAGAGTATAACTAAGGGAGAAATTAAGATAAAGAGGGTAAAACTGAAAATAACCATAGTAAAATAGAAGCTTGAGATGTGTGGATATGTAGTAGAATGTGTGGTGGAGCTATAGTAAAAATTTTGTGGTATATGAACAAGGTTTGGGGGTGAAAATAGGGGCGCATGGCTGAAATGGGGTGGATGCACAACCATATTGTAGATAGTGCACACCTTGGTCGAGAGTTAGGATCATGCACAACCAAGCGGTGCGAAGTGGTAGGGTTGTACTGGATCACTAGCAAATAGGTTGCAAGTCGAATAGATGTACACAGGCATGCGTCTTGGTCATGCACATGGGTGTGAGGGTACACGAGCAAACTATGTTGGGTTGCACGAGCGTGCGATAGGAAATTTTAGTGTTGCATGGACATGTGCAAGCTGTGCATTTCTAAAAAATGTGGGGGTGAGAGGAAGAAAAACTACAAAGCAGTGATGGTTGGCAGTGATGGTCGGAGACAGTGCTGGCTAAGGTTGGGGTGACCTTGGTGGTTGGTTCACAGGCTTTGAGCAGCTTGTGGTGTTGCACGGTGGTGTTGGTGGAGATGGAGGTGCCTCAATAGTGCAAAACAAGATAGGGCTGCCCTAGGAAGAAGAAAAGAAGGAGGTAAAAAGGAGAAGAAGGGAAGGGAAGCTCATGTAGAGGCTTTTGGACACAAAATGGTAGAGTGGAGGCAAAACAACAAGGAAGGAAGGAGAGTGTTGTATACATACATACATATATACATACGTATGTGTGTGTGGCACAAATGGGGAAAGGAAAATAGAGGGAGAGGCATGCAAACACTTGTGCAGGGGGTGATGTAGATCATTAGGGGTGGCAGTGGAGATGATGGTTGTGTGTTGTGGTGAAATTACAGATGATGGTGATGGTGAGTGCACATGTACCGTAAGGATGGAAAGAAAAAGAAGAAGGTAGGGAGTGTGCATGTGTGTGCAGGTCAGGTGGTAGGGATAGGAGAAGAAGAAGAAGAAGAAAATTAGTGATGGATGATGGATAGCTACAGAGGAGATGATGGGAGATGGTGTAAGTTGCAATGTAGGTGGAAATAAAATTCAACTATTCTAACTAACGTGATAGGAGAAGGAGAAGAAAGAAAAGGAAAGGAGAAAGAAAAAGGAAAAATAGAAAAGGTTGGGAGATTAGTTTAGGTGATTTTGGATTAGCCAAAATAGAAAGGATTAGTGGAAATTTTAGCAGGTTTGAGATTGGGATACAAAATACACCTTATCAGGGTCAAAGTTTCGTATTCGGTTAAGGTTTGGGGATTAAGAAATTAGGTTAAGGCTAAAACATAATTTTCTCAAAATTAGAATCAAATTAGGGTGTTAATGATGCGGGATTAGGCTCAACAAATTTTTGGTGTATTACATCACTACCCCTTTAAAAGAGACTTCGTCCTTGAAGTCAACAACTCTATGTTAGGGAAGAAGAGAAAAGGATGTAAGAAAGCAATTTTGGTGGTCAAATCTATTGGAGTTACTACTATGCTACTAAGTAATACCCTATTGAAAGCAAGAAAAGCCCAAGCCCTAACACACTTATGCTAAAAAGTTTGGGATACGCCTCATATATGTCCTCGGTCTCCCAAGTAGATTCTTTTTCTCTGTGATGGCTCCAATGAATCTTCATGAGCAAAAATGAGCCTTTTCAGGTCCATCAAATCTTAGTGTCCAAAATCATCAGAGGCTTCTCCTTATAGGTAATGAATCGTCAAGTTCGATCTCATCTGGTGTAATCACATCCAATAGATCTACGATGTACTTTCTCGACTGAGAAATGTGGAGGATGTTGTGAACTTGAGCCAACTTGGGTGAAAGTGCTAGGTAGTATGCAACCTCACTAACCTTATCAAGAATCTCATGTAAACCAACAAACCTTTGGCTCAACTTACCCTTTCGAATAAATCTCTACACTCTCTTAATAGGTGAAACCCTCAATAGAACTCTGTCCCCCCTACTCAAAACCATTACTACGACGTCTTTGATCTACATAGCTCTTCTGATGACTCTGAGTTGCTCTCATCCTATCTTGAATCAACCAAACCTACTGAGTTATCTCCTCAATTAACTCCAATGTAAGTACAACAGTCTCACTAATGTCGCTCTCACACAAAGGTGTTTGACATTTACTTCCGTACAATGCCTCAAAGGGTCATCCCTATACTAATATGATAGCTGTTGTTTTATGAGAACTCAACTAAATGAAGATGATCTTCCCATCTGTCTCAGAAATCCAAAACACAAGTGTGAAGCATATCCTCTAAAGTGTGAATTATCCTCTTAGTTTGTCTGTCTATAGTTAGGTGAAAGGCAGTACTCATCCTCAATCTCATGCCAATATCCTCCTGCAGCTTTCCCAAAAGTGTAAAAGAAACCTTGAATCATGATTAGAGACTATGTTAGTAGGTGTACCTTGCCTGCTCACCACAAACCTCAAATATGCATCGGCCAACTGATCCATACTTCAAGTTGACTTCATTGGCACAAATACAACACACTTAGTCCACCTATCAATAATAACCTAAATCATATCACAACTACTACAAGTCATTGGCAGCCTACTCACAAAAATGTATCGAGATGGAGTCCCACTTCAATCTCTAAACGTTTAAAGTTTAAACCAACCCTATAGGTCTCGGATGCTTAATCTTGACCTTTTGATAAGTCAAACACCTTCACACGAACTTTACTACCTCTCACTTCATGCGAAGCCACAAATAAACCCTCTTGAGGTCCTTATACAACTTATCCCCTCCTTGGTGACATAATACATAGTATAGTGACCTTCTTCCAAAATCTAGTTGTGCAAAGCAGCACAACTCTATGGTACACACTAACAACCTATATAGCGAATGTTACCATCCTCATGAATCTAGAAACCCTCAATAATATCATCCTAAATCTTCCACCAAAACCTCTCAAGCATAACATCCCAGGTTATCCTACTCGAAAATCATCAAAAGCCATCAACGAAATCATTAAAGCAGACATCCGAATCTCCAAATCACCTTATTTTATCATGTCTATCCCATTTCATAAAAATCCTCCAACAAATGACTAGACGCCATAATGGAGCCCAAAGAATGTGATGTCTTCCTAATTAAGTCATCTACAATGACGTTGACCTTACCCTCATGGTAGGTCAACTCGATATCACAACCCTTTATTAACTCTAGTCATCTCCTCTTCCTTATATTCTACTCCTTTTGAGTTAATTTATACTTGAGGCTCTTGTGGTTGGTGTAGAATATACACGTAGTCCCATACCAATAATGCCTCCAAATCTTCAATGCAAAAATAACCACTGTCAACTCTAGATCATATATCAAATAGTTCTGCTCATGCTGCTTCAACTCACGAGAAGCATAAGCTACTACCTTACCATGCTATATCAAAACAAAACTAGTCCATGCTTCACTACATCGCTGTAGACCTTGAATCCATTAGTACCCAAAGGCAAAGTCAAAATCGATGTTGTAGTCAACCACTATTTCAACTCCTAAAATGCTCTCTTACTAGTAGAATCTCAATAAAATCTAGTCATCTTCTTCAGGAGGTTTGTCAAGGGATGAGCTACCTTTGAGAAGTCCTAAACAAAGCATCTGTAGTACCAGACCAAATCTAGGAAACTACGTACCTCAGGAATGCTAATGGGTACCTTCCACTCAGTCACTACTAGAATCATCATCGGATCCACAATGAAACTTCTTACTAACACCAAGTGCCTCAAAAATGCACTCCCATGAAGCCATAACTTGCACTTAGAGAGTTTGGCATACAACTTATGCTCTCTTAGGAGTGAAAAAATCATTCATAGACACTGCTTATGCTCCTCTCTACTCCGAGATTAAAACAAAATGTCATCTATGAAAACCATAATAAAATGATCTAGGAATGGTCAAAAATCCTCATCATCAAGCCCATAGAGATGATGGGCACATTAATGAGCCCAAAAGGCATCCCCATAAACTCGTAGTATCCGTACCGTGTTCTAAAGGACATCTTCGTGATGTTTGCCTTAGTGATGTACAACTGATGATAACTCAACCAAATCAATCTTCAAGAAGGTCGAAGCACTCCTAAGCTGGTCAAACAAGTCGTCAATCCTTGAAAATGGACAACGGTTCTTCACCGTTAACTAAATCAGAACCTGGTAGTTTAAACACATGTAAAGGCTCTCATGTTTGTTCTTCACAAATAATACTATTACTCCCCATGGTGAAACACTAAGGCAAATGTACCCATGAGCCAAGAATCCCTCCAACCAAGTTTTCAACTCCCTCAACTCTACTAGTCCATCCGATACGGCATCATAGAATATGTTCGGCCCCTGGTACCAACTCAATGGTGAAATTTATCTCTCGAAGCGGCGACATACCTAGAATATCCTCATGAAACACGTCTAGAAACTCCTGAGCAATTGAAATGCCCTACAATGCTGACACGTCCTTGTTCAGCTCCTGAACTCCACACAAAAACATAAGGTAACCTATCTGCACCAAAGAATACAATGTATGGGCAGATACGAACTTCGTCTTAGGTCAAGGCTTTCATGTCCAGTAAGAGATCCTAGCACCCTAAGGTCCCTGCAACACAACTCACTCATGTGAACAACCTATCACTACCTTATACCTCCCTAACATATCCATCCCAACCATGATGTAAAAATCCTGAAGGTCCATCTCAACAAGATCTACTAGGAAGTCTACCCCACCTATCTCTAAGGCTACATTCGAGTAGATCCTAGTACACTCCAATCTATCCCCAAAAGGAAACAACTCAAAGATAGATACAAAAGAAGATGAAGTCAACACAGATTTAGCAATAAATGAAGAAGACACAAGCAACATAGATGTTCCTGAATCAAACAACACATAAATTTCTAATGAGAGGATTGAGAACTTACTAGTATCCACAACCAAGTGCCTATCATCCTCTTCCTCGTTGAAAATATTTAAGTGTCTACCTAAATGTCCTCCCTGGTATCCTCCATAATACCCTTTGAAACCCTAATTCTGACCTCCTCCCTTCTAGGGGAAAGGGTGAGGCCCCAGTAGTCTCCCTAACTCTCTTTAATCTATCCACTAGATATGGTAGGTGCTCTCTATAACACCCCCAAAATTCACTCCTGAATTTTTTTTTTGTTTATTTGCTTAAAAGAATAGCGGAAGCTAAAATACAATTTGGGGAATTTTCCTACCACATCTAACACAAGATAAATTTTCACCATATATCTCATGCTAGATGCAATGCTAACACCTGTCAAACAAAATTCCAAACAACAAATATGCTGTAAGGATAAACTCCCACAATGAGATATCCACAGGCAGATGGTAAGTGAACAGTTTTACTAAAAAAAATCATCACTGAATGAATCAGCGGAACCTATAAAATAAACCTGGATTTTAAAAGCTTATTAGAGTATGAGGAATTAAAAGTCAATTACAACGTCCTTGAAATTTTAAATACAACACTTGAAACTTCCAAAAATAAATACGGTTAAACAAGACAAATACCAATGGATCAAATTCCGGATTGCCTACTCTCTCAAGCCAAGCCTTCCACCCAAAAACAAAATCAAATCTTAAACCTGCACAAGAGGTATGTTCCCCACCATCAGTGGATCATCATAAGACCCATTCAACAAAGGTAGTATCAATACGGGTCCAATACTGAGTAAATCCCACTACCCTATCTTATGGGAGAGACATAAACTACGACATGAAGTGCATATTGAATCATGGTGCATTACGTTGATACAATATTATACATATTCAATACCCACATCATAAATCCTTCCATACACATATAGTAACATGTGAAACATATGTAATATCCTATTTAAACATGTAAGTGTGGTATGATGGAAATGTAAAGTAGCTCATGACCCTCGCGTAGGAATAATCCATATTATTGACAACTCATTACATGGCCACACAATTTTGGATGCAAACATCTTAAACTAATAAGAGATTCAGATAAACCAATCGGGCATTTATGGACAACGCTAAACCAAACCAATCGGGCATTTATGGGCAATGCCAAACTAAACCAAACCAATCAAGCATTTATGGACAATGCCAAACCAAACCAATCAGGTATTTAGCCCCCTGGACATTACTTAGGGACATGTCCAGCCCCGAGCATTACTTCGGGACATGCTCAGCCTCGAACATTACTTAGGGACATGTCTCGCCCCAAGCATTACTTAGGGACATGCTCAGCCCCGGACATTACTCAGGGACATATCCAGCCCCGAGAATTACTTAGGGACATGTTGAGCCCCGAGCCATGATTCAAACACATTCAACACCTTGTTACGTTGAGGGAGGCATTAAATTATTAACATTCATTCATATCATCTCATAATGCGCCATGAAACTAGAAAACCATAAAGAGTGCTCCATATCTTGTCAAACAATTCATGCCACGCATTAAGATGGTTTCCAGTCAATTAATCAAGATATATATATATATATTATGATCTTTAACATATCTTTCACTTATCCTTGCTTGAAGGTAACAACCTTAACATGCTTTGTTACTTAATCATACTTGTAACATGCTCTTTTACTCAATCATACTCCTAAATAGAAAATGCAATCCCCTTCCAACACGTGTAAGAACATTCGTCCTACTCAAAAGAGTTAAATAGTCCTATCATGCATATTTTTACCCTAATATGCTCAACAATAAGCCAAAGTATAAATTACTTAAACCTCATGATTATACAAAGCATCATACAAGGCATATTACATGTTTGACATACCGACCCATGTAAGTCGCACACTTTCACCTCTTAACACATATGCACAACGGTCTATCCTCACGAAACACCCATAAATGAGGTAAGTAGAGACTTACCTAAATCCGAAGCTAGCTGAGCAAATTGAAAAGAGAGAAAGCTATCTAGAACTCGACAGTCCACGAGGAAGTTTTCCTAGATTGCCGATAGAAATCGAAAACTAGGTTAGAAACTATCTTATCAATCAATAATTCAAATAATATAATTAAATCCATACAAGGAGACACAAACGGTATTTCTTGAAAAATGCGTCCAAAACCTAGGACTCAAGAGCATAGCTCTATTAAGATTTAAGATTAAATATTACTCAAATCGGGTTAAATACATATCACTTGAAGTATTTTAAATTGATTTGGAAGCTAGGGAAATGACAATAGAAGATAAGTTATTTTCTTGAAAATGATTTACTAGTTAGGTTTTACAACCCAAAACACAAGCCAACCAATTGTATAGAACCAAATCCAACCCGATAAGGTAAAAACGAAATTCAAATGATTTAAAATCAAAGTCAGAAATCAATCAAGAAAGGAAGTATAGCATAATCAATTTCATAAACCCATCTCCGAAAATTAGGTTTTTTAATGCCCGAACTACGAACCGACTAATTAAATTTTATTAAATCTAATTGATAGCTTAAGAGTACGATTAAACTAATTTTAAATATAAATCTAGATAATCAATTTCAACAAAATAATCTTCCAATTAGCCTAGTCAAGACGATCCCTTTTCAAAATTAGGGTTTTAAAGCCCACGACACAAACTCGGATAATTCAAATCAATAAATTCCAATTGAAGGTATTAGAATGCAATTAGGATGATTTCAGCTATTTCTATAAATTTAATTTTAGAAAAATAATTATACAAATGATCAATTTCATAATTTCACTTGAAATCTAGGGTTTTAGGCCCGAAAATGCAATTCGGTTGAATTCTATTAATTTATTTAAATTAAATGTTTAGAAATGCAATTAGACATATTTTATAACCTATCATATAATCAATTGCTCAAAACCAACAAAAGAAATACCCAATTCAACACAATCAGGGTTTTTGAGCCCAGAACGCACATCCCATTAATTCTTGCTAAAATATATAAATTGATAGTTCGGAATTAAAATTAAATATATTCTAATGTAAATTATATAATCAATTGAATAAAACAACCCGATTACACTATTTAATTTAGACCGGTAAGACTTTTTACCTAAAAATCCAGTTTCGATCAATTTTATACAATTTTCCCAAATCAACACTTCTAATATGAAATTACATACATTTCAAACGATATTATAAAATCAATTGAGTGAAATGACTTGATTATGCAATCTAATTTCATCACACATGAATTTTGACCTAGAAAGTTAATTCCAATTAATTCCACATAATTTTCTCAAATTGACGGTTCCAACATAAATTTAGATACATTTTACTGCATATTATAAAATCAATTTATCCAAAATAGCTTAATCGGACGAATCCAAAAAATTCGGGCATAACCCGGCCAAAGTTCCAATTTTCCGGAATTCCAACATAAATCATACAATTAACCTATCCAAATCATTCTTAAAATACATACATACATAATCAAACAATTAATTTAGCTTATCATAAGCTAATTCATACTCAATTGATTAAATCAAATGTTAGGGTTTTCAAAAATTTATACCAAACAAGAATTAGCAAATCAGAACAAGTGGAGGCTAGAGAAGCTTTGTCGAAGGTCAATGATAGCTCACCGGCCATCACTCAAGCTCGCCACGGCCTGACAGCGGAACCGCCTGCTCCGACTACTGTTGTTGCATGTGGTTGTTGTGCTGCTTGGGTTGTGGCTGCTATGGCTGCTGCTTGTTGTGGCTGCTCCTTGCTGGGGCGATCAGTTGTAGTTGTGGTCGGAGGTGGTTGGCGAGGCGGAGAAGGAGGCATGTTGGGGTTTGGGTGCAGAGAACAGGGCAGTCAGGAATAGAAAGAAAAGAGAATGGGAGAAAAGAAGAGGGGTCATGGGTCGGGGGCACCGAACGGGATTCTATTTTTTTTACAAGCACAAGTAAATAATAACATACTAAATATCTAAAATTATTATTGGAAGAATTTTATCTAAAATTTGTTAAACGAAAAATTATTTCGAAAGGATTTGAATGCTTAAAATTGATAAAAGAGCTATATAAAGAATTTTAGGAATATTTTCAGAAGAATTTACCAACGAACGCAAGTATCTATATTATTTACAGAAATACATTATAAGACCCTGAAATAATATTTAAAAATATATAAGAAAATATTGAATTCGAATTCTAATAAACCGAAACTAGTTTAAATAATTTTCTGAAATTGGTCTTCCGCAAACTAAAAAGGGTAAAACGGAAGAAAATTAATTTTGGAAAGAAATTCATAAATAAACTCTGAAGATCTTTTTAATTTAAAACATTCTGAAGATCTTAACGACCTCGAAATTGAAGAAATTCAAAGTTGAAAATATTTTCTACGGATAAAATCATTAAAATAAATTTGATTATTTAAACGGAAATTTTATAACTTAAATAAGATATATATCATTAACGAAATATAACTCCAAAAATAAGTCATAATCACACAACGAAGTTATAATCGAAAACGAATCTAAAAATTTGAAAAATAAAAATACAAGAAAGAGTGGAAATACATATTTTTAACCAAAAATAGAAATCATATGAATATAAAAAAATCATTGTCATGAACGAATTTATATAGAATGATCCACAACGACAACAATTAATTAAATTCAATTATGAAGTCGAAATCATCGATAAATCTATAAAACGAATCATAACTAAAATAATTAAATGTTTACATGAATTATGCTAATAAAATAATTAAACTTAATAAAATTGGATTTAAAAAGTATAGGGTATTACACTCTCTACTAAAACTACTATTGAGCTTGCTGATAGGTTTGATCTTGAAAAGCTTGCTGCTACATAATCGGTGGTGTTTATTGCTGATACTGACCCTACTCATGCTAACACTCAAAAGACTGATGGCCCAAGTTGTCACACACATCTTACACCAAATCAAAGCACCCCGATAAATCTGTCGTAGATGATCCTAACCATAGAAATGGTATGCGAAGCACCTTGGCTAACCCCAAGATATACCTTGAAATCCTGACTGGCCCTAAGGTATGTTCTGCCTACCTAAGGCCTATTCTAACCTTAATGCTAAAATACTAGAGGTCCTCCTCCTAGGTGCTAGATCTTGCCTCTAGAACCCTATATCTCATACTTCCTCTTCCCTAGAATGGAAGCTTACTCCTAAACTAAATTAGCAGCGATGCACACCCTCTCATACAGTATGGCTAAGTTCTGAAAGGCCACAACACCCATCATCCTTCGGATGCTAAAGTGGAGTCCCTACTGAAACTGGTAAACCATAGTCAACTCACTAACTACAATCCCTAGTGTGATCATCAACAACTTTACAAACGGGGCATTGTATTGCCTTACTATCATGCTCCCCTGATTTAGATGCATGAACTCCTTTAACTTATCCCTCTTAAGACTCTCAAGGTAGAACTTAGTATGAATCTCCACCTTGATTTCCTCCCAGGACTTCTACTACCCATCCTTTGCAAGAAGACCTACCAACCAGGTGTCAGAAAACCTCACAAGGAAAAAGTTATGATACCCACCTTCTGAGTAGGTGGGCAATCAACTGCCTCAAACATCCTACCCAAATCCCAAATCCATCCCTCTAAGTTGACCAGGCCCTCATTTTTAGTGCAGATAAATGGGTGATGTCCCGTAACCCTCTATAGCCAATCTTCTCCAAAACCTTACAGTGGGTGATACGGAGTTTGTGGTAGCAGCTGAGGTTGAAGTTGGACGAACTCAATGAATGCGTCAAAGGTCTCCTCTAGATGACCAACATGGTCATTAATTATCTTGATGACTAACTAGCTGCAAGACAGAAGACATGTTAGAACTAAGCCTCCATAGCTTAGTAACACATAATGCATATAATCACATTTCAAAGACACCTAGGCTACCCATCCTTGATTTCTCACAAGTTAATTTGAGTTTTTGAAAACTAAATAAGTTTTTTTTTTGAAATGTGAAATAGACCATTAAAAACAATTGAGGGATCATTTGAAAACAAAAATTTTTTAAATCAAAACACGGTAATCAAAACCAAAAGCTCTGATACCAACTTATAACACCCTAATTTTTACTACTAAAAAATTTCATTTAACAATGGAAGTATAGAAGTAAAATATTAGAGGTTACCACCATAATTGACATAAGTCTAGTTTATTAAACCATCCTTATATTAATTGTAAGGCTAAAAATAAGTCTAGTAACACAAGGAATAATACTATAAAAATAGGATGTAATTAGCACATAAATTCACAGTAGGTGATAATATATAGGCAATTAAATGAAAAATCTCATAAGATAAATAATGATCCAGATCTCTTTATAAGATATAATCCATTTTCAGTCATTTATATACATTAAATGCAAGGACACTACTATTCTTAAATTGGTGGAATAGTATAAAGAACTTTGTCAAGGACAACATACTAGAGCCACTATTATCATCCAGTGAAACGTATTCGAAACATCACTATCTTGAGTAAAAATGCTCCTGAGCTACTATTATCTCCGATGGAACATAACATATATAACAACATCACCTTGGTCCCGACTTACATACTCTTCAACTTTAAATCATTAGTGACTTTTTCATGGGTTATGCTATTATATTTTTATTTCATGATGATCAAGGGTCCCACTATTCTTATTCTTGTGAAATGGAATGAAACACCTTCTTAGGGAAAAATGCACTTGAGCCACTATTCTTTTTGGTGGAACAGATATTAAAAACATCATCTTCTTAGGGTATAACTCTTTCAAACCCCTATTCTTTCTAGTGGAAGGGAAAATAAAAGCATCACCATAGCCCTTTTTACATGCTCTTTCACATTAAGAATTAGTATCTTATTCATGATAAATTCTCAATCATGAAACATATTAAAGCAGGTAGACACATAACACAGGCTATAGTCCTAAAACCTCTTCAAACTCTAATGACACACTCCTTAGTATTCATCCTCTCTTATTTATTATTCGACCACAGAATATAATATGCTATTCTCACATACCATCATCATTATTATACCTAAAATTTGTAGTCAAACTCCCATGTCGTACACATACAATAATAATCATATCCTAAGGTATTGCTCACAAAATATCCAAAAACCCTAATCTCACATATTAGCAATAATTCATCCCATGAGACTCATATGATTACTAAATTCAATTAACATCCTCACAATGCCACTCATTAGCAGCATATCCAAAATTTGAATAACCTCTATATTTTTACACATGGAATGGTAATAGTATCATTTTAAGATATTATACCATAATTAAACCATTATTTCATTGAAGGACATTAAAACAAATGATAATACCTCTTAACATTTCTCATGATATCATTATCATATTTTAATCCACGTAACACATATAATACCACAGTTTTCTTATTATACCATAGTGACCACAATACCCTTAAGGACAAACAATAACCTTTATTTTATAAAATCTTATACCTTCAACTCACACTATTTTCCAAATCCACTAATCACCATCATACGTCATAAATATGCCTTTTTCCATTGTCATAGCTTATTTAGCCCACATTTTATGCCATAAAATATATTCCCACAAATTATTTCATTATCATAACAATATCATAACTAGACTTCTTAATCATTCTTATTTCCCTTCAAACATAATATTTATATCATCAAAAAATATCATGATCAACATATATTAAATCTTACAACAACAATATCATGAAAGACACACACAATCATATAATCAAATAATACAAAAAAACCTAAACATAGATTAGTATCCTTAACAACTAGGACACTAGGCTCTAAGCTCGTAAATCCTAGACTTCCTTCTCTAAGATTACTAGAATACCACATAGGAAAAATAACAAAATCCACAGTTAGATTGAAAGAGTGTAACTAAGGGAGAAATTAATGTAAAGAGGGTAAAAGTGGAAATAATCATAGTCAAATGGAAGCTTGAGATGTGTGGATGTGTAGTATAATGTGTAATGGAGTTATAGTAAAAATATTGGTGGTGTTTAAACAATGTTTAGGGGTAAAAATATAGGTGCATGGCCAGAATGGGGTGATTGCACATTAATGCTACTGGCAGTGCACATTATAGTGCAAAGTTAGGATCTCTCATGTCAGGGCAATGCAAAGTGGCATGATTGTGCTTGATCACTGGCAAACATGTCGTAAGGTTAATAGATGCAAATGGGCATGCATCTTGGTCGTGCATAGGCTTGTGAGGGTGCACGGGCTGGCTGTGCTAGGTTGCACCGACATGTGATAGGAAAATTTTGTGTTGTATAGTCGTGCTTGAGGCCATGTGTTTCTGAAAAATGCTACAAATGAGAGGACGAAGAAGGAAAAAGAAGAGGTGGTCGGTGGCAATGGTAGGCGAGAGTGTTGGGGAAGGTTGGGGTAACCTTAGTGGTCTACCCACTAGCTTTGGGCTATATGTAGTGGTGGATGGTGGTTTTGGTGGAGATGGAGGTGTCTCAGTCATGCAAAAGAGGGCATGATCGCCCTATGAAGAAGAAATGTAGGAGGAAAGAAGGAGAAAATGTGTGTGTGGTGCAAATGAGGAAAGGAAAGTAGGCACGCATACATTAGTGTAGGGGATGGTGTAGGTCACGAAGGTTGGCAGTGGAGATGATGTTTGTGTGTTGTGGTGAGATTGCAGGTGATGGTGTTGGTGAGTACAAATGTTGCATAAGGATGGGAAAGTGTTATGCTATTTCCACAAGCGCACAGATTCTTTATAGCATCTCAAGGTCGTATCCCACAGGGACTTCGTAATTGATTACACTTCTTTACTATTTTAACTTTCTAAATCTATAAAAAGTGGGGGTATGTGTTCGGATAAAAAGAATAATTATGAAATCTTTCTAACTTGCACATACTAAACAATATGAGTGAAACCTAGGATTGAACTTTGGTCTCTGAATTAATAATCAATAATGAAACAACACTTATGTCATATATTAACTCGCTAACTGTGCATAATTGGTTAAATCATATTCATTAGCCCCTTTCAAGGTCTAAGAATGTATTTAATCTAATTTGTCGACTACTTTTGTGACTCACAAATTAAACTAAACCCATTAAGCATCACCAATTATAGAGTCCGTAAGAATTAAACATCTACTTTCATGATTGCTTAAATTCAAATACATATGCTAATTTCTTATAATAATCTCAACCTTTCAATTGTAGATTATATCTAAGGAGGTCAGATTTCATCAAATCCACTTTACAAAAATTAAATCTAGCATAAATAATAGTATAAATGAATCAATCATACGACATAATACTTTAATTCATCATATTCATTACTAAAATGGTACCTAAGTCCAATATTAGAAAAGAGACTACTCACTCATATTTTCAAATGAAATTAACAAAATAAATAGCATGATGATGATAATAAAAATGCAAAGATGTAAAGAAGATAAATTACCAAATTACCCTCCTTCATTATCATAATTGCCATTTTGCCCCTTTAGTTGGTTAAATAATTACTAATTTACCCTTTAGTCGGCTAAATTACCAAATTGCCCCTTTAGTTGGATAAATTACCAAATTACCCTTCTTCTTTATCATAATTACCATTTTACCCCTCTCAATTATTATAATAGCCATTTTACCCTTTTCAATTATCATAAATCCCAAATTACCCTTCTTCATAATTACAATTATTAATTTACACTTCTTCATAATTATAATTACCAATTTACCCTTCTCCATATTTAAAATTACTAATTTACCCTTCTCCGTTTTTATAAATACTATATTGCCCTTCTATAATCATAATTTAATTACCAAATTACCCTTCGTTGTTTTATAATTACCAAGTTACCCCTTACTCCTAAGTTTGCCATAAATATCCTTTTATTTACAAAATTATCCTTCTACCCCTTAATTCCAAATTACCATAATATCCTTTTATTTATAAAAATTACCATTTTACCCCCTTTCATCCAATTTTAGATATTACCCTTTTGCTTGCAATTTACCATAATGCCCTTTTACATTCAAAATTTCTATTTTACCCCTTACTTCCAAAATTACCATTCTTACCACTTACTTATAAAATAACTTTATTGCCCTTGACTCCAAAATTACCACTTTACTCTTTTCTCCAAAAATTACCATAATACCCCTTTGCTTATAAAATTATCATTTGGCCATGTAATCATAAAATTACCATATTGCCATTTTGCCTCGAAAATTACCATAATACCCCTTTTTCCTACGACCTACAATTTTATCCTTTTACTTATAAAATTATCATTTCACCCCTTTCTTTTGAAATTACCAAAATACCCTTTTGCTTACAAAATCACCGTTTTACCCTTTTCTTTCAAAATTACCAAAGTACCCTTTTTCTTACAAATTACCGGTTTACCCCTTTAACTCCAAAACTTCCAAAATACCCTTTCACTTATAAAATTATCACTTTACCCCTTTGTTACCACTTTTATGAATTTACCACCACTACATAAAATACTAATATTAGTACTTCATTCTTATCATCTTACTCCACCAACTTGTCATTATTCAACATAATACTCATTAGCAACTACATATATTAGATCACATACTTACATAGGCATATTACTAACATACCCTTAGGCTCACAATAATATTATTCATGCATTAATAACATAATACATCATAGACAAGCATTTAACATTTCCATCAATAATCAAACTCCTTCCTTAAGTATCATCTCTACACATGGCACAAAAGCTATCATACTTTTCTTTTTTATCAATCAATATAAGCAACCAAATATATCATACTAGGCAACACATAACATGCATAAAATCATACTAAAATCCCTAATGTGCTAGCATACGTTTTTCCATGCGTTTAAGTGGGGTTTTAACAATTACCTTAATCCACAAAAATCAAACCTTACCGGTATTCCGGTTAAGGATTCAAGGCTTAATTAGCAACTTAACACCTAAAAATAATATCAATAATTATTATGTTAGAAGTAAGAAATTAAAAGGATAAAACATTATTAAAAAAATTATTTAATAATAATACACTTTAATTAACTATTAATATACCTCAAAATTTAGAAAAATAAATTCCAAATCAAGTAGGAGCTCACGCTGCACGAACAGTGTGAGCCACAAGCAGAATAAGGGGAGAAAAGGGTTCGAAGGTAATGAGGTAGAAGGGAGGGGGAGATGGCTCCATTTAGGGTCTTTAGGCTAGAAAAGGAGGCAGATGGGGGAGGATTGGAGACAAGGGAAGGGTGTAGGAGTGAAGAGGGGGTGTAGGTGGAGGCTGGGGATGGTTTCACAGCGCCATAGGGCGGCGGAGGCGGCGACAAGGTGGCGAAGATGGCTATCAGGCTGGGCATGACTGAGAAGGAAGGAAAAGATAGGGGAAAATGGAGTGGTGCACGGGCTGTTTTCGGGAAAGTAAGGTACGGGGGTGGTAGAGGAGGTTGTAGGGTGTGTATTGGTGGTTTGGGTGGCGGCATAGGTGGCCAGACAACAAAGAAAGGGGCGGTTGCAGGTGGCTTGCCGATAAGGGAGAAAAGTGGGGTTAAAAAGAAAAGGTGGCGAAGGGAGGAACGGTAGGGGCTCGAGGGTGGCTTGGGTGGTCTCGTGGTGGTGCAGGGCTGAAGTATAGGGTGGAAGAAGGCGGCGCAGGGGTTGGTGTGGTGGTTGAAGTGGCGGGTGGCAGCTGCGTGGAAAAATAGGGAAAATGGGAGGAGAAGAAAGGAGAGAAGAGGGAGGTCGGGGAAAAGGAGATACCCGAAATATGGGGCAGAAACGAGGCTAGAGAGGTGAAGAAAAATAAGAGGGAGAAGAGAGGGGGCAGGTGGCCGGTCAACGATAGGTCGAAGGGTGGTAGAGAGGTGTCGGTTGGCAGAGGAAAGGGAGGGAAGAAGAAGGAAAGTAAGAGGGCATGCGAGCTAGGGATGCAGGGGTTAGTTTGGTTCAAAATTGGAAAGAAAATGATAGGGGAGAGAGAGGGAGTAGCAGGGAGGTAAGTGGTGGCCGGCCATGGCAGTTGCAGGCGGTGGCTGACTTACTCAGGGTGTTGGGCGTGGAAGAAGAAAGAAGAGAAGGGGGGAAGGGTGCTAACGGGCGGACCCGCACAGGAAGGAATGGTTAGGTCGGCCGGTCCTGCAAGAAAGGAAAGAAAGAAAAGAGTGTTGGGCCAGACGACGCTGCACGGGAGAGGAAGAGGAGGGAAAGGGAGGAGGGAGAGATGGGTAGAGGCCCAATGCGCAGGGGAGAGGAGGAAGGGTTGGCCTGGCGGGTGGCTCGAAGGAAAAGAAAAGAAAGAAGAAAAATGAGAAAAAGGAGAAGGAAAAGAAAAAGGGAAAAAAGGAAAATGGAAAAATAAGGGAGAATAATTTAATTTAATTTAGAAAATGATAAAATGTAATATTTTTGATAAATTATTTAATTCATTATAATTTAATATATTGGTTCAAAAAGGATACTTTTAGTAAAATATTAGTTTGTAAAAATTATTTAATTAAAAATAATCTGATGAAATAATAAAATATTTATTTTAAATTTATTAAATACTCCTATCCAAATTTATCTACTCAAAAATCCATAAAATAATTAAACTAAATAATTTTAAAAGCTATTTTATTTCAAATAAAAGCTATTTATTAAATTATAGGTTTTCGAAAATTTTGAGGGATTACATCACTACCCCCTTAAAGAAAAACTGCATCCCCAAAGTTTACGCGTTAGTACTAGGGTTGCAAAGAGGGATCCTAAGTTACTTGGGGTGACTTCCCCCTTATAGAAAAACTTACTTAACTATGGAAAATAATCACACGCATAATTAGCAATACAATAACGACTAGGGACTTGAAGGTAAGCTTGAAGGAGTTGTATCATGATCGAATGCTTGCTCATCTGCTTCAATTATGAGGTTGAATGAGTTGCTCCGAGCGCTTGGTTCTATCAAGATGGTAGTTGTAGTGACCTCTAGATTCATTGACGGGTATGTTGTAGCATTCAAAGCTCCTATGCCCAAGTTGTTGACCCGTTCGTCTCGATCCATTTCGAGTTAGCTATAAAACAAAAGATTGTTAGGGAAGGTGCTATTTCTCAAGCTAGGGGACCCAAACAAAGGTCACTTAATCTACCCATACCCAACTCTCAGGACTAATATGGTTTTTGAAACAAAAGAGAGAATTAGGGAAAAACTTTAGAAGAATCATTTAACCTTAAATACTTTAGTGAAAAACTTTGATACTTACTAGTAGTATCAACTCAAAATTTAAAAAAAAAATGAGAAAGGTTTTATGAAAATATTTGATACCAAATTGTGGTACCAGCTTAAAATGTTTGAAATTACAAGAGTGATCGAAACCTAGCCTTGATACCAATTGAGGTATCGGCGTAAAAACATTTACCATTGAAAGAGTTGTCGAATTAAGTGCTGATACCAACTTGTCGTATCAACTCAGTATTTGAAATTGGAAGGCGTTTTTGAAATCAATTCCGAATGTAAATGTTTTTGAAACGAGGAAAACTTTATCAAACCAAAAAAAATTCAAAACTAAAGCTTGGTTATCGAAACCAACACTCTGATACCAACTTGTGGTATCAACTTAAAAAGTTTAAAATTAGAAGAGCGATCGAAACTAGCTCTGATACCAACCTGTGGTATCAGCTTAAAAAGATTAAAATCAAGAGCATGGTCGAAACTAGCTCTGATACCAACCCGTGGTATCAGCTTAAAAAGATTAAAATCAAGAGCGTGGTCGAAACCAGCTCTGATACCAACCTGTAACACCCCTAAAATTCACTACTAAAAAATTTCGTTTTATTAAAAGATTAGCGAAAGCAAAACAATAAACTGTGAATTTTGGGGATATTACCGCTATACTTAGTACCAGACTGGGTTACTTATACCATTCCAGTACCAAGTGCTAAGGCTAAAGAAAATGAAATAAAATCTACAAGAAATTCAACATACTTAAATCAGAGTAGCGTATCAAATCATTTACAAGAACAAAATCCACCAATAGTGGTTATATTAACAGCATGAACATTAAAACCAAGAATTTAAAAGAGAAGGAGAAAACCCTAAATGGTTCCGGATAATTTCTTACTCTCTTTCCCGTAGCCCACCTGAGTAGCACCTGAAAAGACCTACAAGGGACACTGCCCATTGAATAGGTAGGGGCTCCACGAAGGGAACCCTTCAGTACTATGGTACTGAGTAACCCTTTAATACCACACTTAAAAGTAAGCCCACAATGCGGCACATAATGCAAGCTATATACATATGTAGTAAGAGGTGCATACATAATATTCACATATATAACAAGGCTGCCACATATCAACAAGTTATAAGTTACGATCGATACTTTTGGGCCTTAAGTCATTAGTCCATCATTATTCAGTCATTTATCTCGTTATATCCAAGTGAGTGCAGGAACCCCACTATTTTAGCCGGTGGACCGAAAAACATACAGGGCAGAACGCTCCTGACTACTATTATTGCTGGTGGATCAGTCTCCAGCGCAGAACGCTCCTGGCCACTGTTATTCACCGGTGGACCGATCTGGCCCCGACTCACAAGGTGTTTCACTATAAGTAATTAATATATTTCCATAATTTATTCACATCCAATGCTTGTTTTATTGCGCTCGGGACCCCTACTATTTTAGCCGGTGGACCGGGATATATGTATATATAATCATCATCCAGGGCAAAACGCTCCTGGGCCACTATTATATCCGATGGACCGATACTCAATATCATAAGTCAACTGGGCCCGGCTCATTAATCTTTCACTTTCGTAATTAGTGTTTTTCCTTTCTTTAATCAGCACAACAATTCTATTTATTTGCCTTGGATGGGAGATCAAGAACCCGGTATACAAAGGTACACTGGTCGTACCGTTGCATACAAGCCACTCAGTACCCTTCAACCACGAACCCAGGGACGCAAAGGTACCCTGGTCGTACTGGTGCATAAAGCTACTCAGTACCCTACCGACAAAGACACCTAATCCATAAGTATGCATACCCCCTAACTAGGTCCGTAGAGCTAGATAGAGTAAGATATAGGGTCTGGCTAGGGCAAAAAGGCACACCAGCAAATACCAGAATAATCGTGGGCTAAACCACGTCTTTAGGGTAGCGACCCCTAAAGAGTCACCATTCCCGATCTCGAGGTCTTTCATTTTAAGTATTAGTGTCTTAATTAACGTGATCACAAAAAACACAATAATTAGATTCTTATCCACTTTCAATCGTTCCGATATCATTAGTCGTTTCTTATTCAGGCAGTTACCCAAGATAACACAGAGAAATCATTAAGGCCACCATAATCTCATATAATTCCGAATTAGGATTTGTTCTCGTATACTTACTAATTATCACATACTCTTACCTTGCTAATCAGCGTTATTTGAATCATATTATGAAGTTCCACAGTTACAACGACATGCTAGGTACAAATTACTCATTTACCCCTTACTTATATAATTGCTAAGTCATCCCTTTCTTACTTGACAAACTACCATATTACCCTCCTTATTGCATAATTACCAAATTACCCTTTACTCGGTTTAGGTTACCAAGTTATCTCCTATGCTTGTTTAGATCACCATGCATCCTTCATAATTGTTACACTTAACATAATTTCCCTTTGGTTGGTTAGATTACCGATTTGCCCTTCTCCTTTGTTATATTTACTAAATTGCCCTTAAGTTAGGTAAATTGTCAAATTACCCTTCTTCATTGTCATTATTACCAACTTTTCCCCTTTAGTTGGATAAATAGTTACCAATTTACCCTTTAGTCGGTCAAAATACTAAACTGCCCTTCTCCACTATCATAATTACCGAATTACCCCTTTAGTTGAATAAATTACCAAATTGCCCTTATCCATTACCAAAATTATCAAACTACCCTTCTCAATTATTATCATTGCCATTTTACCCTTCTTAATTAATATAATTACCATTTTTTCCTTCTCCGTTATTATAATTGTTAGTTTACCCTTCTCCCTAGTTATAATTACCAATTTACCCTTCTCCATTTTCATAAATATTATGTTGCCCTTCTATAATAGTAATTTAATTACCAAATTACCCTTCGTCGTTGTTATAATTATCAAGTTACCCCTTACTCCCAAGTTTACCATAAGCATCCTTTTATTTACAAAATTACCCTT
Organism: Tamarix austromongolica; assembly: GCA_039764185.1. Lineage (NCBI taxonomy): Eukaryota > Viridiplantae > Streptophyta > Magnoliopsida > Caryophyllales > Tamaricaceae > Tamarix > Tamarix austromongolica. The sequence continues at coordinate 26,013,910 of CM077808.1, forward strand.
CTACCACTTACTTCCAAATTACCATAATATCCTTTTATTTATAAAAATTACCATTTTACCCCCTTTACATCCAAATTTACCATATTACCCCTTTGCTTGCAAATTACCATAATACCCCTTTACATCCAAAATTACTATTTTACCCCTTTCTTACAAATTACCATTTTTACCACTTATAAAATTACTATATTACCCTTGAATCCAAAATTACCACTTTACCCTTTTCTCCAAAAATTACCTTAATTCCCCTTTACTTATAAAATTACCATTTTGCCATTTAATCATAAATTTACCAATTGCCCCCTTTTGCCTCAAAAATTACCATAATACCCTTTTCTGTTACAACATATAATTTTATCTTTTTACTAATAAAATTATCATTTCACCCCTTTTGTTTGAAATTACCAAATACCCTTTTACTTACAAAATCACCGTTTTACCCTTTTCTTTCAAAATGACCAAAATACCCCTTTACTACAAAATTTCCAAAATACCCCTTTCACTTATAAAATTACCACTTAACCCCTCTATTACACTAATTTTATGAATTTACCACCACTACATAAAATACTAATATTAGCACTTCATTCTTATCACCTAACTCCACCAACTTGTCATTATTCAACATAATACTCATTAGCAATTACATATATTGGATCACATACTTACATAGGCATATTACTACGATAATATTATTCATGCATTAGCAACATAATACATCATAGACAAGCATTTAACATTTCCATCAATTATCAAATTCCTTCCTTAAGTATCATCTCTCTAAACATGGCACAAAATCTAGCATGCTCTTCTTGTTATCAATCAATATAAGCAACCACATTTATCATACTAGGTAACTCATAACATGCATAAAATCATACTAAAATCCTTAACGTGCTAGCATACGTTTTTCCATGCGTTTAAGTGGGGTTTAACAATTACCTTAATCCCGCAAAAATCAAACCTTACCAGTATTTATGTTAAAGATTCAAGGCTTAATTAGCAACTTAACACCTAAAAATAATATCAATAATTATTATGTTAGAAGTAAGAAATTAAAAGGATAAAACTTTATAAAAAAATTATTTAATAATAATACACTTTAATTAAATATTAATATACCTCAAAATTTAGATAAATAAATTCCAAATCAAATAGGAGCTCATGCTGCATAAACACTGTGAGCCACAAGCAGAATAAGGGGGAGAAAAGGGTTTGAAGGTAATGAGGTAGAAGGGAGGGGGAGATGGCTCAGTTTAGGGTCTTTAGGCCACAAAAGGAGGTAGATGGGGAAGGATTAAAAGCAAGGGAAGGGTGTAGGAGTGAAGAGGGGGTGTAGGTGGAGGCTGGGGATGGTTTCACAACGGCAAAGGGCGGCGGAGGCGGCGGCGGCAAGGTGGCGAAGATGGCTATCGGACTGGGCATGGCTGAGATGGAAGGAAAAAAGAGGGGAAAAATGGAGGGTTGTAGGGGCTGTTTTTGGGAAAGTAATGTATGGAGGTTGTAGAGGAGGTTGCAGGGTATGGATTGGTGGTTTGGGTGGCGGCATAAGTGGCCGGACGGCGGAGAAAGGGGCGGTTGCAGGTGGCTTACAGATGAGGGAGAAAAGTGGGGAGAAAAAGAAGTGGTGGAGAAGGGAGGAACGACAGGGGCTCGAGGGTGGCTTGGGTGATCTTGTGGTGGTGCAGGGCTGAGGTATAGGGTGGCATAAGGCGGCGCAGGGGTTGGTGCAGTGGTTGGAGCGATGGGTGGTAGCTGCGTGGAAAAATAGGGAAAATGGGAGAAGAAGAAAGGAGAAAGAGAGAGGTAGGGGAAAGGGAGATACTCAAAATATGGGGCAGAAAGGAGGTTAGAGAGGTGAAGAAAAAGAAGAGGAAGAAGAGAGGGGGCAGGTGGCCGGTCGGCGATAGGTTGAAGGGTGGCAGAGAGGTGTCGGTTGGTAGGGGAAAGGGAGGGAAGAAGAAGGAAAGTAAGAGGGCACGCGGGATAGGGATGCAGAGGTTAGTTTGGTTCAAAATTGGAAAGAAAATGACAGGGGAGAGAGAGGGAGTAGCAAGGAGGTAGGTGGTGGCCGGGCATGGAAGAAGAAAGAAAGGAAGGGGAAGGGTGCGAACGGGCGGACCGACACAGGAAGGAATGGGTAGGCCGACCGGTCCAGCGAGAAAGGAAAGAAAGAAAAGAGTGTTGGGTCGGGCGACGCTGCACGAGAGAGGAAGAGGAGGAAAAGGGAGGAGGGAGAGATGGCTCGAGGCCTAGTGTGTAGGGGAGAGGAGGAAAGGCTGGCCTGGCGGGCGGCCCGAAGGCAAAAACAAAGGAAAAGAAAATAAAGAAGAAAAAGGAGAAAAAGGAGAAGGAAAAGAAAAAGGAAAAAAAGGAAAATGGAAAAATAAGGGAGAATAATTTAATTTAATTTAGAAAATGATAAAATGTAATATTTTTGATAAATTAGTTAATTCCATATTTTAGTTCATTAGAATTTAATATATTGGTTCAAAAAGGATAATTTTAGTAAAATATTAGTTTGGAATAATTATTTAATTAAAAACAATGTGATAAAATAATAAAATATTTATTTTAAATTTATTAAATACTCCTATCCAAATTTATCTACTCAAATATCCATAATATAATTAAACTAAATAATTTTAAAAGCTAATTTATTTCAAATAAAAGCTATTTATTAAATTATAGGTTTTCAAAAATTTTGGGGGATTACATATGTAGTGTGATGCAAGTTGTGTGGTGGTTGATGGTGGTGGAACGACATTAGTAGTGGTGGGTTGGTGTAGATCTTGGAGGAAAGAGGAGGAGGAAGAGGTTAGGGAGGGTTAGGGTTCGTGAAAGAGGGAGTGTGATGGTGAGAGAAGGGGAAAAGGGGGGTCACTAGCGTGCGTATATATGTGCAGACAGGTTCGCATGAGCGTGCGCCTTTTGCACGAGCAGGCCATGTTGAGAAGGAAATGGGTGTGCACGGGCGTGCGGGTTGTGCATGGGTAGATGGTGCAAAAACCTTCTTCTCAGCCTAATAGTTTATGGATTGGCATAGCCAGACCATGCAAAATTTCCTCTCTCGAGTTTTTTCCATTTTCCAGCAATAGGGTTATGCACGGTCGTGAGATAGACCGTGCTTAGGGCATGCAACCCTGTATTCTTCATTTCTCTTGCTCCTTTTTGTCATGTAATGCATTATATCCTCCTATTATCCATTGAATAGGTTTTATAAGCAATATTTCCTACCAAAAAGATGTAACAAAGAGAGATAAACAAAGGAAACAAAAGAAAAAGAAGAACACAAAACAAAAGGAACATAACAAAGGAAAACATAAAACATGGGTTGCCTACCATGAAGCATTTGTTTAGGGTCATTAGCTCGACCCTTATGTTCTTCAAATGGAAGGTACCTCAAGAAGGGAGATGGAGCCCAATTTCTCGACTAGAGACCCGACAACATAATATTTTAAACATTTCCCATTGACTTTAAACCTTCCCATAGATTTACTCCAAACTTCCACTTCCCCCATAAGGATATACTTTAAGCACTTGGAATGGACCCGACGACCTTGATCGTTGTTTTCTAAAGATAAGCTTCATAAGGGAGTTGAACAAGAGTACGAGCTCTCCCTCCTTAAATTCTTTTTGAAGAATACGTTTGTCATGCCACTTCTTCATTCTTTCCTTATATGTTTTGGCATTTTCATAAGCATCTAACTGTAACTCATCAAGTTCGTTGAGTTGAAGCATTCTCCGCTCACCTACTTCCTTCAAACCTAGATGAATAGTCTTTATGGCCCAATATGCCTTGTATTCGACCTCAACAGGTAGATGATATGATTTTTTGTATACCAAACGAAATGGTGTGGTGCCAATAAGGGTCTTATAAGCTATCTGGTAGGCCCAAAGAATGTCATCTAGCTGGGAGGACCAGTCTTTCCTTGACTTTCATATGTTCTTTTCCAAGATCCCCTTTATTTCTCTAATAGTAATCTCCACTTGAACACTCATCTAAGGATGATATGGAGTGACCATTTTGTGAGCTACGCCATATTTCCTCAAGAACTTGCTTAAGACCTTGTTCGCAAAGTGGGATCCTCCATCACTAATCACAGCCCTTGGAACTCCAAAATGGGGAAAAATAACCTTCTAAAATAGCTTAATGACTACCTTCACGTCATTCATTAGAGACGCTAACACCTCTGCCCATTTTGAAACATAATCCACTACAACTAGTATATACTTATTATTGTGAGACGAAAGAAACAGTCCCGTGAAATGAATCCCCCATAAGTTAAATAGTTCTACATCAAAAATATTATTCAGGGGCATCTCATTTGGTCTCGATATATTCTCGATTCTTTGGCAACAATCACATGCCAGCAAAAAACTCCTTATGTCTTTAAAGAGAGTTGGCCAATAGAATCCTGCAAGAAGTACCCTTGCAGCTGTCTTGGAGTTGCTAGCATGATCGCCATGTGGTGATGAAAAACAATGGGTAATGATATCTAAATTTTTATCTTTCAGAATTCATCACCGAAAAACTTCATTTTTGCAACACTTGTAAAGACAAGGATCATCCTAGAAATAATGTTTCACGTCAAAAAGGAATTTCTTACACTGTTGATAAGATAGGTCTTTAGGTAACACCCCATAAACAATATATTTGACAATATCCACAAAGCATGGGGCTTAGAGACTCTCAATGGAAAAGAGATTCCATCAGGTAATGAATCATCAATTGGGCATTCATCCTTTTCTTCTTCACGCATCTCTTACCTCAGCCTGGAAAGATGATCCGCTACTACATTTTCAGCACCTTTATTGTCTTCGATCTCCAAAGCAAATTCTTGCAAGAGGAGGATCCACCTAATAAATCTTAGTTTTGCATCTTTCTTTACCAAGAGATGCCTAAGAGTCGCATGATTAGTGAACACAATGACTCTCGATCCGATAAGATAAGATCTGAATTTATCTAAGGAAAACACCACAGGTAGGATTCCTTTTTAGTTCTAGAGTAATTCATTTGTGCATCATCCAAAGTCCTGCTGGCATAGTATATGGCATACACTTTCCCAACCTTCCTTTGCTCAAGAACAACCCCAACGACATTGTCACTAGCATCACACATTACCTCAAAAGGAAGGCTCCAATCGAGGGGTCTGATAACTGGGGTAATGGTTAATGCTTCCTTTAACCTGCTAAAAGCATTCAAACAAGATTGATCAAATGCAAAAGCGGTATCCTCAACGAGGAGGTGGGTTAGAGGCTTAGAAATTTTTTAGAAGTCTTTTATGAATTGCCTATAGAATCCATCATAGATTAGAAAACTCTAAACACCTTTGACATTAGTCGGGGGAGGCATTTTAGCAATAGTGTAATTTTTCCCTATCAACTTCAATCCCCCTATTGGATATTAAGTGACCTTAAATAATGACTTCTTATACCATAAAATGGCGCTTTTCCCATTTAAGAACAAGTTTCATGTCTTTACATCATTTTTAAGGCCTTAGCAAGATTATCAAGGCAATCATCAAAGGTGGTGCCATAAATAGAGAAATCATCCATAAACACTTCCATAATATTTTCCATAAAGTCAGAGAATATGGACATCATGCGGTGTTAAAATGTGGGTGTGGCATTACACAAACCAAATGGCATTCTCTTATAAGCAAAAGTACCATATGGGCATGTAAATGTTATTTTTCTTAATCATTAGGGTGGATAGGGATTTGAAAGAATCTCAAGTATTTATCTAGATAACAGGAATAAGAATGCCTCGCTAACCTTTCCAGCATCTGATCGATAAAAGGAAGGGGGAAATGATCCTTTTGGATAGCTTTATTTCACTTCCTATAGTCAATACACATACGCCACTCGGTGACCGTTCTTGTAGGGATTAGTTTATTTTTCTCATTTATTAAGACAGCCATGCCCCCTTTCTTAGGTACAACCTAAACTGGGCTTACCCACTCACTATCTAAGATAGGGTAAATGATTCCTACATCTAGGACCTTAAGCACTTCCTTTTTCATGACCTCCTTCATGTTTAGGTTTAACCATCTTTGATGCACAATGGAGGACTTATTTGCTTCTTCTAATAAAATAAGATGCATGCAAAATGAAGGATTTATGCCTTTTATGTCTTCGATGGAATATCATATGCCATCTTTGTGCAACATAAGGACTTTAAGTAATTTTTCAACTTCTTCTTTATTTAGTCTAGCATTTACAATGACCGGATATTCACCCTTGGAGTCCAGAAATTCATACCTGAGAGAGGAAAGATTAGGTTTTGTCTCTACCTTAGGTGCAGCTTTGTCCGAACAAGATGAGTCATGCAATTCTCTTCTGATTGGATAAGCATGATATTCTTCGAGCATGGAAACATATGTAGCTGCTTTCATCACCTTCATCAATTAGTTTGTCTCTCATTATACATTTCTCTAATAGATCTTCTAAGATCAAATCAGCAAGAACTTCTTGAATCATCTTGCCCACTCCATTGATCCTACAACAAGTATTGTCAATTAATGGGAATTTCACTATAGAAAGTAAATCAAAATCTACTTTGTCTTCCCCAATGTTGAGGGAGAGTTTTCCATTCCTTACATCTATAACTGCTTCTATAGTAGCCAAGGAAGGTATCCCCAAAATGATGGGAATTCGAGCATCTTCCTCTATTTCTAAAATGAAAAAATCAACCAAAATGTAAAAGTTACCGACTTTGATAGATACATCTTCTAATATACCTACTAGGTGTTTTACCGACTGATCTGCTAATTGGAAGTAGATGATGGCAGGTGTCAAATCTCCTATCTGCAACTTCTTACATACAAAAAGAGGCATTAGACTAACACTAGCTCCAAGATCACAAAGTGCACAATTAATGGAAATTTCACCAATAGTCCATGGAATAGAGAATGAGTATGGGTCTTTAAGCTTAGGTGGAAGCTTGTTTTGAATAATATCACTAAATTCCTATGTTAGTGCTACCGTCTCATACTCTTCTAACCATCTTTTATTAGTGAGGATTTCTTTCAAAAATTTGGCAAAAGCGGGCATTTCTGATATTGCTTCTAAAAATGGAATATTGATTTGCAATTTCTTTAAAATTTCTACAAACCTTCCAAACTATTTTTCTAGTCTTGCTTTTGCTTGTCATTGAGGGAAAGCTAGGGGAGGTTTATTTGGTGGCGGAGGGACATACTTTTCTACCTTTTTATCCTTCCCTAAGGTGGTCTCTTTATCGACCTGCATGTCTTCTCTATGTGTTTCAACTTCCTCTTCGACTCCTCTACTTCCCTCTTCTATTTCCTTCCATAAAATAGGGCCCTCCAACTCCTTTCCACTTCGAAGGGCAATAGCGTTAACAAATTCCTTAGGATTTGTCTCTAGCTATCTAGGAAGCATTCCAGTGGGTTGAGGGGAAGATCCCAATTGTTTAGCCACTTGGATGATTTGATTTTCCAGCATTTTATTGTTAGTGGCTAGGGATTCAACCTTAGAGCTTAAGCTTTTGACCAAATTCTTCAAATCCTAGGTTTTTTTGCTTTGAGACGCTATGAAGTTCTCCATCATTAACTCAAGATTTGACTTAGGAGGATACGGGAATGGTGGTCTAAGGTTTTGGAAACCTGGGGGCCTAAAATTGGATTGAGGGATGGAGTTCTGTGATAGGTTCTTGTAAGATAAGTTTGGATGGTTTCATCATCCTGGGTTGTAGGTGGGGGAAAATGGATGTCCCTTTTTGTTGAAGTTATTGACATAGTTAACATGGTCCACTAGGGTTGCTTTGGGGGGTGGAGGAGTAACCAACTGAAATTCAACCGATGAGTGTCCTGTAAGGCCATATATCTCACAAATAGTAGGGGAGGTTGTTAATGCATTAACACTTAGTTTATCAATTTTTCTGAAATAATGCATCAACTCATGAAGAATGGTGATCCAGAGTATCAATTTCATACCTGCCACTCTTCTTGGCTACAGAGTGCTCACTTAACCATTGGTAATGATTCTGAGCCATATCTTCTATTAGTTGTTTAGCCTCTGGTATGCTTTTGTTCATGAGATTGCCTCCTATTGTTGCATCCAAAGTCAACTTGGTGTTGTAATATAAGCCATTATAAAACATGTGAACCAATAACCATTCTTCTAACCCATGATGTGGGCACATTCACAACATGTCTTTGTAGTTCTCCCATGCATCATAGAGTGATTCACCATCCTTTTATCTTAAGCTCGTAATAAGGTTTCTCAATTGAATTATTATGGATGGTGGAAAATATTTGCTGAGGAAGGCTTGAGAAAGTTGATCCCAAGTGGTAATGGACCTAGGTGGAAGTGATTGCAAATAGGCCCTTGCTTTTATCCCGCAATGAGAATAGAAATAACTAAATCTTGATCATGTCATCAACACTCCGTTCATCTTCAAGGTGTCACAATACTTGGGAAAAATAGAAATGTGTAAGTCAGGGTCCTCCATTGGGCTACCACTGAATTGATTTTGCTAAACCATATTGAGCAACGTAGGTTTGAGCTCAAAATTATTGGTTGCTTCGTTTGGCTTCTGGATGCTTGATTGCATCCCTTATGCATTTGGAGATGTAAACTCTTTAAGAGAGAGATGTTGTTCCTCTTCTCCTTCGGTATCAGCTATGGTCTTTGAACTCACACTCGCTCTTGTCTCACTTATCCACTCCATAACCCAGTCAATGTTCATTCGATGGGGTCTAGCTCTCTTAGGGGCCCAAGTCAAAAAAATCACTACATAAAAGGTTCCTAAAAGCGAATACACCACACAATCAACTAGAAACGATAAAGGATAGGAGGGAATTAAAAGATTTAGTCTAGCCAAAGTAACAAAGTATAGAATATTAATTAGTCAAAGTCCCAAGCAACAACGTAAAAACCTTGTTGTGCTATTTCTGCAAGTGCATGGATTCGTTATATCATTTCAAGGTCGTATCCCATAGGGACTTCGTAATTGATTACACTTCTTTACTATTTTAACTATCTAAATCTATTAAAAGCAAGGGTATGCATTCGGATAAAAAGAATAATTACAAAAAGCTTTCTAACTTGTAGATACTAAAAAATAAGAGTGAAACCTAGGATAGAGCTTCAGTCTCCAAATTAATAATCAATAATGAAACAACAATTATGCCATAGATTAATTCTCTAACTATGGAAAATTAATCAAATAATAATCATTAGCCTCTTTCAAGGTCTAAGAACGTATTTAATCTAATTTTTCGACTACTTTCGTGACTCACAAATTAAAATAAACCCATTAAGCATCACCAATTATAGTCCCTAAGAATTGAACATCTACTTTTGTGATTGCTTAAATTCCCCTACATAAGCTAATTTCCGATAATAATCTCACCCTTTCACTTGTAGATTACATCTAAGGAGGTCAGATTTCATCAAATCCACTTTACAACAATTAATATAGCATACATAACAGTACAAACGAATCAATCATATGACATAATACTTTAATTCATCATATTGATTACTGAAACAGTACCTAAGTCCAATCCTAGAAAGGCGACTACTCACTCATATTTGCAAATGAAATTAATGAAATAAATGGCATGATGATTATAATAACAATGCAAAGATATAAAGAAAAAGAATTAGATAGAAATAACCATAATCCGAAAGAGTGCAATTTTGATTTTGAGCCAACTGTACACGAATTACACAATTTAATCTCTGAAAAAAAAATTAAAACTAAAGGAAAAAATAATTACATGAAGCTAAGATTGGTAATAAGGGGTCTAAAAGTCCCCTAAAACCTCCTCTATCTCTCCTTAAGAAGTCCCTGAGGTGTGCCACGAAAATCCCCATCACACCGGACATGTCAGGCATGTAGATCGTGGGCAAGACCGCTGCTACATGGCTGTGGCCATGTAGTTTCTCAAGTCTTGACAGTTTGGAATTTCTGACCTTGCATAGCCATGTAGGCCTGGCATGGCCTAGCTGTGCAATATTTTTAGCCTTGACTTTTTAGTTCAGAATTTTGCACGATCTTACAACCTTGCACTACCCGGCCATGTGATTTTGTTTTCTTCCATAATCACAGGGCAATGCTACACGGCTGTGCAGCTAGGTATACGGTCGACCGTGTAGCCCCCTTTTTAGTCTTCTTAGGGATATCTTGCCATATATTTTGGTTCTTATAACTTCAATACAATTCCATAAGCATATTGGGTCGATGTACTCTCCTCCCAAGCTTTCCTTACTAGGTCCTTTGCTCCAATAATAAGCAATTCTTTCTCAAAATTGGTGTTTTGCTGGAAATCCTACAACACAAAGCTCAAGAAAGTGATAGTGTAAATAATAGACCAAAACCATAGAAAAATATGTAAAAGAGATTAAATGAAGTCCCAAAGAGAAGGGAAAGATAGATAAAAATATGGGAAAAATTCACTTTATCAGAATGAAAAAGAAGAAGGTAGGGTTGTGCGTGTGTGTGCAAGTTGGGCAGTAGGGATCAGAGAAGAAGAAGAAGATTAGTGATGGATGATGGATAGCTTTAGAGGAGGTTATGGGAAATATTGCAAATGGAAAAAATACAAGTTGCAACAAAATTTAACTAATGCAACTAAGTTGACGGGAGAAGGTGAAGAAAGAAAAGAAAACAAGAAAGAAAGAGGAAAAAGGAAAAAAGGTTAGGGGATTTGGTTAGGTGATTGTGGATTAGCTGAAATATATAGGGTTAGTGTAAGTTTTAGTAGGGTTGAGATTGATTTACAAAATACAGCTTATCTTGGTCAAAGTTTCTTATTCAGTTATGGTTTTAGGATTAAGAAATTGGGTTAAGGCTAAAATAAGATATTCTCGAGATTAGAATCAAATTAGGGTGTTAATGATGTAGGGTTAGGCTAAATAAAGTTTTGAGGTATTACACAAATATATCAAAATCATAAGCAAATATCTTTGCACAGTAAGATTAATGAGGTTAGATAAGAGTTTCTAGATTTTATCTTTGAACACTAGCTAATGACTTCAAATGTAGGTAGTTTTTGATAAATGTAGACATATTCATATATGCTTTATTATTTATAAAATTGTAGGTATTTCATTGATGTAGCCAAATTATTGTGTTGTGGATCGATACCAATTCGAAAAAATAAGTTCTAATTAGAATCAATTAGAACACACAAGAATTGAGAAGAGAAGACACTCAAGAACACAGATTGGGGAAATAGATGATCTTATTGATGTGAAGTAATTGTGATTACAAAGAATCAAAGAAATTCTCACATAAATCACTCAATTCATCAAGGAATTACAAGAGAACTCAATAGGAGAAGAAGACAACGTTCACTCTTAGATTAGTTTTGTATATATACCCTGATTTTAAGTTATATATGATCATGTATACCTCAATTAAAATCGGAGTATATTTAAAATCACGCTTATTGTGTATTAGTTTTGTATATATGATCATGTATACTTGATTACCTTTTTTTATTAATGTAAGAGACTTTGTATATATGACCATGCATGCTTGATTAATTTTTATTAATGTAAATAATTTTGTATATATGTATGGGATACATAATACTAATGCTTGTGTATTAGTTTTAAATATATGCATGTCAACTATGTATAGAGTTCTAGTAGCATGTTTTGTTTTTCTTTAAAAAAATTAAGGTTATAGATGATGATTTTAAGTTATAACCACCCTTTATATCGTATTTGAAAAAAAAATTTAAGAAAAAACATAAGCAATAAATATACCCCGATTTTAAGTTATAACCGTCATATATACCTTAGTGTGAAGTTTTAAAAATTTTGAGCAAGCATTATACAATAGTTTTAAGTTATAGCCACCATCCATAATAATGTTTAAATGGTGGTTTTCATTTATAACAATATTATATTCCTTCATACATTTTTGTTTATGCATCGGCATCTATAGTATAGACGGATATACCCTATATGGCAGTTGAATATTGTTGTCTTTCCCCATTTTGCTTTGTCATCTTTAGATATTTCTCTACCCATATATATATATATATACATAGAGAGAGAGAGAGAGAGATAATGAGGATAATGTAAAAATCCTAACTTTAAATAAAAATTGTAGGAACCTATCAATAAAAATTAGATTTAAGAAGTAAAATGAGGAGATTAGATCCTAACAACTAACAAATACAAAACACAATGGTAAACATATAAAGACATGGAAAACTAATTGCTAGTGCACAATTGTAATTTTTGTCACATCAAGATAACTCCTTGTAACTCCCACATCACCTCTAAATCTTGAGGAATTTCTCTTTGCTATTATACCAACTACATACCTCCCTCCTATAGTAAACTAGTGTTTCAAGTAATAGATTAGAAATCAGCTTGGTGCTTTAACCCGTAAGCAATCAAAGCAGTTTGACTATGATTTAATATAAAGTTGCTTTCATTAAAAAGATTCACCAATATAACTTTAATATGACCTGATCCAATCTAAGTTAAAATGGTTTGATTATTTCCTCTAACCTTGAGTTTATTTTCCTTCATGACTGAAACAACAATGTTTTAGGGTATACTAAGTAAAATCAATTCAATCAATTTAACTAGTTTTCTCAATTTTTTAGATTTTCTCTCTTTTTTATGATCTGAATACCAATTTTAAAATTAGATAGTTTTCTACCATAGATATTTTGATAACCAGTTGGATTGATTGGTTTGATCTAATTTTTTATTCACTATACTAAACAATATAGTCCAAATGAATGTCATTACCCTAGCGAACATTGTTGCCACTAGTGATGGTTGTTATCAGCAGGAATGTCATAATCTATAGAAGCCTTTTTAGTGTTACCTTTTTGCCTACCTAATTTGTAAATCTCTCTTCTCATTCCACTATTTTTTGTTTCTGCCACTTCCACTTCTCCTTTTCTCTTTACCTACTGCTAGCCCCGTTGATGAAACCATCACATATAGATATGCTAATCACTATGTTTTCTACTTTGTTTCTTCTAGCTTTTAAACAATTAAATCTAAAATAGATGACCATTGGTGCTTTGATGGAGGTAATCATTTGATTCATCAAACATTGGTATCAAAATATTTAAAATATGGTAGAGTATGTACTATTTAATTTTGTCTTGCAAGTTTTTTTTTTACTTTATTTCTATTCTATTATTTATGCTTCTATTTTTTTTCTCATCTTGTTTGTTATTTTACTTTTCATTTTATTGATTATGATGATGTTTTAACAAATTATACATTAACAGATGAATTTTTTAAGGATTTTTACTTCTTATTTCATCTATGTTTCTAGCCATGAATTCTTACTAATATATTCTAGATTTTGAAATTCATAGAATTTGATGTCAAAACACACAAAATGGGACCAAATTAAACATAAACATCAATAGATTGAAACAAATTAAGTTTTTGTCTTCACCAATGAAACTGAATTATTTACATTTGACTTCATGTAATTCCCCTTTTAGAGATTACAAACTCTAGTTACATTCTAAAATCATTCATTCAGGACTTATTAATACTTCTTACAATTTCGACTCTCTTGAGAACTCAAAACTACTTTTAGCCTCTAAAATCTTTTGAGACTCTTATTTTATGAAGTTACTCATATTTGTTTGATCTCCTAGAATTTCTTAAAATGTAAAACTAATTTTCTAGAAAAAGCATAATACTTATCATACTAGTGTTCCCCTATCACATTACATCTAAACTTTATAAAAATGCATCCTAGCCTTTTATTTTTTTATAAGAGTGCATCTTTGACTTTAGTTTCTTTTTTTTATAAGAATGTTTGTGAGCCTCTTATTTTAGAACCTAAGGATATCACCACTTTCCCATTGAGCCTTAGATATTCTCATAAAAAATATCTTCAGAACTTAATCCTTAAGCCTTCGAAGTCTTATCTCCTTTCTCCTCCACTCATATTCATTTTGTATGTGAGCTTGGTCAGGAGCTCTATTATAGCCTTGAATTTTCCACCTCGCTCTATATTCCTCCACAATTATCATGACCATCTTCTTCCTTTTTCGTCCATGGTTGAAGATTCTCTTTACTTCTAAGTTCTTAAGTTTAGCCCATCAATGATTTCTTAAGAAAATTTGGGTTAAATATTATCAAATGGTGAAGTATTATTGAGTTTTCCTCTCATTTAGAATCAAGATTAGGATCTTTTTTCTTTCTTTCTTCTTACTTGGAGCTTATGATTTTGTTAAACCTCCTCACTATTTAGTAAGTATAAAATTTGTGTGTTTGGAGTAAATGTTGAAGAAAACATGAGATCTTTTTTTCCGATTGTGTTTAAATGTTCTACATTATTCTTAATAAGAATTAAGTGCATGATAGAATGTGGATTAAAGTCCTTAAGGGTAGTTTTTATTCTTTGACGTTAGTTGTGGAAAATAAATTATATGCCCTTTTAGGTTACTCTCAATGTTAGGGTTTTTTCATGTGTTCTTAGATGTTTCAATTTATTTTATGATGCCATTAGATTCCTTGATATGTTTAGGTAAAATATGATAGATAATATGTTAGGTTGTGTCCATGTTTAGGATTACCCATGATTTTTTACAGTATTACACATATTTATGAGTAATTTTGTCATTTTACATATATGATGCAATATTTGGGTGTTTTTATGAGATTTACATTATTTACTATGATAAAATTGATAAGTGTATAAGTTTTCATGTATTAATTCCAAAAAATATTGAAGGTTATGAATTTTTAAAGTTTATGGGTATTTAATAGATATTTAATCATTTTGCATTTTTCTTATTTTGCTTTGATGATTTATAAGCTTGATTATATAATAAAATATATAATTTATTTTAGTTTAAGGTTTAATGATACATGGAATTTGTTTAGTTATTCATTTAGTAGTTATTAAGTTCATGGTGAAAAAAAGTGGGTATTTTAATAATATTAGATATTTGTAGATATTTTTTATATATTTTGGTGTGTTGAGGTATTTTGATAAACTTGAACATATCATAAATAGTGGGTTATCAGAAATAATAATGGAAATGAGTAATAACTAATGGGATTTAATAATTTAAGGTTTTGGTCTAAGTGGTTCTCGGTATAGTTAAACATTTTCTATTTTTGTAAGTAGTACTTGGATGAATAGTACTTATTTTGAAAGTGCTGAGTGGCCTTGTTTTGTGGTAGCATAATATTTGACATTGCTATCAAAAGAAGTGGTTGGTATGGTGGATTTCATGATAAGTGGATAAATAAGGCTAAGTATTGAATACTTGAGTATAGGTTGTCCTTAATTAACTTTTAGTAGACTTTTGTGTTGACCCTTGATAAATATTTGATCGTTGACTTTTGAATAATTAAATCTAAAGATTTTAATTGAATTGGTTGCGTATTAATGTTTTAGCTAGATGTTATTGATGACCCTTAGTGGCTAAGGTAGCTTTGAGGACTTGATTAATTCTTGTGTAGATTTTAGTATCTTTAGTGAATAATGTGTTAATCTTGAAATAAAGCACCAATCATTTAAAGTGTAAGATCTTGAGTTTGGAATGGGGTACTATTTAGAGCTAGTTGCCCTAAAGATGTCGTATGAGCTCTCAATTGGTTTGATGGTTTGTCAGATGCCTTGGCATTTCGACTAAATCTCTATATCTATTTTTAGCCATAAGACTTATTAGGGGAGTATATTTACTTAAAGATTACGTGACCTAAGAAGAATGGGTATTGTGTAGCATTATAAGGTTGAAGGATATTATGTTGCCTTGTGAGCTAGTATAACCATTGTGAATTATTTTTGTCTCAAGTTATCTTTGTATCCATTCTAATAATAAAAATTAAATTAAATTGTGTGCGTATTTTGATAGTTCATCATATGTATTACCCTTAGTTAATGTGAAAAGTTTGGTAGTTGCATTCTGTGCACTACCCTTATTTAATATGGTGTGATGGGAAGCATACCCTACAATTGGAGGGTATCTTACAAAAGATGTAATACCCCAAATTGGTATAACCTAAACTTTAAATGTTTAACCTTTTATCAAGAAAAAATAAATCTTTAATTATTCATTTACAAACCTAGGTAAATTATTTAATAAATTAATATAAATATTTTTTTTTATTTTATCCTATTCTTTTTATTTAAATAAACCCTAAACCTATAATTTTACTAAAATTATTTTTTAAAATAATACCCTAATTTTTGGATAAATTAATATAATATTATCCCAAGTACCAAAGTTTAATCCAATTTCTAATCCGAAACATAAACTTGTTTTCCTTATCTTTTTCTTCTTTTTTCCTTTTTCTTCCTTTTCTTCCTTTTCCCTTTTCTTTTTCTTCTCACTTCTTTTCTTTTTCCTTAGGCTAGTATAAGTCTCCCCCCATTTTTCCTCTCCCCCGTGCTACGAGCCTAGCTTCTCCTTTCCTTTTTTCTTCTTCTTCTTCTGAGCAACTGGCCCACCCTCTTCTTTCTTCTACTTCTCCTCCCAAGCGGTCAGCCTAGCCTCTTTTTTATTCTTTTTTCTTCTCCTGTCATGAGATCTACCTAGTCTTCTCCTTTCTTCTCTTTCTTCTTCTTCTATGCATGTTGACCCATTCCCTTTCTCCCTTCTATTTACTGTGCAGCCTGACCTCCCTTCTCGCCTTCTTTCCCCATCTATGCCCCCTAGAAAACACACTCCAAGTCCCCCTATGCATGCCTTATTCATCCCCTATATGCAGTGTGCGTGCACCCCTACATGCGTGCGTCGCCACCTTCCATACCCAGGCAAACACCCCTTGCAACACCTCCCTCCTAGCCATCCCTTTCTGGCCCTACAACCCCTCTACTCTCCTACATTATGTGCCATATCCCTCTTCCATTTTTTCCCCTACCACCCATGTCCCTACCTGCCATTCCCTATACCGCTTACCTTCCCATTACACATCGAAGGCCCCCTTTCACCTCCTCCACCTCTTTTGCTTATTCTTCTTCTTCCCTTCTTCTCTTTTCCCTCATGGTCTACTCTCCCTTGACCTTCCTCTCTTCTTTCCTTCTCCTTCTCTTCACCCTTTTTTTCCTTACCTCCGCCCCCTACAGTAACCCTCGTCGCCTCCACCACCAACCCAGCCTTTACCGTCTGTAATGCTCTGTCCCAAAATCATTCAAGTTATATTTAGAATTATGTTGATATAAAATAAATAAGATTTGGTTTTGAAATGGATTTGAAATTATAATAGAAATGTAAATTTTAGGCATATCAATTGATAGGTTTACATAACCGCTGGGGAAATTAATATTCTTGTTCTCGACAAACCAATTAACTAGTTTTTCCAAATTGATTGATTGGTTTGCTTGCGATTTTAGATCCACTTCTTATTTTGATTTGAATTTCTTCGTAAAGATTATCAAAAATTCCAATTAGAGTCTAATTATGCTAATAAGCATGTTTTAGTGCTCTGGTATTATTTTCATACTAATTATATCATTACATAAATTTAATTAGAAAAATTTTTCAAAAAAGGCTCTTTTAGAAGTAAGCTTCCCTTTTTGTCTTGTACCTCATCTGTCTCTCTCTCTCTTCTAGTAGATGGGGCTATGAGATTGACTTTATGCACCCTTCCCTGACTTGCCAACCCACTACCATGCCCATTTTTTTACTACACTCAATCCCTAACCACTAAATCAAGTGAGTTCTCACTTCTTGGCTTACCCACACTCAACCTCACTAGTTTCATCTGTTTTTTCTCTGAGAATTTCAATCATCCTTGCCTCTATAATCCTCATTTCTAATCCATTCTCATTCCACACTTGTGTTCTTGCTTTCTTCTCCCTTCCCCCAGTGGAAGTTTTCCCATGTGTTGAGCACTCTTCTATTTTTCCCTCTTCTTCCCTTTATTGAGAAAAATAGAGGTTCTTTCTTATTTTCTCATTTAAATTTGCAAGCATTGTGCCATTTTCTATTACTCTAATCTTGATTTTATTTCTCTTCTACTTTTCTTAAGTAAGGAAGAATTAAGGTTGAGAAAAGTTGGAGATTCCAACTTTTCCTTTGACACCCTGTTTTTGAGTTAAAGGTTATGTTTTGTGTTTTTATTCTTCTTTAGACTTACCTTGGGTTTTTATAAAGTTTTTGAAGAATATTTTTAATTGTTTTTATTTTCATTCTGCTAGAAATCAAAGTTTTGCTAGATAAACCATCTAGTAAGAGTTTTGTGCTGGAAGAATTGTTTTAAGGTAAGGCATTATTATCTTTAACATAATTAGGTTTTTGTAGTATGTTGGGTTTCCATGTGTTAGTGCTTATACGAGTATGATCTAATTCTACTCCATGTTATAAGCATGTGGTATAATTCTTTCCAAGTTAGTATTGTTCAAATTCTATGATTTTAAGTATAAAAATAGACTGTTTGAGCAAGGTTTTTTAAGGTTGTATATTACCATGTATCCATGTAGTTCTATGTGTGCACCATGTATTTTATGTGTTTTTTGACATAGAAGCATGCTAGAATTAATATTATAAAGTGTGATAAAATTTGATGTCTGTTTCACAAGTCAAGGTTGTATTATATCTAGACAAGTCGATCAGTTACTCGAACCCATTGACTGGTTTTGCGAGTAGTTGAATGGTTTGAAATTTTATATTGGTTGTTCAAGAGAGCATTCGATTGGTTTGGTAAACCAGTTGACTAGTTTCAATGAATAGTTAATCGATTGGTTAAACCCATCGATTGGTATCCCTACAAACCAAACTAGTTGGTTTATTCTTACACCCATCGACTGGCTTGACCAAACCTATCGGTTGGTTCACATAAACATTCAATCAATGAGGCCAACTAGTCGATTGGTGCTCTGGTATTGTTTTGGTCTAGGTCTGGTACGACTAAACTAGTCGACTGGTCTAATGGACCGATAAACTGGTTTAACTAGAAGCTGCCTAGTTTGTTGTAATTTGTTGTGTTTCTCTTAGGACTTTTATGTTGATAATTCCATGTTTTCACAAAAATTTAATTATGATTTCAATTTTGATCAACCTAATTTAATATGAATTACCATGATAGTATTTGAGACTTGATTTTTCCTTAATTTTGGTATTATCTTTAAACACCCACTTGGTGGCCTTTATGCCTTATAGATGAGTTAGGTGTCATCTTTAAACATGGAAATGGTGGCTTTAATGCCTTGAGATGTGTTTGGTTTTATCACTTGGAAACACCTAATTTGGTTATGTGTGGACGTTTTTGTGATTTACAATATCACTTATACATAAAATTAATGGTTTAAGATTTAATTCAAGCCTTTTTCCCTGACTCTTAGGATAGCTGTCGGGAGTTAGTGAACGAGTCACCCTTAGTTTTTTTTTTTCACTGAGTACCTACTTCTTTCTTTACCGTGTTGTGGTCAGGAGGGAATATGCGCATATCTTTGAGGTATAGGATTATAATGTGGTAGGTTAATTGGTGTAGCATCGATATTCAGTATGGATGGGTGAGGTATTCTAATAAAATCCCCCTAGCGCTTCGTATTTTCCATTGCTTAGGTAGCTGTGGTATCCCAAATTTTTATCCCTCGAGGCGGAGACATTCAAGGTGTAGTGGGTGAGGTATCACAGTACAAGCCCCCTTAGTGCACGTCAATCACTTATGTAATGGGTGCGGTATCCCGATTTTTGGCAGGTGCACTTGATATGTGGTGGGTGTGGTATCCCTGAAAAAATCCCCTTCAGAATAAATCCCCTTCAATATATCCTAGCCTTGTGTGATGGGTGTGGTATCCCATTGTGATTATGTATGCTACCATGAATTTTGTTCATGGTAGAGAACTAGTGTGGTTGAAAAAACTATGTATTCAGAACATGTAATATGATACATTCATGTGCACTAATGGTGTAGTTAGTATTCAGTTCCTTTCTCATTCGACTTAGTATTCTAGGGTTTTGATGGGTGTGAATTGGAATCTCAAGGATTTTATAGAGATGGTTGGAGCATTTATGGAGTGACAAATTCATCAAGAGAAGACTCCATAACCGCCTGAAGATTAGATTAAATGGGTTGATCTTCATCTCCCTTTTGGTCTTTGATGGTTAGGAGGACTCAAACTTGTTGAAGCACTAGCTGAGGGACTTTGAATTAAATTATTAAATTAAATAATTTATCAAGAACATTATATTTTATGATTTTATAAATTAATTTACTTTATTTTTCTCTTTTCCCCCTCCCTTGGGCCGCCCGGCCTGACCAGCCCCTCCCCTGTACGCTTGGGCTAGGCTCGTTTCCCCTTCTCCTCCTCGCACGCCTGCCTAATAAGCCAGCCACCCTCCTTCCTTTTTTTCCCCTAGACCGGCCGGCTCCACTTCTTTCTTGCGCCGGTCCAACCATTCGCACCCCCTTCCCTTCTTTCTTCTTCCACGCCCGACCACCTGCATGCTTCGACCCCATGTGTGCCACCACCGAGCTGCCCTACAACTGCCGCCACCTGCCACCGCACTTGCTCCCTCTCCCTCACTCTCTTCCCCATCATTTTCTTTCCTCTTTCGAGCCAAACTGGCTCTTGGACCACACCTCGCATGCTCTCTCCCTTTCCTTCTTCTTCCCTCTCTTTCCCCTGCCAACCGACCACCATCTGCCACCCTTCGTCCTCTCGCCGACCGGCCACTGCCCCTCTCTTCTCCCTCTTCTTTTTCTTCATCTCCCCAGCCCTTCATTCCCCATATTTTCGAGCCCTTCTCCTTCCCCGAGCTTCCTTTTCTCTCCTTCCTTCTTCCCCATTTTTTTCTGTTTTCTCTCCATGTCGCCGCCAACCGCCGTTCTAACCACCGCAACCAACCCCTATGTCGCCTCCTGCCACCACCCCTACTGCCCTGCACCATCACGCCACCCTTCAAGCCCCCTACACTTCCTCCCTTCTCCACCCCTTCCTTTTTATCCCCATTTTCTCCCTTACCGCCAAGCCTCCTGCAATCGCCCCGTCCGCTGTCGTCCGGCCACCTCTGCCGCCACCCAACCCACCGTTCCACACCTTACCACCCCCATACCTTACTGTCCCGAAAACAACCCCTTTAACCCTTCATTTTTCCCTCCTCTTTTCCTTCCTTCTCAACCCCTCCACCTCGGCAGCCAACTTCGCCTCCGTCTCCACCGCCCTATGCCGCCGTGAAACCACCCTTAGCCTCCACCTACACCCCCTCTTCACTCCTGCACCATTCCCTTGCCTTGAAACCTCCCCCATCTACACTCTTTTCTAGCCCAAAGACCCCAACCCGAAAATAACTAATTTTGCCTTCCTTCACCCTCCCCTTCGAGCCTTCCCTTTTTATTCTGCATGCAACTCATGCTACATGAGCAGTATGAGCTACTGCATGATTTAGTATTTTAATGCAAAATTTTTAAGGTATAATAGTATTTTAAGTTAAGTGTTTATAAATTAAATTTTATAAAGTTTTATGCTTGGGTTCTTATTTCTAACATAATAATGATGGATATTATTTTTAGGTGTTGAGTTGCTAATTAAAGCTTGAATCTAACCAGGATACCGGTAAGATTCGATTTTTGCGGGATTAAGGTAATCGTTAATCCTCACTTAAATACATGGAAAAACGTATGCTAACACATTAGGAATTTTAGTATGATTTTATGCATGTTTTGTGTGCCTAACATGATATATAGATCGTTGTTTATATTGATTGATAATAAAAAAAAAGGAAAAGTATGATAGCCTTTATTCCATGTGTAGGTATGATAATTAAGGAAGGAGTTTGATTATTGATGTAAATGTTAAATGCTTGTCTATGACGTATTATGTTGCTAATGCATGAATAATATTATTGTCTAAGGGTATTTTAGTGATATGCTTATGAAGTATGTGATCTAATATATGTAATTGCTAATGAGTATTATGTTGATTAATGACAAGTTGGTGGAGTTAAATGATAATAATAAAGTGCTAATATTAGTATTTTATGTAGTGGTGGTGAATTCATAAAAGTGGCATGATAAAGGGGTTAAGTGGAAATTGTATAAGTGAAAGGGTATTTTGGGAATTTTGGAGTAAAAGAGTAAAATGGTAATTTTTGTAAGCAAAATGGCATTATGGTAATTCTAAAAGAAAAGGGGCAAAACAATAATTTTATAAGTAAAAGGGTATTTTGGTAACTTCAAAAGAAAGGGGTGGAATGACAATTTTATAAGTAAAAGGATAAAATTGTAAGTTGTGAGAAAGAAGGGTATTATAGTAATTTTGGAGGCAAAAGGACAATATGGTAATTTTATGATTAAATGGAAAAATGATAATTTTATAAGTAAAGGGGTATTACGATAATTTTTGGAGAAAAGGGTAAAGTGGTAATTTTGGAGTCAAAGGGGAATATAGTAATTTTATAAGTAAATGGTAAGAATGGTAATTTTGGAAGTAGGGGTAAAATAGTAATTTTGGATGAAGGAGGGCATTATGGTAATTTTTCAAGTAAAGGGGCATCATGGTAATTTTTGGAAGTAGAGGGGCAAAATAGTAATTTCATAACTAAATGGTAATATGGTAATTTTTATAAGTGAATGGCGAAATGGTAATTTTATAGGTAAGGGGTATTATAGTAATTTTGGGAGTAAAGGGGTAATATGGTAATTTTGGGAAAGAAGGGCAAAATGGTAATTTTGGATGTAAAAGGGGTAAAATAGTAATGTGTAAGGTAAAAGGAGCGTTATGGTAATTTTTATAAGTTAAAGGGTATTGTGGTAAGTTTGTAAATAAAAGGATATTATGATAATTTGGAAGTAAGGGGTAAAAGGGTAATTTTGTAAATAAAAGGATGTTTATGGCAAACTTAGGAGTAAGGGGTGACTTGGTAATTATGATAACGACGAAAGATAATTTGGTAATTAAATTATGATTCTAGAAGGGCAATTGGATAATTATAATATTAGAGAAGGGTAATTTGGTAAATTAACCAATTAAAGGGCATTAGGGTAATTTTAATGAAGAGGGGCAATATAGCAATTATAAAAAAAATGGTGACTATGATAATGAAGTTGGGTAATTTGATAATTTATCCAACTCAAGGGAAATTTAGTAATTATAACAAAGGAAAAGGGCAATTTGGTAATTTAACCAACCAAAAAGGGAAATATGTTAAGGTTAATAATTATGAAGGGTGAATAGTGATCTAAAAAGCGTAGGAGATAACTTAGTAACATAAACCGAGGAAGGGGTAATTTGGTAATTATGCAACCTTAAGGGCAATATGGTAATTTATCAAGTAAGGAAGGGATGACTTAGCAATTATATAAGTAAGGGGTAAATAAGTAATTTTGTACCTAACATGTCATTGTGACTATGGAGTTTCATAAAATGATTTAAATAATATTGGTTAGCCAAGTAACAGTATTTGATAATTAGTATGGCCTTAATGATTTCTCTATATTATCTTGGATAATCATCTGAATAAGAAATGACTAATGATATCAGAACGATTGAAAGTGAATAAGTATCTGATTATTGTGCTTTTCGTGATTACTTTAATTAAGGCACTATTATTTAAAGTGAAAGACCTTGAGATTGGGAATGGTGACTCCTTAGGGGTCGCTACCCTAAGGACGTATTTTAGTCCACGATTATTCTGGTATTTGCTAGTGTGCCTTTGTGGCCTAGCCAGGCCCTATATCTTACTCTTTCTAGCTCTACTAACCTAGTTAGGGGGTATGCATACTTATGGATTACGTGTCCTTGTCGGTAGGGTACTCAGTTAGCTTTATGCACCAGTACAACCAGGGTACCTTTACGTCCTTGGGTTCATGGTTGAAGGGTACTGAGTAGCTTGTATTCAGCGGTACGACCGGTGTACCTTTGTGTCCCGGGTTATTGATCTCCCGTCTGAGGCAAATAAATATGATTGTTGTGTTGATTAAGGAAAGGAAAGATACTAATTACGAAAGTGAAATATTAATGAGTCGGGCCCAGATGACTTATAATATTGAGTACCGATCCACCGGTTATAATAGTGGCCCAGGAGCGTGTTGACCTGGCAAGTGATATTCAGTACTGGTCCACCAGATATAATAGTGGTCCAGGAGCGTTGTGCTCTGGATGATGATTTTATATATATATTCCGGTCCACCGGCTAAAATAGTGGGGGTCCCGAGCTCAATAAAACCAGTTATGTATGTGAATAAAGTCATGGAAAAATACTAATCACTTATAGTGGAACACCGTGTGAGTCGGGGCCAGATCGGTCCACCGGCAAATAATAGTGGCCAGGAGCGTCTTGCCTTGGAGACCAGTCCACTGGCAAATAATAGTGGTGAGGAGCGTTCTGCCCTGAGTGTATACTTTCCGGTCCACCGGCTATAATAGTGGGGTTCTCGCACTCACATGGATATAAAATATGAGATTTATTGAATGATGGTGGAATAATGGCTTAAGGCCCAAATGTATTGGTTTCACACTATGATATGGCTTAAGGCCCAAAGGTATCGATCGTGACTTATAACTTGTTATATATGTGGTCGTTATGTATGCATCTTTCATTACATACGTATATAGCTTGCATTATGTGTTGCATTGCGGGCCTGTTTTTAAGTGTGGTATTAAAGGGTTACTCAGTACCGTAGTACTGAAAGGATTCCCTTCATGGGGCCCCTGCCTATTCAATGGGTAGTGCCCTTGCAGGTCTTTTTAGGTGCTACTCAAGTGGTCAATGGGAAAGAGAGTAAGGAATTATCTGGTACCGTTAGGCTTTTTCTCTTTCTCATTTAAATTCTTGGTTTTAAATGTATATGATTGTTACTATAACCACCATTGGTGGATTTTATCCTCGTAATGATTTGATGCGCTACGCTAATTTATGCATGTTGAATTTCTTTCAAATTGTATTTTATTTTTCTTAGCCTTAGCACTTGGTACTGGAACAGTATGAGTGAACCGGTCTGGTACTAAGTGTGGCGGTAATACTTCCAAAGTTCACGGTTTATTAATTTACTTCCGCTAATTTCCTTTTAATTAACCAAATTTTTCAGTAGTGAATTTTGGGGGTGTTACAATGAACTTCCATGTTCTAGGTTGTATAAAGATGTGGCCTTAGTGGTTAGCAAGATTGAGCTTCCACTAGACCTCATAGAGCTTGAGCTTCAGTACTTCTACGTTATCCTTGGGATAGATGTGCACACAAGATTTCAAGCATTGATAGATTGCACACAAGAACTCGTGGTTCTCAAGGGACCACATAGTAGAGATGCAAGCCTAGGCCCGTAGTGAGGATGGTGTCTATAGTAGTGCTCACTATGCTAGTGCGGAAAGGGTATCTGCTCTTCTTGTGTAGCGTTCAGGATTAAGATGCCAAAGATCCTTTAGTTAAAGAGATTCTAGTATTGTGAGAATTCCTATATGTGCTTCTCAAGGAGATCCTGGGGAAGCCACTAGTGCTTAAGGTAGACTTCATGATAAACCTTCTTCTAGGGAAACAGCCTGTGTCGAAGGCACCCTATCGCCTAGCACCGAATGAGATGATAAAGTTGCATACTCATTTGGAATAATTGTTGGAGAAGGGTTTTATTTGATCGAGTGTATTACCTTGGGGGGCACCATTCCTTTTTGTGATGAAGAAGGATGGTGGGTTGAGGCTATACATCGATTATTGTGGGTTGAACTACGTTATAGTGAAGAACCATTATCCTTTACCACAGATCGACAACCTCTTCGATTAGCTTCGTGGGGCTACATTGTTTTCAAAGATAGATCTCAAATTAGGGTATCATCAACTAGGGATTGTAGAGAAGGACATATTGAAGACAACTTTTAGGATGAGGTATGGTCATTATGAGTTCATCGTGATATCTTTTGGACTCACTAATGCTCTAATGGTGTTCATGGATCTTATAAATTTCATCTTCCAACATCATCTTAATTATTTCATTGTGGTCTTCATTGATGATATTTTGATTTACTTATAGACTTGTGAGGAATAAGAAACACCTTCGGCAAGCTTTGTAGTTTTTGAGGACTCATCAATTGTACACCAAGCTTTTAAAGTGTGAGTTCTGGTTGGATGGGGAAGCCTTCATTGGTCATGTCATTTAGAGGTGTATGGTGATGCATCCAAGTTTGATTTACAGTGTGTATTGATGCGGCATAAGAGGGTACTGGCCTATGCTTCTCACTAATTGCAGGAGCCCGAGCAGAAATATCCTATACACCACCTTAAGCTAGTTATAGTAGTTTTTCCCTTGAAGATCTAGGGACATTACTTGTTTGAGGTATAGTGTAAGCTCTACATGAATCATAAGAGCCTCAAGTACATCTTCACGTAGCAAGAATCGAACATGAGATAGAGGAGATGGTTGTAGCTTATTAAGGACTACAATTTAGGGTTGAGCTACCCTAAAGGTAAGGCTAATGTCATAGCACATGCTCTTAGTAGGAATACTTCACATGACTTGGGTTCACTAGTAGTGTCGGATTGGACTCGAGGATCTTAACATGAGGATAAGTGCAATCTCGATTGCCTCAACCACCTTCGATGAGATTCAAGCTTGTCTACTAGGAGATGTCAAGCTTGACTAGATTAAGAAGGCAATATCCAAGGGTAGAGCAATGATATCTAAGATTTTTTAGGATGGTAGTCGTTTCTAAGGACGGCGGTGCATTCTATAGAGCTGTAGGGATCCTAAGAGGAGGATCTTAAGGGAGGGTCATCGTGTGCCTTATTCCATCCATCATGGAGTGGATATGTTGTACAATGATTTAAGATGAATCTATTCATGCCCTCGTAAGAAGTGGAAGGTGATAGAATTTGTGGCTTGGTTCTTGATATGTCAGAAGCTCAAGGTGGAACACAAGCATCCAGTAGGTTTAGTTCAGCCATTGGAGGTCCCTAAGTGGAGATGGGATATTGTGTTGATGGACTTTGTGGTTGGATCACCTAAGATCCATAGTGTTTTGGATTCGATCTGGGTGTGGTTTATCGATAGACTAAGTCAGCAGTATTCATACCGATGAAGTCAACCTAGAGTATGGAGTAGATGGCTCATGCTTACAAGAAACATGTGGTTAGAAATCATAGGGTGCCTAATGACATTATGTCAAACAAAGATTCCAGATTTTTTTTTAACTTCTAGAAAAAGTTGCAAGCTACATTTGAGACAAAGCTTAAGAAGAGCACAACTTAAGAAAGGCCCTTTGATGTATCCTAACTTTGTTTGATGGGTGTGGTATCCCATTGTGAATATTTGTGTCGCCATGATTTTTTTTTCATGGTAGAGATGGTCAAGTGAACTATCTTACTAACTAGAACTTGTGTGGTCACTAAAGGAAGAACTCTAACATGGTTTACATTTAATAAATTGCATATATTACCATATTTCCATACTTCCATGATTTCCATGCAAACATGCTATGTTGTACTTGAGTCGTCTGTTACGATATAGCCATGTTGTTATGTGACTTCAATGTGGTACATGAGCCTTACCAAGTTTTAGGTAGTATGTTTTACCAATGCTTCATCGTATTGATACTACACTTATGTGGTCACTCTGACAATCCAGCTTCTTGTCAGGGAATAGAGGATGATTTGAAGTGATATGACTCTCAAATAGAGTATGTAGAGGGTGATAACATGTGGCAATAGCGGGAAATTTCTTGGGGTTGGAGGTTTATGATTGTGCCTAAGAGTTAAGCTAACAAATTATTAGTATTTTGCCCATTGCATAGAGATATTTTTATATTTTTATTTATTTAAACTCTAGGCTTGATTTCTTGTATTTGATTTTGAAAAAACATCAATTTAATTCTATCTAGATATTGTTCTAGTCTTTATTATCTTGTATTTCCGTATTATTATTATGATAATGCATTCTTTTGTTTCTTGATCCATTTTTATTTGCATCAAGCATGGGTTAAGTGATGATCATACCTCTCTCATGATTGATGCGGTGATAACATTTTCTGGCTTTATTTTTTCAAATTATTCTACATTATCTTAAAAACAAAATTCTCTTGTTCAAACGTTGGGGGTGTTACACCATTAGCCACCACCCTTTCTTTCCTTCCCTCCTTCTTCCTCCTTTGATGCCCTATCTCCCTTTTTATCTCCCATATGCCCTATACCACCATCCACTCTCCTTGCAACATCTACCTCCTCTAGCACAACCATCGCTTGCTCCTCCACCTTGCAGCTCCTTGCTCGACTCTAAGATACAAACACCACTAGAAGCCTCCCTAGAGCTCTGCCTCCTTCTCTCCTCTTTAATTGCATACCTTGCATCCACCACCTCCATTTGGTCTCCCATTCCCCTCTATTTCCTCCACCACCTCTACACCTCCTAGTTGCCTACGTCTAGCCACAACTGTGACCTATCTCCTACACCATCACCTACAGCTACCCCAACATCACCTTCCTTTATTCCTCTTCTTCTCCTTTTTTTCTTTTCCTTACCCATCTCTGCACTACCTTTCCCTACAGCTTGTACTGCCACTACTGTCATCATCTTTGAACCATATATAACACACCCTCCAACCACCACCCATCTCCACCCCGACCTCCTACACCCAATAACCAAGCCAACACCTCCCACCACTACCATTTCCAACCAAACCTGAACCATCCCCATCCTTTTGCATGCATGGCTCACACTACACATGCAACATGAGTTGTGCTTTGTATTTTTATTAATTATAGGTAATATTTAATGTATATGGGTAGTTTGGTCATTTTATATTTAATAAATATTTTAAATAAAAATAATTATTTCATTTATCAAATATGAATACGGTATTTGTGATATTACCTTTATGTACAAAACTTTTATTAACAGAGCCTAATCATTTTTAGTTGGTTGCTGGTAAAGTGTGCTTTTGCTAGAAATCAGGTAACCTTTATACTTCACTAAAATATTTGGATATCGTATGTTAAGACATTAGGGTTTTGACTTGTGATTTGTATTAGAAATAACTTGTTACAATTACATATATGATTATAAATGTCCAACTCTCCTAAGACATGATGCTTCTAGCCACAATTCTTCTTAATGGATCTACATAGTATCCTATAACGTTCCACTAGTGAGAATAGTGGGGTCTCAAACTTAAGTACATTGAATTATTGGATGATAGTAATCCTTGGTAAGACACTAATTACTTATAGTGGAATACCACATGAGTCAGGACTGGTTGTACCTTGATTATCGATCCATTGGTGAGAATAGTGGCCAAAAGCATCCTGCCTGGAAGTTATACTTGTTTACCAATCAATGAGTTGAGAATACTGGGTCCCTTAACCCAACATGGATAAAATCATGAGCTGATTATTTATTGCACTAATACCTTAAGTCAGATAATAAAGAATGAATTGATGTAATCTACTTAAGCACATGTTAGGTTTTTATGTGCAGAATGGTGTATAAAGGAAAAATAGTCATATGGCATGTCAACTAACTTAATTACATGATAAATAATTTAATTATGGTGTGTTGTCCTTTTTATGTCAAGTTGATAAAATAAAATGGACTTTATAATGGGAATGGATAGTAAAGTGGTAGCTTTAGCCTTAGGGGTGTTTTGGTCACTTTCACCTAAAGTGCCCAAGTGTGAGTAATCTAGCTTAGGATGGCCCTAGTAGACTTTTTAGATTGACATTGATAATGATCTTGAATATTGGTTACCTCATAATTTTGGAAGTGAATAAAAATGGTGATGTATGAGTAATTAATTACATGTGATAAAGGTGTGCTTTTTTGTGGATACCCTTATAAAATACTAATACCTAAAGTGAAAGACCGCGAGATTAAAACTGGTGGCTCTTTCAAGGTTGTTACCCTAAAGCTGTGGTTTAACCCACGATTATTTATGGATTTTGATAATGTGCCTAAGTACCCTAATTAGGCACTATATCTTACTCTATATAGCCCTACAGATCTAAGTAGGGGGTATACATACTTATAGATTAGGTGTCCTTATCGGTAGGGTATTATGTACCTTCATGTACCAATGCTACCAGAGTACCTTTGCATCCTTAGGTTGATAGTCGGTAGGATATTGTGCTGCCCATATGTGCTAGTATGACCATGATACCTTAGTGTCTCCGAGTTTGTTGATCTCCCACTGAGTAAATCAAAATGGCAATGTTTGATAATTGAATGGAAATTATTATTAGGATGATTTGGTAGTAGCCTTTGTACCTACCTATGATTTCGTAGGAGAATTTGTGCCTACTTATGATTCAGTAGCAACCTTTATACCAACTCACGATTTAGTAGCATCCTTTATACCTACCTATGGTTTGGTAGTAAGCTTTTGTAATACCCCAAAAATTTTGAAAACCTATATTTTAATAAATAACTTTTATTTGAAATAAAACTAGCTTTTAAAATTATTTATTTTAATTATTTTATGGATTTTAGAGTATGTAAATTTGGATAAGAGGATTTAATAAATTAAAAATAAATACTTTGCTATTTATCATATTATTTTATTTAAATAATTTTCCAAACTAATATTTTACCAACTTTATCCTTTTTAAACTAATATATTAGAATATAATGAATTAAATTATTAAATTAAATAATCTATCAAGAATATTACATTTTATGATTTTATAAATTAATTTACTTTATTTTCCCTATTTTACCATTTCCCTTTTTACCCTTTTCCCCTTTTTCCTTTTCTTCTCTTCTTTTTCCTTTTTCCCTCCCTTGGGCCGCCGACCTGGCTTCCTCCCATGCGCGTCTGGGCCAAAGGCCCATTTTTTTTCCCACCTTGCTTCTCCCGTGCGGCACACACAGCCCAAACGCCCCTCTTTTTTTCCCCTGGACATGCCGGCTCCCTTCTTTCCTCCGCCGGTCCAGCTGCCCAGCCCCTTCTTCTCCTCTCTTCTTCTCCCACGCCCGACCAGCGCCCCCTCTACCATGGTCGAGCACGCCTGCAACCACCGCCCTGCAGCTGCCACCACCTGCTCCCTCTCCCTTTCTCTCTTCCCCTGTCATTTTCCTTCCTTTTTTGAGCCAAACCGGCCCCTGGACCACAGCTCACATGCCTCTCCCTTTCCTTCTTCTTCCCTCTCTTTCCCCTGCCAACCGACCACCACCTGCCACCCTTCGTCCTCTCGCCAACCGGCCAATGCCCCTCTCTTCTCCCTCTTCTTTTTCTTACCCTCAACAGCCTTCATTCCCTATAATTTTTGAGCCCTCATCTCTTCCTCCCGAGCCTCTTCTCTCTTTTCTCCTCCTCCATCCTTTTCCCCGGTTTTTATCACCACCACCCACCGCCGCTTGCACCACCGCACCCAGCCCCTGTGCCGCCTTCTTCCACCACCTATTACCCCCCTGCGCCACCACGAGACCTCCCAAGCCACCTTTGAGCCCCTACACTTCCTCCCTTCCCCACTTCTTCCTTTTTCTCCCCATTTTTCCCCTTACCGCCGAGCCACCTGCAACCGCCACTTCCGCCGCCGTCCGGCCACCTCTGCCACCACCTGACCCACCGTTCGACACCCTGCAACCCCCTCTACCACCACCATGCATTAGTTGGCCGAAAACAGCTCCCTTAACCCTTCATTTTTCCCTCATATTTTCCTTCCTTCTCAGCCCCTCCACCTCGGCAGCCAACTTCGCCGCCTTTCCGTCGCCGTCTCCGCCACCCTCTATCGTCATGAAACCACCCTTAGCCTCCAGCTACACCCCCTCTCCACTCCTGCACCATTCCCTTGCCTTGAAACCTCCCCCATCTATCTCTTTTTCTAGTCTAGAGTCACTAAACCGAGCCACCTCTCCTCCCTTCTATCTCACCCTCTTCGAGCCCTTTTTCCCCTCTCATTTCTGCATGAGACTCATGCTGTTCATGTAGCGTGAGCTCTCCCCCTTGTTTAGGAAATTATTTGGCTAAATTTTTTTGAGGTATATTAATAGTTAAGTAAAGTGTTTTATTATTAAATAAATTTTTATAAAGTCTTATCCTTTTAAATTCTTATTCTAACATAATAATGGTTGATATTATTTTAGGTGTTGGGTTGCTAATTAAGCTTGAATCCTTAACCGGGATACCGGTAAGGTTGATTTTTGCGGGATTAAGGTAATCGTTAATCCTCACTTAAATACATGGAAAAACGTATGCTAGCACATTAGGGATTTTGGTATGAATTTATGCATGATTTGTGTGCCTAGCATGATATATAGATGGTTGTTCATATTGATTGACAAAAAAAGGAAAAGTATGATAGCCCTTGTGCCATGTGAAGGTATGATAATTAAGGAAGGAGGTTGATTATTGACGGAAATGTTAAATGCTTGTTTATAATGTATTATGTTGCTAATGTGTGAATAATATTATTGTCTAAGGGTATTTTAATGATATGCTTGTGAAGTATGTGATCTAATATATGTAGTTGCTAATGAGTATTATGTTGAATAATGACAAGTTGGTGGACTTAGATGATAAGAATGAAGTACTAATATCATTATTTTATGTAGTGATGGTAATTCATAAAAGTGGTGAATAAAGGGGTTGAGTGGAAATTTTATAAGTGAAAAGGGTATTTTGGTAATTTTGTAAGCAAAAAAGGTATTTTGGTAATTTCAAAAGAAAGGGGTTAAATGATAATTTATAAGTAAAAGGATAAAATTGTAAGTTGTAAGAAAGAAGGGTATTATGGTAATTTTGAAGGAAAAGGGCAATATAGTTATTTTATAAGTAAGTGGTAAGAATGGTAATTTTGGAAGTAGGGGTAAAATAGTAATTCTGGATGAAGGAGGGCATTATGGTAATTTTGGAAGTAGAGGGGCAAAATAGTAATTTCATAACTAAATGGTAATATGGTAATTTTGGAAAAGAAGGGCAAAATGATAATTTTGTAAGGAAAGATAAAAATGGTAATTTCGGATGTAAAGGGGTAAATTAGTAATTTGTAAAGTAAAAGGAGTGTCATGGTAATTTTATGAGAAAAGGGGTATTGTGGTAATTTTGTAAATAAAGGATATTATGGTAATTTGGAAGTAAGGGGTAGAAGGGTAATTTGGTAAATTAAAAGGGTATTTATGACACACTTGGAAGAAAGGGGTAACTTGGTAATAATGATAACGACGAAGGATAAATTGGTAATTAAATTATGATTATAAAAGGGTAGTTGGATAATTATGATAACAGAGAAGGGTAATTTGGTAAATTAACCAATTAAAGGGCATTATGGTAATTTTAATAATTGAGAAGGGTAATTTGGGATTTATGATAATTGAAAAGGGTAAAATGGTAAGTATAATAATTAGGAAGGGTAAAATGGCAATGATAATAATTGAGAAGGGTAATTTGGTAATTTTGATAATGGATAAGGGCAATTTGGTAATTTATCCGACTAAAGGGGTAATTCGGTAATTATGATAATGGAGAAGGGTAATTCGGTAATTTAACCGACTAAAGGGTAAGTTAGTAATTACTTAACTAACTGAAGGGGGCAAAATAGTAATCATGATAACGAAGGAGGGTAATTTGGTAATTTATCAAACTCAAGGGCAATTTAATAATTATATCAAGGAGAAGGGAAATTGGTAATCTACCCAACCAAAAAGGGAAATATGTTAAGGTTAATAATTATGAGGGGTGAATGGTGTTCTAAAAAGATGTAGGAGGTAACTTGGTAACCTAAATTGGATAAGGGGTAATTTGGTAATTATGCAACCTTAAGGGTAATATGGTAAATTATCAAGTAAGAAAAGGATGACCTAGCAATTATATAAGTAAGGGGTAAACAAGTAATTTGTATCTAACATGTCGTTTTGATGGTGGACCATTATAATATGATTTAAATAATGCTGATTAGCCAAGTAAGAGTATTTGATAATTAGTATGGCCTTAATGGTTTTCTCTGTGATATCCTGGAAAATCATCTGAATAAGAAACGATTAATGATATCAGAACGATTGAAAGTGAATAAGTACCTGATTATTGTGCTTTTCGTGATCACTTTGATTAAGACACTATTACTTAAAGTGAAAGACATCGAGATCGGGAATGGTGACTCCTTAGGGGTCGCTACCCTAAGGACGTGGTTTAGTCCACGATTATTCTGGTATTTGCTGGTGTGCCTTTGTGCCCCAGCCAGGCCCTATATCTTACTCTATCTAGCTCTACGGACCTAGTTAGGGGGTATGCATACTTATGGATTAGGTGTCCTTGTCGGTAGGGTACTGAGTTAGCCTTATGCACCAGTACGACCAGGGTACCTTTGTGTCCTTGGGTTCGTGGTTGAAGGGTACTGAGTAGCTTGTATGCACCAGTACGACCGGTGTACCTTTGTTTCCCGGGTTATTGATCTCCCGTTCGAGGCAAATAAATATGATTGTTGTGCTGATTAAAGGAAGGAAAGATACTATTATTGAAAGTGGAATATTAATGAGTCGGGCCCAGATGATTTATGATATTGAGTACCGGTCCACCGGTTATAATAGTGGCCCAGGAGCGTGTTGCCCTAGCAAGTGATATTGAGTACCGGCCCACCGGATATAATAGTGGTCAGGAGCGTTGTGCCCTGGATGATGATATATATATATACATTCCGGTCCACTGGCAATAATAGTGGGGGTCCCGAGCTCAATAAAACCTGATATGCATGTGAATAAAGTTATGGAAAAATACCAATCACTTATAGTGGAACACCATGTGAGTCGGGGCCAGACTGGTCTACCGGCAAATAATAGTGGTGAGGAGCGTCTTGCCCTGGAAACCGGTCCACCTGCAAATAATAGTGGTCAGGAGCGTTCTGCCCTGAGTGTATACTTTCTAGTCCACCGGCTATAATAGTGGGGTTCTCGCACTCACATGGATATAAAATATGATATTGATTGAATGATGATGGAATAATGGCTTAAGGCCTGAATGTATTGATTCTACACTATGACTTGGCTTAAGGCCCAAAAGTATCGATCGTGAATTATAGCTTGTTTTATGTGTGATTGTTATGTGTGCACCTCCTATTACATATGTATATAGTTAAACTATGTGTTGCATTGCGGGCATGTCTTTAAGTGTGGTATTAAAGGGTTACTCAGTACCGTAGTACTGAAGGGATTCCCTTTGTGGGGGCCCTGCCTATTCAATGGGCAGTGCCCTTGCAGGTCTTTCAGGTGCTACTCAAGTGGGCAACGGGAAAGAGAGTAAGGAATTATCCGGTACCATTAGGGTTTTCTTCTTTCTTCATTTAAATTCCTGATTTTTTATGTTATGTTGTTCATTTAACCACCATTGGTGGATTTTATTCCTGTAAACGATTTGATGCGCTACTCTGATTTAAGTATATTGCATTTCTTGCAAATTTACTCTGATTTTATGTATGTTGAATGTCTTTCAAATTGTATTTCATTTTTCTTAGCCTTAGCACTTGGTACTAGAACGGTATGAGTGAACCGGTCTGGTACTAAGTGTGGCGGTAATACTCCCAAAGTTCACGGTTTATTAATTTGCTTTCGCTAATTTCCTTTTAATTAATGAAATTTTTCAGTAGTGAATTTTGGGGGCGTTAGAGCTTTGTTCCTACCTGTGATGATGTGTGTATTGGTTGTGTTGATGGCACCTATGATGATGTGTGTATTAGTTGTGTTGATGGGACTACCTATGAATTGAAAAGTTATGGGTTGATTAAGAGCATTATGCCTCTTGTTGAGAATGATGTGGCTTTCTAATTATACTACGAAGAGCATCACTTGGATGTTCCATTAGTAAGTTTCTGTTATTTTTAGGTGAATGAGTATTGATAGCATATGATCTTAATGCATGTGGTTATATGAATGATTATCTCATTTCAATTAATATATACATAGCTAAATGTTCACGTGACTATTGTGATGCATCCAATGTGTTTCATGTGGGCCTTGCATATTAGTCTTGTATAATGGGCTACTCAATAACATTGTACTAAAGGGTTCATTTCTTGGGCCCCTGCTTATTCAATGAGCAGTGGCATTTGCAAGTTAAGAGTGTAGGGTTATCCGCGATTCTATCGAGTAACTTGAGTTGGAATTTTCTATATTTCTTTATGAGCTTTTTATATTTTCCTTTCACTAACACTTTTGTAACCATAGTTAGTAGGATTTATTTGAAAGGTGAATTAATCTCCTTAACTATTTTGCTACTCTAATTTATAATTGTATTCTTAAATTTAAGTAAAGTAACATTTTAGCCTTAGTACTTTTTAATAGAATGGTAGAAGAAACTAGTCTTCTACTAAGTGTGGTAGTAGCACCTCCAAAAGTTACTGTCTTAGGTTCAGCATGTAACTTTTAAAAACAAAATTTTTCAGTATTAATTTTTGGGGGTGATACAAAAGATAATATAGATTATCCTATGGGAGGTAGAGGTGACCCTACAGGATGGATACTATGCCCTATAAGTGGAGGAATGGAATATCCTAGCGAAGGGATAGTATACCCTACAAAATGGGTTTACCATTTAGGATTCAAGAATCTAACACCCCCCTCTTTTCATAACTATTTTTTTTAAGTAAAGTACATGGATGCAAAAAAAAATGAATGAAACCACCTTATTGACCATAAAGAGATGTGTCCTAAATCATGCTCAACATATGGAGAAAGCATAATAGAACCTACAAAACATTACAACAACACTCCTCAAAGAATGACACATTAAATTGTAATACTCCATCTCTTTGTAAGTTGTTGAATGAGAAGTTATGGTATATATTAAGAACTAATAATGTTTGATTTTGATTTGGAATTATAATTGAGTTTGAGGGAAAGTTGAATTTGAATAAGTTTTAGAAATGGAAACAAATGAGTTTTTAGGTGGACCGATCGACTAGTTCTATGAACCGATAGGTTAATTCATTATTCCAGCAAAAGGGTTTTTACTCAACCGAATAAATCAACTAGTTTGAAGAATTGATATAATGAATGGTAGAATAAATGACTAGTAGACCAAATCGATCGACAAGTTTGTCGAGCTAGGTACATTTTTGTAACTTATTTTTCTAGAAAACCATCTTATACCAAAATGTAACCTTGATAATCTCATTCCATGTTGTACTTTAAGGATTCATAACCTTTCTTATCATGCATTCAGCCCAAGCTTCTACCTCAAACTTATTTGAGGGTTCAATTTAGAAAATTGGGGAGGTGGTGACCTTAGCTTTATCTTCATACACCTCTCTCCTCTACACGCTCTGGAATTGTTACTTCTATTCCCAAAACCATCTCTACTTTGATGGTAGATTCATTCCATGCTTATCATTCATTTCCTCTCTTTTGTTTGACATATTCTAGGTGAATTTGAGTTGCATTCTCCAAAAATCACCATTTTAGATCTAAAAGGGAGATTAGCCTATCTTTGACAAAATTTGCCCATTCAACTCAAATTTGAGTGGTATATATTATTATTTTTTATCAGTTCCTAACCACACTTGTTCTTTCACCAATTTGTTAGATAGAAATAACCCTAATCAGCCCTTCCACTTACACTAATGAGATCTTAGTAGATCCTAGTACCTTACATACTCTAAACACTAATGATATATTAGCAGGTATCAATAATGAAGGGTCTGGTTACCTAGGTGGTTTGGGATTTGACTTGGACTTATGTCCATTGATGGTTATATGGCTTTGGCCCAGTCTTATATCTATTAGTGGTTACTTGGCTTCAGCTTTAACTTTAGATCCTTTAGTTTAGATAGACTTATGTGATATGTGAGACCATAGGGTGGTGCATAGCCCATTGCTCAATAATAAATGGGACAAGTATTTTTATAATAATTTGAATGAGTAATGTGCTCATAATTTTGAATAAGAATATGGCTAAAGACAAAGATAAAAGTAAAAGGTAATAAGAATAAAGGAGATAATGACTTATATATGTATAAATGACCTAATGAATTAGGTACGTGGAAATTTCCTATGGTGAAATTATGAATCTAGATAAATGAAGCCTCACTATTACCTAGAAATTCTACTTTGTAGCTTGCATATTTTCATCTACGATGTTGTGCTATGACATTAAGCATGATGAGTTATATATGGTATAAGGTTCCTATGCTTGATGTGACCATGATAGAGCATGTATCTTGTTTATATGAAATAGGGATGAAAATTGTTAGTATGAGTTGCGTATTATGCTGAATCTTGTGTGTCGGTGAATGCATTGAGAAGATACATTCGCTTACTCAGTATGAAGCGTACTAATATGCCTATTTTCTAGGTCACTTATTCATTCCCACAAGTAGAGGGCCATGTGCAGGTTTCTAGGGATGGTCGGTAGTTGGCCAAACTCATGTTGGGTATGGGTTTTGAGAGTGGGGACTTTGAAAGACGTTTGAGTGGTCCTTCATGGAGTAGATTTTAGGGCTACACCCAAATTTTGTTTATCTAATTTGATGAACATGTACTTTGACTTAATTTTCCTTGTGTATTTTAATAGCGTGGACCATCGAGGTCCTATACTTGAAAGATTTATTTTAGTATTTATATAATATATTTTGTCACACTCTACTTCAGTTTTGGTTGGTTTGGTTCTCAATTTTGTATCTAACATAGGACGGGAGGCTAGCGCCTATCCTATGTTAGGTCTAATGGTAACACCCTAATTTTATTAAGTAATCATTTTTGGAAATTCGAATGTCTATGATCAAGAGTAGGTTGACGAATGTGTTGTAGATAGCCTTTATATTGATTTGGTGTGCTAGCCTTCGTACTTAGTAATGGATTGTTTTGCATTAATCTTAGTCCTTAGGATTCAATGTTTGCTAACCGCCATTACAAGCATATCAAGGCATTCGTGGATACCGTTTGAGCCTACACTGAAGGCCATATTTGAGCACCGCAATCACCACTGGTGCCAATATCCACACTAGTTTTAGAAGATTGGCTCAGGAGGGTTAGGAATCATCACCCACCAATCTTTGGGGCTCAATAGAACCCTAACATTATGGACATATGGGTTAAGGACATGGATACGACCTTCACTGCATGTGGTTGCCCTACGAATAGGAGGGTTGATGTGGTGGTGTACTATTTAAAGGGGAGAGTGGTGCTTGGAGGAGGAGAATCTAGTGTAGAGGTGGAGAGCCTACAGGTTGGGAATTTTTCCTTAAGGTGCTTTATGCCCTTTTTAAACCCACTCATTTCCATTTGAATAAGTACCATGAGTTCATGGCCCTTCTGCAGGG
Organism: Tamarix austromongolica; assembly: GCA_039764185.1. Classification (NCBI taxonomy): domain Eukaryota; kingdom Viridiplantae; phylum Streptophyta; class Magnoliopsida; order Caryophyllales; family Tamaricaceae; genus Tamarix; species Tamarix austromongolica. Next base: position 26,053,002 of record CM077808.1, read on the forward strand.
TAACATGTTGATAGAGGAGTACTATAGAGGATTCATGGACTTGCCTAGTTTTCCCCTAAGGTAGAGGCTAGTGAGATGATGCAAGTCCACTATTTTAAGATTGACCTAAGGATTAGACACCAAGAGTTGTTTGTGGGAGTTAATCCATCAGATATGGTGGTAATGTATGAGAAGGGTTTGGTGGCTTCCTAATTCAACCAAGCCTGGAGTGCTTAGTTAGTGGGGGAAGAAGTTTGAGGGTCATCAGCTTCTTGGTGATAACAAGAAGGCCTACTCAGGACTTACCGTGCCTCCTAAGTTTGGTAGGAGTATGGGGTTAGTACCCTGAGTTGGAGGTCAGTCTAGGGGGCATGCCTAGGAGAGGCATTACCACTCCAAGTATTGTAGAGCAAATCACCTAAGATTAGATTGTAGAGGCAACAAGGTGACTAACCATAGGTGTGGTTTTGTGAGACACAAAGCCTTAGAGTGTCATGCCAGAGGTGGTGTAGTTCAAAGAGGTTAGATTTGAGCTCAGAGCTTTTAATTCAATTAATAGCCGAAAGCACAGATCTTGAGGGTTCCCCCATCACCAACTGGTGTTGCCAGTCGAGCTAGTTGGTCTAGAGGTCAGAAGCCTTGCAACTTCCAACAAGGTTATGGATTAACTAATGTCGAGATAATTCTTTTAGGAGGACACCTAAATGTGATTATCCATTCAGAGAAGAGCATCAATATATGAAGTGAATGGTATCCTTACCATCTCTACCTTTCTAGCATGCCTATTATTTAACTCTAGTGTATCACATTCTTTTATTTCATCCGCATTCGTTACTAGAGCTTCCTTTTCTAGTTCTAATAGCATTTTCACTTCTATTATGTTCCCTTTGGAGGATAGGATTGCATGTTGTAGGTTCTATAAAGGGGTGACCTTGATAGTTGGGGAACTAAAGTTTTCCTTAAACCTTATAGAGCTCTAATTGCATTACTTTAATGTAATTGTTGGAATATATGTGTTAGGGAAGTACTGAGAGATGATACAATGGGCACAAAAATGTGTGGTTCTATGAGAACCAAAAGGGTGTTAGGGTATTGTATCAGAAGTGTGAATCTAGCTCCTCTCTAAGGGTTTTGTTGGGAATCATGATGAGAAATCTTGTTCAAAAGGGATATCTGCTCTTCTTATGCAGTTTTTGAGATACTCAGGTAGTTGAGATGCCATTAGAGCAAAGCATAGTGATCTATAATTAATCTGATGTATTCCTTAAGGATATCCTGGGAATTCCACCTATTCAAGATGTTAAGTGTACTATGGATGTATTGCCAAGGACATAACTAATATCTACATCCTCATACCATATGCCACCTACAAAGATGAAAGATCTTAAGGCCTTAGTTGAGGATTTATTGGGGAAGAGCTACATCCAACCTAGTATATCACTATAGGGAGCACTATTCCTACTTGTGAAGAAAAAGGATGGGAGCCTAAGATTGTGCATCACCTACAGAGGGTTTAATAAAGTTATGATAATGAACTACTATCCATTGCCAAGGATTGACCTTTTTAACCAACTCAAGGGAGCCAAGGTATTCTCCAAAATTGATCTTCTGTCAAGCTACCATGAATAGATGATAGTAGAGTAGGACATCCCTAAGACTGAATTTAAGAGAGAATATGGCCACTACGAGTTCACAGTGATGCCTTTTAGACTCACTAATGTGCTAGCAACATTCATGTCCCTTATAAATAGATTTTTTGGCTAAGAAAAGTATGAAAAACATCTAAGATAGACTTTGGTATTGTTAATCTCACACCAGTTGTATGCCAAAGTTTCAAAGTGTGAATTTTGGCTAGATCAAGTGGCTTTACTTGGACATGTAATTACCAACATTGGGGTAATTTTGGATCCTTCCAAGGTTTGACCAATTTCTAAAATACCACTAACAATTATGTCAAGGAGGTGCATGGGTTCTAGGACTGGCTAGCTACTACCATAGGCTTGTCACGAATTTCTCTAAGATAGCTTGTATATTGACTAACATGTTGAAGAAGGCTATGCGATTTTAATGGTACAAGAAGTGTAATGAAGCTTTTGAGGAGTTGAAGAAGTGTTTGACTATAACCCTAATGATTATGTTACCAAGTGGATCTAAAAATATTTAAGTATACAATGACTCTTTCAAGCATAGATTAGGTTGTGTGTTGATGCAACATGGAAAAATGGTGGTGTATTCTTCTCAACAACTAAATTAGAATGAACAAAACTACCCAACACATGACTTAGAGCTAGCCATAGTAGCGTTTGCTATTAAAATTTTGAGGCACTATTTTTATGAGATTTAGTGCAAGGTCTACACCGATCATATGAGCCTCAAATACATCTTCATATAGAGGGAGTTGAAATTGAGATAGTGTCGATGGTTTGATATGACCTAGATTTGACCGTAAAAGAGGGTAAGGTTAATGTGATGGCAAATGGGCTTAGCAGGAAGATATCACATTCATTGAGGACAATTATATTATCAAATCATCTATTATGAGAGTTCAGGAAGATGGAGGTCGAGACGATCACCGCTAGTAGTTTGGAGGCAAGAATGAACGCACTCACCATCACACCTTCAATCTTTGAGGAAATTCAAGCTAATAAACTTGGTTATGTTAAGCTTGAAAGGATCGAGCAAGGTATTAAAGAAGGGAGAGCCCAAGGGTTTTAACTTCATGAGGATAGTAGTGTCAAATACCATGGTAGGTGGTGTATACCATAGAGATGTGCCAATTTTAAGAGAAAAATCATATAGGAAGGAGATTTTACTCTTTCTTTCATCCTCCCTAGAGGGGAAGTGTTGTAAAATGATTTGAAGAAGGTATATTAGTGGCCTCATATGAAGCACGAGGTGGTAGAGTTTGTTACCTGATGTATTACTTGTAAGAAGGTCAAGATCGAGCATAAGAGACTAGGAAGGTTGGTATAACCAAAAGAAGAGCTAGAATGAAAATGGGACAATATATCAATGGAATTCATGGTAGGCCATCCAAGGGCCCATAATATTTTTTATTCCGTCTAGGTTTTTTGGATTGTTTGACTAATTAATAAGTATTCATACCCATGAAGACGATGTGGAGTATGGATCAGTTAACCAACACTTATCAAAAGCATGTTGTGCGATTGCATGTGGTCCTTAGAGACATTATGTCAAATCAAGACTCTAGATCCTTGTCACAATTGTGTCAAAAGTTACAAGATGATTTTGGGACTTAGTTAAAGATTGGTATTTCTTTTCACCTAACCACAAATGGTTAGAAGGAGTGGACCATTCATATCCTTGAGGACATGCTTCGAGCATGTGTGTTGGATTTTAGGGGTAGTTGGGAAGACTACTTACACTTGATCATGTTCTCCTATAATAGTATTTATCAAGATGGAACCTTTTGAAACCGTATATGGGAGAGTGTCATTATACCTTATGTTGGAATGATATTAGAGAGATGATTGTATTGGGACTAGAGGTGACTGGGGATAAGATAAGGCAAATCTGAATGATTTAAGATCATATAAGAGTAGCCCAAGACTGATAAAAGAGCTATGCATAATTGGGAAGATGAACTGAGGGTTATGAGGTGGGAGCTATTTTCCTTCTGAGGACCTCTCTCACCAAAGGAGTAATGAAGTTTGGTAGAAAGGGTAAGCTTAGACCAAGGTATATTGGACTATATGTGTAACACTCCAAAATTCACTACTTTTTTTTTAAGTGGAAGAAATTACAATAGAAATATTTAAATTAAAACACATGAATTCTGGGGATGTTACCACCACACTTAGTACCAAATCAGTTCTCTCTGACCGTTTTAGTACCGAGTGCTAAGGCTAAAAAGATTAACACAGAACTTAAACCAAGATTTCATAAAATGAATTAAAGAAATAATAATAATATAGAAATCAGAGTACATATAAGGAATTACTATTCAGATCTAAAAGATAAATAGCTTACAACGGATAAAAGATTTAGTTTAAGTACTCAATGCAAGGTAATAAATTAGATTGGATAAATCTGATACAAAGAAAATAATAGAAGGAATATAAAATAACGAGAAAAGTGAATCCGGCCACATATATACTCAACGCTCAGCTCCACCGGATGTCCCGCCCACCTGCACAAAGTCAGAAAGGGCCTTCTGCTCATGGGAATGAATAGCACCCATGAAAAGGGTGGTCAGTACGCTACGCACTTAGTAAGGTAACCAAGCACTAAGGCCCACACATAAGCACATAAATCATGCAGAAGAATAGAAGAACACAATCATAATGCATATGATCAACCAGGCAAAAGTACAAAGGCCCATATATAATCTGGATTAATTACTTAATTAATTACTAATCAGAAGTCGATTCATACCATGCTTTTTATCAAATCCACGCGAGTACGGGAACCCCACTATTATAGCAGGTGGACCTGAAAACACACAGGGCATATAGCTCCTGACCACTATTATAGCCGGTGGATCGGTCTCTAGGATACCGTAGTACCTGACCACTATTATTCGCCGGTGGACCGGTCTGGCCCCTGCTCGCTTGGTATTCCACTATAAGTAATTAGTGTCTTTCCCATGTCTTGACACAAATATGTTCGGTTTGGTTGAGCACGGAATCCCCCACTATTATAGCCGGTGGATCGAAAACGCACAGGTACAAAGTCTGACCACTATTATTACCGGTGGACCGATTACATATAGGACATCATGTCCTAACCAATATTATTCGTCGGTGGATTGGTCTGGGCCCAGCTCAACAATCTTCTACTTTACATGATTAATATTTTAAGAATCTTATTCAAAAGATTTCACCATGGACATGCACGAATCATTCTCTTTATACTTCACACATCACAAATCATAAAAATTCCACCATCATAATTACACTTAATCACCAAATACACATGATAACACAAAAATTCTAAGCAACCACAAAAAACCTTAATTGTCCACACAAACCCTAGTTCGGTCTCCTATGGACCCTTATATAACTCCACGTACTATTTTTCATCCAAAATGTCTAAACACCCAAATAACACTTACATTACCTTCCTTATATCCCAAATCAACCTTTCATACGTAAATTTCACGCCCATGCAAACTTTACACATCCCATATAATTTTTCAAACTTTTCATGCAAACCCTAAATCCCATGCAATCATTAACTTTCATGCAAAACCCTAACTCCACCATGCAAACCCTAATACCACCATATAACCATTAATACCACCATGCAACCATTAATACCACCATGAAAACCCTAATACCACCACCATGCAAACTCTAATACCACCATGCAACCATTAATACCACCATGCAAACCCTAATACCACCATTCAAACATTAATACCACCATATAAACCCTAATACCATCATGCAAGCCCTAATGCCACCATGCAAACCTTAATACTACCATGCAAGCCCTAATACCACATTGTTACACTCCCCATCATTATTTTGCAACCCTATCATGCATGTCTTAAGGCCACATCATACTATAATAATAACACACTTATACACGTAATTCTCATGCCACAATTTATTCACACGAACATACTTCAACTCCATATCATGCTACATTCATAACAATTATACAATGTACACATGAAATACACTATAATTCATATCACATGGCATGAATAACATAAATCATATATTACACATATGGCCTTAGAACCCCTTACCTAAAACGACACTGGTCTTGAAGCACGCTCCTACGCCTCCTTAGGGTTTTGACTGGTTTCATCTATTATAAGGGAAAAACTAGAATTAGATTCCCTCCTACCAAAAATACTATTAAATACTAACTTATTCTAAGACTAGGCTTTTGATAAAATACTAAGATAACAATAGCAAAAATACCAAAAATAATATCAATATTAATATTAAAAACAATGATAAAAATAGTAATAATAATAATAAGGGCATTACTTAAAAACGTAGTCAAATAAGGGCTTCAGCCCCTTTACCAAAATAATATTAATAATAATATTACTAAAATAAATAACCAAATTTAGTAATAATAATAATAATAATGAAATAATAATAATAATAATAATAATAATAATGATAAAAGCTATAATAATATTACAAAATATTGATAACCATAATGGTAATAATAGTAAAGATAATGATTGAAGATAAAAAGTAGGGTTTCCACCCTACATTGAATAATAATAACTTAATAAATAATAATAATAACACTAGTAAGAATAAATACTAATAATTAATAGAATACTAATAACCCTAATAATAATAAGACATGATATTTATAATACTACTACTAAAATTTAAAATAAGCACAATAGGGTTTCACCCCTATATAAAATAATAATACTGGCACTTGAAAATAATAATAATGATAGTAATAGTAATAGTAATAGTAGTAGTAGTAGTAGTAGTAGTAGTAGTAGTAATAATAACATTATTAACAACACTAATGGTAAAATAGTTGTATTATTAATAATGGAATAAGAATAATAGAAATTTGAAATAGGAAATAATAATAATTATTATACTTATAACATATTAATATTAATAATAGAAGTAATAGAAATATTAAGGGTAATAGTGCTAAAATCGAATTAAAAATTACAATAGGGCTTTAGCCCTCAACAGAATAATAATAAAAACATTAATATTAATAACAATAATAATACATATTAAAAATGGAAATATTAATAATAATAATAATAATAATGATAGGATTTATATTAGAATAAATGAAATAAAATAATCTAAGGCTTCTAAAAATAGGGAAAAGGGGTTGACAGGGTCTAGGGTTCAACCTTTGACTAACGGGGATAGGCGGCACCGGCGGCGGCCTGAAAAAGAGAAAGAGAAAAAGGGTGGAAGCAAGGGTGATTATGATTATACGGAAGGAGGGGGCAGAATAGGGGTGGTGGCGCAGCCAAAGGTGGCGGCGCACGGTGGCAGTGGTGGTGGCCGAATAGGGAAGAAGAAGAGAAATAGAGGAAGAGAGGGAGAAAGGGGAAAAGAAAGGTAGGGGAGGTAGAGGGTGGTCTGCAGAATAATTTGGCAAGTGAAAGAAGCGGTGGTAGCGGCGAAAGAGGTGGCTAAGGGTGGTTCGAAGGGCGGCGGTGGCAGAAAATTGTTTGGTTTATAAGGGAAATTCGCACAGTTGGGGTGGATTGTGCAGGAAGAGTCGAAGGGTATAGGTGGTCTAGTTAGTTAGATGGAGATGCAGGGAAGGCGTAGGCGGCAAGAACGGGCGGCGATGTTGGCCGTAGGCGGCGGAAGTGGTGTCTAATGGGGAGGCGGCGACAATGTCAGGGAATTCGGAGTAAGTGAACAAAACTTTATACAAGGCACAATCTGAGGGTATTTATATACTAAAGGGGAAGCTAGGGTTGAAGGGAAAGTGGGAGAGTGGTAGGAAGGAGTGGGCACCAGCCGACAAGGACAGCCAACGCACTATCCCGATCGTGGTCTGCAAGTGGCCAGGGGAGAGGGGAAAACGTACAAGGAAAGGGGGAAAGTGGGCAGACGTGTGTGGTTAGTGATTCGACGTGGAAGAGAGGGGATAAAGTGGGTAGCGAACGTGCAAAAAACCTAGGAGTTGGGCCGGCGGAGTTGCAGGTTACCGCCGATGGGGGGAGGTGCAAAGGAAGAAGAAGAAGAAGAAGAAGAAGAAGAAAGGTGGGCTGGACCGGCGGTTTAGGGAAAGAAAGAAAGAAAGGAGAGAAGACAGACCGGGCCGATCAAGCCCGAGGAGTGGAGGACGTTTAAGTGAAACGCGGCGTCCAGGGGAAAAAGGAGTCAAAACGTAGCATGGAAATGGTGCAAAGAACGGGATGGCTACGAGGGTTGGGCGTGGCTAAATTTTTTTTATGAAACGGCACGTTTAGTGGGAAAGAGAGGCGAGACGAGCACAGAACTCTGGTCCACTAAAAGAGGAAGGAAAGGAAGGATTGGGTCGCGGGAAGGCAGGCCCAATCAGGGAGGAAAAGAAAAAGAAAAAAGAAAAGAAGAAGAAAGAAAAAGGAAGAAAGAAAAGGAAAAAGGAAAAATAAAAAGAGAAAAATAATGGTTTAGGTTAATTAAATTAATTGGGATATTTGGGATATTTAAAAATAATAATATTGAAATAAAATAATATTTAAATCCCTTTTTAGGCTAAAATAGGATTTTTAAAATATTTTTCATAAATTCCATTTTAATTAGCAAAACACCCTAATTTTCTTTAATTAAATTATTTATAAAATTAATATTAATTTGAAACCATTTTATCCTTCTTACTTTAAATAAAATAATTTATTTAATTAATTTCTAAAATAAAATCCTTAATTAGCTAAGGTACCCAAAACTTTTCCAATAAAAATAATTATTTATTATTTTTTCCTTCTTAAATAGACCTAATTAATTCCCCTTTTTTTAATAAAAATAATTTATTTGTTTAATTTTTCTAATAAACCTTATTTAATAATAATAAATAAATAAATAAAATTTTCGGGGCATTTCAATATGAGATTGTGGATCATGTTGGAAAGGTTGCTTATCCTTTATCCCTACTGGTGTAATTATCGTGTGTGCACAATGTTTCCACATATCCTAGTTATGGAAGTACGTAGCGGATCATTCACATGAAATTTAATTAGACTTGTTAGAGCTTGATATGTCTCTAGCTTATAAAGAATAACCAGTAAGTATCATAAACATGAAGACTTGAGCAATGCGCATGAAGAATGATTCAGTATTAAAGGTCATTTGGGCACGGTATGGTGCCGAAGAGGCTAATTGGGAGGCTAAGGAGATTTGAGCAAAATACCTAGATTTTCTCTCCTTGTATGGTGCTTGTGATGTAGTCCTTTTTTTAAGGGGGTTAGTACCCTTTTTCCTTGTTGAATGTACTATGTGAATTGTTGTGTGTATATATAATGTGTAAAAACCTTCGCTAGTGGGCTTTGGGGATGTAGCCTCTTTAAGGAGTTAGTGCAGTAGTATCTCATCTTTTTATAAGTTGTTGAATGAGAAGTTATGGTATTTATTAAGATTTTATAATGTTTGATTTTGATTTGGAACTCTAATTGAGTTTGAGGGAAAGCGGGATTTAAATAAGTTTTAGAAATGGAATAATATGAGTTTTTAGGCAGACCAATAATCTAGTTCTATGGACCGATTGACTAAATCATCATTCCAACAAAAGGGTTTTTACTCATCCTAACTAATTGACTAGTTTGGAGAGTTTATTGATTGGTTGGTAGATTAGTCGACTAGTTTGTCGAGCTGGGTACATTTTCAAAACATGATTTTTTTAGAAAATCTTTTTATACCAAAATTGAACCTTAATAATCCTATTCTAAGTTTTCCTTAAATATTATTAACCTTTCTTATCATGCATTCATCCTAAGCTCCTAAGTTAAACTGATTCGAGCGTTCGATTTGGAAAATTGAGAGAGAGGGTGAGTTGTACTTTGTCTTCTTCTACCTTTCTCCTCTGCATGCTCTAGAATTGTTGCTTTAATTCCTTAACCTATATTTTCTTAGCTAGGAGATTCCTTACATGCTTATCATTCATTTCCTCTCTTGTGTTTGACATTTTCTTGGAGAATTTAGCCTACATTCTCTTGAAATCACCATTTGAGATCTAGAAGGGTGATAAGCCTATCTTTGAAGAAATCAGCTCGTTCGGCTCAAATTCAAATGGTAAAAATTAGGATTTCTTGATTTGTGCCTAACCAGACTCATTCTTGTACAAATTTGTTGGCTATAAATAACCCTAATCACCCCTTTAACTCACATTTCTTTCATCCATCGAAATATTCTAACTCTATAACCTTGTGTTCTTTTCTCTCTAATTTGAGCTTAATTTTAGTTCATTTCCACTCTTCTAATCCTTTCTCTTAGTCCTTCTTATTTATCTTAAGTAAATGAAGGTTAGATTTAGGAGGAAGTTGAGTCTCTCTTTCACCATAAATTCCCTCTATTTTACTCTTAGGTTTGGTTTGGAAACTAAAAATCTTCTAGGTTGAGTTTTCCCATTAGTGGGAAAGTTTTTCTTACACAATGTAATTCATTTGTACTTCTAAAATGTGACCTAGTTAATCATGGTATGCGGTGTATTCTTTGAAGTTCTGATTTTATAAGTTTGCATGATAATTTGGTCTTAGATTGATGCATGTTGATTAACTTATGAATTATAAGAAAAATGTATGATTTTATGGAAAGTAGGTTGATTTAATTAATTATGAAGCATGTTTCAAGCTAAAAAAGTGTTGGTATGATGTCATTATATGTTTTAGTTTGGATGTGATAGGAATTTTGAGGATGATTTTCATGAAAAATTCCTATTCTATGTCGTTTGAGGGAAATTTGATTGGCTAGTTAAGTCAAACCTTATAATAGTATTTATCTCATGGCCTCGGTTTTCTCTCTACTTAAACCCATCAAATGGATTGGCAGAACCGATTGACTAGTCCTAGAACAATAGACTTGTTTAGCCAAATTGATTAACCAGTTTGAGGGAACCCTAGCTTTAGCTGAGCCAAACCAATAGAATAGTTAGCCTAAATCGACTAACTGGTTGGCCTAGCCAATCAACTAATTAGGCCAAACCAATTAACTAGTTTGATCATGTTGTGTGATTTTGATCTTTTCACTTTGATTTGCCTTGACATGATACGTAATGATTCTATATGAATATTTAACGAGTTAAATACATATGTTAACATAGATTGACAACCTAATGGATGGGTTAAATGGATCATAATATATGGCATACTCAATGGGTGTAGAAATAGCCTTAATGTGTAACCCCAAATAAAGTATTAGATGGCTTCAAAAGGGGTAATGCCATATGAACTTTGTGTAATACTCCAAAACGTTTCATAGAAATAAATAATAAACTAATAAGATAATAAATAAAATAAAATATATAATAATAACAACAACAACAATAATAATAATAATAATAAAAGATTTAAAATTTTTATTTAGCATTTTTCCAAGACATTATTTTAATTCTATAGACTAAAATAAATTATAGACAAATTATAATAATTTTTAATTATTTATAAAATTACCAAAAAAAAATTCCCCAAAAACCCAACTTAAAAATACCAAAACTTCTTCTTTTTTTCCTTTCTCCTTTTTCTTTATCGTCCTTCTTCTTTCTTTTTCCCCCTTCCTACCTAGGCTTTGTCGCAGACAACCCATGCTCTACCTCCCTTCCTTTCTTCCTCTCCCACCTAGCTTGCCAATCCTCTTCTTCCACTCTTTTTTCTTTATTCTCAGGTAAATGGCCCAAACTATTTATCTTTTTCTTCTTCTCCTTTTTTCTTCCTTTCTTATTTCCTCTTTTTCTTTTTTCTCCTAGGCTCCTACCTCTTCCTACACCTCACATGATCCCCCCTTCCATTTTTGCCCCTAGAAACTTGCAACCCAGCCAACCTCTCCCTCCCTCTATTCCTTATTGGTTATGCAATGCATGCACATTAGCATGCACCTGCTTGGTCTCGCAGCTTGCTTCATGATTCCCTTCCATGATCCATTGCTCCTATACCCCATGCACTGTCCTTGCCCTTCCACTACCATTTCATCGTTCCCTCTACGACCGGCCACCTTATCGCCTTCCCCTTTATCCTTATTCCCCCTCTCTTGTCTATAAATACCCCTCTAACGATGCCTTTCCCCTTTCTTCTCCTTTGTAAAGCCCTACACCTGCATCCCTCCTATTCCAGCCTCCGGCCACCGCCGCCATCACATCTAAGCCATGCCACCCCTAGACTCCTCCCCTCTTCCTTCCCTACACATGCTATGTCTGCTCAACACATATTCCCTCTCCTTCCCCCCATTCTTTTCCTCCCCGAACCTATAAAATATAGGTTGTTTCTCCCCTTTAGTATCAACATCATTGACCAACTTATCACCTCCACATCACTACCACTCCTAAGCCACCCTACATAGGTACCTAACTTGTGTTGCCAACCTAGACCACATCCTTCTCCCCTCCATTTCCCTTACTTTCTCTCCCTCCTCTCGGTTGTGCCTCCATCGATCGCCCACCTGGCCACCACAACCTACCTCCCCCTACTAACTTAACTAGTGCCAACACCACCCTCAACCCCCAAGCAGTTAACCCCTGCCACTTTTTGAAATAAAATCAACCTCCACCCTTGTGTCGCTGCCACGCTGCCGCTGTTGTGACCTCCGCCACACCACCACTCCACTTCTTTTACCTATTATGGTCACCACCACCCTTTCCTCCCTTCTAAGTTCCTTTTATTTAGATTTCTTATCATTATTACTATTATTTTATTTAAAGAGAAAAATGAAGAATAGGGATAAGTTTGCTTAAGTTCAAATATTTCCATTTTAGGTAGTGTTTTGGTGATAATAGGAGAGGAGGCATGGGTTATTCTCACTTAATGATTAGAGCCATTTCAGTAAGGATAGAGTCATGTCTAGGGCCAGGTTTTTATTCAAAATTGAATTTATTATGTGTTAAGTGAATACCTACATGAAATGTGAAATGGTCTAGGGTTGTATGTGTAGCTTGACTTGTAAGAGCTAAAGGTAAGAATAAGTGTGGACATGATTACATCAGTTCATGTGTTGATGTGTAATTCTATTATATGGTAGTGCATGTTTTGGTATGTTGGGAAGTTATAATATTTGAGGTCATGAGACTTATGTAGGGTTTTGAGACCCAAGGGCGTTTTGGCTAACATTATGAAAATAGGCATATGAGGAAACCCTAGAATGGAATTTAGACAAATATCATTTAGAAGGTGATAAATAAATAAATAACTATGGTAATTATAAAATTTGATTAGGATAAATATTGCATGGAGAGAGTTGACCATACATGGTGTTATTCAATCCTAATGTGAGCTATTTTATAGGGGTTGTTGAGTGAGGGATGGTTTCTAAGAATGGATAAAAGGGAAATGATGACATTGTTGGGTAGCTTGGCACCATTAAGGGAGTCCTTAGATGCTAAGGGATGGAAGATTTCTAAGTGGGTGGAACTAAGATTTTGGTAGTACAAAACCCTTAAGGTAGGTCATTACCAAATGTAGGAAATGGGGGAGTTAGGTTGTACCTCTAAACTATGATGTTAAACATGCTATTTAGGGATTGTGTGTTAAATGTGATAGCTAAGTGGGATAAATGAGAGAAGATAAAACTACCATGGGGGATTAGGTTTTTTATGGGGTCCATTTTGGGAGGTTATTATCATATGTGTAAAATGGGGGAGTTAGTCTAGAAAAATTTATAGCATGAATAATCATAGTAATATATTCTTGGTAGTGGAAATCTAGGGCTAAATAAGTAGTAGAGAATGGGTGTGTCTAAATTAGGGAACTAGGGTTTTGAGGAGTAACCCTAGGGGCCAATTGTTATCATATGTAAGGAATGGGAGAAATAGGCTTTGACTCATGAATAAAGGGGTTTATAATGATAGGTTTGGGTTTGTTGGAAAATTGAGGACTCAAAGGATCATTAGGGGGTAACGATGTGCCAGGCTTAGGAAACTAGGGTTTCCAAGGGGACAAGGTAGGCCTGAGGTGGTAGTAGGGTAGCAGTAACACTTGAGTTATGCATGATAGTGTGTGGTACTTGAAACAAATAAGACACAAATAAGACTGTATTTACTTCAATTAGAAGATCACTTGAGTTGGGGTCAGTTGTATTGTACCTTGTTAGGGTTCCACACTCAAGTAATTAAGACCATTGATTGATAATAACTTTGGGAAGACACTAATCACTCAAAGTGGAAGATCACTTGAGTCAGAGCTAGTTATACATTGTTAATTGATCCACTGGTGAGAATAGTGGCTAGGTGAGTGTTGCCCTTGGGTTGTACCATATTTACCAATCCACCAGTGAGAATAGTGGGGGTCCTAAAATCCATTAATAAAATCCTCAGATAATGATAACCTTTGGGAAGATACTAATAATTTACAGTGGTGCACCATATGGGATGGGGTTTGTTATGCCTTATTTACCGATCCACCAGTGAGAATAGTGGCAGGAGCATGCTTCCCTAAGGTTGTACCTTATTTACCAATCTACCGGTGAGAATAGTGGGGTCTTAGGCCCGCGTGGACATAATTCAAGAGTTAACTATTTATTACACTATTATCTTGAGTCCAAATAATAATGAATCAATCGGTATGACTTATGCACATTTTATTTCTTATTGTAGTGTCATTAACTACCCGAACATGCTTCATTGTATTGTTGTCTTACTTAGTACATAGTGTACTCATCACCCCTATTATGAGTGCTACTCATTCCCACAAGCAGTGTCCCCTTCTGAGTTTGTGCAGGTGAATGAGGATTTTTTGGATGATTTTTCTGCTTATGATGATATGGTTGGGGTAGATTGATGTAGTAGTGGTCTATGGTTAGGGCCTAGAGAGAGTGACATTCGACTATTGTTTTTCCTAGCTTTTTAGCTTTATTTTTTTATTCCACTGAACAATATTCGTGTGTTTCCGTATTTCTTTGGTAACAAACATTTAATCTTTATTATGTTATGAAATGTTACCTTGCTATATTTATCATAGATTGCACTTGTCTCTAATTTACTATATAGTTAGTACAAGGATGGCCATGGGCCAGACTTATACCATTTACAACTGTAACACTCCTTCTTATGATTGGATGATTTTATGTTAAACATTAAAATTTTCAATGATGATTTTTGAGCGTGTTACACTTTGGCCTGAAATGGATTAATCTAAGGGATTTGGTTAATACTAAATAGGAAATAATGGAATGGTTAAGGCATGGTAATTGTTAAGATGGAGCATGAATGTGGATGCCTTGATTTCATATTGTATGAGCCTTATATGATCATGAAACCTTAACAATAATGTACTAGTCACTTAAATCAAAATATGATCAAGTTGTGTATGGCTTTGTGTTACCCAATCCTTGACTAGTCACCGGTGGTTAGTCTGCCTTCGAGCATTTATTGGTGCCTTTGGGATTTACCTTCTAGCAGGATCCTAGTAGATCCTAGTGCCTTACCTACTCAAGACATTGATGATGTCCTAGAGGATATCGATACTAAAGGGTCTAGTTTCTTAAGTGGTTTTTTCTCCAGCCTAGATTGATTTCAATTGGTGGTTACTAGGCTTTGGTACAAATTTTATGTCCTTTGTTTTGCATAGATTTCCATGGTATGTGAGACCATGGGGTAGTGCATAGTATATCGCTCAATAATAACTGGGACAAGTATTTGTATAATAATTTGAATGAGTATTTGGATGAGAATTTGGAATAAGAATGTGACTAACCAAAAAGATAATGGTAAAATAAAAGAATGGTAAAGGGGATAATGACCTATATATATAAATGACCTAATAAATTAATTACATGGAAATGGCCTATGGTGAAATAATATGTCTAGATTAATGAAGCCTTACTATTAGCTAAACATTCTACTTTATAGTGTGTATGTTGTCACCTACGTTGTTGAGCTATATTATCAAGCATGATGAGTCATATATGCTATCAGCTTCTTATGCTTGATGTGACCATAATAGAGAATGTATCTTATTTATATGAAATAAGGATGAAAAATGGTAGTATGAATTGTGTATTTTGTTGGAATCTTAAGTGCTGGTGATTCTATTGAGGAGATAACTTAGCTTACTCAGTATGAAGCATACTGATGTACCTATTTTCTCGGCCACCTGCTCATTCCCACTAGTAGAGGGTCATGTGTAGGTTTTCAGAGATGATCAGTAGGAGGCCAATCTTGTTTTATGCATGGGATATGAGAGAGTGGACATCTAAATACTTCTAAGTCGTCCTTGATGGACCAAAGTTTAAGGATATGCCTTACTTTTGTTTCTATAATTTGATGATCATGTACCTTAACCTAATTTTCCTTATTTATTTGAATATCGTGGACCGTTGAGGTACTGTACTTGAAAGCCTTTCTTTCAATATTTATATAATATGTTTTGGTGCACTCTACTTTGATTTTGGTACATTTAGTTCTTATCTTTATATCTAACATGGGATAGTGGTTAGCATCTATCCTTTGTTAGGTGAAGCAATAACATCTCATTTTTCCTAAGTATTAATTAGTTTCATGCATTCACAAGGTTTTCAAAACAAAACTTTTCAGTAGTGAAAAATAGTTTTGTTGCATAAAAAATTACATAGTAGCATTAAAAAGATAGCTTTTACAACTAATCCCTTGAAAACTAATGTAAAATTATAGTTTTTTAGGACAAAATAAGGAAAACCCAAAAAAATATGGTATATGTGTGTATGAATATATGATTAATGATAATAATATATGGTGCTGACAAGTATAGTGTATTGATATAGGATATGAATATGGATGTTTAAAGCACTTCCAAACTACTCTCAATTAAGCTTACATAAAAAATAATCGACAAATTTATAAATTATCACTCATAAAGATTAAGTAATTTAGAAAGGGGTATATTGTATGACTCAAATAGATAACATAATCACTGAACAATAAAACTCACAAAGGATTAGACTCCTTAAAGATTAGAATCTATCTAATCTCAACTAATCTTCTAACAAGCTATATAATCATTAAGTAAACAAATTAGATAATGAATATTAATCTTAATAACTAAATACTATTTATGGAATTGATTTTGCTAATAGTAATTCATGAAAAATGACCAAATAAAATATTGTTAAATGTTATCTCATCCCAATTATTAACCTATGATATTATAATTCACAACACCAAATAAATTAACTTAATAACTAAGGAAATATTAATTATATAAATAAATATTCCTTAATAATGCCTAACCCTAAGGTGCAGCGCCCTTGTATAGGACATATTATCCCTTCTCTGGGATATAACATCCCTTCACTTGTAGGGAAGTCTTTTAGAGTCACCTATACCTACTATAATACATGTTGTAGGACCTTCTAAAGGAGACCCTCTAGTTTTAGGGTATGCTCACGCATCATTTCCCCCTTGTTGATAATAATTTATCCTTGAATTTACATACTTGAGCTTGAAAATTTATTTTATATTCAAGGAAAAATCTCAAGGTGAGTTATGTCCTTGAAATCTTTACCAACTCTTCAATACAAAAGGCATCTCTAAATGTCTTTAAGAGTATCTTAAAATGTAACATATCTTTGAAATTTCTCATCCTTTTCCATGGTTGCATAGTGTTTGGAATTAAACAACTTTCAATAAATTCAATTTTGTATATTCTTAGCTCCATAGTAACCTTATTTCCTTGTAATCTCTTCCTATCCAAAGTATAACATTCATATTCCTCCTTTATGGAATACATCATCTCCTTAATCTCTCCTTCCATTCAGCCTTGGGATGGTGGGATTTGGATGCCTATTCCTTCTCCTTGAACCACACATGTGTCTACATGCTTGGAATCACTTTTATATTCAATAGGCCAATTAATATTTTTCCCCTTCCATCTCCACTTTCTTCTAAAAAATTTGGATTTTTTAAATATTAATCTCTACCACAACTTATTGCTCTTAAAAAATAAAATTATCTCCATTAGTGCTCTACTCCTCTTTCATGACTTTGGTTGGCCACTCCCAACTTGGAATCAATTTAAATTTATTTCTTGCAATAAGAACTAAATACTAATTCTTCTCAACATGAACAGTAATGTTTGTATATTTTGTCCATGTCCCTAGAGAATATCACATTCTTCCATAGGTAATACATCATATAAGATATCAGCAATACAGTTTCCAATCAAAGATGAAGTTAAGACTTACTTGGGGACCTCAAATCTCTTTTCTTCAATAAGCGATGAATGTGGTCTTGGATGAATCATTGTTCACATACTCAATTTACTTCCCATCTCCTTACTGGCCATATTTACACAACTTTCAAATTTGGTGATCACTTTGCATACTTTTCCTTGAACTCTACATTTTCTATGAATAGTTTTATCTTACTCACTGGTTCGATGTGTCTTGTTATACTTGGAAACTTCATAAGTCAATTGTCATATATCCTTAAATAAAGTTTGAAACTTTTCTTCCTCTTCCATGATAAAAATATCCTTAAATATGTAAAGTTCTTGGAATATTTTTAAATTTTTTCTTTGATACCAAAATTTATACATAGTAGAATGAGTGGTTTATGAAATACCCTATTTAATATGATTATATTAATATGGATGAATAGTATGGGTTTAGGGAATGGATGGGTGATATCTAAGTTATGGGATATGAATGAAGAAATTCACAAAGTAATTCTTCAAAGTATTTTTGAAAGCCTCAAATAGATATATCTTAAAGGTTATCTAATATATAAAAAATACATAGTAAATTTCACTAGATATCTCTATACATGCTTTCATATAAAAGATATATAAGATTACTAAATTTTTAATCACACATAAATGACAATGAAAAGAGGAATTCACACAAGTTTGAAGAGTAAAGATTCAATTTTTGTATAACTCAACAACCATAACAAGAAAACTTTGTATAGGTCATATGATAACCTCCTCAAGTCTAACCTCCTCACTTACAAGACAAAAAACTAAATTAGGTAAAAATTATTAGTGACTTAATGACTACTCATAATAATATTTACATGAATATCGCATAAATAGTAATAACTAAAAAAGATAAATGACAAAACTCTAATTTTTAAGTGTCAATAAGATAACACATGTAAAGCTAAATATCTAAATATTAATAACATAAATCTAAATCTAATCCTCCACATCATATGTCAACCCTTAAATTGATAGGTCCGCCCATAAGGCATGCTATTCCTTTCCAAGGTTAAGTGTCCCTCCACTTATAGGGTCATATGCCTCTCATGTAGGGTTGTTCATACCTCCCGTAAGGCACTCCATAATACCATTTGTAGTGTACTTTTTAATGTGTATGCTTCCATGAAAAATAGATACAATGGTATGAAGTAAAAGAAATAAATACCAATTATCCAAAATCAGGGATAACATCTTTCCACCAGCCAATGACTCATAAAGCTTGGACTACCTAAAAACGATAACACTAATTGTTGCCCCAAATGAGCTAGGATCAAAATTACACCATAAAGGATGTGAGTATAGTGAGAAACTTAGTAATATATAGCTCTTATGAACACTTAAAATATGATTCACACAATTAAATAGTAAGGCACATTCCATTTAAAACATGGTGATAAACGTAAGCAATGTAGTATAACACTATGATTTTTCACTATCAAAAATTTTAATTTTATAACATTTGCGGAAGTCAAAACTTAAAAAATTCTATAAAAAATGGTGTGTTACCAATATTTCTAACATAAGATACATTTACCACCATACATCCCATGTTAAACACTAGGTTAAGTATCTAAACTAGTAAAACATAAGAGAACATATTTCAAAAAATAGATAGCACAAAAGATTAGAAGTGTTTTATGTTTGCAAACTAAAGCCATACTAGGCCTAAAATGAGTATGGAAAGTACATAAGTAGAAAGATAACTAAAGAAGACAACACAAGTAAAAATGTCTTAGTGACTTATACCAATAATTGATAAATCCATGAAAAATTCTACACTTATATACCCCAAGCCCAAAAAAGAAATTAGATAGCAATTAGCTATCCATGCTAACTTGCATAATGTTTTGTGCTCGTGGGATGCAAAAGGTGAAAAAATTAGTGGTCATAGCTATACTTACGTACGAAGTAAACTAGATCATCCTTGTGTGGAGATTAGTGAAGCACATATAGTCATGAAAGGCCTACAAGGTTTATGCTCAACATGCACCAATTTAAATGCCAAGTTACACGAAGTATATTCACATAGGGCCATACACGGGTATGGCAATCATGCTTTGATATATATACATCATAATCATGTGTTCTTATTAGGGTTACACATTATTCTTTACATGATACATGTAATTTGATACACTTGTCCATGGACATGAAAATAAAGGATGGAATACGAATCATACTAAACATAAAACCGACATGCTTATATATTAACATACCAAAACTTATATACTATACTAGGATGATATTCATAATATGGAGCTATTATATTTGTCTCTCTCTAATTCCTTTTCTCATTCTTAACTACATCTATAGGCAAGTCAATTAGGTAGAGATATACTAGGCATTAGATCTATAGCATATTTTATCCCTCTTTTAGATGGTAATCCCGGTGGTAAATCATTTGGAAATGCATATTTATATTTATCAATAAGCTCATCTAATTAAGGATTATTTTCATTTTTCTCCCCTTTTTAAGGATTTTTTTATAATCAAAACATAGAAACTACCTTCTTCCTTAATACAATATATTATAGCCTTTTCATGCAAAAATAAACTCTTCTTATTTTTTACTATGTTATCATTATCACACTTAGAAGGTTTAATTTATTCTTTTTCTTATCCTATTTAACAAGATATTCATTATTAATACCATCATGAATAAAATATTTATCATATTACCTTGGTCCACCTAATAAGATTCCATATGCCTCCATAGGCAAAACATTACATAACACATCTTCATGACAATTACCAATTCAAAATGAGATTAGGGTTTGTTGTGTTACCTTGCATCATATGTCCTTGTTAATCCATTAAAGAGAAGACTTCAAATTTGGTTTTGTTTCCAATTCCAACTCCTTCACAATCCTCTCATTAGCTACATTTGTACACAATCAACTATCAATGATAACCTAACAAAATGTATCTCTCATTATCCCTTTATTTTTGAATATACTCTCCCATTGGTTAGGTTTCTCATTAGATTACATTTGAAGAACTCCTTACAGCACATGACAAGAATTGCCTTCATCATTGAACTCACTTGAAATTTCTTCATTTGGCTCAAGCTCAAAGTCTCTATAGCCTCAATCTCTTGTATAGATAATAATATTTAGTTGGGGCATTCTCTAGCGAAGTGGCCAAATCCTTGGCATTTAAAGCATTTCTTTGTGGAGACTTTATTGACCTCAGCCTTTCCCTTATCCTCTCAATTAATCCCTTATTTATTCTCAACATTAGTAGAGGTTGAGGTACCCGTCCCGTACTTAATAACTTGAGTACTTGGGTAGTGCTTTGTAGAAGAAGTATTTTTCTTATCATGAGGCTTAGTAGATTTGGTTTGCTTTTCAAATCTGAAAGATAGCTTAATAATATCATCAATATAATCATATAAATAAGTTTCAACTTTGTCTCGAATCATCATATTAAGGCCGCTTAGAAATTTAGCACGTGTTTGTTCCTTTCTCTCATGGATGTCACATATGAGTGCTAATCTCTTGAAATCCCTATCATATTCTTCAATACTTAAAATTCCTTGTTTAAGAGTAGTCAATTTAATATAATTATATTACTCAAACTCTGTAGGTACAAATTTTCTTCTCAAAGTTTTCTAAACCTATATCCCAATATTTTATTTTAGATTTACCTTCTCTTTCTCTACTTCTCGTCAAGTTATCATACCATATTCTAGCAGACTTATTAAACTTATGAGTACCTAATTTACACTTTTGTTCATCATGATAATACTTGAATTAAAAAATAGCCTCTACCTCATGAAAACGCTCAAGAAATAACTCAACATCAAGTTTACTATCAAAATCAGGAGCATCAAAATTGATGCCTTTATCTTCTTTATAGTGATGCCTTGATTGATGATTATAGTTTCGTTGATTACTTATACTCCCTTGTGACTCTTCTTCATAGTCTGCATGTAAGTTCAAATATCTTTCTCTTATGGGTTTTAATGGCTTTACTTCACTTCCCATTCAATCTCAATCGAATTCCTTTTGTTCTTAAATATTTTGCAACAAATCTTACTCGGCATATCGAGACTCCATCCTTCACAATTGAGTTTGCATTGTAGGAAGTTGTAGAATTTGAGCATTAGTTGTAGCTAAATTGATTGAAATCTTATTGAAAATTTTGGTTCTTCCTCTATAGTAATCAACATACTAATACACTTAACAAAATATTAGTAACTCCTTAGGGTTTTGGTTGGAAACCAAAATCACATAATGGTTCTCCTTCAATTTTAGTTTGGTTCTTGTAGAAATTTTTGATTCCAATGAACTAAACACATAGCCAGAAATAAAAATTATCAAACATATAAATGAATTATGATATTTTAAACCTTTTTTTTAATTTCTTGATATAGAATTAAACAAAAACCAAAACTAATCATTCAAAATCTTCCAAAAAACTCATGTATGTATTCTATGTTCTAACATGCAATATAACTGGAGAAGATTTGAAACACTAACCTATATGTATTAGATACATGCATTTAATAAATAATTGGTCCAAATGATGGAATAAACACAACTTACACTTGACTAGAAAAAAACACACATTCGACCCAACCTTTAAACACACAAATGTTGATTTCATTAGGTTTTCATGTAATTTAAACAATAATCAAAGGGTTTTTTATTACTCATCCAAACCTATCCTAATCACTTAAAACAACATGAAGAATATTTCTCTTAAAAATCTATCCAACAAATGTAGCACACACACACGGCTTCTCCCTCAAATGGCTTGACATATGACATGCAACCACTCATATTTTGTTTATGCTCTTAGCATGCCAACGTTGAAGATTCATTTCAAGATCATCATATCACATATTCTAATCACACATTTGACCATCTAAGATAATTCACATACATGCAAGAATTCAAGAAACATGATTAAGATTCAAATAACAAAAGCAAGGATCATCAAGAACCTCAATTCCACGTCAAAGTAAATGCGTTTTCTTTTCCCACTTCAAATTTGTGCCTTCCTACACTTGTGTTGAACCAAGCCTAAGATTTGATACCAAAAATTGATGTGGAAGATAATGGATGAATTATCCTCCACAATGTAGGATCTTTTTTCTTTTTTCATTGAAGAAGAATGTCGATCAAAATAGGTATCAATTCAAAGTTTTAGAAGCCTTCAACTCAAATGCATGGTTGAAAGTATTTTATATTTACCAAGATCAAAAGAATTATAAAGAGAAATAAAAATTTTCTCTAGAATATATACCTAAAATCTCTCAAGATAAAATCATTTGAAGAGGAAGGAAGCAAGGTTAAAATCTAACTGAGAGTTTCATCTTAATTTTCATTCATTAATGTTCTAATCACCACCTCCATCGAATGTACAAGTTCCACATATATATACACATATGAGGCCGAGATTAACCTTCAACTATCCAAACGAGCACAAATTAGTAAGACAACATGTTCCAAACATGTGGTTTGGTTATAACATTTACAAAACTTCCTTATTTCTTTCCAGATTTTTAAGAACTACATATATGCATTTTAGCTTAGGGTTTGGATGATCTTTATTGGATTTTCTCTTAGCCATCAAATATTATCTAGATATAGAATAAATGTATTGAAAAAAAAAAGAAGGATTTATTATGCAATATTGGATTATAGCTCTCTTCCTTGAAGATTTTAATCAAAAGATTGGTTATTTGTTTACTCTCTTTAATTTATTTCTTTCTATGATTTAATTACATATATATTTGATTTTTTCTTTTTTCCTATCATGTGTAAGTAGATTCTTTGTCTAGTATTGGGAAAGAACACAAATTTTTGATAATTGAAGATGCATTAGTATACATTATTGGTGAAAGTTTGAATCTTTAAACATAATTTCTTATTATTGAATATTGTTGACTTCCTTGATCACCAAATTATAAATCATTGGTATTTAATTGAAGGAACAAAAGATGAAAATTGATGCCAAACCTTTAGATATTAATTAAGAAATTCAAACCACAAAAGTACCCTATTCCTTGGGAATTCTATTAGATTAGCAAGAAGCTTAATGGGCTTAACTTAATCTTAATGCCATGAAAGTTGGTAATTAAGCTTAATTAGGCATGATCTTTAGACCTAAAAAGAGGATTTATATTAATTTAGGCTAATTCACTCTTTATAGTTAAAATCAACACTAAGAGCTAAAATAATTCATTATTGAGTATCGAAGTTGTGGTGAAAACCTAATCTTGGCCCTTCATTATATTGAATTCCACCCAATTAGCTACTTATTTTATCTTTTTATTTAATCTTAAAATGTTATTCTCTTTTACTTTACACATTGTTTTAGCTAACCAAAAACATAAATTTTGGTAATCAACCCCTACTTCTTGTGGGATTGATTGTGATAGTTACAAAGAATCTATGTGCTTGTGGATTTCCCTTTCAAGTTTTTGGCGTTGTTGCTAGGGACTACATTGTTAATATTGATTGTTTACGTGATTAGGCTAGGTTTGGCTTTCTTTTTATATTTCTTTTTATTTTTTATTTTAATTTTTTCCTTTGCTAAAGACTTTCTTTAATGTAAGGGCATTAACTGAAAGTATACAATGAGAGAGATCCTAAAATATCGTTGATTTTTTCTTACATAAGAAGGTATATAAGGGAGAAAAGGAACACAAAACAAGCTACAATTGGTGATCAGAATCATCTCCTTAATGATTTTGCTTCTCGAAATGTTCAAGCCATGCACTCAAGCATTACAAGGCCTACTATTGAAGCTAATAACTTTGAGTTAAAACCTTCACTACTCTCAATGGTTCGGCGGAATTAATTTGGAGGAGATCCTACTATAGACTTAAACCTACACCTATTAATTTTCTTGGATTATTGCGACATCTTGAAGCTTAGTGGAGTGACCAATCATGCTATTCAATTCACATTATTTCCATTCTCTATAAAATACAAAGATATGGCTTAGTTTAATTCATTTCCAACTAGGTCCATCACCATTTAGGATCAACGGTCTAGAATGTTCCTAGCTAAGTAATTTCCCGTGAGTAAAATAACACAAATGAGGAACCAGATCATAAGCTTTCCACAAAAGGAAGGAAAATCACTTTATGAAGCTTGGGACTTCTACAAGAAATTATGGAGGATGTGCCCTCACTATGGATTAGAAAGTGGCTTATTGTTCACACCTTCTACAATAAGCTTACTTATAACATTCAGATGACTATTGATGTTGCAGTAGGAGAAGCTTTGATGAAAAAAACAATAGATGAGGCATACACTCTCATTGAATACATGGCTCAGAATCAATGTCAATGGGTAAGCAAGGGTGTTCAAACATCAAAAGGTGGAAGGTATGACATGATGTATTAGATCATATATCCTCTAAAGTTGATGTTTTATTTTAAAAAGTTCATATATTAAGCATCAATTCTATGGAATCTACTTCACAAATTTCATGTTAACTTTGTGGTTATGTGGGTCACTCTACACTAGAATGTCAACTAAAAAACCTCCATCTCCTAATACTTTTGGTAAAGAACAAGTAAGATATGTTAATAATTTTAATTAGAAGGGAGATTCATTTTCAAACACCTATAATCCAAGGTGGAGAAATCATCTAAAACTTTCTTATACAAACCCACCTATAAATCCCTTGCCCACATCTAATTTTTCAATCTTGGTTTTCGTGCCCCTCAACCAAATCCCCCTCCTCAAAGATCTAATTTGGAAAATATAATGGAATATTTGTGATGAATCAATCAAAATTGAATGAAGAGTTTAAGCAGCAACAACAAACTACAATTAAAATAATACAAGGTATTTAAGATGAAGGAAAAATGGGGTACATGGTGATCATAAAGAAAAAGGTGAAAAGATAGCAGATGAGGATAATGAGACCCAAATTCAAGAAGAAGAAGAAAAAGTTGAGAAATATGTGTCTTTCATTCCTTACTAGCCTTCTCTACCATTTCCCTAAAGGTTAGCCAAGGCTAAGTTAGAAAAGAAATTTGGAAATTTTGTATAGACTTTTAAAATTTATACATTAATATCCCATTCACTAATGCTATTTCTCAAATGCCTTCTTATGCCAAGTTCTTGAAAGAGGTTATCTCTAATAAAAGGAAGTTATAAGAATATGAGATTATAACCCTTACTAAGGAGTGTAGTGCTATAATTCAAAATAACTTGCATACTAGACTTAAGGATTTTGATTCATTTTCTATTCCATATGTCATTAGTAATATCTCTATTAACCATGTGTGATTTAGGTGCAAGTATAAGCTTGATGCCAATGTTAATTTACAAGAAGCTTGGTATAGGTGATTTGAAGCCAACCATGATATCACTCAAATTGGCATATAGATAGATAAAATATAAGTAGGTATACTTGAATATGTGCCTATTATTGATGGTAATTTTTGTATCCCAGTTGATTTTGTTATTTTAGAAATAGTGGAGGACTCTAAAATTCCAATTATATTAGGAAGACTTTTCCTTGCTACTGTAGGTGTTATAATCAATGTTAAAAATGGAAGAAGCTCTCTAAATATTGAAGAGGATAAGGTATAATTTGATTTAATCAAAGTTATAAAACTCCCTTTAATTGATAAAGTTTGTTATATGGTCTACGTGATTAACAAGTGTACATATGAGCATTTTGTAAAACATTGCTCAATTGATCCACTTGGAGAAGTGTTTTGTAAGCGACGGCTCAATAAAAGATGAAGAATCTAATGTAGCTGCATATGCTTAGTCTTTGGAATCAATCACAGTTTCTCCACTTTGAAATGCCGAGCTTGAAAGTCTAAAGTGAAATTCAAAAGGTTCTACTTATGACAAAGACGAATCACCATAGGTAGAACTAAAACCTCTTCCATCCTCTTTAGGTTATGAATTTATTGGCCCTAATCCTACTTATCCTATGATTGTGAATACATATTTGAATGAAAATCAAACTGATAAGTTTCTTAGAACGTTTAGGAAGTATTGAAAGGTCATAGGATACACCATATATGACATTAAAGGAATCAACCCATAAATTTGTTTGCATAGAATTCTTATGGAAGGTGATCATAAACCCTATCACCAACGTAGATCAAATCCTAACTTAAAGAAATTAATTAAAAAATAAGGGGATTAAGATACTATATATTGGGGTAATTTATCCTATTTTATATAGTGAATGTGTTAGCCTGGTCCACGTGGTTCCCAAAAGAGGGGATAACTATAATCAAGAACTAGAATAATGAACTTATTCCTATTAGAATGGTTATGGGTTATAGGATGTGCATTAACTATATAAATTTGAATAAGTCAACCCAAAAAAATCATTTTTCCTAATCCCTTTATAGATCAAACATTGGAAAGATTTGTTAGGCACTATTATCTTTGTTATATAGATGGTTATTTTAGATTCTTTGAAATCCCTATTCATCCTAGTGACTAACAAAATGCCACTTTTTGTAATACCAAATCTCAAAATGCTTCAAAATGTATTTAAAATTATGTTGATATAAAATTAATTAGTTTTGATTTTAGATTATGCTTGAAATTCTAATAAAAATATGAATTTCAAGAGCAACGATCAACTGGTTTACATAACTGATTGACTAGTGCACTAAAGAATTTACAATCTTGTTCTTTACAAACCAATCGACTAGTTTACCTAAACTGATTGACTGGTTATCCTACAATTTTATATCTACTACTAATTTTGATTCAAATTTCTCTCTAATATTTATGAAAACTTCTTATTTGAGTCCAACTATGCTAATAATCATGCGTTAATTCTTTGGGATTACTTTCACATTATTTAGATCATTACATAATTTTAATTAGCCATTTTTTTCTCAAAAGGAACTTTTAAGGCAATCTTCAACTTTTCTCTTCTCCCTCACCTCTCCCTCTCTCTTCTAGTAGTTGTGGTTGCGAGATTGAATTTGTGCACCAACTCTTAACTTACCAACCCACTACCGTACTTATTCCTGACTGCACTCAACCCCCTACCACCCCATTAAGTTAGCCCTCACTTCTTAGTTGCCCACACTCAACCTTACCAATCTCATCTCCCTATCTCCTATGAATGTTGACCCAACCTTTCCTCTATACCTTTCATTTCTAATCCATTATCATTCCTCATTTGTTTTTCTTTCTCTTTTCTCCCTTTTCTTTATGGAAAATTTTTCAAGTGTTGAACATCCCTTCATTTTCCCTCTTCTCCTCTCTATTAAGAAAAAATAGAGACTTTCTTTGATTTTCTCTTTTCCTTATGTGAGCATTGCGTTCCTTTATCTTATTCTAATCTTGATTTTATTTCTTTTTTGCTTTCCTTATGCAAGGAAGAATTAAGGTTGAGAAAGGTTGAAGATTTCAGCTCTTCCTTGACACCCTATTTTTGAGAAAAAAAAAAGGTGGTGTTTTGTGTTCTTCTTATTCTTCTAATTTGTCCTTGTTTTAATGAAGTTTTTAAAAGATTAATTTTAATGGTTTTAATTTTAATTTTAATGAATTTTTGAAACATGAATTTTAATAATTTTAATGAGCTCTTGTGTTAGAAGAATAGCTTCAAGGTAAGGCATTATTATCTTTAACATAAATGGGGTTCTGTAGTGTAATGGGGTTCCATATGTTTGATGTGTATGTGTGAGCATGATTGAATTTATATTTTATAATCTGAGTATGTCATATAATTATTCCCAAAATAGCATGCTAGATTTCTCTAATTTTAAGCATAAGTTTGCCGGTTGAGCATGATTTGTTTGATTATGTACATTACCATGTATCCATGTAATTCTATGTGTGTAACGTATATTTTTGGTGTATTTTAGCATAGAAGCATTCTAGGATTAATATGGTAAAGTGTGGTAAATTTTTGTGTGTATATCATAGGTCTAGGTAGTTTTTTACCCAGACTAGTTGATCGGTTCCTCGAACCCACTAACTGGTTATGCGAGCAATCGAATGGTTTAGAGCTTCCGATCAGTTGGTTACGAGATCAATCTATTAGTTTGATAAACCAGATGACTAGTTTTGATGAATAGTTGATTGGTGGGTCACACCCATCAAACGGTGTCCCTATAGACTAAGATGGTTGGTCACTACTTGGACCTATCGACCAATTGGACTAAACCAATCTACTGGTTCCTATCACTAGTGGATCGGTTGGTTAAACTCACTGACTAGTTTCTTTGTAGGCAAAAATGGGTTGTTCTCTACTTATACCTATCATAGGTTGGGCCAAACCAATCCACTAGTTCCCATGAATAGTCAATCGGTGAGGCCAACCAATTTACTAGTTCTCTAGTATGGTTTTAGTTCAAGTCTAGTATGATTAGACCAATTGATGGGTCCAAGGGACGGATCGACTAGTCTAACTGAAAGCCCCCTGATTTGTTATAATTTATTGTGTTTCTCTTAGGCCTTTTGTGTTGATACCTCCATGTATATATAACATTTAAATTATGATTTCAACTATGATTGTCCTGATTTAATAATATTCATCATGATGGTATTTGGGACTTGAATTTGGTTAAGTTTGGTGTCATCTCTAAACACACAAATGGTGGCTTTAATGCCTTGTGATGTATTTGGTGTTAACACTTGGAATCACCTAATTTGGTTAAATAATGGAATTTAATTGTGTTTGGTGTTATCACTTAGAAACACCTAATTTGGTTTTATGTGGATTTTATTGTGATTTTGATATCACTAGAAATATAAATTAATGGTTTAAGATTTTGTTCAAGTCTTTTTCTACCGCTCTTGGGGTAGCTACCGAGAGTTAGTGGGTGGGTTGCCTTTAGTTATATTTTTCATTCAATAACTATTTCCTTATCAATTAGATTGAGGTCAATAGGGGGTATGTGCATATCTTTGATTTATAAGATTATACTGTGGTAGGCCACCATGGCATCGGTGTCTAGCTCGGCTGAGTCAGGTATCACAATATAATCCCTCTGGCACTTTGTATTATACATTAATTAGGTGGGTGTGGTATACCAACTTTTAACCCCTCACAAAGGAGACATTTAAGGTGTAGTGGGAGAGGTATCCTAGTACATGCCCCATTTGTGTACTTCAACCACGTGTGGTGGTTGTGGTATCCCAATATGCAATAGGTTCAATTAATGTGTGGTAGGCGTGGTATCCTCAAAGAAAGCCCCTTTAATGTATCCTGACCTTTTGTGATTAGTGTGGTTTCCCATTGTGATTATTTATGCTACTATGACTTTTTTTCATGGTGGAGACTTGGATGTGGTCGAATGAACTATTTTTATTAACTAGAATTTGTGTGTTCACTAAAGGATAAATTATAATATGGGTTATATTGTATGTATTGCATGTATTTACTATATTTCTATACCTCCATGAGTTCCATGCAAGCATGCTTTGTTGTACTCTAGCTATACCAATATGATATCACCATGTTGTAATGTGACTTCAATGTATTGCATGAACCTTACCATATTTTAGGCAGTATGTTTTACCAGTACTTCACCATACTAATACTACACTTGTGTGGTTACCGTGATGAGCTAGCTTCTACTTTAGGGAACAGAGAATGACTCTTAGTTAAAGTATATTGAGGGTGATGAAGTGGGTCATTAGTAAGCCATTACTTGGGGTTGGATTTTTATTTCTATGCCTTAGAGTTAGGCTAAGCGGTTATAAGTATTTTTCCCACTATGTTAGAAAGTTTTCTATTTTCCGTTATTTAAACTCTTGGCTCAATTCCTGTATTTGGTTTTGTAAACTATCATACTCATTCTATCTATAATATTGTTCTCCTCCATATTATCTTGTATTATCACTTTAATATTATAAGAATATTTTATCATTGTTTTATTTTGTCTTGTATCAGGAATGGGTTAGGTGATGATCACACCTCTCTCACAGTTAATATGGTAGTAACATTCCCTGATTTTCTTTTTCAAATGCTTCTACAGTGTCTTAAAAATGAATTTTTTTTCCTGTTCAAAACTTGAGGGTGTTACACTTTTACTTGTCCCTATAGTACCTTTGCTTATAAGCTCATCCTTTTGGTCTTTGTAATGCCCCTTACACTTTTCAACTAAGTATTATGGCTATCTTCTCTCATTTTATAGAGGACATTATGGACGTGTTTATAGATGACTTATCTTTGTATGGCACTACTTTTGATAGTTGTTTAGCTAACCTATCTCAAGTTTTGTAACATTGCAAATAGGGTAATTTAGTCCAAAATTGGGAGAAATGACACTTTATGGTAATGGATGGAATATTTACATAAGGTTTCCGAGCGTGTCATAGAGGTTGGTTGATAAAAAGTGGAAGTTATTGAAAAATTACCTCCATAATGTGAGTTAAGGTAGAAAGAAGTTTCTTAGGACATGCCAATTTCTATCAGCATTTCATAAAGGAATTTTAAAAAATTGCAAAACCCTTAACTAACCTCCTTCTTAAATATGTTACCTTTGATTTAACTAATGAATGTCTTGATACGTTTTGTAGGTCAAAAAAGGTGTTGATAAAAGATCCTATTATGTAACCGCTAGACTAGAATCATTTATTTGAAGTTATAGAGGATTCAAGTGATTATGTGGTTGGTGTTATGTTGGGTCAAAGTAAAAACAAGATAGTTCATGCAATATATTATGTTAGTCGTACTGATGAGGCCCAAGTTAACTATGCTATCATAAAAAAGGATCTATTAACAATTGTTTTTGCTTTGAAAAGTTTTAGTCTTACTTAGTGGGGTCTAAACTCATCAATTATACTGACCACTCCACCATCAAATATCTTTTGATCAAGTGGTATTCCAAGACTATGTTGATTCGCTAGATACTACTACTACAGGAGTTTAACCTAGAGATAAAATAAAAGAAAGGGATAGAAAATCTAGTGGCAGACCATTTATTGAGGATGAGACAAGAGTCACATGATAAGGAAGAGGATGAACTACAATCAATAACTCCTTCCCAGATGATCATTTATTAGCCATAGAAAGATTAGATGCACCAAAGTATGTGGACTATGTCAACTATAAAGTGTGTGGAGTTATACCCTCATATCTGAGCTATCAACAAAAGAAGAAGTTATTGCAGGCTTGAAGTATTATTTTTGGGGTGAACCATTTCTATATAAATAATGTGTTGATGGGATGTTTAGAAGGTGTGGTCCTGAATATGCGGTTACAATTATTCTCCATCATTGTCACTCATCATCCTATATGGGACATGCAAGCACTTCAAAGACAAATGCAAAAGTTCTACAATCAGGTTTCTATTGGTCAAGTCTTTTTTGAGATGAAAGATAGTTTGTGATATATTGTGGTAGTAGCTAGAGGAACGGAAACATTTCAAAGTATTCCTTTACACTCTATCTTGGAAATTGAGGTTGGTAATTAGTAATGGTGGTTCACACTTCATAGAAAGAAAATTTGAAGATCTCTTGAGAATGTATGGGGTCACTCATAAGGTTTCCATGCCATATCATCCTCAAACTAGTGTCCAAGTGGAGGTTCTAAATCATGAAATCAAGAGTGTCTTAGAGAAAAAAGTTAATCGTTCGAGAAAGGAATAGTCTATGAAACTCCTAGATACCTTATGGGCCTATCGAAATACCTACAAGACACCAATAGATATAATACCATTCAAGTTGGTATATAGAAAGTTGTGTAATCACCTATTTGAGATAGAGCACAACACATATCGGGCTATCAAGCTGCTCAACTTTGATATGAAGACTACATGTTAGAGAAGAAAGCTTCAACTTCATGAGTTATATGAACTAAGATTAAAGTGCTATAATAATGCCAAGATTTATAAACAAATGACTAAACAATAGCATGATGAAAATATCCTTTGAAGAGAGTTTAATCAAGTATACATGGTGATACTTGTCAACTTTCGTTTGAAGTTTTCTCAGAGCAAGATCATGTATAGATGGTCTAGACCTTTTAAAATCCATAAGGTCTTCCCTAGTGGAGTTTTTGAAGTGTGGAGTGAAACAATGAGATCTTTCAAGGTGAATGGGTAAAGATTGAAGATCTATATTGTAGAGGAAAAAAGTGCGAAAGAGGTCAGTTATACCCTTCTAATCCCCCGTCATTAGATAATTGAGTGTAATAGGGGTTAAAATCATGACCATAAACTAGCACTTCTTGGGAGGCAACCTAATTTTTCCTCCATTTTTGTTATTTTCTTCTTCCTTATTTTATTTTATTTTATTTCATTTTGATTTTATTTATTATTTTATTAGGAAACAACATAGGCACAAATTTAACTTCTAATACCTTTATTTATACAGTCTTTTTAAGAGTGGTAGCTCTACCAGAATGCCTTTGCTCCACATCCTTCTTATCACTAAGTCAGTATGTTCTATACACCCTTGCACTCATTTATATTATGCTACATTGGGGAAAATTTAGATCTTAATATTGGAGGTGTGGGTTAACTATACATTGATATTTGTTTATCATTACCTTTTCTTTTTTTCTTTTTCTTTTTTTTTCTTCTTCTCTTTAACATATATATATAAGTAAATGATATCCTAATGATGATATGAATCCTTAGCCTTTATCAATCATTGAACTTGATAGATGCTTATTAGTCGGGACTAGAAAAACTTTTTAACCCACATTTCAATTGATTCTCAGAGTCTTTTGATTTTAAGTTAGCAATAGGGGATAACTGGACTTGAATGTCATTTTGTCTTATAGAAGTTAGAATTTATGTGGCTAGGATCATAACCTTTATCATATTGAGACAAAAGGGAATTAAATTGAGAAGACCTTTAAAAATAATGAGATATTGAGCCTAAAAGTGTATGCATTATATTACATGATTTTTTTCCATGTGTGATATTCTCCAATGGTGTAGGAGATTAGGACTTGCATTGGATCTCTTTGAGGCCATATATAACTTTTGAATGCATAAAAAGTGATTGAGTCACATGTATTTTTGTTTGTAAACCACATTAGCCAAACAACCGACTATATGTTATTTTTCCTTTTTATTAGAACTTTTGAGCTAATGAGCCTAATTCTTATTGATTCAACCCACATATGTAACCTCTAATTCTAAATGTAATCCTTACCCATGCCTAAGCTAGGGGAGCATAATTTCAAATACAATGAGTTATGTGAGTAATGTGACCTTAGCTTGGGGATGTGAAAGGAGGTGCTTAGTTTCCTCATTCTTTCATTCTACTCTCCAAAAAAAGGAGAATAAAGAGAGAGAAGAAGAAAAAGAAGAAGAAACATTTCAAATCAAGTATTATTTTTATGATGCATGTAATTGTGGGTGTTCAAAATAATATATTATGGCGTATCAAAGGGAATATTTGGAAGAAGTTATTTGATAGAATATGAAGCTTGTGTGGATGTTATTGGTCTTGATTTGAGATCTTGTGGTTTTTATTTATCACTCCACTTGTAGGCTTTTAGCTACATTCCTAAATATCTAGCCTGCCATTTTGATCCCAGCTCCATTACAACCAAATAAAAGACCTCAAGATTTTTTGTATGCATTATTTTTCAAAGTGGTGAAGAATTGATATGATATGCAAGACTATGGATTGAATACATCCATTTCAAATAATTTCGAGCAACATAATTCTACCCTTCAACACATGAGAGATTGAGAGTCCACATACCATAAAGTGAAGTCTACCAATTTAACTACTTAAATGTCTTAATTTTACTATATCCAAATTAAAGCTACTTACATGTATTACTTTCTCTTACTTTGGCTTGAGGACTGGGTGGAAAGGTTATCCTTAACTTGTGATGCTTATGATCACAAATAAATTTTTTAAATGTGCTTTTATTTAAAGCTATGGAAATTACTTTGTTAAGTCTAGATAAAACATTTTTATCTTGTGATATGTTAGATATTGTTTATAGGATTGATGAGGGGGTGATCCCTAATCCCTTAGCTTTACCTTATGCTCTTATTATTATTCATTATTTGCTTGAGTATAATAAAAATTCTAAGCTAGGGGGAGTTGATAAACACCTCAAATATGTAATCTCTAAGTGTGTTTCAAGCATAATTTATGGATGTTTGATGCATATTTCATATTTAGATCAAGGATACTTATATTGTTTGTATTTCTATGTGTATTTATTGGATCAATATTTAAAGATTTGATGATTTTTTAATGTTAAACAAGAATTTGGAGCCAAAAGTGATTTAGAATGCATGGTTCGAGAAGAAAATGGATGCGCATGAATGAAGAAATAAAACTTCAAACATGATCAATGTGAATTTGAAATAACTCAACAAACCTAAGTGGTAATTCTCTTAAATAGCTTTTTAATGCAACTTGATTCACATCAATCTGAGGTTGGGTAAAAACATTACAACCAAAATATAAAAAAATATCCAAGGGAGCACAAATTAAGCAAGATAGCACGTGTCACACATATGGTTTGGTTATTCCATTTACAGAACTTCTTTATTTCTTTCCATATCTTTAAGACCTATATATATATTTATTTTAACTTAGCATTTAGTGGATTTTTATTAGAGTTTTCTCTTAGCCACCAAATAGGATCTATGTCTAGGACTCAAACATTAAAGAGACCTATATATATATTTATTTTAACTTAACATTTAGTGGATTTTTATTAGAGTTTTCTCTTAGCCACCAAATAGGATCTATGTCTAGGACTCAAACATTAAAGAAAAAATGAATGATTCCTTATGCAAGAGTGGGTTATAACTCTCTACCTAGAATATTTTAATTAAAAGAGTGGTTATTTCTTTACCCTCTTTAATGAATCTCTTCCTATGATTGAATTACATATTTATTTGATTTGTTATTTATTCCCAATCATATCTAAGTAGATTCTTTTTCCGAGATTGGGAAAGAACCCAACCTTTTGGTAATTGATGATGAATTAGTATATGCTATTGGTGAAAGTTTGAATTTTTAAACTTAATTTCTTGTTATTAAACTTTGTTGACTAGCTTGATCAGTGAACTAGCAATCATAGGTAATTAATAGAAAGATTGAAAGATGAAAATTAATACTAGACCTCTAGAAATTAAATAGGGAATTCAAACCAAGAAAGTAAACTAGATTCCTTGAGGATTTTATTGAATCAGCAAGAAGCTTAATGAATTTAACTTAATCTTAATTCCATGAAATTAGGCATGATCTTTAGACCTCGAAAGAGGCTTTCAATTAATTTAGGATAATTCACCCTTTTTATTTTAAACCAACACCAACAGTTGAAATAATTCATCATTGAGTACCAAAGTTGTGGTGAAAACCCTGTCCTGACCCTTCATTATATAGAATCCCACCCGATTAGCTATTTATTTTATTATTATTATTTAATCTAACATTTTTATTCTCTTTTACCTTACTCATTTGTTTATCTAGTCAAAAATATAAATTTTGGTAATTAACCCCTAGTCCCAGTAGAATTGACCTTGATAGCTACAACGAATATGTGTGCTTGAGGATTTCCCTCTCACATTCCTAATGTATATCATATCTCAATGTTAATACTAATAAATTCCATAACACCAAAGTTAAGGCTCAAAGGTAATTATCGGCCACAAATAGACATGAATGATACTACCAAATCATAAGTAGGTACAAAAGATACTATTAAATCACATATGGGCACAAAATCTACTACTAAACCACAGGTAGGCATAAAGGCTATTACCAAACCATAGGTATGTATGAAGGCTACAACTAAGTTATAGGTAGGCATGAAGATTACTACCTAACCACAGGTATGTGTGAAGGGTGCTGCCAAGCCAATCTAATAATTATTTTTATTTTTAATTTGCTTGAGGGGAGAACATATCAATCCAAATAAACTAAGGTAATAAGGTCATATCAATGTACAAACGTAACATAGTATCCTACTGACTATCAACCCAATAACACTAAAGTACCCTGGTCATACTATCACATGAAGGAAATATAGTACCCTACCAACAAGGACAACTAATCCATAAGTATGCATTCCTTCTAAAAAGTTTGCATAACTAAAAAGAGTAATATATAGGCCTTGGTTGGGGCACAAAGGCACACCAGCAAAAATAAATATATAACCAACTTTAGGCTAAACCATATCTTTAGGGTAGCAACCCCTTAATAGCCACCATTCTTGATATTGAGATCTTTCACTTTAAATACTAGTATTTTATTAAGATGGCCATGAAATCACATGATGCACAAATATGTCCACTTTCCATAC
Source organism: Tamarix austromongolica (assembly GCA_039764185.1). Taxonomy (NCBI): domain Eukaryota; kingdom Viridiplantae; phylum Streptophyta; class Magnoliopsida; order Caryophyllales; family Tamaricaceae; genus Tamarix; species Tamarix austromongolica. The sequence continues at coordinate 26,089,954 of CM077808.1, forward strand.
TCAGCCATTTTTCTTCATATCCAACTATTCAGGATAACCATAAATAAGGTCAACAATAAGGTTAACTCAAAAATCTATTAAGGTCATCCTGGGTTTAATTATCCACATTTAGGCTCATTAGGCTAAAAATGATCAAAATTCCCTTGAGACCATAATTACCACATTATCATCCATTTTAAATAATAATTAGATTTTATTCAATAATTTATCATGAAAAGGCTAAAATGCAATAATAAAAATGCATAGCATGCATATATATTATCATACCCAACAAATGAACATTTTCCTCTTACACGCAATTTAGTACGTAAAACCATAATATACATTTCTAAAACATTGAATCTCATACCTTCATACTTAACAATAATGCCTATCAGAATAAATATCATGATACACTTAAAAAGATCAAAATACCCCTAGGACATATAATGGTAATAATCATGCTAAACATATGTCTAAGCATACACAACCAATTATATTAGACGTGCATAATATACATACTTTATTCCCGACATTAAACCCATTTTTACATGATTTTAACATTTTGCATAAGTCAATATGCTCCATTTTACAAAATTTCATGCTCACATTATTACGCATATAATTATAACGTACCAAACATGCTTAACATGATTTATAAATCAAAACCCTAATGAGTTATGGTGGGATATCTAATATTTTAGTGGATTATATAGATTACCTAATTTTGAGCAAAAGCACAAAAATAAGTAACTTAGTAAAATTGTTAGGCTCCACTAATCAACCTATTTTGCCTAAAAATAACACAAATGGTAATCATATTAATATCTAAATCATAACATAATAATTGTTCTTTAAGTAAAGTAAAAAAACACTAACAAAATATTACTACCTAAGGATTGGCTAGAGAAGAGGAAGAAAAAACTCATGCAGAGGAGAGGAAGTTTTTGTGAAAGGTAATGCTAGATGGCTAGGGCCAAAGAAGGAAGGGCTACTAAAAATTTGCTCAGTGGTGGAAATGGAGTTTATGATTAGAGGTTTAATGGGAAAGAAGACAAGTGGAAAGGATGGATTTGGTGTTAGAATATGGCAAGTGATGAGAAGGATGACAAGGAAGTTGGATATTAGGAATGGTGATATGGTGGAGATGGACAGTTGGATGGTGACACAAAGGTGATGGAGATGGAATTAGTGATTAGGTTGCAAGAGGTGCAAGAAGGTGAGGAAAAAATTTGGGAAAATTGGGGTTGTAAGGAAAACTCAAGCTTCATGGGTGATGACAGCGTAAGGTTGCAATGCAGTTGGGAAAGGGGTATAAAGGAGGTTAACATAGCATGGATGTAGTAGCATAAAAAGTAATGTAGAGAAGTTAGAAGTTGCGGAAAGAGGTAGTGTTGGTAATGGAACAAGTTGTTAGTGGTGGTGAGATGAGTTTGGTTACCGGAAAATGACAAAGGAGTTAGACAATATGTAGCACGATTGCGCAAGGTCGTGCATGGTTGAATGGTGGTCAAGAAGGAAAAAAGGTTGACTCTAGTTGAAAATGGAAATGATTGATGGTTTAGTGAAGCCATAATAGGGTTGATGATGAGGAAGGAGAAGGAAAGAAGTTAGTTAGGTGTTGGCTGCGAGGATGATCATACAATAAATAAGGCGCGGGAGTGTACAAGAGTGGGAAAAACTATGTAGGAGGTTACATGGTTGTAAGAAAAAGAATAGAAAGGAAGATAATCAAACCAAGTAAAGGAAAAGGAAGATGAAGAAAGGAAAAATAAGGATATAAAAGGAAGTAAGTCAAGTGGTGATGGTTTGAATCCAAAAGGAGGGGAGTAGTGTGGGTGTGTGTGTGTAGTTAGTTAGTTAGTTAGTTGAGGGGTGGATGTATCGATAGAGAAGGTATGGGTGGTTCTATAAGGCTCAACATGCACATGTAAGGAAGAAGCATGGTCTAGGTGGTGCAGGCTAGTATAGGGAGTAGGTGGAGAATAGTAGAAAGGATGGGAAGGAAAAGGAAAGAGATCGTGAAATGAAGGATGTGTGGCTTGAAGAGAAAATGGGGGAGCAGGTTGATCAAGATAGTGAAGAAGAAAAAGAAAAAGGGAAAAGAAAAGAGGAAAAGGAGGGAAAAAAGGAAAAGAAGAAGAAAAAGAAGACGAAGAAGAAGAAGAAATTTTAGGTTTAGGATTGGAATTAGGTTTAAGTTTAGAATTAAGGAATTAGGGTGAAATTAATTTATCAATCATCCTGGTTAGGGTACTTGGTTAGGAAAAATTAACCAATTTAGGTTGGGTTTAATAATAAGGTATAAAGATTAAAAAAATTTAGAATAAATTTATTTAAGAATTTATTTAGGTTATGGATCAAATATTGACAAAAATAATTAAGCCAAGGTTTAATGGTTAGGTTTTGAATAAAAGGCTAAACACCTAAAAATAAAGGTTATAAAATTTTGGGGGATTACACACTTAGTCATAAAAAGGACTCGTTTATATTGTCTCTACAAGCAAAGTAGCTATCAAATGTTACTGATCTAGCTAATAAATGGCGTTTTATAGTATTATACACAGATAAATAATATGATAATGTGTTGGGTACAACCCTAACTTCCTCATCCAATATTGATGATGTTGTTGATGATGTTTATGTGTGGGAAGATCGCAAATAAGGGTTTATGTATTTGAATCATACTTTAGACATAAGGAAGGTAGATGTCATAATGCAAAGAAATTTAGATAACTAATGTATGTAAATAAAATATAAAGCAATTTAATTTTTTTGAATTTTAGGAATCATACCTTATTAAAATTATACATTAAATTTGGGAATTAGATATATATATATACGATTAATGCCCTATTAAAATGTATGCCTAATTGTAACACCCCAAAATTTACTATTTTTTTAAATGGAAGCAATTAAATTAAAAACCTATGAATTTCAAGGATGTTACCGCCACACTTAGTACCAGACCGGTTCACTCCGACTGTTCCAGTACCAAGTGCTAAGGCTAAAACGGATATTTATTATACTTAAATTAATACCTCAGCCAAGAGTTCGTAGGAGAAAATAGAAGGATCATAACATAAAAATCAGAGTACGTGCAAAAGAATCATAAATCAGAGTGCATGATCAAAAATTCGAAAGAGAGAAACAAAGTTTACAACCGATAAAAGTTTCATCTAGAATACTCATTACAAAGTAATGAATTATAAAAGGATAAATCCGATACAAAAAAAATAACCATAGGAAATAATATAACATGAAGAGTGAATTCGGCCACGCCACTCTCGAACTTTAAGCCAAACACATGCTCAACACTCAGCCCCGCCTGATGCCTCATGAACATCAAAAGCATCGAAAACTGCATCGCCTGCCTGCACAAAGTCAGAAGGGTCTTCTGCTTGTGGGAATGAGCAACACCCATAAAAAGGGTGATCAGTACACTACGTACTAAGTAAGGTAACCGTGCACTAAGGCTGACACACTAAATCACATAAACCATGCTAAATAATAAAAAGAGTATAAAGTCCAACATGATAACATAATGGCATATGATCATTTAGGTAAATATACAAAGGTCTATTTATAGTCCTGATTAATTACTTAATTAATCTCTTATTGGAACTCATTTCACACCATGCTTTTTATCAAATCCATGTGAGTATGGGAACCCCACTATTATAGCCGGTGGACCAGAAATGCACAGGGCACAATACACCTAACCACTATTATTTGCTGGTGGATCGGTCTCATATAGGGCATAAAGCTCCTGACCACTATTATTTGTCAATGGATCGGTCTGGCCCCGAATCTCATGGTGTTTCACTGTAAGTACTTAGTGTCTTCCCCATATCTTAGCACAAATATGTTCAGTTTGTTGAGCATGGAATCCCCCACTATTATAGCCAGTGGACCAGAAACACATAGGACATAAAGCTCCTGACCACTAGTATTCGCTGGTGGACCGGTCACATATAGGACAAGATGCCCTAACCACTATTATTCGCCGGTGGACTGGTCTGGGCCCGGTTCAATAATCTTCCACTTTTAATGATCAATGTCTTATAGTGTCTTATCCAGAAGCTTTACCCTAGACATGCATGACTCACTCCCTCTACGCTTATCCTTCAACTAATCCATACCATATCATGAGAACCCTACACCTCCTAACTTGCCCCAACAACCTTTCCTCTATACTCTAACTCACACTAGAAGTCCAACTCCGACGTATGTGGGTCAAGGCCCACTACTATACACCATCAAGTCCACTCATTACCTTACTCTAGGGTTTTCTCTAGAAACCCTAATTTAGGCCTAAGTGGCCCATCCTACTCCACCTCACAAAACCCAAATCATTTTAACACTCCACACATCACAACCCATAGATTTCACCCTCATCATCACACTTTAATCACCAAGTATACGTGCTACCACGAAAACCCTAAGTAGCCACACCAAACCCTAATTATCCACACCAAACCCTAGCTCAGCCTCCTACGTAACATTATACGGTCCCACGTACTATTTTTCATTCAAAGCATTCCAACACCCAAACAACACTTCCATTACCTTCCTTACACCCCATATCAACTTTCTATACGTAAAATTTACCCCCATGCAGACTTTATACATCCCATGTAACATTTTGAACTTTCCATGCAAAACCCTAAAACTACCACATGAAACCCTAGATTTATCCATGCAAACCCTAGATTTATCCATACAAAACCCTAGATTCCTACATGCAAAACCCTAGAATCCTCCATGCAAAACCCTAGATCCATCCATACAAAACCGTACATTAGATTCTTCCCTTTCCTTCACTTTACTGTCACCCCTATTATTCTTCCATCAATGGATCATTAAAATATTTAGGTCAACTCACATCCTTGGGTAAACTTATGTCCCTTTGGTCAACTTATTTCCCCATTTTCCGTTGTCATCCTTTTCTCGACACAAAACCACATTAAACATCCTCATATACCACAATATTTCATCACATTTACATAATACACATGCCATATAATAACACATGAACATACCTCAACTCCACGACATACCACACACGAAATAATCATAACGATAAACATAGAATACATAACATACAAAGTATATAATGCACATCAACACACTTAAGGCCTTAGTTACAACCTTACCTAAAATGACACCAGTCTTGGAGCATGCTCCTACGCCTCCTTAGGGCTTTGACTCATCTCACCTACATGAGGGAAAAGCTAAAGATTAGATTCCCTCCTACCAAAAATACTATTATTTCCTAATTTATTCTAAGACTAGGTTTTTGATAAAATAATAACATATTAATAATAATGACATTAACTAAGTACTAATTTTGCTAAAGATATAATAAATAATAGTAATATTGTAAAAGTTGATAATATAAGGTTTGAAGACTTTACCCTAATACTAATAATGATACTAAAAATAATAATAATGATGATGATGATGATGATAATAATAATAGTAAAAATAATAATAATAATAACTATAATACTAATACTAATAATAATAATAGTATGGTTTGAAATAGATGATGGAATAAGGGCTTTGACCCATCACCAAAATAATAATAATGATGATGATAATATTAATAATAATGATACGAATAATAATAATAATGATATAAAAACCATAATAGTACTATGAAATAATAATAATAATAATAATAATAGCAACAACAACAACAACAATAATAATAATAATAATATAACCAAAATAAAAATATAATAGGGCTTCGGCCCTCAATAGCAATAATAATAAAACATTAGTAGTAGTAGTAGTAGTAGTAGTAGTAGTAGTAGTAGTAGTAGTAGTAGTAGTAGTATTTTCAAATAATTGGAAAAATAATAAATTAAATATTTAAAGCTTGTATAAATAGTGAAAAATGGTTGAGAGGGTTTAGGGTTCCACCTTGGGTTGGTGGTGACAGGCAGCACCTGAGGTGGTGCACGATAGTGGCGGCAATGGCCGGAAAAAGAGAAGAAAAGAGGAAAAGTTGAATGCTGGGAAAAGGAGAGGAAGAATGAGGGTGGGAGCAAGGGTTTTTATGGTTGTCTAGAAGAAGAGGAGTAGAATGAGGGTGGGAGCAAGGGTGTTTATGGTTGTCTAGAAGGAGAGGAGTAGAATGAGGGTGGTGGCGCACGGCGGAGGTGGTGGTGGCCGAAAATGAAAGAAGGAGAGAAAGAGAGAGGAGGAGGGGGAGAAAGAGGAAAAGAAAGGTAGGGGAGATAGAGGGAAGTCTATAGAGGCTTTTGGAAGGTGAAAGGGGAAGTGGCAGAGCCGAAGTGGTGGTGGACGGTGGTGCGAAGAGTGGTCGGGCTGAGAAAGGGCTGCTCGAGGATGGGACTTTGTACGGCCGGGGTGGCTCATGCAGGGCAAATTAAGGGAGAACGAAGGTATAATTAGTTAGAGTTCAGTGTAGGGATTGCTTAGGTGGGCAGAGTGGGTGGTGGCGTTGGCCGACGGTGGCAAAAATGGTGTATGAAATGGCAGCAGAGCATGAGGGGTGTTTTACGGGTAGGAAATCAAAAGCTCAATCCATGCTAGTTATGGGGGTATTTATAGGGCTTAAAGGAGAGGATAAGGTCAAGGGAACGATAAGGGAATAGGGAAAGTCGGTTAGGGCTCGCCGATGGCGACGATTGGCAGGCGGCAATTCAAAAATGTTGCAGGGTGTTACACAAGAAAAGGAGAAACCGAGCGAGAAGAGAGGGGAGTGGGTTGGGTCAGTGTGCCCGGCGAAACGGTGGGGAAAAGAGGGGAGAAATGGCCGGTCAAACAGCGAGGTCGACGGCGAAACTTTCGAGTCATTGCAGGTTAACGTTGGAGGAGAAGAAAAGGGAGGAAGAAGAAGGAAGGGGTGCGTGGACGGGTTGGCGGGGGAAAAAAAAGAAAGGAAAGGAAAGGAAGAAAATCGGCCGGCAGGAGTTAAGAAAGGAGGCTAAAACAAGGCGTTCCAGCCCTAGGCCACGCCGAAGGAAGGAAAAATAATGGATACGGGCCATGGCAGGAGAAAAAGGAAAGAAGGGAAGCGGGCCTCGGACAGGTCCAATTGGGGTAAGGAGGAAGAAAAAGAAAAGAAGAAGAAAGAAAAGAAAAGGAAAAAGGGAAAAAATAGGTAAGTTGGGGTTAATTAAATTAATTTGGATATTTGGGATATTTAAAAATATTAATATTAAAATAAAATAATATTTAAAATTCCTTTTTCGACTAATTTAGGATTTTAAAAAGATTTTTCATAAATTATATTTTAATTAGCAAAATATCCAAATTTTTCTAATAAAAATATTTATTATTTTCTTCTTTATTTTCCCTAATTAATTCCCTTTTATTTTAATAAAAATAACTTATTTAATTAATTTTCATAATGAATCTTTAATTAGCTATAATTCTTAAAATTAGGTTTTGGGGCATTTCACTAATTATTACTTTGATTGACATTTTATAGTCATGATGAAGATGTTGGGTCCATGTATCCATAGCAAACTCCGTGTCATCTTTCATGGTATCTTTAGTCACATGGTATAGATCTTGTTAAGACCATGAAAATTGGATATACCAAGTAGATAACAATGACATTCATTTATAATCACTACTTTGTTATAATTCTATTTTTTTAATTCTCTTATTTTCTCTATTTTTATTATTCATATAAGTAATTGATATGAATAATTTTAATGAAATTAATTAATTTTATGAATGGTTGGTTGATGTATATATATATATATATATATATATATATATATATATATATATATATGTTATAATAAACCTTATAAGATGGATAGTTGATGCAAATTTATAGTGAAAATTTTAAAATTTTGAGATGGGATACACAACATTGATGCTTGTGTATCATTTGAAAATGTATGCAGGTTCTTATGTGTAGGGAATTATGAATGGTGTAGATAGTAGGTGTAATGTAACCTTCTTTTTTTAAAGATCACTATAGATGAAAATTATATGATGCAAGAGCATCCATGGATTCTCAAAAGGATGAAGATTTAGCATACTTTGTTATAAAGTCAATCACATTATTTATCTTTGATAATATTACTAACACTAATGAGGTTACTTTAATTCATTCTTGTAGGTACATTACATATTTTTAACGAAAAGATTAAGACACTTCAAAATTTCAACCGAAATAATATGTTGAGTGTTATAAGGCATTTTAATACAAGAAAGACTAGTGTGTGCATTGAATACAATGCAATTCAAGACCTAGTTATCTTATTATATAAATTAGGGTTCATGGTATCTTTATTATTTCATGTTTAATTAGCTAAATTTTTTCTTTTAAATATGTTATATGTCAACTCCATAATGACATATAGGATCAATAGAGGTTGTTACAACTTACTAGTATTAGTTAGTTAACTTAATTAGACAATTTTAAGGTTTACCACAATTGATTTCAAAATATGTTGTAACTAACATAAGGAATGGCAAGTTAAGTCACTCCTAACAACTATTTCGTTATCATAATATCTATATAAGGAATGGTTGGAAGAAACTTATTTTTTTCCTATATAAGGCAAATTTTCATCCATTGGAACATATATGATTCAAATTTTTAATGCAAGTAAATAAGTGGCTATATCTCTTTGTGAGTGATTATGAATATCTAAGATTACTTATTGTGTTCTTAGTTAGCATCCTTTAAAATTGTTCTATGTGAGACATTCAAAGTTTAATTTCTTATTGAATTCAAAGGATGAAAAGCCAGCATGTATGATTCCCAACCCATTTTCGAATAGAACCACCCTTATATTCAAACCTCTTTCTACTCTCCTATTAGATTTCTCTTATCTTTAAGCAAGAACTATACCTTTTATTTCAACGCCTTTCTAATATTACCTCATATTTGATTTTTTATCATATCTCACATACACATTTACTCACATTATATATTCCATTCCAACCATCTTCAACTTCATTCTTCTAGTTCCTATGTACCACCATATCATCTTTCTACCAAGACACTACCCATCCATACTTTTTAAAAATAAAAAAAAAGTAGAAAGTTATTTGAACACCTTTTCCTATCATTTTCCCTCAAATATCTTTCCATGAACATATCAAGAACCTTTATAACTTCTTCAAGAACCTATTATAGATTAGTTATTATATACTAGTGTGTGCTATACTCCTCAAGATACACACAATGGTTGAGGAAATTTCTTTAAAGTCAATGTTAGAGGAATTAAAACAACTATGTATAAATATCAATACGACCAACACTCAACTCCGAGAACTTTTGTCAATTCAAAGCCGACTCCAACATATAGAAGTAAGGATTAATGATTAAGAAATGCTACAACACATGCACAACACCATGGAGGCAACCAAAAATTGTGTTGAAGAGATGGTAAAGGGTATAGAGCAAGCAAAAGGTGGTCAAATGAATTTGAGAATGGAGTATAGAGAACATACCAATGAAGATTGTTCAAAGGGTTAAAAAACCGTTGAAGGCACAATGGAAAAATTCCATCCAAGGATAAACTATGATGAAGAAAAAGATATCAAACTTTATGTTCTTGATTTTTATGGTGAACTAGATGTTGAATTATTCCTTGATTGGTTACATGAAATTGAAGTAATATTTGAATTTAAATAGTATGATTGTAACACCCCCAAAATTTACAGTTGAAAATTTCATTTATTATAGAAAATCATACACCAAAAATAGGGGGTGCTACCACCGTGGCCGATACAAGATTGAATCCTAGCCAATCTCATACTAACTACAAAGCTAAGGGACTAAAACAGTAACGCAAGTAATCAAATAAAACCAGAAGAGATCAAAGTATGCAAACATCAAAGTTAGTACAAAATGGAAAACAAATAAAAATATGTCCACTATGGGGGGAAACAAAAATGATAGTAAAATAAATAAAGGTAAGTTCAGAGAACACCCTCTCGGACCCCACAATAAGTACAATAGACCATCACTCAGTCCTGCCCAAGGCATCATAGGAATCAAAGTCAGCATAGGCATCATATCCTACCTATACAAACTTAGGAGGGGCCACTACTCGTGGGAATCAGCAGCACCTATGAAGGGGTGATCAATATGCTATGTACTGAGTAAGGTAACAATATGGCTTAAGATAAATCATAACAAGAAAAAGGCATATAATGCATATAGTAAGTCATTCCAATTAATCACAATTATTAGAACTTAGTCCATTAATACAATCTTCACACAACTCTCAATTTATATCCATGCGAGTACGGGAACCCCACTATTACAGTCGCTGGATAGGAAACACCTAGGGTAGGGTGCTCCTAGCTACTATTATTTTCTAGTGGGTCGGTATCCAAGGCAAAATGCTCGTGGCCACTATTCTCGCCTATGGATTGGTCTGGCCCCAACTCCCATGGTGTTCCACTATATGTGATTAGTATTTTTCCCATGACCTGTTATCATTTAAGGTTTGGTTTACTGAGCTCAGGATCCCCCACTATTATAGCCGGTGGATCAAAATACACTCTAGGACAGAACGCACATGGCCACTATTATTCGCTAGTGGATCAGTCTCTAGGGTAAAATACACCTAGCAACTACTCCCGCTGGTGGATCGGTTTGGGCCTGGCTCAATAGTCTTCCACTTTAAATAGTTAGTGTTTTATTCATGTCTTATTCAATAAATACTTCCTTACTAGACATACATGCCCCACTAGACTTCCCATTCTCATAATTTCACCCCCAGACTCTCTGAAAAACCCTATCCCATAACTTAGGGCCTCCACACTCCCTAGGACTCCAAGAATTATTTCTCACCTTTCCCCTAATTGTAATACCCCGTATTTTTGAAATCCAAATGTATTAAGCTAAATGATTTTATTAGCATAATTTGATGTACAAATTTAATTATTTTAATTTTGCTTCGTTTTATGGATTTATCGACGATTTCGAATTCATATTTGAATTTAATTAATCATTTTCGTTGCGAACCATTCTAGATAAATTCGTTAACGACAATGATTTTATTATATTCTTATGAGTTCGAGTCTCGGTTAAAAATATATATTCCCGTTCTTTCTCGTATTTTGATTTTTAATAATTTAAATTCGTTTTCGATTATAACATCGACGTGTGATTACGGCTTTGTTTTGGAGTTATATTTCGTTAACGAAATATATTATTTAAGTTATAGAATTTCTGTTTAAATAGTTAAATTTATTTCAATAATTTTATCCGTAGAAAATATTTCCAACTCTAATTATTCGTTTTCGAAAATCGTTAATATTTTTGGGAAGTTTTAAATTTAAAAGATTTATTTAAGAATTTCTTTCCAAAATTAATTTTCTTCCGTTCTACGCTTTTTAGTTTGCGGAAAACCGATTTTGGAAATTATTAAAATTAGTCTTGATTTATTAGAATTTGACTTAAATATTTTATTATAGGTTTTTAAATATTATTTCAGGGTCTTATAATGTATTTCCGTAAATAATATAAATTTTTACGTTCGATGGTAAATTCTTCCGAAAATGTTTCCAAAATTCTTTATATAGCTTTTTATTAATTTTAAGCCTTTGAATCCGTTCGAAATAAATTTTCATTAGATAAATTTTATATAAAATCTTCCAATAATATTTTTATATTGTTAGTATTTTATTTTATGTGTATTTGTAAAAAATAAAAGAATAAAAAAAAAACCCAACCGGCCCCGGCCCTGACCCCAACCCTCTTCCTTTTCCTTTCTCTCTTCCTTTCTTTCTCTTCTCTTTCCCGTGCGTTGTGTCCCGCAATCCTAACCCTAGCTGACCTCCCTCACCTCTCTCCTTCTCCCCAGCCCCTCCCTCCTCCTTCGCCGGCTACAATCGACCACCGCTGGCAACGCTATGCAACAGCCGGCAGCAGCGGCTGAAGTAGCAGCAGCAGCGGCCGAGCAGCAGCAGCGGCGGCCAAGCAACAGCAGCAGCAATGTGCAGGTCATGCCGCCGCCGCCGGTCACCATCGACGCCTGCTGACCACCGGCGAGCCACTCCCAGCCTTCGACGAAGCTTCCCCGACCTTCCTTTGTCCCGATTTGTCGGTTTTTCGTTTGGTATAATTTTCTGAAAACCCTAACACCGATTTGATTTAATTGAGTATGATTTAGCTCGTGATAAGCTAAATTAATTGTTTGGTTATATATATATGCGTTGTGAGATTGATTTAGATATGTTAATTGTATGGTTTAGGTTGGATTTTTGGAAAATTAGATTTTTGGCTGGGTTATGCCCAAATCTTTCGGATTCGCCCGTTTTTTCGATTTTAGACAAATTGATTATACAATATGTTTTGGAACCGTCAATTTGAGAAATTTATGCAGGTTTTATCGGAATTTGATTCCTAGGTCAAATTTTGAGTGTAATGAAATCGGGTCGTATAATTGAGTCGTTTCGCTCAATTGATTTTACAATATCGTTTGAAATGTATTTAATTTCATATCAAAAGTGTTGATTTGGGAAAATTGTGCATAACTAATCGGAATTGGATTTTTAGGTCAAAACTCTTGCGGGGCTAAATTGGATTATGTAATTGGGTCGTTTTATTCAATTGACTATATAAATTACATCAGAATATATTTAATTACATTTCCGAACCGTCAATTTATATGTTTTGGCAAGAATTGATCGGATTTGCGTTCCGGGCCCAAAAACCCTAATTGTGCTAAATTGGGTATTTATTTTAGTGGTTTTGATCAATTAATTATTTGATATGTTATAAAACGTGTTTAATTGCATTTCTAAACATTCAATTTGAATAAATTAATAAAATTTAACCGAATTGCATTTTCGAGCCTAAAACCCTAGATTTCAAGTGAGATTATAAATTGGTTATTTGTATAATTATTTTTCTAAAATTAAATTTGAAGAAATAGTTGAAATGATCCTAATTGCTTTCTAATACCTTTAATTGGAATTAATTGATTTGAATTATCGAAGATTGTGTTGTGGGCTTTAAAACCCTAATTTTGAAAACGGATCGTCTTGAATTGGTTAATCGGAATGTTGTTTTGTTGAAATTGATTATCTAGATTTATCTAAAATTAGTATAATTGTGTTTTAAAACTATCAATTTGAGGTAATCGAAGTGATTTGGTCAATTTGTGGTTTAGGTATTAAAAACCTTAATTTTCGGGGATGATTTTATAAAATTGATTTTTGCTATGTGTATTTTATCTAATCGAATTCTATCTTTGGGTTTTAAATCATTTAAATTATGTTTTAACCTAACCGGTTTGGATTTGGTTCTATGTAAATGGTTGGGTTACCTATTTAGTTGTAAAACCTAATAATTAAGTTATTTCAATAAATTAACTTATGATCGATTATTCTTTCTCGGGCTTTCCAAATTAAGTTGAAATGTCCCAAGTGATATTGGTATTAATCCGTTTTGATTTAGTTTTAACCTTAAATCTTAATAAAGCTATGCTTTTAAGTTCTAAGTTTTGGACACGTTTTCTAAGAAAGATCATTGTGTTGTTTGTGTTTATTTAATTAGAATATGTGAATTATTGATTGATAGAATAGTGTCTAATTTAGTTTTCGATTTCTATCGGATCTAGGAAAGCTTTCTCGTGGATCCACGAGCTAGTGATCTCTCCCTCTTATCTCGCTTAGCTAGCTTCGGATCCAGGTAAGTCTCTACTTACCAACACTTATGGGTGTTTAGTAAGGATGTGGCTAAGGCCCTACGTGTTATGTGACTTACATGCCTTGGATGCTTTGTATATATATATATATATATATATCATGTCCTGTTGTGTATCACCTGATTGTCCTTAACGTGTCTTATGCGTAGCGCAGCTTGGAGTTAAGGTGTGTGGTATGTGTTTTTCTTATGATATGAATATGATATCCATATGTGGTGATTATGATGTGTTGTGGCGTGATGCAACCCTCTAGGACATGCATGCTAGGGTGATTATTATTATGACATGGATATGAAAGGATAAAAAGAAATAAATGGGAAGTGAGTTGCTAAAGAGGGGTATGAGGTTGACCAAATTGAATAAGGGATGAGAGCTATGCATGGAAAATTCTGGGGTTTGCATGGGAACTTCGAGAGTTTGCATGGGTTGGATAAAACTTGCATGAGGATGATCGTTACGTGAGAAAAGTTGTATTAAAGTGTAAATAAGCTAAGGGGAGAGTTGTGGAATGTTTGGAGACTTGGGATGAAAAATAATACGTAGGTTGGTGTAAGGGGTATAAGGGACCCGATTAGGGTTTTGGGAGAAGGTAGTGATTGATTTGGGATTGAACTTAAATAAGATGAGGTGTTTGACGATAAATGAATTAATAGTAGCGAAGTAAGAGGAAGTTGGGTCATAGGTTTAATTAGGGTTTCAAGGGAAACCTTAGAGGCTAATAGCGGGTGGAGTTTGATGTCACGAGGTGTTGGGCCTTAACCCACACCCTTAGGAGTTGGTTTTCATTATGTGTAAGTGTAAAGGGGAATGGATACCGAGGTGTGATAAGGGGCGCAAGAGTCCCGAGATATGGGGCGGGCCCTCCTACGAGGATAAATGTGGATATAGTTAGCCATGCATGTCAAGGGTAGATACTTTCAAATAAGATATGTTAAGACACTAATCACTTAAAGAGAAAGATGTTGAGCTGGACCCAGACCGGTCCACCGGCGAATAATAGTGGCTAGGGCCGGGGTGCCCTACATGATCGGTCCACCGGCTATAATAGTGGGGGATTTCGTGCTCAACAAACCAAACGTAATAACGATAAGACAGTGGAAAGATACGAAGTAATTACAGTGAAACATCATGTGAGTCGGGGCCAGACCGGTCCACCGCCGAATAATAGTGGCAGGGTATGTTACCCTCATGACCGGTCCACCGGCTAAAATAGTGGCAGGGCATGACCCTTATGACCGTTCCACTGGCTATAATAGTGGGGTTCCTGCACTCACATGAATTGATAAAACTATGATGTGAATCGACTATATTTACCAGAGATCTAAAGAGTGAGTCTACTCGATCGGGGCTAAGCATGTCCCTAAGTAATGCTCGAGGCTGGACATGTCCCTAAGTAATGTCCGCGAGGCTAAATGCCCAATTTTTTTGGTTCGGCATTGCCCATAAATGCCCGTTTGATAAATGCCCGATTCGGCTTGGTTTGGTTTGGTGTTGTCCAAAAATGTCTGGTTGGTTGGTTTAACATTATCCATAAATGCCTGGTTGGTTTATCTAAATCTCTTATCGGTTTAAGATATTACATATGTTTCGCATGTTATTGTATGTGTATGATAGGACTTGTGATGTGGGTTTGAGTATGCGTAATATTGTATCAATGTATTGTATCATAATTTAATATGCACTTGATGTTATAGTTTACGTCTCTTCCATAAGGTAGGGTAGTGGGATTTACTCAGTATTGGACCCGTACTGATACTACCTTGGTTGAATGGGTCCTGTGATGATCCACTGATGGTGGGGAGCAGACCTCTTGTGCAGGTTTAAGATCGGACACTGTTTTGGGGTGGAAGACTTGACTTGAGAGAGTAGGCAATCCGGAATTTAATCTATCGGGTTTTGTCTAGTCTAACTGTATTTTTTTTTGGAAGTTTCAAGTATTGTATATAAAATTTAATGGTGTTGTAATTGTCTTTTAAATTTTCTCGTACTCTGATAAGTTTTTAAAATTCAGATGTAATTGTTTGACAGGTTTTAGCCTTGCATCTAACATGAGATAGATGATTAACATTTATCTTGTGTTAGATGTGGCGGTAACATTTCCCAAATTCTCTCCTAGCTTCCACTTTATTCTTTCAAAAAAAAATTTCAGGAGTGAAATTTGGGGGTGTTACAAGTTGGTATCAGAGCTTTTTTGTTGTTGAGAATCGGATCTCGGTTAGAGATTCAGTTCTCACGATCCTAAATGTTTTAACCAAAAATGTATTTTTACTTATTTCAAGTGAATTTTTTTTTTAAATCCGGATTAGCTTGTGAGGATAGTGTGATTGGGTAGTATAAGTGGCCTTGTGAATTGTTGTTGTAATTATGTCTTTGAATATGGTTACTTATTATTTTACATGCTTGACTTGTGCTAACTTTGAATTTTATCTGTTGTAACTATTATCGTTTGCAATTAGTTTGCTCTTAAGGGGGTAGTGACCCCACTGGGTTAACCCTAGTCTTGCAGGTTCAATGGAGTGATAACCTTAATGCGTACCTTGTCGGATGTAGTATGATATGATCTAAATTATAATATATTTTGGTTGAGTAGTTTCACTTTTTGGAGTTGTAAGAAATTTAGGGTTGTAACCTTGATGGTGACGTTTAAATAGATGTATCATTTTTAATTGGGAGAAACCTAGAATTGTGATAATGATAATGATAATGTTGAGGTTTAGATTGACGCATATAATGCATATAGTAAGTCATTCCAATTAATCACAATTATTAGAACTTAGTCCATTAATACAATCTTCACACAACTCTCAATTTATATCCATGCGAGTACGGGAACCCCACTATTACAGTCGCTGGATAGGAAACACCTAGGGCAGGGTGCTCCTAGCTACTATTATTTTCTTGTGGGTTGGTATCCAAGGCAAAATGCTCGTGGCCACTATTCTCGCCTATGGATTGGTCTGGCCCCAACTCCCATGGTGTTCCACTATATGTGATTAGTATTTTTCCCATGACCTGTTATCATTTAAGGTTTGGTTTACTGAGCTCAGGATCCCCCACTATTATAGCCGGTGGATCAAAATACACTCTAAGACAGAACGCACATGGCCACTATTATTCGCTAGTGGATCAGTCTCTAGGGTAAAATACACCTAGCAACTACTCCCGCTGGTGGATTGGTTTGGGTCTGGCTCAATAGTCTTCCACTTTAAACAGTTAGTGTTTTATTCATGTCTTATTCAATAAATACTTCCTTACTAGACATGCATGCCCCACTAATCTTCCCATTCTCACAATTTAACCCCCAGACTCTCTGAATAACCCTATCCCATAACTTAGGGCCTCCACACTCCCTAGGACTCCAAGAATTATTTCTCACCTTTCCCCTAAACACCATGAAATCCTAAACCCCGCACATGTGGGTCAAGGCCCACTTTCCCATTTCTCCACATAGGCTCACCATCACCTACTAGGATTTTCCCTTGGAAACCCTAATCTGGCCTAGGTAACCCTAACCTCTCTTTATCATCCATAGCTTATACTCCCCTTTGATTCCAACACCATCACTCCACTCAAACCACGTCTAAACATCACAACCCTACTCCCCATCTTCCACATGTGATAAGGAAACTCTAGTTTGCCACTCTAAAACCCTAATACTCCTCCTTTCTTCTACACCATCTCTTCACGCACACACACTCCACCATCATTACCACATGACTCATCCCCTTTTATAGGACATCTTTCCCCAAAAATGAGAGAGGAACCTCAAATCCCTATATGAAAAAGTATCCTCTGGCACCCCATGCCGACTAACTACGAACTTCATGTAGGCACTTGCTAATTGATCTATGATCGAGGTAGAGTTTATTGGAATGAACATAGTTGACTTGGTCAGTCTATCCATCATGACCTAGATAGTGTCACAACCACTCTAATTCCTTGGAAACCCATTGACAAATTCCATGGATACCGAATCCCACTTCCACCTTAGCACTTCTAAAGGCTGAAGTAGCCCTACAAGTCTACGGTGTTCAATCTTAACCTTCTAACAGGTTAGACATCAGGACACGAACTCGGCCACTTCCCTCTTCATACAGGGCCACAAGTACACCTTTTTTAAATCCTTATATAGCTTGTCCCCTCTTAGGTGGATAATGTAAGGGGTCTAGTGTCCCTCTTCCAAGATTCAATGCTTCAACTCTAAAAATCCATATGGTACAAACCAACGGCCCTTGTAATGAAGGCTACCATCCTTGTGTACCTAAAAACTTCTAACTTGGTCTTCCTATAACTTCCAACGAATCCTTTGAAGCTTGGTATCTCTGGCCTAGCTGACCCAAATCTCCTTAAATATTATGGGAGTGATAGCCAAGGAACTCATACGGACCTCAAGATCACCCTATTGAATTCGCTCAATCTCCAGGCCGGACAATTCTTCCAACATCAAGTCAGCAACTACAAAAAAATTCACAAAGGGTACGGTCTTCCTGCTCAAGGCATCTGCAACCATATTGGCCTTACCCTCGTGGTAGGTTAACTCAATGTCGCAGTCCTTGACTAACTCCAACTACCTCCTTTGCCTCATGTTCAGCGCTTTCTAGGTGAAGATGTACTTGAGGCTCTTGTGATCTGTGAAGAATTTACACTTGGTCTCATACAAGTAGTGCATCTAGATCTTCAAGGCAATAACTACTAGGGCCAACTCCGAGTCATGAGCCTGATAGTTCTGCTCATGTCACTTCAACTGTCGGGAGGCATATGCAACCACTCTGCCATTCTACATCATCATATAACTGACTCCATGCTTGAATTCATCACTATAAACCTCAAAACCTTCTGAACCCTATGGTAGAGTCAGGATAAGTGTGTGAAAGGTATGAAAATTTGCTATGACACCAAGTCACGGAAGTTTGCTAGTATTTTCTATGACAATTTAAAGATGACTCGTGAAAGGTATGACAAATCTAAAATCAAATTATGGAAAAAACATAAGAAACACCTGAGGAATAAATTTGTTCCTAGAGAGAATGAACAAAACATGTACATTAAATTAACTACTATTAAGTAAGGACTTCTTAATGTAGAAGAATACACTAGAGAATTTTAAATACTAGCACTCATATGTGTTAGATTATTAAGTGGTATTAATGACTTCCATGGCAAAGTGGAATTGTTCACCTATGATTATCTTGATGGTTTGATCAAGTTAGATTTAAATTTTGAAAATCAAACTACGTTGACTAAAGCTAATGTTAAACCTAGTTCTTCTACTTCGGCCAAGATATATTCAAAACATCTACTTCAAATTTTGGGTCACATGCATATTCTTCCAATGATAAGAAAATAATACCTAATTGTAATGAAAAAGGTAAAAAAAAAAATTTGTGAAAATGTCCAATGAACAATGTTTTAAATATAGATGATATGTTCATTATGCAAGAGAGTATCCTAATAAAAGAGTTTTAACCTTAATAGAAATAGAGGGCATAGAACCATGTGATATTGATGGCCTAGAAACTGAATCTAATGATAATTCATTTAGTATGTATGAAGAAGAAGGTAATCCATTATTTTTAATTCAAAGGGTATTACAAATACAACCTCAAGTGTAGAATCGGTGAAAAGGTTTTAGGATCATTATACATAATGGTTCATGTACTAATGTGGAAAGTAAAAATATGGTTAAACAACTAAGGTTAGTAA
Organism: Tamarix austromongolica; assembly: GCA_039764185.1. Lineage (NCBI taxonomy): Eukaryota > Viridiplantae > Streptophyta > Magnoliopsida > Caryophyllales > Tamaricaceae > Tamarix > Tamarix austromongolica. Next base: position 26,109,303 of record CM077808.1, read on the forward strand.
CTACTAGTCATCCCAAACCCTATTCTTGACGATGGCTTAATAAGGACAAGGGAGGTAAGGGAACTAAGCAAACACTAATTTCTTTTAGCATTAGGAACTATCATGATGAAGTATTATACAATTTATTGCCAATGGGTGCTTGTGGTATATTAATAGGAAGAATGTGGCAATATGATATAAATAAAATCCATGATGGTATAACAAATGAATATATTGTGCACAGGGATAAACAAAAATCTAAGCTAAAACCATCTTAATGTGATGATATTCCAATCGCAAAATCTAAAAATCATTCATTACTACATGATAAGGCATGATTAATTATATTGAGGAATAGAGTATTTTCTATGCCTTAGTTATTAAAGAATCTCAACTTAGAGAAAAAAAACTAAACTATGTAATGTTCTTGTATTATCCTAGCCTAATTTTGACCTACTATTTGAGGTGACTTGTAATACTATTAGAGTAGGAATAGGGAGAGTTCTCTTACAAGAAAGAAATCCTATCACATTCTTTAGTGAAAAAATAAATGGAGCGAAATTAAATTATTCCACATATGATAAGGAATTTGTTGCCATCATATGCAGCCTAGAGACATGGAGTCAGTATTTGAGGCCTAAAATCTCTGTGTTGCATTATGATCATGAGATCTTGAAATACTTACATGGTTTAAAGAAATTTAGTTCTATACAAGTGAAGTGTGAAAAATTCTTGCAAACCTTTTTGTTCTCTATCAAAAACTAAGATTAAAAGGAAAATGTAGTAGCTAATGATCTTTCTAGAAGGTCTACATTTCTTGTCATGTTGGATGCAAAATTGCTAGGCTCTGAGATGACAAAAGAATTATATACTGATGATGAAGATTTGTGTAAGAGTATAATGTCTATAAAGAGGATGGATACCTTGGTAAGTATACATTATGAGATAGATTTTTATTTTAACTTAATAAACTTTGTGTACCTAGATCGAGTATTAGAGATATAATTATTAAGGATGTACATGAAGGAGGAATTGTGGGGCATTTTGATATACATAAGACATTAGAAATGGTACAAGATAATTTCTATTGACCATGCATGATTGAAGATTTACAAGCTATAGTGAGTTGATGTGTTACTTGTAAAAAAAAAGTAAGTTATTCTTTCACAAAGGTTTATAAACACCATTACTCGTTCCAAGTCAACCATGGGAAGGAGTTAGAATGGAATTTATCTTAGTTTTTCCTAGAACACAATATGTTAAAGATTCTATTATGGTTTTGGTAGATGTTTTTTCTAAAATTAGTCATTTTATTCCATGTAACAAAAATGATGATACTACACATGTTGTTGATTTATTTTTTACATAAATTGTGAAACTTCACTAAAAGTATTGTTTTACATAAAGATGTTAAGTTTCTTAATTTATTTTGGAAAATTTTATAACACTTGTTGGTTACCAAGTTATTGTTTTGTACTTCACATAATTCACAAACTAATGGATAAACAATAGTTACAAATTATACTCTAGGCACATTATTAAGAGGTTTGGTAAGTAAAAGTACTAAAGATTGAGATATTAAGTTAGTTCATATAGATTTTACCTACAATCAAATCCCCCAATGTACTACTCATTCAATTCCATAAAAATTTGTGTAGGAGTGAATCCTTACATAGCAATCAACATGGTTCCTAAAAGCTCGTATAGATACTCTAGAGGGGGTGAATAGAGAATTTTGTAACAATAATGCCAAATTAAAACTTTGTGAGAAATAAGTAGAAATATGCAAACAATAAACACATGATTTATAGTGGTTCAAGAAACTCTACAAAGTTTCTCTACTTCCACTATCAAAAGATTTTGCCTTCTGGATTTGAATCTCTCTTTATTTATAGTGGGTGTTTGATGATTATCACTCCTCTCTCAGTTTATGAGCCTATAATCTCAGTTACTCTCTAGGAGATGATATACACTCTTCACCCTTTCTCCCACTTTTTTCATCAACAAAAGGAAAGGGCTTCATCAAATAATATCTCCAATAAGAAGATAAGTGCATAAGAAATTAAACGCATATGGAGTAAACCCCCATAAGATATGCATATTCTCAGTTTAAGCACAAGAAAATTAGTCATATCTCCTCCTTATGCTACGCCTTGAGTAATAACACAAGTGATCAAATAAAGAAAGTATGCTCCCACTAAGGGTATGCATATATCAGCAATAAGCAAGATCACAATATGATCACTTGAGATATTATTATCTTAAATAGCATAAGTAGTGGAAGTGATGATATGAGTATCAAGATTCATGGGAATAACTCAGATATGATATCAATAAAGCTCATGATATTTCATAATTCTGATATGTATAGCAATAAGTCATGGAGTATTTAATGAGTCATAAAGATACTCAAGTAACAGAAATTATATGAAAATAAATTTCAGAGTTACATAAATCCAACCAAGTCGACAAACAAAAGGGTGATCACAGTAAGGATTATGAAAATATGTGAGAGTGCCCCTCAACATTAATAGAGATCATCATGAGATTTCAATGATAAACTCATCTTGAATTTTATGACACAATACCTTATCAAAAATTTTCCTTTTATATGGTGCACATAAAGCACAAGGAAAATAAGGAATGTGATGAATGATCCATTTAATGAGTAACTTGTCAATAACATGATGAATCAGAGATCAAGACAAACACATCAATGAAATGTAAGAGTATCACTCATTTGTACTAGGTAATACGTTTAATCATAATGAGGATACTTTTTAACATGATGTTGAGAGATGGAAATAATTGTGTACATGAGATATCATAAGTGAATCTGGTAATGTAGTCATGTGGTCACTTAATTTTAGAGTTGCATCTATCAACCTAGCTAATAAATAGAAAATTTTGTTTGTGGCTAAGATGTGTATAGAATCATGCAGGTAAAAGGTTACATTATAATGATCTAAAAAGTGAATGTTTATGATGAAATTATATAGGGGCATAACATTACTCAAGAGTCAATAACATGAGAAAAGACCAGGGTATGGCTCATAGAAGCACATTTCATCAAGGAGCTGTGTAAAATTAAGAACCATAAATGATGTGAAAAATAATATCATAGTTACAAGTATATTCCTAAGAAAAAGATGAAAAATTTTGTGTTGCAATTGGTTATGCAAAAGCAAGACTTAAACAAGCATACTTAGACTATATATTGTTTATACACTAGTATAATCAAGCAAGGAAGTGTCTCAACTCCCTAATATTCCCATATTGTATCAAGTGTTTCCATTTTATAATAATTAATGTATGAGAAGTATAATAGAAGATAAATAGGATGAAGCATGCACATAAAAACCAAAATGTCAAAAAAACATGGTGAATTAATGAGCTTGATAATTGTATCAATTTCAAAACATAAAAGATAATCCATCTGTATCAAGTATAAGCATTTAGTATATGCATGGATGCAAAAATAGAAAAGGAAACATGTATTAAGCACTTCCCATTTCACATAATATATATGAGTGGAATACAATATCAAGTTATTAAAAATAAGCATTAGGATTCACATTTCAATGACAATTAATTTATAAGTGTTCATTAGTAAGTCATCCATGAACTGCTTCTCAATGTATAATCAAGAATGATAATGAAGGAGAAGATGTGTACATTAAGAAAGTAGTTTTCCCAACACATATGACATGAAAGATTTAAATTTTTATGAAAAACAAAAAGGTTGATAATTAAGATCAACGTTCAAAATACTTATTAAAATTATCATGTATGCTCATAGAATATAAAATATTCATAACAATATTGATCATTAGTCAATATATATCTTAGTCAAAGATGTGAAAGTGGAAGCATAGCATGATGATTCTAAAATCATGCATATTCATGAAATGATATATTAGATATAAAAGAGTTTCATGTATCACATAAGTTAAAAATAAAGAATACATAAACATGTAAGAAAATACAATTAATCTTTATCAATGGAGTGATGTGAAGTGCATGCATCAAATAATTCAAATATAAGTTCACACATAATAACCGAGGTTTTAATAGAATTTCAAAATTAAGGTGGAGAGTATATAACTCATAACATATATCTCATCATGCAGTTCATAGAGTCATGTGAGAGGATAAGTTCAATTTCATAATGTCCAAATCCCTTCCTTAAATATGCTAGATTATCTATAGTGGTTAATAGGATACAACATATCGTACTTACAATAGGGTATATTATGCAAACTCTCATCATGTAAGATATTTCAAATAATCATAAGAGATAGTGAATGGAGAAAATATAAAAATTCAAGGCATATAAATTATGATAAGAGATAATATCTAATCATGTATTTTTGATTGTATCCTATAACAATACTAAGTTCTTATATATATCAAGTAAACACAAATATACACAATTTTGATTAGTGATCAAACATGAACATGCTTAAAAAGATGAAGAAAAGTAAGGTATGATGTTGGCAAAGATAAGCAGTATGAGATGTTCTAATCAATCTTAAAAAAAAACATCAAATATAGAGAATCTAATAATTATATTATGCACACAAGTGAGTATACCGAGTGAGAAATTAGATGGACTCAAATGAGAAAAATATGAAATATCCCCTTAACCATATAAGCTATACTTGTTTATCATTAGGGTGAACAACCTGAATTAGATAAAATAGTTTAACATATATCAAGTTGTTTGGTTAGAGTATGGATAACCAATGAGAGCAAGGTAGAACTCTTCTACTAGATTCTTTCAAATATCTCTCATGATAAATGGTTATGGTGGAATCACAAGAGTATATCCAATGTGAAATTTGCAGATTCCATTCAACATGTAACCTATACTCAAGTGTAATAGAGAAACTTTCCTTTTCTAATGGAGTTAGTTATTATCAAGATAATTTGTCATAGGAAATTTTAAGTATCATGATGATGAAACTTCTTACTAAATGTAGAAATATCTCAAAAATGTCAAGAGCATATTTTAAAAACATACTTAAGTGAAGCATTATCTCAATGATATAATATTTCAATTAATTTCTCAAACTATATATTGAAAGCATACTTGTATGAGAAATATCATTAGATGAGTTAACTTATTCATATGTGAGATAAATCATAAAAACGCATGAAAGTGTGGAAAATGTATAAGCACATTAAGTGTGTATCATAGCATATTGTCATTACTCATCAATCCATTAAATAAAGTTTATTCAATTAATCAAATATGAGCCAAAAAATATTTAATAACAATTCTTCCTTATATATGAGTAAATTAACCTATAAAAACAAATTTATGAAGATATGAAAACAAAGATCCTACAAGGATAAAAATGAGAGCATGAGTACAACAAAAATATCATAAAAATAAGCAATATGGCCCACACATTCATATGACCATGGAGTATGTAGAGATCTAATGAGCACCAATGGTACCTATATCTACACTAGATGTAAGGTTAGGCTCAAAAGGTGTGGATCTAGATGGTTGAGGAATAGTGTTGAGATAAATCATGACAACATTTGGATTTAAGTAAATAAAAGCATATAATAGTGTATCCTCTAAGTTCTATGTATCTATATTATCCAACTTAGTGGCAACATCATCTCAAATGCCCATTACACACTCTAGATCCTTAGAATTGAGTGGAGGTGCATTTTCTTTAGTGTCATTAACCTAGACACCCTAATCACTAGTAGTGATAACAGATGTAACCATGTCACCCTCAAATATAGCAAGTTGTGGAGTTGTATATGTATCGTGTGCCTAATTATAAGTTGTAGCAACTGTAGGATCATACACTTGAGTCTATAAGCCTAATGAGCCCACAATAGAGGTAGATGGATGCATGAAATGAATAAGTTTCTCAAGGTTAGAAAGCCTAATACCATGATTTAGCTTATGTATAATCTGCACGTGTAAATCTCTAGTTAACCATTTGAAAGTCACTGATATGCAAGTCTTACATACATTAAACTATAGCTCTACCCTAAGGAGTTAATAGAGGAGAGTACAGATATGGTCAAGTAAATCAAGAGAAATTTTAGGGATATGTAGCGAGTGGATCATGAGTACTAGGATGGATGTCCTGGTCATCTGTATCATGAGCATGAGGAGCCTGAGTAGCCATTAGGAACTTGTCAATGAAGCTCTATCCTTCATAGTAAGTATAAGACTTTGACCATATTCCCCCAATTCATATCATGTCGATTATAAGGTCATATTATCAAAGATATCCAATCCATTCTTGAAACGTAGATAATGGAATTGAAATATACAAATGAGACTCATAAATCTTCCAAGATAGTTATGATGAGAGAACCATACCCTAAAGAAGAGTGTTTATGATTCTCCACATGTGCCATGTTTTGAGATATGTCAATACTAAAGCACATAGAAAACCCTAATAAGATGTGGTCAACCTCATACCAATCTCTAGGATTCACATTAGCCCTAGATGTCGCATGAGGGACTAACACTATGCAAATAGAATAATATAATGCTCTCTTGTAGGGTTGTAGATAGTAAGAGCTAATGGTGGATCAAATCACATAGTGATGCCTAGTTACATCTTATATAATCATGTCATGTGTCCTCATGATTATCCAATTCTTATATGCAATCCCCATAATAGGTGACCACTTAAATGCCTAGACTCCTAACACGTCCAGTCTCATCGACCCGAATGGGGACACTAAGGAATCTGGTTGTGATAGTGGAACAATTTGTAGAAATTATCAAATTATCATATAAAAGTTGAATAAGATCAAAATAGATAGGATTATAGACCTCAAAGAGTGGATGAATGTGAAGATCAAAGAGATTTTGCATAAAAGGGCATCTTGATAATGTTGGAACCAAAGTAAAAATTAATGCATATTTCCCTTAAATATTTTCTTCCCATGGAATCCAAAGAACCTCAGCTAACCTAGTCTTATTCGAGTGTATCTCAACCCTTCTATCATAATAAGTTATCACTAGGTTGCTCTTATCAAAGGATAGGTTGTTCTAGAATATTTTGACTAACTCATGATAGTGGGGACTTTTGAGGATGATTAGTGGGAACAAGTGAAAGTCATGTAGATGTTGTATAAAAGATAAATGGAGTTGATTGATTCAAACATCAATGTTGATGCAACATTTAAGGACAAGTTTATTTTCCTTATAGCCACTTAATCATTTTGTTGCTTATAAATATATGGAAAGAAATTGTGGTTAAGGGCTTGCTTCCTGGTGAGGTGAAGTTTAAAAGATTTGGTGGTCAAAAAGAACAAGAATTGAGGAGAGGAGTAGAGAAAATTAGTTTGGTTTCAAGATTCCTATTGAAGGAAAGTAAATCAAGGTTGAATTTTTTGTTAAAAAAATACTTTAGATAACCTAGACAAACTAGGTTATTAGTTTGACAAACACATTGACTATTGTTTCCCTATTTTGAAAAACAAAGTTCACACCCATCAACTGGTTGAAAGAGGATGCATTGACTATTCCCTTTAATACATCAGCTAGTTTTTCCACTAGTTGATTGGTCTCTTCAGGTTGTAAACACTTATTATGAGCATTAAAGATAATCAATCCATTAATTTAAACATTCATTGAAACTTGGTTTAAGCACAAATCAATTAGGCTAATTCATAGGCAAATCAACATTTATCTAGTTTATCTAAACATGATTTTAACATTACTTTCATGCATCAAACAATGACATTTAAAGAGTGAATAATGTTTAATTTTTGTAATTCAAGTTTAACTAAGACTTGTTAGCAAACATGTTTGCCATATGCTCATGCAATATTTCATATTAAAGACAACGCAATACAAAAATAGAGAATACTAACATGGAGTTAGAAAAATTCTCATGCATTCCTCTTTCCTTTATGAATAGGTGGAAGAGCCTTTAATGTTGTGATTTTTACTTGATCCTTCAAGCTCCTCCTCTTCTTCTTCTCCTATAAAATAAATTTTCAAATACATGCCTTTGGTACCCATATCTTTTTGGGGCCATAGGGGTTAGTCCTTAATGAATTATCAATAACAATACAATTCTTTAGAATCAAAATCATTTTTAGAAAAGGGAAATGAAGCCTTATTTTGTATTAATGAAGGTTGTTTCTAAGATTTTCAAAATTTATTAAAGATTTAATTTCAATCATTTGAAGTTTTACATCCAATTAAATTTTTTAATCTATTGATTGTAGATGTAAATTGTTCATTTTCATTCTTCAATTTTCAATGATTTGAGAATAAGTGGTCTAAAATTTTATTTAGCGCAAAATTTTTACAATCCATAATTACAAAATTATTTAAGTAATGATCACCAATATCATACGAATTAATTATGAGTTAGTTAAGAAACGGGTTACCTCATCCTTTTGACTTGAAATGCTATCATTTATAGGGATGAAACAATGATGTGGAATTTCTTCTTCATTATTACCACCATAAGTGAATTTCAATATTTTTCAAATTTCTTTTGCAGTGTTGCATTCTAGGAATTGCATGAATACATTTTCTCTAAGGCCACAATAGAGTATAAAGATAGCTTTATCATTTAAGGTAGCCCTTTGTTTGTCGAGCTCCATCCATTCTTCAACTGGTTTAGCAATTAATCCATTAATGGTGGATTTTTGAATCTTGGTTGGACTACGTTGAATGCTAAATCACAAGTCTTGATTTTGTGCATTGAAGAAACTTCTTGTTGTCATTTTCCAAAGCCCAAATTTTTCCCCAATGAGAAATGGAGATTTTGAAGGTCTTACATCTTCACCCATGAAGTTGTCCATACTTAAGGATCTTAAGCTTTTGATTACTAAATCAAATAGATGGAGCCCTAAGATTTGATACCAAGAAAGCCCATATGGATACTCTAGAGGGGGTGAATGGATTATTTTGTAACAATAATGCCAAATTAAAATTTTGTGACAAATAAGTAGAAGGATGGCAAATAATAAACACACAATTTATAATGATTCAAGAAACTATACAAAGTTTATCTACATCCACTACCAAAAGGCTTTGCCTTTTGGATTTAAATCTCTCTTTATTTATAGTGGGTGTTTAATGATGATCACTCCTCTCTTGGTTTATGAGTCTACAATCTCAATGACCCTCAAGGAGATGATTTACACTTTGCCTAGTTATCCTCTCTAGGTTTATGAGACTATAATCTCAATGACCTCTTTTAGGAATGCTAAACGACACACCACTCTTCACTTGTGTTTGAGATGATGAGTTTGAATGAATAATAAATATTGAGATATTAATTTAGTTCATGTAGAGTTTACCTAAAATCAAAGCTCCTAATGTACTACTCATTCAAGTCCATCAAAAGTTGTGTATGGAGTGAATCCGTACATAACAATCAATATAGTTTCCTTGAAGAATAGTGAATTGAAAAGGTATAAAGATAAGTATAGAGGGGATTTATTCCAAAAAATTCATCAAAAATTTAAGGGAAACATTGAAAAAGTTAATAAAATGTACCAAAAATAAGCTATAAAAATTAAACTCTAAAGATATTTTCTCCTAGTGACATTATTTGGTTACATTTGTGTAACGAAATATTGATGTTGGAACAAACACTCAAGAATTGTCATTCATCATTATGGAAACAATTTTTCTTGTTTTAGAAAGATCTCCCACAAAATTGAAGATAAACGGAGGGTTATGTTGCTAATAATAGATGAAACGTACCATAAAAGCTAATAGGCGCATAAGTGCATGTGCATGGCATGCATGGAGTGCATGGCTACATGCATGGAGTGCATGGCTACATGCATGGGGAAGTAATATGTAGATTGGATGTGAATATTATTTGATTTAGTTAAATAATTAATTAATTAGTATATTTAAAGGTTAGCTAGAGAATAAAGTAGCATAAATCTACCTTTTTGAAGAATATTCTATATTCTAGTATGTTTTAGCTAGGTATCTGTTGAAGAATTATACCTTTTAGCTAGTATCTTGTAATCGGTAGCTTAGCTATATAAGCTATAGAAACCACAATTCAAGATGTAGATCAAGAATTGAAGTTGAATACAAATATTTCTATTGAATTCTGTGTGAGTTCAACTCAAGTTTAATCGAATTTGTGTGAACGATTAATCTTGAAACCCTTAATTTCTTCATCTGTGTGAATTAGAGATGAAGTATTGTCTTTCTAAACTCCATAATCCATTCCATTATTAGAAATATTCATCATCCAAACACATCCAAAAGTCAAAGCCCTAATTTGAAAAACCTTAACCCTAATTTACCATTTGAAACCCTAACCCTAATTTTCAAAAATAAACCCTAACCCTAACCCACGAAATCATCCATCATCAAACCCTAATTATCTAATCATCATCTTCATTATCACATCATTGTTGAATCATCATCATCATCTCATCAAATTTGAATCACCTTAATCAGTCACTCATCATCATCTCCATATTCAAATCACCATCATCATTATTCTATCATATTCGAACATCCTTATACTTAATTCACCACTTTCAAATCACCTCTTCCTAATTAAAGCATATTCGAGCATTAGTTTTACAAATTTTGATAATTCCATATTCCCACACACATCAAATATTTCCTAATATAAGGAAAAATCGACTACTTCTAAGATAAAGTAGACCATTTAAAATCATTAAAACATTTGGAGATAATACTTATGAACTTGAACTTCTAGATTCTTATGGAGGATTTTCAAGGATGTTTGATATTGGTAACTTGTCTCCTTAGTTTAGTGATGTCAATTTAAGGAAAATTTGTTCTCAATTTAGGGAAAATTATGTAAGAGAATCTATGGATTCTCAAGAAGATGAGGATTTGGCATACTTGGTTATGAAGGCAACAACATTACTTATATTTCTTAATATTAATAAAACTAATGATGTTAGTTTGATTTTTTTTTCTTGAAGGTAGATTACATATTTGCAAGGAGAAGATTCAGACACTTCAAAATGTCAACCTGCATATGATACCAAGTGTTATAAGGCATGAAAAACCAAGAAGGTTATTGTGCACATGGAAGATAAAGTTGCAATTCAAGACCTAGTTATCATTTCATGTAAATTAGGGTTATTGTTATCTTTATCACTTCATGTATAATTAGCTAAATTTTTTCTAGTAAATATGTTATATGTTGACTATATGACAATATATAAGATGAGTAGAGGTTGTTACAACTAACTAGGATTAGTTATTTAACTTAATTAGCTAACATTTATATTTGTTAAAACTAATTTTGAAGTACATTGTAACTAACATAAGGAACATCTAGTTTAGTTACTCCTAAAAACTAGTTTGTTATCTTAACAGGGAGAGTGGTTAGTAGTTAGTTAGAGTTGGTTCTAAAAAACTTATTTTTTACCTATATAAGGCATAATTTCGTCCATTGTAACATGTATGATTCAGATTTTTAATGCAAGTAAATACTTACCTATCAAGCTTTGTGAGTGATTCTTACTACCTATGATTAATTTGTGTGTTCTTAGTTAGGATAATTTGAATATATTCTATTTGACATATTTAAAGTGTAATTTCTTATAGAATTATCCTTGAATCTTTCTTGAAGATTCATAACCAATTCCGTCTAACTTTCACCACCAAACCAAGACTCCTTTGAACTTCTTCAAACCTTATTTGAAGATTATTAAAACCATCATCCAAGCTTTTGCGAATGTTTGATCACATCATTATAAATCCTCAATGTCATATATATCTTTTTAGGAATAAACTAGAAGGTTGTAGATAATGGTTTTGAATTACAATTGCCAGCTATAGTGCAACATAAACTATTATTATAGTTCAAAATTACCATCTATAGTTCAATAGGGAGTAGGGACACGGTGGATGGAAGTCTTAAGTATAAATTAATGTTTATCATAGCCTATAAGGCACCATTTCTATTTATTATTTCATTATAGTTGGTTTTGTTTTCAACCGCCAACTATAGTATAGATGGTTGTAGCCTATACGATTGTTGTTTACCATTGTCTTTCTTTATTTTCCACCAACATTTATGCCTTTTTTGTAGCAGTATTAGGGTTTAAGGTTAATGAATAATTCTTAGGGTTAGGGCTTAGTGCTAGGGTTTAGGTTTTAGGTTTTAGGTTTTGAGGTTAGGTTTGTTGCGGGTTGGGGATTGGGAGTTAGGGATTAGTGAAATGCCCCGAAAATTTTTAATTTTAAATAGTATATTTAAATGAAGTTTTATTATAATAATTAATTAAGTATAAATTATTTTATTAAAATAAAAGGAAATTAATTAGGACAAATTAAGAAGAAATTTATTACAATTTTAATTAGGAGAAATTTGGGTATTTTAGCTAATTAAGGATTTTATTTTAGAAATTAACTAAATAAATTATTTTATTTAAAATAAGGAGGATAAAATAGTTCCAAATTAATATTAATTTTATAAATAATTTAATGGAAGAAAATTAGGGTGTTTTGCTAATTAAAATAGAATTTATGGAAATTATTTTTAAAACCCTAAATTAGCCCAAAAAGGAAATTTAATATTTTTATTAAATAAATATTTTATGTTAAATACCCAAAATATTCTAATAAATTTATTTAAACCCAAAACCTTAAATTTCTCCTTTTTCCTTTTTCCTTTTTCCTTTTCCTTTTCTTTTCTTCTTTTTCTTTTTCTTTCTTTCTTTTTCTTCTTTCTTCCGTGGTTGGGCCTGGACGCGGCCCAACCCACCCTTTTCTTTCTCTCCCCGCGGCCCAGCGTCGCCGGCTACTCCTGCGTGTGCCCAAACGCAGCGTTTTGTCCATTTTAATGACGAGACGACGCATCTCATTTAATGAAGTAGTAACCGGCGCCAACCGGCCCGGTTCTCCTTTTTTTCTTTCTTTTCCCAGCTGACCGGTCCACCTCATTTCCTTCTTCCTTCTTCCTCCTTTCTCCTCCGTCGACGCCGCTGCAGCTCAAGACACCAACAATGGCGTCTCCGGCCACAAGGACTTTGACCGACCGTTTCTTGGCTCATTGTATTCCTCTTTACTCAAGAAATAAATTGGCATAACTCTCGTTTGTTATCTCTAGCCCGTTTCTTCTCCCCAGCCTCGTGAAATTTCGAAGCAACCCAAACGATGGCCGATCAATTACTGCCACCGGCCACCCAAATTCTTGCACTTAATACCTCCCTGTCGAGCTTCAACACCCTATTATCTCATCTACCATCTATAAATAGTCTAATTGTAGGAGTTTTGGATTTTTTTTCCCACACGAAACCCTAAGCGAAGGCTACCATCACCGTGACTTCAGACGCAGTTTCCGCCGCTGATAGCCAACCTCAGCGCCACCGCAGCATTCCAATTTCTTCCTTGAAATTTCCTCTGATTAACTAAATCATTTTCAATCTTCGATTCTTCTTGCACGGGCCTCCATAGTCGTGCCAAGTGTGCTGCTCATTTCGCCAGAATTTTCACCCCGAAACCCTTAGGCCGTCGTCCGCCGCTGTTTCCGCCACTTCTACTGCCCTCTGAACCACCCATAAACTCCCTCTAATCCTCCTCCACCGAACCATAACCTTATTTTAATTTTTCCCTTGCTCCTTCTCTCTTTTTCTTCATCTTTTTCCCTCTTAGATCATTTTTCCGACCACCGCCATGAACCACCGTCGGTGCCGCCCATTCCCGCCGACTCAAGGTGAAACCCTAGACCTCCTTAGTAATTATTTACTATTTATTGTAAATTATTCTATTTTTATTTTATTTATTAGTAACTATTCGAATATAATAATTATTTCCTTGCTATTAATATTATTATTATTTGATATAGAATTTATTCTGAATTGTACTTGCAGGGTGGAGAGTGGTAATAAAATAATTTTATTGTTAGTTTCGAATTTTAAGTTATTAATTGAATTATTATATGATTATTATCATTCTTCTTATTATTATTAATATTATAATTATTAGAATAATTATTATTAACATTTTATTTATTATTCTGGAAAATCTTAGGCCCTAATTTTGTATTATCATTCGCACTTATGTATTTTAGTATTATTATTTCTATTGTTTTTATAACCATTAATACTAATATTATTATTATCTTTATTATGTTAATATTATTATATAAGTTATTAATTTTATTATTAATATTTATAAATAGTAGGTTATTAGTTATAAGTAGGGTCGAAACCCCACTTTAAATTTAAAGCTTATATATATTATTATTATTAGTATTATTATTTTTAATATTATCTTTATTTATAATATTTAGTTGTTATTAGAATTATTATTATTATTATTATTTTATCTTTACTAATATTATTTTGGTGAAGGGTAGAAATGAAATACCCCAAAACCCTAATTTAGGAAATCATGGCCAAATAGGAAATTATTAGGAAATTAATTAATTAAACTATTTTTTTAGTAAGAGGGAACTAATTAAGGTAAACCTAGGATGAATTTATAAATATATTTAAATAGGAAATTTTGAGTATTTTTCTAATTAAAATGGAATTTAAGAAAATTCTTTCAAAAAAAATTCCTAAATTAACCTAAAAGGAGAATTTAATTATTATTATTATTATTATTATTATTATTATTATTATTATATATATATATATATATATATATATTTATATATATTATTAAGCACCCAAATTACACTAATTAAGCCAACCACCCTTTTCCCTCTTTTTCCTTTTTCTTTTCTCTCCTTCTCTTTCTTTTTCCTTCTCTCCTCCCTTCCCCGACTTGGGCCGGCCTCTGGCCCAAATATCCCCTTCCCTGGCGCAGCCCAACGCCCTGCACCCTCCTTTCCCCTCCTGGCCGGTTCGGCCTACCATTTTTCTTTCTTCCTTCTTTCTCCCTGGACCGCCGGTCCAGTCTCCCTTCTCCCCCCCTCTACGTCGTCTTCTTCCCCCGACACCTGCAACTCCCAGATCGGCGCCGGATTTTCCGCCTCCGATCCCGCCGTTTGACCATCGTTCTCCTCCTCTCTTTCCCGTCGTCGTCCCCTGTCAAATTGTCTCATTCGGCCATACCTTCCCCTGCCCGTACCATTCCCCTTTCCCGACAAACATGGCCTACCCCGTAGACCTGTGTCGGCCTATTCTCGCCGGCCGGAGCACCATACCCCTCGCCCCCTACTCTCCCACCTTCCTTTGTCGTTTTAGTCCCCGATTAGCCTATAAATAACCCCAGGAGCTGCCATAATCGGGTTCGAAATTTGGAACCCAGAAAATCCCGTCGTGCGCCACCTCCATTTCAGTTAGCCCTTCCTCCACCGTCGGTCGCCCTTACCGCCCGACCCAGCCACCAAAATTCTCCCTACACCTCCCTCTACCCAACCCAACCACCAGCTTTCCCCGCCTTGCCCCGCACGAGCTGCCTTGGCCGTGCGAAACTGCCTCCCCGATCAGCCTATTCGACCCCCCTCACGCCACCTTCGCGCCGCCAGCGCCGCCCATCCGCCACCTACAACACCTCCCTTACCCCCCAAAACAACCAGGGGATCCTACCCTACCACCCTACACCTCCATTTTCCCCTACTTCTCCCTCCCCTAGCCTCCACATCCACCTCTCCCATTTCTTCCTTCCTTCCACCGCTGCCGCCGCCGCCGCCGGCACCACCACACCACCAGGTTGCCTTTCACCTCCTTGGACCCTAAACCCTGACTAATGAAAGTTTAATAATTTTAATATTGTTAATTATTATTATTAGTATTATTATGATTATTATTATTCTATTAGTATTATTATTACTATTATTATTATTATTGTCATTATCATTGTCATCCTTATGATTGTCGTCACTACTACTACTACTACTACTACTACTACTACTACTACTACTACTACTACTACTACTATTATTATTATTATTATTATTATTATGTTATGTTTATGTTTATTAATCTAACCGTTATTATCATTGTCTTTACCTCTACTATTATTATTAATTTTAGTATCCTTGTTACTAAGGGTGTTATTACTATTATCATTAACATTATTATTAGTATTATCATCATGGGCATGGTTATTATTATTATTATTATTATTATTATTATTATTATGGTCTTACTCTTATTATTATTATTATTATTATTATTATTATTATTATTATTATTATTATTATTATTATTATTATTATTATTATTATTATTATTATTATTATTATTGTTATTATTGGTATTACCCCTATCGATATTATTATTACATTATTATTATTTCCACTTCTATTGTCATCATCATTATGATCCTCGTTATTATTATTATTATTAATATTACTATTATCATTATTATTATTATTTCTATTATTATTGTTATTGTCATCGTTACTATTATTACTATTACTATGACCATTGTCTCTATTGTTATGATTATTATTATTATCATTAACACTATTATTACTATCATTATCATTTTCATTATCCTTACCATTATTATTATTACTAGTGTTATTATTATAATTTTTGGTATTAACATTACTATGGTTACTACTCTAACTATTATTATCATTGTTATTATCTCTATTATTATTATTATTATTATAACTATTAGTATTATTACCATTATTGCTATTATTATTATTATTATTATTATTATTATTATTAGTAAAACTGACACCCTTACTTTAATACTACGAGTATTATTAAAACTTACTTTGATTAGTGGGGAGTCGATTAACTATCTTAAGAACAATAACCACCCTACCTTTTTATTTATAAACTACTAGTTATTATATTAGCCTTAGTATTAGGCCATGATAGGGGTAAGATAGAAATTTTGGTAATTCTGATAGAGGGAGATTAACTTATAGTATTTCCCTCTTATAGGTGAATTGAGTGAGAACTTTCGAGAGGCGTAGGAGCGTGCTCCCAGCCCGGCGCAGATCTAGGTAAGGGTCTAACTAAGGCCACTTGTGTGATATGTGAACTATTGATTATGGATGTCTTATATGCTCATGTGGTGTACTTATGTGTTATGCTTTAAATGTCACTATCTTATATGCCTTACGTGTAGCGCAGCATGGATCCAGGTACGTCTGTGTGATTACCCGTGTTATGTTTAATGTGAATGTGCTTCAATTTATGATGTGATGTGGCCTTAGGACATGCATGCTAGGGAATTGGGTGTGGTGACGTATTTTGGGACCATGACAGAGAAGAGTGAAAAGAAAATAACAAAAAAGGGGGAATAAGTCGGTTAGAGAAGGGATGGGAAAAATAAGGGTTGCATGGGGTGGTCACGGTCTGCATGAGGGCAAACCTTATGTATAGAAAGGTGCCTCGGGGTGTGTGGAAGGTAAGAGAGGTGTTGTTTGGGTGTTTGGGGGCTCCGAGTGAAAAATAGTACGTGGACCGAAATAAGGGTACGTAGGAGACGGGGTTAGAGTTTAGAGAGAACTCTAGTTGTCATGGGAGAGAAAAAAAAGGGGGAGTATTAAAATAATAAGTGAGGGTTGAACCAAAAGGGGTCGTGTGGTGTAAGGGTGCTAGGAGGGTTCTGGACGCACGAGGCAGGAAAGGGTGGGCCACATAGGCCCAAGTTAGGGTTTCTGGAGAAAACCCTAAGGAAAGGTAGTGAGTGGACTTGGGGTAAAAGGTGGTGGGCCCAGACCCACACACTTAGGAGACGGATTTTCGAAGTTAGCAAGCTAACTAAGGGGAGGATGTCGGGCGAGTTAGGAGGCGCAAAGGTCTCAAGATATGAGATAGGCCCTCTTGGGAGGATGAGTATAGCCGAAGTAGCCATGCATGTCTAGGGCGGTAACTTGTTGAAAAAGATACCATAAAATACTAATCACTTAAAGAGAAAGATGCTGAGCCGGGGCCTAGACCGGTCCACCGGCGAATAATAGTGGCCAGGAGCGTTTTGCCCTGGAGACCGAACCACCGGCAAATAATAGTGGTCAGGAGCGTTCTGGCCTGTATATATCTCCGGTCCACCGGCTATAATAGTGGGGCACCCGTACTTACATGGATTAATAAAGAGTATGTGGAAATCGAGTATGGTATTAAGAGATTTAAAGGATAAGTCTAATTGGAATATAATCGGCCTCACTAATTGTATCGACTTATGTGCCTATATGATCATGCTTGTATTGTGTACTTTGTCTTTCGGCCTTAGTTATTCGGTTACCTTACTCAGTACGAAGCGTACTGACCACCCGTTTCATGGGTACTGCTCATTCCCACGAGCAGAAGGCCCCACTGATCTAGTGCAGGTAGGTGACTCTGTATTTGATGCATTCGACGCTTATGAGGCGTCAGGAGGGACCGAGATTTGAGACTTGACCCAGCTTGGGGTTCGCGAGTGATGTGGCCGGAGTCTACTATTCACCTTACCTTTCTTATGTATTTAAGTTTGTTTATTTCTGATGTACGACGTTCAATTTTTGGAATCCTTAAAACGGTATCTTTAAAACTGTACTTTGACCTTTCGCACTCTGATTCGGTCTTATTCGTGTTTTACCTATAACTGTGTTTTGCTGTCGACTCGTATTTGATGGTTAATTTGCTTAGCCTTAGCACTTAGTACCGGAACGGTAGGAGTGAACTGTTCTGATATTAAGTGTGGCGGTAATGCCCCCGAATTTACAAATGTTATCTTTCATTTCCGTTAAGCTTTTTGAAATTAAACGAAATTTTTCAGTAGTAAATTTGGGGGTGTTACAAGAAACCCATATATCAACTTTTTATTTTGAACTGCATTAGTTTTATTATTAATATTCTACTAGTATTTTGTAGATTCAATTCTAATATAATAATTTTTTAATTAAAAATAAGGTCTTGGGATAAGTTAGAAATAATAGCATTCTTAAGAGAAAACCTAATCCTAGTATTTTTCCCATAGTAGGTGAGCCCAACCAAATCCCTCAAGTGGTATAGGAGCGTGCTCCAAGACAGGTGACGTTTTAGGTAAGGGGTGTTAAGGCCATACTTGTATTATGTGATTTTATGCTATGCATGCCATGTGATGTTAATTATAGTGTATTTCGTGTGAATATTGTATAATTGTTATTAATACAGCATGATTATGGGATTGAAGTATGTTGGTGTGGATAAATGGTGGCATGAGAATCATGTGTACATTTATGTTGATTATTGTTGTATAATGTGGCTTCAAGACATGCATGATGGGGTCGTAAAATAATGATGGAGTTGTAAAATATCAATGGGTTGCATGGGAGTTAGGGTTTGCATGGAAATATGTTTTACGTGGAGTTAGGGTTTGCATGGGAGCTAGGGTTTGCATAAGAGTTAGGGTTTTGCATGGAGTTGCATGCTGCTAGGGTTTGGCATAAAATAGTATGGTGTTAGTAGTTTGCATGAAATAATAGGGTGATAGGGTTTTACACGAAAGGGCATGGTGTTAGGGTTTTGTGTGAAATGGTACGGTGTTAGAGGCTTGCATGAAATGGTATGATGTTAGGGTTTGCATGGAAGCATGGTCTACGTGGAGTTAGGGTTTTGCATGGAAGTTAGGGTTTTGCATGGGTGCTAGAGTATGTCATAACTAACTATGGTGGTGATGATTAACTAAGGTCGGAGGGGTCAACCTAAGATGAGGAGTAAGCATGGTGGGTGGCTGACGTGCAAGTCTTGATGATTTCTAAATAAGACACTTAAAATATTAATTACGTAAAGTGGAAGATGTTGAGCCGGGCCCAGACCGATCCACCGGCATAATAGTGGCAGGAAATGTTTTCCCTCGCGACCGATCCACCGGCTAAAATAGTGGCAGGGCATGTACCCTCGCGACCGATCCACCGGCTATAATAGTGGGGGATCCCGAGCTCAACAAGGCAAACTATATATGTTGTTAATATGTGAGAAGACACTAATTACTTACAGTGGAACACCGTACGACAAAGGGGCCAGACCGATCCACCGGCATATAATAGTGGCAGGGTATATTACCCTCGCGACCAATCCACCGGCATATAATAGTGGCAGGGCATGTACCCTCGCGACCGATCCACCGGCTAAAATAGTGGGGTTCCCGTAATCGTATGGACTTGATAAAGAGTATGGTGTGAAAATATTTTGATAAAGGATTAATGAAGTAATTAATTTAAACTATATCAGATCTTGGCATTTTTCCACCTGATCGTTCATTTGTCTTTATGTTATTGTTGGTGATTATGCCCTATTATTATTTGCATGATTTTATATGCTATGTGTTGGCCTTAGTGCTTAGTCACCTTACTCAGTACGTAGCGTACTTATCACCCTTTTCATGGGTGTTGCTCATTCCAACGAGTAGAAGGCCCATCTGATTTCCTACAGGTAGGAGATGCATATTATGATGCTATAGATGTCTATGGGGCATCAGGTGGGGATGAGTGATGATCGGGCTGGATCGATTTTCAGAGTGACGTGGCCGGCTTTCCATTGAATTTTATTATCACTATCTTATCTATTTATGAATAGCACTTTCGAAACAACTTTATTATTGTAGTTATTTCTTTTCCCTGAAAAACTACCCTCGTATTTGGAATTGAATAAAGACTTGTGCGTACCTAATTTCCGTATCTTTGAATTCGAACTATCTATTAATGTTTATTGAGTTGTTTTCTTTAGCCTTAGCACTTAGTATTGGAACAGTAGGAGTGAACCGGTTTGGTACTAAGTGTGGCGGTAGCATCCCCAGAATTCACGGGATTCTAATCTAAATATTTCTATTATAATTGCTTCCGTTTAAGAAAAAAAAAAGGTAAATTTTGGGGTGTTACAATTAGGGTTTAGGGTTTGGGTTTTGGGGTTTACGATTAGGGTGTTTAAGTTAGTGGTAGGCTTTTGGGGTGATGGATAATTGTAACACCCCCATTTTTTACTACTGAAAAAAAAATTAAAACAATGCGGAAGTGGAAAATCTATTTAGGATAAATGGGATGTTACCATCGTACCTAACACAAGAGATAAGTTAAGACTATGGGGCTACCCCATATTAGATACAAGGATAAACCAACCAATTTAAAATAGAGTGAGCAAATGTGGAATACATAAACATTTAAAAGGTTATTTACATCAAGGACCTCAACAATCCCCGGCCATGTCCAATATAGGTAAAAGATAAGTTAAGAGTATGGGGTTATATTAGTTAGAAAACAAGACTAAGGTGCGACCCCAAAACCATGGTCTGTCACAGACCGCAAAAAATCCTCTGATGTCCACGCTCTCACATGCCCCAAACCCAAGATGAGGTAGGCCCACTAATAGCCATTCCCAAAAACTTGCACATGGCCCTATACTCATGGGGATTGAGCAGATGACTAAGCAAATAGGCATATTAGTATGCTATACACTGAGTAATCCAAGTTGCCTCCTCAAAGAAAATCATAAGTATGCAAGATTCTATCATGATATGGATGTCATATTTAATATGTGTTATACTAATGTCATATATGTAAAGGCAGTAATGCATCACATTACACTCCCATGCATAACTCAAGTACTAAGAATGCATCATGCTTAATTTTATATTATAATAACATAGAAATCACACAAATATTAGGTAAATTGATTCAGACAACCACTAGGGTTTATTTTCCAATTTACTCAATCGATTAGATTATACCATTTCCTTATTCATATATTGGTATAGGTTAACATCTATTCAAACATTCAATTATTAACCAATTAGTCATTTAAGCCATTCTATAAGTGTTCATTCTAGCTTTTATCCTTTTTGGTCATTCAAACTATTATTTCCATCATTATCCAATTATTTATTATCTGCTTATTCATTATCTAAATTTTATCATCCAATTTTTTATAGTCAAGTGATAGATTGTGCACCATCCCATGGTCTCACATACCATGGAAGCCTATCCAAACCAAGGTACATAAACTCCAAGCCAAAACCAATCACCAAAGAGGACATAAATCCGGGGCAAAGCTAATCACAAGAATGGACATAAGTGTAAGACGAGCCAACCAATATAGACATAAGTTAAGGCCAAAGACAACCACCTAGGTAACCATTCCTTTTAGTATTGATAACCCTTAATACATCATTAATATCTAGAGTAGGTAAGGCACCGAGATCTCTAGGATCCTGCCCGAAGGCACTAATATGTGTCCGAAGGTAGACTAACCCCGATAACAAATCAAGGATCAGGAAAATAAGAGTCATACATAACTTGATTGTCTTTTACTTTACATGATCAGTACATTATTCATGAGGTTAAGAGATCACATAAGGCCCATACAAAGAGCTAGAAAGGCACTCGCATATTTCTTTCATATTGCTCCTTTTCATTTCCCAACCATGTGTACGGTTTCCATTTATCCTTGTCCAATAATATTCATGCCCATCATATTATGTTATTCAAGAACTTGATGTGCTTCATTACTCTTTCTCAAAGGCCATCACATTTCATAAGTGGTACACCCATTTAGCTTTTACAATACTCATTGAGTATGTCATAAATTATGATCTATTTGATCCATCCATTAGGTTATTAATCCATGTTAGAATCTATATTTTATCCTCCTAAAAATCATAGAACAATCCCATGCATAACCTCAAAGCATAACCAAACCGAAAGGAATAAAATCACATAAACCAGTCAAATAAGTTGATTGGTCTAGTCCAACCAATCAATTGATTGCACTAACCAGTCGATCAGTTTGGGTTGACCAGTCAATCAATTTGACTCAACTGCATCGCACCTTTCCTCAAACTGGTCGTTTAATTTAGGTGAACCAGTTGATTGTTGATAGACCATTCGTTCGATTCTTCCCAAACTGTCAATGACTTTAAGCAGAGTGGAAGACCAAGGCCTTTATAGGCTTACCAGTCGATGGGTTGGGTCAACCAACCAACTATTCCAGGAACTAGTTAATTGATTTGACTTAATCAGACGATTGTTTTACCCTATAATAGCACCAAACAATCATTTTTATGCAGATCATGCTTATAAATCTTTATCTTACCACATTGGAACAAGTTTTACATCAAATAACACATTTTTAGCCTATTTAAATTGCATATCTCAACATTAATCATTACATCCCATCATTTCTCTAGATCGATGCTTTTCACTCAAAATAAAAAATCTAACCATCCAAATCAGTTCTATAAGATATGTGTGTGTGTGTGTGTGTGTGTGTGTGTGTGTGTGTGTGTGTGTTTGTGTATGTGTCTGTATCTGTGTCTGTGTGTGTGTTTGTGCATTCCAACATATGATATCAACTTAAAGAGCTCCATATCATGCAAGAATACTTATAACCTATTTTAGAAGCAAGAATCACTTACTTGATGCAAGCAAAACTTCCCTTAAACCAGAAATCTCAACCTGTGAAAACCTCAACTTTTAAAACCTTAAAAACAACAAGTTTTAACTCAAAATTTTGTGCATTACTTTATAATTTTGAACTTGAAATAGAAAAGAAGAATGAACATACCACAACTAAAGGCAAAACTTAGGGTACTCAGCTGAACCACTCAATCTTTTTCCTAAATCTAACTCTTCCTTATTAATTAAAATAAGAGGAAGCTAGAGAAAAGATCATAGTAGTGAAAGGGATTTGACTAAAAGGTTTGAAGTGAAAGAAGGGAGAAGGTGAGCATAGAGAGTTAGGTATTTTTGGTGGCTAAAAGAAAGCTGGATAAAAGGGATGATCACGGATATTTATAGATAAAAAATCAATATGAATAGTAGTGCAGTCAAGAACAATTCAAAAATCCTAATTCTTACTGTTTGAATTCAAGTTAAATGGATAGATTTTGTCCAAGATATGTTGATCTATCCTCCAGAGCTCAAATAGTGATTCTAGGGCAAATGTAGGTCAATTAATAATGGAAGATCAGCATGGAAGGAAACTTCCAATGGAGAAGAATTGTGCCTAATATTGAAGTAATGATTTTAGAAATTTGCAGAGGAGAGAGGTGGAAGAAGACCAGGATGAGGACATCCCACCCCCCTCAATTTTCTCAATCAACCCTCCAAATTGATTTGATGTAGTATTTTCTGGCTAAATGCATCATGAAAAATGCTAAGAATCCCTTAGGAACAATTCAGCATGGGTTAACAAAGTTCCATGTCAGTATAAGAAATTTTTCTAAGAAATTGAGTTTCAAAAATATGTCCAGCTCGACAAACTAGTCAATCGGTTTGGCCTACCATTTGATTGTTCTACAAACCAATCGATTGATTTAGTAGAGTAAAAATTATTTTACTAAAATAATGAACCAGTCGATCACTTCATGGAACAAGTTGATTGATTTGCCTAAAAAACTCAATAAATTTAATTTCCCAACATTATTCCAAATCCAACTTTGCGTCAAACTAAATCATAATACCAAATCAAAATCAAACACCCAAAATTGGCATAATTTCTCATTCAACACTTTTACAAAAAGGTGGGGTATTACAGCACTACCACCTTAAAGAGGTTGCATCCCCAAAGCCTATAAACATTCGAGTCACATTACTTATCACCCATTACGACACACATCAAATAAACATTTAAGAAAAGGGGTTACTACCCCCTTAAAGAAAAAGGATTACCATAAGGTAACATGCTAAGAATATAGCTATGGGTACTTGGCTCAAATTCCCTCCTGAACCTCACAAGTAGCATCCTCGATACTATATCATGATTAAAGAACCTTTACAAATGGGATAGTCTTTATACGCATCTCTCTAGTCTTTGTATCCAGATTGCTCACCAGTCGCTCTTCATAAGTCAAAGATTCATCTAGCTCTAGCGACTCCGGTTGGATAATGTGTGAAGGATCCACTATGTACTTCCTTAGCTGAGATATGTGAAAGACTTTGTGTACATGCAACAATTCCATTTGTAGGACTAAGTGATAGGTGACTTCACCAACATGGTCCAAAATCTTGTACGCTCCAATGTACCTCTGATTAAGCTTACCTTTCCTAACAAACCTCATGACTCCCTTTGTGGGAGAGACCCTCAAAAGGACTCTATCATCCACCTCATAACCATCATTCAATCTTCTTAGATTTGTATAGCTCTTCTGCCGGTCTTGGACTTCTCTCATCCGATGCTCAAGCAAATGGATGTGCCTAGTCGTCTCCTCAATCATTTTGGGTCCCAACATAAGCATCTAGCTAATGTCATTCCAAAACAAAGGACTACATCATTTTCTCCCTTATAAGGCTTCAAAAGGTGTCATCTTGATACTAGTGTGGTAACTATTGTTGTTGGAGAACTCGATCAAGTCTAGACGATCTTCCCAATTTCCCTCAAAGTCTAACATGCATGCTCGAAGCATGTCTTCCAAATTCTAAATGGTCCTCTCTATCTGACCATCCCTAGTTGGGTGAAAAGAAGTACTCATCTTCAATTGAGCACCAAAAGTGGCTTGCAAATTTGCCAAAAATGAAACAAGAACTTAGAGTCTCAATCCAACATGATATCCATAGGTACTCCATGCAATATCACCACGTGCTTTCTATAAGTGTTAGCTAGCTGCTCCATATACCATGTCACCTTCATCGGTATGGGCACGGCCAAGTTAGTCAGACAATCCACAACAACTTAGATAGAATCAAATCCACTACGGGTCCTTAGAAGACCAACCACAAAGTTCATAGATATGCTATCCCACTTCCACTCAGGAACTTCAAGTGATTGCAATAACCTTGTCGATCTCTTATGCTCAATCTTAACCTTCTAACAAGTCAAACATCAAGCAATGATTCTGCCATTTTCTGCTTTATGTGGGGCCACCAATATACCTTCTTCATATTCTTATACATCCTTTCCCCTCTAAGGTGGACAAAATAAGGAATACAATGTTCTTCCTCAAGGATATTTTTCTTAAGCTCAACACATCCTTGTGGTGCACACCACCTACCACAATACCTGATACTACCATCTTCTTGGATCAGGAATCCTTCAACTCTACCATCTGCAATACTAATCTGGATTCTCTTAAGCTTAATATCACCAAGTGTATTATCCTGGATCTCCTCAAAGATTGAAGGTGTAATGATGAGTGCACTTGTTCTTGCCTCTAGACTACCAGTGATCAGTTCGATCTCTAAATTCCTAATTTCTTGACACATATGATATGACAACACGATAGTGCCCAAGGAATGTGAAATCTTCTAGCTAAGTATACCTGCTACCACATTGGCCTTACCCTCATGGTAGATCAATTCCAAGTTATAATCCTTGACCAACTCCAACCATCGACTTTTTCTCATATTAAAGTTTTACTGCGTGAAAATGTACTTGAGGCTCTTATAGTCAGTATAGAACTTGCAATAACTCCATAGAGATAATGCCTCTAGATCTTAAGGGAGAACACTACCATATCAAGCTCTAAGTCATGCGTTGGATAAATATGTTCATGTAGCTTCAATTGTCGAGAGGCATATGCCATTACTCTTTATGTTGCATCAGCATGCAACCTAAACCATGCTTAGAAGCATCACTATACACCTCAAAGCCATCAGACATGCTTGATAACATGAGCACTGGGTTAAAGTCAAATAACTCTTCAACTCCTCAAAGGCTTAACTACACTTCTCATCCCAATGGAAAAACATAGCCTTCTTTAGTAGATGTGATGGAAACCGGTTAGGGTTTCGCAAAGGATCGAGAGATTTAATCGAGCGCAACGTTCGATTTTTGCCGGTACAGCCTAAGGAAAACTTTCCAAAGGAAGAACCAAAGTTTCAGAAGCACAATTGATTCAATGGCAACTGAAATTAGAAGGTGAATGATCAAGATCGATCAAGGTGAGAACGAGACAGAATCAGAGAAGAGAAGCGAATGAGAGAATCGCCAAGAGAGAGAAGAAGTCGCGAGAGAGATCGAGAGAAAAATATCAACTGATGTTATTTCTGTCAAAGTTGTGTGTATTACAATGTATTCGACATATATATATGTACACAGAAGGCCGTATACTCGAAAAATACATACGGACGATACAGGCCTGCATGGACGGCGATAAAAATTTTGGGCCAAAAGAATGAAGTGTCGACCAGCCCACATTCGACCAAGCATCAAAAGAATGAAGTGTCGACCAGCCCAATTACAACCAACATCAAAAATGTCCCAAATACAATTAAGCTTAAGGCTTAATTTCCCATTAGCTAGAACAACTTTAGCTAATCATGGTCATTAAGGATTTATTAATCCATAATCCATCTAGTCCAAATTAAGGACCGGGTGGCGGATTATACAACCGTCCTAATTTCCATTAGCCTATTCCGACCGGCGAATGCATCATATGGGATTACAAAAATATTTAACAAAATTTTACATAATCTGTACACTCCAAAACATATTCTGCACTTCTCAGCAACTATGTCCAAGTCCACAGAAACCATATGCTGCATTATTCTCCTATTAATTCAACAAATAAGACAAACAATTATAAGTAATTAATTCACAGCAATTTTCAAAATTACTTAAATATAAATTCATAAAATTCACATCAATATGAGTCAATGGTCGCTCTATCTTGGAGAAGTCAGCCACAAATGAATATAGTAACCGACTAATCCCAAAAATGTGTGTACCTCTTTGAAAGAAGTGGGTGTTGGCCATTTAGGAATGGCTTGAATCTTGGTAGGATCCACTACCACTCCATCCTTAGAGATTAAATGTCCAAGGAAATCCATTTAGTATAATCAGAACTCATACTTTGAGAGTTTGGCATACAATTGGTGTGATCTCAACAATGTCAAAGTCTACCCTAAATACTACTCATTCGTCTCTTAGTCGCTAGAGTAGATGAGGATGTCGTCGATGAATACTACGATGAAATGGCCCAAGAATGGGTGGAATATGTGGTTCATAAGGGACATGAAAGTTTTTGGCGCATTAGTGAGTCCAAAAGAAATTACTGTGAACTCATAATGGCCATGTCTTGTCTAAAAAGCAATCTTAGGGATGTTTTGCTCTATTATCCTCAGCTGATGGTAGCTTGACTGAATATCAATCTTTGAGAACACCTTGGCTCCCTTAAGTTGATCAAATAGGTCATTGATTCTTGGCAATGAATAATGGTTCTTAACCGTCACCTGGTTCAAAGCTCAATAGTTGTTGCACAATCTCAAGCTCCCATCCTTTTTTTCTCACAAACAGGA
Source organism: Tamarix austromongolica (assembly GCA_039764185.1). NCBI lineage: Eukaryota > Viridiplantae > Streptophyta > Magnoliopsida > Caryophyllales > Tamaricaceae > Tamarix > Tamarix austromongolica. Next base: position 26,137,355 of record CM077808.1, read on the forward strand.
CTGGTACTCCCCACGGTGATATGTTTGGTCAGATGTAACCCTTATCCAAAAGCTCATCAAACTAAACTTTGAGATCTTTCACCTTTGTAGGTTCCATACGATACGGAGCCTTCAATACTAGCTCTATCCCTAGCAACACGTTAATAGTGAACTTGACTTCTTGAATAGATGGAATTCCTAGAATCTCCTCAAGGAATACATTAGGATACTCACAAACCACTACTATCTGCTCCAATGGAATATTGGTTGCCTCAGGGTCTTGGACACTACACAGGTAAAGTGGATACCATTTACGAACAAGGTTACTCATCGCGATTGCTAGCACTATCCTTATAGAGGGATTAGGTTCACACTTCCAATACGAAATCCTAATACCCTTTAGTCCTCATAGAACCATGCCTTCTTGTGTGTAATCAATCAATGATACTTCCCCAATATATCCATCCCTACGATCACATCAAAATCAAGTAACTTGAGTTCTAAGAGGTTTAATGGAAATTCTACTCCTCCTACTACCAAAGTCCCTCCTTTATAGAACTTAGAGCATGCAATCCTATCCCCAAAAGGTAAAAGAACATCAGTGAAATACTATTTGAAGGAGATAAGGCAGTCCTATATACAAATACATATGACATAAAGGAGTGTGATGCACCAGAGTCAAATAACACACATACTAGAAAAGTAGACAATAAGCATACCGGTCACCACAACGGCCTAATGCTCCACCTCTGCCTGGCTCATCATGTTCAAGCACCCTCCCAAAAAAAAAGCAACACTAGTTGATTATTGACTTTATTGGAAAGGCCAAGGATTTTGGCCTCTAGGCTGACTAGATCAACTAACAACACTAAATAGCGACGAGGGAACTCTCTAAGTCTGCAATTGTGGCTGCTGAATAAATCTGGTACTCTGAGCTCTAGACTCGATCCTTTGGATGCTGCTACCCTCAACTCAAAATTCATAAACTCTATGTCCCACCATGCCACATCTATGGCACGTCACCTTGTTTCCTCTATAGTATACCCCCCGGTGATCTATTCCGCATCATTTGTAGCGGTTGTGCCTCTCCTCAGTAAGAGCACGACCCCCAGATAGACCTCCAAATCGGGATACTGACCCCATGCTCGTGCCATATCTAGGCAACAAGCTTCCTCCCAAAAAGACCTTCTTCCTCGCGCTGGGATGTTGGAAACCTTTAAACTTCCTCTTACTCCCCAACTGAGCAATTCAGGCCTAGATGACTCGGGATGCCTCCAAAGCCTACTCATACGTCCCTACCATGTCTAATGGAGTAACTTTCACCAAGATCTCTTAATATCTTGTCCCTGGACCAATCTTGAAGTAGTGGACTTGCATCACCTTGTTGGCCTCCACTCCTAGAGCAAACTAGACCAAGTCCATGAATCGAGTGTAGTACTCCTCAGTGATCATGCCCCCTTGTCGGAAAGCCATAAACTCACCACACTACTTCGTGCGGAAGTGAGTCAAGTAGAAGCAAGAACAAAGTGCCTTTAGGAACATTCCCCATACCATAGGTTCTCCACCCCTACTTTGGATGCTTCTCCACCCTGCATCTACCCTTCCTCTCAAATAGTACACCACCATGTCAACCCTTCTATCTCTAGGACAAACATAAGCAATGAAGGTCTTCTCCATATCCCAAACCCATATCTCCATGATGTTAGGGTCCTCTTGGCCCTCAAAGATCAAGGGATGATGATGTCCAGCCCTCCTAAGCCAATCCTTCTAGATAGGTGCAGCTACTGGCACCGATGGTGGCTGTGGTGCTTAAATATGGCCCACCATGTAGGCTACGACAATCTCCAAGAATGACTCAATGAGCACATAGCAGTAGTTAGTGGCTATCAATTCATTAAGAATAGAAGTAAATATGGGAGAAATTAAATTTAGTGAGTACCAAGACTTGCACAATAAGTTATCATTGAGATTATCTACTGCACATTCCCAACCCACTCTCACTCAGAAACATTCTAGGTTTAGAAATAATTAAAATTTCTGAAAAATCAAAGGGAATAAGATTTCAAATCATGGCCGATACCATCATGTGGTATCATCTTAAAAATTATTGAAAATGACACATTTTTAAGAAAGCACTTTGATAAAACATGGGGTATCGGCTAAATTATGTTCAAAAGTGGTGCATTTTTAAGAAAAGCTCTAATACCAACTTGTAACACCCTCATTTTTCACTACCAAAAAATTCATCTAAAACAATGCCGAAGCAAAAAAATAAACTTAGGAAAAATGAGGTGTTACCGCCATGCCTAACATAAGATAGACATTCGTCGCCTACCCATATTAGATACAAAGCTAAACCAACCAAACAACTCAAAATAGAGTGCATAAAATTGGATTACATAATCATTTAAAAGGATGTTTACATCAAGGACCTCAATGGTCCCTAGCCAAGTATAATGCAAGTAAAAGATAAGTGAAGACTACTGTAACACCCCAAAATTCACTACTTTTTTTTTTTTAAAAGCGGAAGCAATTAAAATAGAAATACTTAAAACCTGTGAACTCTGGGAATGTTACCGCCACACTTAGTACCAGACCGGTTCTCTCCAACCGTTCCAGTACCAAGTGCTAAGGCTAAAGAAAAGATTTATGTTAAATTCAAATTAACAATTCATAAAAGGATTCGAAGATCATACACAAAATCAGAGTACGAGAAATTAAGAGTTAATTACAATACCCTTGAAGTTTCAAATAACACTTGTAACTTCCAAATAGAAATACATTTAAACAAGATAAAACCCGATGGGTCAAATTCCGGATTGCCTACTCACTCAAATCAGGCCTGCCACCCCAAAATAGTCTTTGATCTTAAACCTGCAAAGGAGGTCTGCTCCCCACCATCAGTGGATCATCACAGGACCCATCAACTAAGGTAGTATCAGTACGGGTCCGGTACTGAGTAAGGTGACTTGATCACTAAGGCCAACACACAAACACATAAATCATGCAGAACATAGAAGAACACAATCATAAATGCATATGATCAACCAAGTAAAAGTACAAAGGCCCAATTGTAGTCCAGATTAATCGTTTCATTAATCTCTTATCAGAGTTCAATTCACACCATGCCTTTTTCAATCCATGCGAGCATAGGAACACCCCACTATTATAACCGGTGGGCCGGTCCCAATAGAGCATCAAGCCCTAACCACTATTATTACCGGTGGATCGGTTACAATAGAGCATCATGCCCTAACCACTATTATTACCGGTGGATCGGTCACATATAGGGTAGAAACCCTAACCACTATTCCTAACCGGTGGATCGGTTCGGTTCCTCCTCGCATGGTGTTCCACTATAAGTAATTAGTGTCTTTTATTTGCCTTAGCAAAACTCAGGTTCATTTTTATTGAGATCAGGATCCCCCACTATTATAACCGGTGGGCCGGTCACAATAGGACCTCATGTCCTAACCACTATTATTACCGGTGGATCGGTCACAATAGGGTAAAACCCTAACCACTATTTTAATCGGTGGATCGGTCGCACATAGGGTAAAACCCTAACCACTATTACTGACCGGTGGATCAGCTGGTCCCGTCTCAATATCTTCCACTTTAAGTAATTAGTGTCTCAAAGGCTTTCAACATGGACATGCACGAATCATAAATCATAAATTCCATATTCATCATCATACTTACACTTTAATCACCACATACATATGATAACACAAAAAAAACCCTAATCAACCACCATAGACCTTAATCAACCACAACAAACCATAATTCAGTCTCCTCCGTACCCTTAATTTGCTCCACGTGCTATTTTTCATCCCAAGCGTTCAAACACCCAAACAACACTTACATTACTTTCCTTACATCCCAAATTAACTTTCCACACGTAATTTTCATACCCATGCAGACATTAATCTCCCCCTGCAAACCTTTGAACCGTTTTCATGCAAACCCTAAAATTCCACGTGAAATCCTAAATTCAACCATGCAAACCCTAATACCACCATTCAATCATCAATGCCACCATGTAAACCCTAATACCATCATAAAACTATAAATACCACCATACAAACCTTGATATCATCATACAAACCCTAATACCAACTTACATCCATTAATACCACCAGGCAAACCCTAGAGTCCGTCATACGAAACCCTAAATTCAAACCATATAAGACCCAAAGATTTGTCCATACCAACTCTAAATTCAAACCATAAAGATTCTTCCATGCCAAACCCTAAGTTCAAACCATAAAGATTCATCCATACCAACCGTAGATTCAATCCTCACAAAACCAAAGAATCATCCTTACCAAACCCTAAATTCAAACCATACCAACCCAAAGATTCAAATCATATAAAACCCAAAGATTTTTCCTCATACTACAATTGATTAGATTCTCCCCTTTCATAACCACAAATTAGATTCTTCTATACAAAACCATAAGTTAGATTCTTCCACATAAAATCATAAATTAGAACCTCCCAAGAAAAACCATAAATTGGATTCCCCAAACAAATCATAAATTAGATTTTCCCAATCAAATCATAAATTAGATTCTCCCCTATAATGTCATAAATTACATTCTCCCAAATAACATCATAAACTAGATTCTCCCAAACAAACCATAAATTCGATTCTCCCATATAACATCATAAATTAGATTCTCCCAATTATCATCATAAATTAAATTCTCCCAAATAAAACCATATATTATATTCTCCGCATAAAATCATAAAGTATACTCCTCCACATAAAACCATAAATTATATTATTACTTATAACACCATAAAATTAGGTCAACTCACTTCGCTTAGTCAACTTCTTTCCCCATCCTCCTTTTTCATCCTTCCTCTCACACAAACCACATCGACTTCCTCACATACACAACACATATCATCATACATAATTAATACACATACCATGCACAACATACTTCAACTCCAAGTCATACCACATATAAAATATTTAATTATAATAAACATTAGATACATAACATGCGAAACACATAATATACATAAGCACATAAAAGGCCTTAGCACTCTTTACCTAAAACGACACCGGTCTTGGAGCACGCTCCTACGCCTCCTTAGGGTTTTGACTGGTTTTACCTATTATATCAAAGCGTACTAGAATTAGACTCTCTTATATAATTCTAACTTATTTCGAGGTTTGATTTTAGGATGACATTTTACTATTCAATAATTAACTATAGGAACTAATATAATTAATTCACTTATTTTCTTTTGAAAAGGTGATAAACTAAGGGTTTCTACCCTTCTCCCAAAATAGATTTAATAATATCATAACTATGATGATGATGATAATAAAAATAATAAGAATAATAGTAATAAAAATAATTCGTAATATAAATAAAGTACAATAATATTAATGATACTTTTTATAAATAGAATATTAGATATTAATGATATCAAAATTCTTAAAATTAAAAGTTGGATTTCTAACCATCCCATAATGATAAACATAATACTATTCAGAATTGTGATAATAAAATTAATAATGTATATATACTTATATTATATTTTAATAAAGGTAATAATGATAATATAATTAAAATAATGTTGAAAAATGTTAATAATGTTAATAAAATTAATAAATGCGAGGCATAATTAAAATTTAAGGCCTCTGTTATTCCAGTAATAATCACAGTATCAACCAAATAATTATACTAATAATAATAATATTACTATTATTATTATTATTATTAAGAATAACATCAATTATGTAAAAATCCAAGTAAATAGGTAAAGGCCGAGATAATTATTGTATCTTACTCAATAATACTCCCAGACCTGTAACCAAAATTTAGAAATTAGAATACAGTCAATATTACTAATAATAATAATTATAATAATAATAATTAAAGTTGAATTAATACTAAAATTTTGGCTAAAATTAGAATAATTATAAATAATTCGAAACTAAGTACTTAAAATGTCTATGGCATCACCTTGAGTTGGAGGATGTAGGTGGAACCGGCGGTGGTTCCCGAAGGTGGCCGGAAAATGGGTCTAAGGGGGCCAAAAATTAGGAAAATGGGTGATGGAGAGGAAGAAAATTAAAATATTTATATGGGGCTGTAGAGGATAATTAGTAGGAGTTAATAGTTGGTTTAATAGGTGTTAGAAGTGGCGGATGTGGCGGCGGATGGTGGCTTAAGGTTTCGGGGTAAATATTCTGGCTAAATGGATAGCAAACTTTGCACAGTTACGGAGGCCCGTGCAAGAAGAATCGAAGGTTTAGAATGGTTTAGTTAGCTAGATGGAGTTTCAGGGAAGAGTTTGGAATGCAGAGGTGACGCTGAGGTTGACTATCGGAGCCGGACGGGGCGTCTGAATCTGCGGTGGCTGGGTTTCTTACTTAGGGTTTCGGGAAAGAAAAGATTTCAAAAACATCCATAACTAGGATATATATAGAGTTTAGATGGGTTATTAGGGTTTTGGGGGTCGCCTGGGTGGTATTGTATGCTAGGGTTATGGTGGCCGATGGCAGGAATCGACCGTCGATCATTTGGGTCGGGGCCGAAATTTTGCGAGCCAAAAGAGAAGGAACGAGCGAGAGTTGAGGATAATTGATCGTTCCAAGTCAATTTTCGAGTCAAGAGGAAGAAAAAGAAGGGTGAATCGGTCGGTCAAGTTCCGCATAGCCGTCGCCGCCATTATCGGGCGCAGGAGTTGCAGCAGCGGCGATGTCGGGGAAGAAGAAGGGAGGAGATGGGGGGGCTGGACCGGTTCGCGGGGAAGAAAGAAAAAAAAGGGAGGGAGACCGGGCGGTCGGCGAGGGTCGAAGGATTATTAAACACAACGCGGCGTTTTCGTGAGGAACGACAAAGAACGCGGCGCAGCGTGGGACGGTAAGGACGCCGGTCGCGCGGGCTAGGCCGAGGAGGAAGAAGAAAAGAAAGACAGGGCCGTAGTTGGCCCAGTTCGAGGAAAAAGAAAGGAAAAAGGAAGAAAGAAAAAGAAAAAGGGAAAAAGGAAAGGGAAAAAATAATTAGGTTAGGGCCAATTAAATTAATCTGAATATTTAGGATATTTAAATAAAATAATATTTAAATCCCTTTTTTAGGCTAAATTAGGATTTTTAAAAGATTTTCCATAAATTCCATTTTAATTAGCAAAACACTCTAATTTTCTTCCATTAAATTATTTATAAAATTAATATTATTTTAAAACTATTTTCTCCTTATTATTTTAAATAAAATAATTTATTTAATTAAATTTCAAAATAAAATGCTTAAGTAACTAAAATACCCAAATTCTTTTCTAATAAAAATACTTATAAATTTCTTCTTGATTTGCCCTAATTAATTAAATTTAAAAATAATTTATTTAAATAATTCTTATAATAAATATCCTTTAAATGTAGTTTATAAAATTAGAAATTTTCGGGGCATTTCAACTACGGAGCTATATTAGTTAGAAAACAAAACTAGGATGTGACCCAAAAACCATGGTCCATCATGAACCAGACAAAATCCTCCAAATGTCAATGCTATCAAGCCTCGAACCCAAGATGAGGTAGGTCCACTACTGGCCCTCCCCAAAAACTTATACATGGCCCTCTTCTTGTAGGAATTAGCAGGTGACCTAGCAAACATACACATCAGTACCCTATGCACTAAGTCAGCTAAGTTGCCTCCTCAATGGAAGTCATAAGTATGCAAGAATCTATCATGATATGGATTTCATATTCAATATGTGTTATACTAATGCTATATGCATAAAATTAGTATCTCATCAAAATATACTATCATACATAACTTAGGCACTCATAATACATCATGCTTAACTTTATATTATAATAACACAGAAATCAAAAATGTATTAGGTAGATTGATTCAGACAACCACTAGGGTTTATTTTCCAATTTTCTCAATCAATTAGATTATACTATTTCCTTATTCATATATTGATATAGGTCAACAACTAGTCAAACATTCCAATTATTAACCAATTGGTTATTTAAGCCATTATCCAAGTGTTCATTCTAGTTTTTATCCTTTTTTTCATTCAAACCATTGTTTCCATCATTATCCAAATTTTTATCAACGAATGATGGATTGTGCACCACCCATGGTCTCACATACCATGGAAGCCTATCCAAATAAAGGGACCTAAATTCTAGGCCGAAACCAATCACCAAAGGGGCATAAGTCCAAGCCAAAGCTAATCACCATAATGGACATAAGTACATACCAAAGCCAACCAATATTGACATAAGTCCAGGCCGAAGTCAACCACCTAGGTAACCAAACCATTTAGTATTGATAACCAAAGGTAAATCATTAGATTCTAGAGTAATTAAGGTATTGGGATCTCTAGGATCCCACTCGAAGGCAAAACCTAAAGGCACCAATATACACCTAAAGGTAGACTAACCCTCTGTAGTTAATTGAGGATCGGATAACATAGACCCATGCACAACTCGATTATCTTTTGCTTTATGTGATTAGTACATTATCCATGAGTTTGAATGATCACACAAGGCCCATACAAAGATCAAGTAAGGCATTCGCATATTTCTTCCATATTAATCCTTTCCATTTCCCAACCATGTGTGCGATTTCCATTTATCCTTATCCAATATTATTCATGCCCATCATATTATGTTATTCAAGAACATGTTGTGCTTCATTACTATTTCTCAAAGGCCATCACATTTCATAAGTAGTACACCTATTTAGCATTTACAATACTCATTGAGTATATTATATATTATGATTCGTTTGATCTATCCATTAGGTCATTAATCCATGTTAGAATCTATATTTTATCCTCATAATAATCATAGAACAGTCCCATGCATATCTTCAAAGTATAACCAAACCAAAAGGAATCAAATCACATAGCCAGGTGAACTAGTCTAGTGGTTTTGCCCAACTAGTCAATCGGTTACACCAACCAGTCGATTGGTTTAAGCTAACTAGTCGATCAGTTTGACTCAACTAAAACCTGTCTTTCCTTAAACCCATCAATTGGTTTAGGCAAACCAGTTGGATGTTTATAGACCAGTCATTTGGTTCTACCTAACCATTCAACGAGTTTAAGTAGAGAGTAAGACCAAGGTCTTTGCAGGCTTACCAGTCTATAGGTTGGATCAACTAGTAGATCGATTTGACTTAATTAGTTGATTGGTTTACCCTACAACAGCACCAAATAGTCCTTTTCATGCAGATCATGCTTATAAATATTTATCTTACCACATTGGAATGTGTTTTAACATCAAATAACACATTTTTAGCCTATTTAAATTGCACATCTCAACATTAATCATTACAACCCATCATTTCTCAAGAGTCATGCTTTTCACTTAAAATGCACAATCTAACCATCTAAATTAGTTCTGTAAGCTATATATATATACATGAAATATATAATATCAACTTAAAGAGTTCCATATCATGTAAGAATACTCATAACCAATTTTAGAAGTAAGAATCACTTACTTGATGTAGGCAATACTTTCCTTAAACTAGAAATCTGATCCTGTGAAAACCTCAACTTTTAATATCTTAAAATAATAAGTTTTAACTCAAAAATTCATGCATAACTTTATAATTTTGAACTTGAAATAGAAAGGAAGAATGAAAGTACCACACCCAAAGGCAAAGCAGAGGGTACTCAGCTAAGCCACTCAACCTTTTTCCTAAACCTAACTATTCATTGCTTAATAATTAAAACAAGGGGGAGCTAAAGAAAGGATCAAAAAAGTGAAAGGGATTTGAATACAAGGTTCAAAGTGCAAAGGGAGAAGGTGAGTATAAAGATTTAGGTATTTTTGGTGGATGAAAGAAAGGTAAACAAAAGGAATTATTAGGGTTATATATAGCCAACCAATCAATACAAACCATAGTGCGGTTAGGAACAATTCAAAAACCCTAATTCTTACCATTTGAATTCGAGTTAAACAGATGGATTTCATTCAAGATATGTTGACATATCCTCCAAAGCTCAAATGGTGATGTTGGGGTAAATACAGGTCAATTAGTCCAAAAATGCAATTCACAAGAGGGGAAATGAAAGGTTGACATGGAAGGAAATTCCAACTAAGCATAATTGTGCCTGAGATCAAATCAATGATTTTAGAAATGTGTAGAGGAGAGAGGTGGAAAAAGATAAAACCGAGGTCATGCATCTCCCCCTTACTCAATTATCATAATCGACCCTCCAAATCGATGTGAGGTATTTTTGGGCTAAAGTGCATCATGGAAAAGGCTAAGAATCCCTTAAGAACAATTCAGTATAGGTTAACAAAATTTCATTTTAGTATAATAAATTTTTTTAAAAAATGAGTTTTGAAAATATGCCCAGCTCTACAAAGCAGTCGAATGATTTGGCCTATCAGTCGACTATTCTACAAATGAGTCAATCGGTTCCCCAACCAATCAATTGATTTAGTTGAGTAAAAATCATTTTGTTAAAACAATGAACCGGTTAATTGGTTAATAGAATCAGTCAATCAGTTTGATTGAAAAACTCGATAAATTTAATTTTCCAACCTTATTCCAAATCCAACCTTGCCTCAAACCAAATCATAATACCAAATCAAATTCAAACACCCATAATCGGCATAAGTTCTCATCAAATACTTTACAAAAACGTGGAGTATTGCAATAATGGTTTAGGGTTTAAGGTTATGGTTTTGGGGGTTAGGAATAAGGGTTTAATTTTAGGATTTAGGGTTAGAGTTGAGGTTTATGTGGTAAGGTTTAGGGTTTGGGTTTGGGTTTGGGTCTAGGATATGAACATGACGGTGAGGCTGAAGTTGGGTTTGGGCTTTGATTTAGGCTTGGGATAGGTTTGGATTAAGAATCATGTTAGGCATTGACTAAATCTTCATCATTGAATGAATATTAATTAAATGGTTAATATTGGTACATATTTTGTATTTTAAAATGGATTTTCTTGTGACCCTTACACTATATATATGTACCCATTTTAATTTAAGGTTCATGTGATATTTATTATTTTTTTTCAACCTTTTTTGGGTTAGAAATAGTTAGCTTGTGGTTTACTACAAGTGATAACTAAAGCCTCTATATTATTGGTTTTCTTAATGTGTAAGGACATTCATCTTAGTTTATGATCATCATCTTATAACCGCCACTACAAATTTAGATAGCCCTCATCTTCCTTTTCATGTAGGAAGGTAGTTGGGGAGTTAGCAATTCGAAACAACAAAGATATGGATAGTAATTCTCCCTATAAGATCAAGTATTCCCTATTCAAGTTTGATTTCAATTTCGACAAGAATTTGGGGGATCTAATTTGGATTCATGGAAATATATTGAGGATTGTTTTGACGTTGAAGATGAGGTGGATATGGGGTTTCCATCTCCATCGTCACCTTGATTATATAGGATTTTTTTTAATTTGTTTAGGGATTGTTTAATTTTTATTATATTCTTTTCCTAATCTCTTGCTTACTCTTGTTACAATGGCCTAATTCTCTCCTCTTAACACACCTAAGTCCTAGACCCAAGCCCCCTCTTCTCCTCATGTGCTCGTTTACTACTATTGTATGCCTTAGCTCTGCTACCATTGTTGTTGGTACACATTGCATGTTGCACATTCAACCAGCCATTACCACTCTTCTTTTAACCCCCTCTTCTACCTAATTCTTCATTCTTTGACTTCATTAGTCCACTTTCAGTGGTCTACCAACCACTGCACTCCACACCTCTCTTTTTTTCATTCTTGCACCCTTACATGTTTTTGTTCCCCTTTTTTTTTATCCTTATTGACCTAAATTGTTTCTAAGTTGGCAAATATGTTTTTAGGGTTGGTATTTTTTTCTTAAATCAATGAATTGCTCCTAATTTAGTAAGTTTATTTTTAGAATTTGATAATACATTTTTTTAGGTAACTATAATCCAGGTTTTTGTCAAGTTTGTTTTCAAAATTCAGTTGATGACATGTTGTATGATTTTTAGGGATCAAGTTTGAAGATGAGGCTAGAAGATCAAGGATGGAGATTTTGGATAGGGAGTGGGACAGATACAGGGATCAACTCCTAATGATGAATCCCCGATTAGAAAACTTCAGGAGCCAAGGCTAGTTCGAAAATTGGTATTGATTTTGAGCTTGGAGAAGGGGGGGCACCCCACCTAGTCTTGTTGTCATCCCTAAATGAAGATCATATACATAGTATGCTAGCAGCCTTGCACAGCAGTACGCGTATAAGAAACATGCTCGTAGTTGAAGCGTTGGATATTGAGGAAAAACTTGGCCCACTACATGTTCCCATTTCAGCCTTTCACGTTGTGATCCTGATGGTGCGGCAGTGGCTCTATACCGTTGTTGGAGCTGAGCCCACTTGTTCCTGAGCTAATTTATCACTTTATTTTTCTTATAAAAATGAAAATTTTATTAAATCATAGAGGTACCGTTGCACTAGCATGATTGTAAATGCTTACCCTACCTTTTAGAAAGGATGGGAAAGGTTTCTGATTTATTTTTGTTCATGTTTAAGGTGAAAAAGAAATAAGAGACCGATCTAATTTTGTTCATGTCCGGGGTGAAGCAGAAAAGAGAGAACAAAACCAAAATGCTTCTGTAAATGAAACGGTGGGATTCCACCAAGATCATTACGGGGAACATAAAAGAAATCTAGCAAAATCAAGATCAACCACAAAATAGCTTCCTCTCCACCAAAGGACTGCTGCACTACCGAACAGCATATTTTGGATACAGAAATACAAATGTAATGCGGAACCTGCAACCAATGGCTCCCCAAAACCCAAAAAACCTCCCCTCAAATAATTGAGCCAGCACTCGTCTTTTCTTTGGTAATGCACCCAGCACATGAAGAACTTCCATTCTCACTGGATACCAAAATTGCACAACATAGTCAGGCTACAGCAATCATAGCCACTGTTAAGAATCTGGGACTTTTCAAATCTAGAAACGTGCTTCAATTGATCATACAGTTCCATTGACAAGTACTCGATATGGTGGTCCTCGACAGACAATGGGCTCATTAGGCGACTGGCTTCTTGCACGAGCCCTTAGAATGTCATTAGCATCATTGATCATGGCAGCAGCAACTAATTGATACTCTCCAGGGACAAGGAAATACAAGGAGAATGGGTGCTTGATTTCCTGCAGTGGAGGTACTTCCACAGTAATCCCAACAAGGACACCTAACAATGAGAAATATATAAAAAGATCAATATTCATCTCGGCTGGGACAAACCAGCAATATGTAAAGCAAATAGCAACCTGAAAGATCTAATGAAGCCAGAAACATGCACTGAAGTCTACAGAAAAATGGCATGCAAATGAAAATCTTCTCCAATTCTAGCCATCTCATAGTCTTTCCTTCCTTTTCCCCTTCAAAATTTTCTTTCTTCATTTCTCACTCTCTCTTTTGGTCTAAATGTACTACTTTAGTCTTGAGAATTCAGCCTCATCGTTCAATATGTTTTCACCACTATCCTTGATCAACTTTGGCGGTTTGAAGACAAATAGTTGTAATCAAATAATAGTAATAATAGTTCCTTTGAACTTACCAGCCCATAACACAGTAGCCTTTGATCCTTCAACGCAGTTCTCTCCAGCTACGTCTCTGCACGTAATGCTTAGATTCATTTTGATCATTTCCTTGGTATTATTACGAACCAAAACTTCCATTGGAGTCATGCCGTGGGCCAGCACTGATCCTTTTGCTAAGGACAGCTGAGCATGAGCGGTATTCGACTCATGTCCAGAACTGTTTCTTGCGAGCCTGAAGCTAAATGTAAGGGGATCTGGCAAGAGAACATCCATAACAGATGTCTGAAGTGCTGCCTGCATTGCGTCTTTGATATTCAGTTCTCCAGAGTTGTTTCTCCCAGATTCCCACTTTATTTTGATCCTAGAAACCATGTTCTTTATAGAAGCATTCAGCTCTGCTTTAGCATTCTTGTCTGAGAAGCTTGAGCTCCTCCGGGCAGCTGCTCCATGTGCAGGGAAATCCTTCAACAAAAAGGACCCATCCAAGACGGGTAGCTTGAAGTGCTCCAGTGGTATCAGTACCCTGGCAGAGGAGTCCCTGTCAATAGTGGTTTTAGGATAGCCATATTCCGAAATATTTTTATCAGCACAAGAACTATCCTCTATGGTGGAATTATCCAGCTGGACGCAGACGCTTATCTCAAACATGAAATCAGTTGGATTGGATAATTCAAGTTCCAAAAAGCGCAGTCCCCAACTACCTCTGTAGGGATCTATCCTGACCAATCTGTCAATTTTATCCTCCAAACCAGATGCAGCCTCAACAGAATCACTCTCTGCATCAGGTATGTGTTCCCCTACATGAGCAGGAATTTCCATCGATAGCATGCGGGCTTTCACAAATGACAAGCCCTGCAAAACACAGATATGCAAAGGAAGAACAAGACGTCTTCCAGGAGGTATTGCAGATCCATCAGCCAGAGATTCATTTTCCAACGGCCCTATCAAAGATTATATTGTATCATTAGTTGTATTTTTTTTCATAGCAACAACACAGTATCTCAGAACGACAATCAAGACGATTGAATTTGAAATACATTTACATGCAGATGCACTAGAGCCAAGAATTAGATGAGGTCAAACCAAGTCAAAGGCCTGAATGCAGCCAGAGATTTTGTCATACTGCTGCAAGTTCAACCCTAAATCTTTCAGATCCATAGATAAACATACCGGTGACTTTCATAGTTGACAGCAGAAAAATCATTTAAAACATGAATTCTGCCTAGGATTTTCTTTGTTATTATGCCCTAGGTATTCGTAAGTTCAGGATTCACTCAACAGCAGGAAGATTCTCTGATTTGGAAGACAATGATGCATGGGATATATCAGCAGGCAAGTAAATGATTATGATATTCGATTTGACATTATCGTCCTCGATCACAGTAGTGCTCCATTTGAATCAACATTTAGGTACAATCTTGCTAACATACAGATTCTAAAAAGTTCCACTTTATAATTAGGAGGTAACCTCATCAACATCTAACCCTGAACTTGGTTACATCAAGTCAGAAAATTCTCACCTCATCAACTACCTTTCCCAACAAAATATGAACCACCTGAAGTCTTAGTGTTCAAAACATAATCCTCAACATCTCCTCAATTTTCCAAATACAATTGGCTGGGATCACCCACGATCAATTTTAGGGCCATAAAAAACAAGAATGCATAATAGTACTAGCACGTAAATGTGGCTTCAGAAAGATAAACATATATAAAAGCAGGAAACAACATACATGAAAGCACCACCCATCCCAATATGTTTGGCACAGGAGACTCATCATTAAAACCAACGTAATTTGCCTGATGATGATTACAAAATGTATATATTGACAGATTGTGAAATCCATCAAATAATTCCAGGCTCCCTCTTTCTCTACTTCTCTACCATCTTATTAATTAAGCACCCACTTCCAGGCTTCCCCCTGCTCCGTGACTGATCATTCTCCAACAAAGAGGAGCCACCCTATAAGTTGCTCAGTTTTTCACAACTCAGGCAACCCAGAAAATTCAAAAATGACTAATGAAACCAAATCCATATATTTGGTTTATAATCATGGCACCATCACACCTACAGGCTTAGAACCACATGTTGTTAAAAGATCACAGCATTAAGGAAGAAACTCACCTGCATAATGAATCAATAACATTGGGCTGCTTCCATCCTTTGACTGTCTTACAAAACTACCAGATGTAGTCCTGCCAGCAGCAGCTTCTAGATCCACTGCACTAAGCTGCCAGGCCCGCAAGGTCACTGGCAGAGTCACCTCCGCGCCAGGTTGCAGGGGAAGGGCAGATTTTAAGGTCTCACCAGCGATTGAGACAACAGCATCTTGATTCTTCCCCGATAATGATATATGTGCTTGCTCAACTGGAACAGTACTAGCATTAGCAAGACTTATCCACACATCACGAATTTCACCTTCATAAAGGATAACAGCACCATCACCACCTACAACACGAGATACGAGTAATGGTAATGGTGGCACCACAGAAATATTTGGAACTAACACATTTCGCAGAGTTGGGGAACCACAGCAGCGAAATGGATCAGAAAGCACAAGCCCCTGTGCTGCACCAAGCAATAGGTTATCAACATCTCGAAAAAGGTGTTCAGTAATAACTCCAAAACAATGTACGATGCATCCGGGAACAGAAATAGGGCCCACAGATGTAGGGATTCCAGAAAGTGTGATAACTTTTGAAGAATTAGGAGGCAGTGTCACACTAATCGGAAATGCATCAAAGTTTCCAGTTGGCATGGACATGTATATGCTATCAACCTTCAATTCAAAACCGCAAGGGTTTGCCAATTCAACCATCACTTGGACTGGCTCACCTACCACCCAAATCAACTCATGCTTGTTGCTGTTATCAGCTTCTCCTTTGCTAAAAGGTGTGTAGATGAAAGGCCCTGAGGGAGCAGAACCTGCCCACCATTCTTCTCCGGCACCGTTGCGCTTTACAATGTCCATTTGAGAGGGATGAATAGGAAAAGAATGTAACCTGGCAAGGTAGAAAAAAGAATATCAATCATTATTCAATATAAAATTCATTTCGTTTCTCATTTAACAGGTAGAATGGCCAAACAACTTTCATATGAGCACCATACTAAACTTATATTGCACATTATATTTTTTAAAAATTTAAGTAATATGTAATTTCTTTTCTGATGAAACCGTAGTCCTGCAGCCTAAGTGATAGGGCTCCTAGAGACTAGGCACTAAGCACAAGGTGACGCACATGTCTAGGTGAAGTGAGGCGCCAAAATTGCTAGTCTAATAATACTACTTTTGATCTTTTTTGCAGTAAATACTTTCCTTCCCTTTCTCCTCAAAATTATATCTATTGGTCTTCCCCTAACCTTTTTTTCTCTCCACCTTTCCTACCCAACGTCTGATTTAGTTATCATACATATGAAATAAAAGCCTAAAAATATGTAATCAGAGTAGTAAATATCTTTCTTTCCTTTTCCCCTCAAACTTACATACATTAGTCTTCCTTTGGCCTTTTTTCCCTACTACATTTCCTTGCCAATGTAAGATTTAATTATTTGAGTGATTGTAGAATTTTTTGAATGACAATAAAGCTTAAAAATGGCTAATCATAGTAAGGCATGCGCCTTAGAGGCCTTTTGTGCCTTAGGGGCCCAACTGCCTTAGCAGCATCTTATCAAACTTGTCTTGCCCAGGATAAAAATAGCCCCCAATCCCACTGCCTAGTGCCGAGCACCTTAGGCATGCCAGTGAAACCTGTTGCATAATCATAGAGCTCAAACATCACATTAATTCTATCCATTAATAAGAATGACATAACACTAGATGCATTCAACAAAAGGAAAAGGGGGGGGGGGGAGGGGGAATTCATTTGCTTCCAATATCCATGTGCAAAAATACTGAAAACATAGGCTCACAAGAAGTTGAGACCTTATGAAAGGCAGAGCTGGATCAGCACATCTAGTTCCTGATGGTAGTCTTGCTGCTGAGTTTGCAAGTGCTGTTGCAAGGCCATTTTGCCCACCAGGCGTGATTAGAGGGTAATAATTTCTTAGTAAACGAGCTGCTGCACTCCATGCAGCAAGAGGATCACCCGCACGAACAGCAGATATAAGTATTTCTCTTAGAACAACCATCTGCAAGGTGCTCCATTGGGACTCAAACAATGAGACCACAGAATGGTAATGCATCTTCCCACTGTCAGAAGTAGTCAAGCTAGGCACCTGCAATTATGAAAAGGACTCGAAAGACAAGGTACAGCTTAACAAATATTAAAATAATAATGCATTATACCATGATTATTCCATAGAGAAACATTCTTAACAAATGATGTTCACATAAATTGAGGCTTCGGGTGCAAAATTCTAAAGATATAAATATATATATGGTGCCATAGCTGACATAAATATAGAGGATATGATTACAAATGAGATGACAGTTTAAGATGAGCGATACCATCCCCAGTTCCCCACTGCATACATTTTTCATAGGGAGATTAAAGCAATACCATAGGACCGTAGCCATACCATTAGTTATATACTGAGCTATTGAAGGGAAGGCCCAGAACAACAGAACTAGACCAATACACATCTTTCTGTGGGCCCCAGAAGCTGAGAAAAATTAGGTAATAATTACTAGTATCTCAGGATTTCGTATTGCGTTTTAAAATAATTATTCTTATAGGATACTTTTTAAATCTTTTAAAATACTCCATCTGGTTTTAAATAAGTGTGATTTTACCTTTTAGCACAAGAATTAAGAAAAGAATTTAAATGACAAGATTACCCCCTACTCAAACACCACTAGAAATGATAATTATTGTTGGAAAAACATATAAATAGATCAATAAAAGATTATGAAATAATTAATGTGAAAGAGAAAAGTAGGAAAACTATTTAAAATTTATCTCCTAAAATGTAGAACATCGGTTACTTGTAACCAATATTAAATTACTAAAACAACACTTATTTTTATTTTGGTAAGTGAGATGATTTTATTACCAGATAAAACTGAAAGTACGTCGTTCATGACACACACACGCACAAAAAAACAAAAAACAAAAAACAAAAACAAAAAAAAAACCAGTAAGTGAGATGATTTTATTGCCAAATAACACTGAAAGTGCATCATTCATGAATCACAAAAAAGCACTTCCCTAAGGCATTAACATAAGCAACCAACTTATCATATGATTTACAATGGCAAATACTCTATTTTGGTAGCCAACTTCTTCACAATGGTTTTGATAATTTGCCTCGAGGTTCTTACATTTGCATGGAACGTACATAAGTTCCTCTGCTCCCAAATATGGTAGGCAGCAGCAGAAAACATGAATCTAAGGATCACTGTTTGGATTTGCAGTCCTCTTCCTCCATTTAGCATCCAATGTATGACATCCCAAAGCGAAGTAACACATGAGAAACATCTAAAACCTTCCATTAAAGAATTCCATACTGCACGAGCAAACTCACAATGAAATAGCAAATGGTCAATTGTCTCTATTTGATTCTTACAAATCATGCAGACTTCATCTACTTCAAACCCCATAGAATTCATCCTATCTTTAGTGAACAAGTGCTTATGACATACAAGTCATAGATGAAGCTTATGTCTCGGTATAGTGATAGCATTCCACACAATTTTATGCCAAGGGACAAGATTTCCTTTGGGCCTAATTAATTCATAACATTTTCCAATGCTATAGCCATCCTCAAAAAGGACCAGAGACGTAGCATTTTCATAAAAGCTTCAAAGCACTAAGCATATTTTAAGGATTCTCCAAAAACACAATGAAAAGGTGGGTTTAATGGTGATTTACAAGATATTATTAGTTTTAATGAAGTACGCATGGACCCATTTTACCCACAAAATATCCTGAGCAAATGTTCCATAGATGTCTACCCAAAGTAGCGATATTCCACCACTCAAGATCGAAAATACCCAACCTACCTTTTGTTTTTGGCTTGCGAACACTGGACCATGCAATCAATCTCTTTTTGGTAATCTAGTTAGATCCCAACCAAAGAAATGATCTACATTTGGCATTAACAACCTGTAGAATTTTCTTACGTAAAAGGAACGTCTAGCTCCAATACACTTGGACACCAAAGAGCACTGAGTTGATAAGATGAAGACGTCCTATGTAGCTAAGGAATCTTGTTTGCCACCATGTTAACCTAGCAATGAACTTATCCATCAACTCCCAGTACTCCTACGCCTTTAGAGACTTTTCAGACGATGGGAGTCCAACGTTGAATAGGTAAAGCTCCCTCTAGAATATGCATTAGTTGATACACATGGTCCTTTGTATCATCATCCAACCTTCCACCATAATAAATCACTCTTAAGAAATTAAGTTAGAGTCCTGATAAGGTAGAGAATTTGTTGAAGGTATTAAGCAAGGAAACAATAGAAAACTTATCACCTTTACTAAAAAAACAAAATATCATCCCGAAGAACAAGGAAATAATTCTAAACCTTTTACACTTGGGGTCGGGATGGAAAGTAGGGTTATCCCATAGTATAAGCATAAACCTATTAAGATATTCCATTAAGATAACAAAAAGATAATGTGAGATGGGAACCCCTTGCCTTAACCCCATATGTGCTTTAAGAGGAAGGTGCAAGACTCCATTGAAAGATCGATTAAGTCACCATACTAACGCATTGCATGATGGTGCAAACAAAAGGAAAAGGGAAATTTAGTGCTAGTATCATTTTTGCCAGGAATTTCCAACTAATTGAATCATAAGCTTTCTTCATATCTAGCTTGATCATACACCTTAGTTGGCAAATTTTTATTATTATAAACATTTACCAATTTAGAAACCATTAGAGTATTGTCACTTATGTATCCCTTTAATAAAAGCAAACTAGTTTTCACCAATAATACCATTCCACCATGGTTGTATCCACTAGTGATAACTTTAGTAATAACTTTGGAGATGGTGCTACAACATGCAATAGGACGATAATCCCCCATGGTCTCAGCATTAAGTACTTTTGGGATAACATTGAGAGTGGTGGTAAAGAAATCCAGTGATGAAGAACTCTCGAATAGCTTCCCAAATCGAATACCTAATGATGTGTCATGTCTTCTTGAAGAAATAAACGTAGTACCCATCTGGCTTAGGTGCCTTCTCACTATCATGTACTTCCTATTTGGTCATGGGCAATAATTAGGCCCTCCGTACATCATTTGAGAGTTTGGGTCCTTTATTAATAATATCATGGGAGAAAGTACCGGCTGAACAAGCTAGTGTCCCTTGAAAAGTTTTGAAAACTCAAAGAAAATAGAAAAAAAATTCATATTGTGTATCATGGAGCCCACCGTCCAAGTCTCAAATAGCATGTATACAATTCATTGCATTTCTCTTTTTAACCATAGCATGAAAGAATTTTGAAATATTATTCCTCATTACAATGTAATGGATTCTTGATTTCTACCGATAAAAAATTCCTCACACTTCCTAAGATGGGTGAGTTTTTGCAAACATGCCTCTTCCTGATGGATTAGTTGAGCATCCAGTGGGGTAGTATCCAACCTCTTTTGTACCACTTCAAACCCCTCGCGAACAACCTAAACTCTAGAGTTGAGGCTTGCAAAGTTAGATGCATTCAGGTTACGCAGGGGTACCTTTAAGCACTTTGGTGCTATTCTAATATTTTATGGTTTCGATCCTCTAGAAAGATAGTCCCACTGCTTTGCAACTAAGCTCAGGAAAGTAGGAACTTCAAACCACAAATTGAGGAAACAAAACAGCTTTGGGCCCTATAGATCCTTTATCTTAACAACAACTGAAGCATGATCCAAGACACATAACGATAGGAACCAAGCACCGAAAGTTATTAAAAAGTCAAGCCATAGCTGATTACAAAGGGCCCTATCCAGCTTACAAGCAATACAATTCTGAGCATCTTTTCTATTGTTCCAAGTGAGATGTACTCTAATGAAGCTAAGATCTTGGAGTTCTAAATTGT
The DNA here is from genome assembly GCA_039764185.1 of Tamarix austromongolica. Classification (NCBI taxonomy): domain Eukaryota; kingdom Viridiplantae; phylum Streptophyta; class Magnoliopsida; order Caryophyllales; family Tamaricaceae; genus Tamarix; species Tamarix austromongolica. The sequence continues at coordinate 26,158,840 of CM077808.1, forward strand.
TAAGGCACTGCCTAAACTCCTCATATTCATTAGCATGCCAAATCCCATGCACCTTTTCATTAGAATTCAATACAACGTTAAAGTCCCCCAGCAAAAGCCAAGGCATAGAGGACATCTGATCAACCGAAAGACACAACCATAGTTCATTTCACTATATACTAGAATTACTTGCTTAGATAAAAGTCACAAAACAAATAAAATTATCAACGGCATCCATGATCTTAGAAAAATCCCTTGATCACACCTATCAATGATCTCCACCTTGCAAGATTGAATGTCCAAACCAACCCATATTTTACCATTAGGGTGGTGTTGATAATTGGTAGCCCAATTCCACCCTTGAAGATGTTGAGTTTCGTTGCCATTGAAATGGAAGAAATGAGGAAGAAGATGAGGACCAGAGCGGAAGTCCTGTGTCCCGATGTTTCTTAATATCTTCTTAGCTGATAACAGCTTTAATACAAGAGGACAAACCTTAACCATACTTCTAACCGTTAACCCTGATTAATACTAACAAAAAGAGGGGCTAACCGGAGAGAGGAAAGAAAAGAAAACGTAGAAAAGAAAAGAAAAACAAAAAACAATACCAACATATATTAGGAAACCAAAATACAACTAATACTACTACTCTTAACACTCCCCCTCAAGATGGAAGGTGAACAACTCCCATCTTGGACAGAAGCTTGTTCTGTTGCTCCACAGAAGGCACCTTGGTGAGCACATCTGCTAGCTGTTGCTTGGTGTGAACGTATGATGGACGGATAACCCCTTCCTTGACTTTGTCTCTAACAAAGTGAAGATCAACTTCGATATGTTTCGTGCGTTCATGAAACACTGGGTTAGCAGCAATATACAAGGCAGCTTGGTTGTCACATTTCAAGTCCACAGGAGGAAGTTTTTGCAGACCCAAATCCTTTAACAAAGTGACCAACCAAGTGACTTCACAGGTTGTCAAGGCCATAGACCTATACTCAGCCTCTGCAGATGATCTAGCCACAACAGGCTGTTTTTTTGACTTCCATGAGATAGGAGACTGGCCTAGCAGTATGCAATACCCTGTTGTCGACCTTCTTGTGTTGGGACAGCTAGCCCAATCAGCATCACAGAATGTTGTCAAATGTGCTGCTGAGCTGTGAGCCATCAATAGTCCTTGAGATGGAGAATTTTTTATGTACCTCAGAACATGTCTTGCAGCAACAAGATGATTGGTGGTAGGTGCATGCATGAATTGGCTCAGCACCTGCACAGCATAGCATATATCTAGCCTAGTGATGGTCAGATAAATAAGTTGACCAACCAGCCTTAGATATGATTCATACTGAGGAAGAGGATCACCATCAGTCAAGGTCAGTTTTTCATGCTGATCTAGAGGCAGCTTGACTTCCCTTTCATGGACTTCATATTCCTTCAGAAGATCAGTTGCATATTTATACTGGGACACAAATAAGCCTTGAGCAGACCTTGTAATTTCCAGCCCAAGAAAATAACTCAGTTCACCAAGGTCCTTCATGTGAAACTGTGAGCGAAGAAAGGATTTCACCTTTTGGATGGACTGAAGAGAATTCCCTGCAATTACCATATCATCTACATACACAAGGATGGCAGTAAATGATCCATTATCATGCAAAGTAAATAAGGAGTAATCAGCCTTGGACTGTATGAACCCAAATTGAATAAGAGAGGCTGAGAGCTTGGCAAACCATTGTCTAGGAGCTTGTTTCAGTCCATACAGGGATTTAACCAGCTTACACACTTTATTTGAAGGCTTAACAGCTCCCCCTTGCACACAAACTGGCTCCCCTGCACCAATATACCCTTGTGGAAGAGTCATATAAACATCTTCCTTTAAGTCTCCATGGAGGAAAGCATTTGTGACATCCATCTGGTAGGAGTGCCACCCTCTCATGGCCACAACTGCAAGCAGAGCCCTAACAGTAGTCATCTTTGCTACTGGGGCAGAGGTCTCTTCAAAGTCCACTCCCCTTTTTTGCCTACAGCCTTGTATTACCAAACGAGCCTTATGCCTCTCAATTGCTCCATCAGATCTGTATTTTGTCTTATAGATCCATCTGCATCCAATGGCCCTTTTTCCAGGGGGTAAGTCTTGTACCAACCAGGTATTATTCTCCTCTAATGCTCTCAATTCAAGATTCATGGCATTACACCATTTTAGATCATTGACAGCTTCAGCAAAAGTTGCAGGATCAGTGTTTGTGGTTATGGTTGAGAGGAAAGCATTAAATGATGGCTTGATATTAGCAGTGGTGACCTGACTGGCAAGAGCATAAAACTGTCCAATGGGCATAGACTTACAACATGACTCAGTAGATGCAGTGGTGGCACTGTGAGCAACATAATTAGATAGCCAAGAGGGTTTTGTGATAGGTCTTGTAAATCTTCTAAGAGGAACAGGTGAAGAAGAGGGAGTAGAACTGGATGAAGATGCAGGAGTAGAGGTATCCTGAGATTCAGAGGAGGAGTTTTCTGATGAAAAAGGAGGAATATGAACTTCTGAAGCAGGGTCACTGCAAAATATATCATCACAGGTGAAGGTGGAGGAATCTGTGATTGGAAGAGAACCAAGAGAGTTAGGTACAGGTTTAAGAACATAACTGGCTGAGTTGTGATTAAAAGGAAATATATGTTCATGAACATGAACATCTCTAGACACAAAAACTTGTTTGGTTAGAAGATTGAAGAGTTTGTACCCTTTCTAATTCTGAGGATATCCCAAAAATACACATGGTATGCCACGAGGTTTGAATTTATCTGTGTTAACTTCTGGATTAACAGCAGTAGCTAAACATCCAAAGACTTTCATGTGGTTGTAGACTGGAGGTTTGGACAGAAGGATTTCATGTGGAGTTTTATTGTGTAGAATAGGAGTAGGTAGTCTGTTAATGATGTATGTAGCAGTAAGAATGCACTCTCCCCAAAAATAATTAGGAACAGCAGAATGATACATGAGGGCTCTAGCCACCTCAAGCAAGTGTCTATGCTTTCTCTCAACAATTCCATTTTGTTGAGATCTATAGGGACAAGTGGTTTGATGAACAATTCCTTTTTCAGCAAAAAATGCACGACACAAGCCACTGTCAAATTCTAATGCATTGTCGGATCTAATGGTTTGAATAGGACAACCAAAATGATTTTGAACAAATGCAAAGAAATTTTTCAGAATATGCAGAGATTGAGATTTTTGTTGAATGAGATAAGTCCACGTTGCCCTACTATAATGATCAACAAGTGTGAGGAAATATTTGTGATTATTTCTTGTGGATACTCTGTATGGTCCCCAAATATCAATATGAACAAGAGCAAACACACGTGTGGATTCAATCCCACTATTAGGAAAGGGTAACTTGGACATCTTAGCCATAGGACAGGTAATGCAAATTTTCTCATTGATAAAATTGTTCATTACATCAGTAGAAATAGTAGGGATGTGTTTCAATGTGCAGAAAGGAGTGTGGCCCAGCCTATGGTGCCAAATGCTATACAATGAATCACTGTTTTTTTTTATGGAAGGTAAAGATAAAGAGGATCTGTCATTGATTGCTGAATTGTGATGAGCAGCTGTGATAATATTGACAGATGCTGATTCTAATCTGGGATCAAGTTGAGTAGACGGAATGTTGAGGAGATGATAAAGGCCACCACACGCAAGTCCTATGCCCTTAACAGTCATATTTGCACAGTCATGTACAAGACAAAATTTGGGAAAGAAAGTAACAGTATATCCATGGTCTTTGACAAGTCTAGGAATAGACAGCAGGTTGAATTTGAAATCAGGCACACACAACACATTTTGCAGAGTCAAATTATTATGTAATTGAACCAGACCAGTGTGAGTAATCGAGGATGTTTGGCCATTTGGTAGGGTAATTTGAGAAAGTGTGGTCATTGGTTTGGGATGATTGAGAATGTTTAGGTTAGGAGTCATATGATCAGTTGCTCCGATGTCAAGAATCCATTCATCCATCTTAATTGAGGCACAAGAGTAAGAGACAGTACCTGCAAAATTAGTGTCAAGGTCTTCCTCCCCTGGATCAAAAACAGGAGCAGTGGATCTAGAAGAGTTAGGCAGCATACTCAGCAACCGTTCAAACTGTTGTTGAGTAAATGTGATATGCCCAGCAATACTATCTCCCTTTTGACTTGTGGCTTCAGCTTGAGCAGCTGTAAAAGTTTCCTTGCCTTTCCCTTTAAAATTTTTCTGCAAGTGAGCAGAGTTAAAAAATCTTTGTCCAGAAGGAACAACAGAATTAAATGGTTTGTGTCCAGAGGATACAGCTTTCCTTTGGGGAAAGGATGCCAGTTAGGATACCCTATCACCTGCCAACATCTATCCTTACCATGTCCTCTATTACCACATTTTTCACACACTTCATCACTAGTTCTCCAATACAGAGCTGTGGTTTCTACAAAACATTGTCCATTTTCAAAAACAACCCGTTGAGATTCCTCCTGCTGAAACATAGAGCAGGCTACCTCAACTGTTGGCAAGGGATTCATAAGTAGAACTTGACTCCTCAGAGCATTATAAGTATCATCCAGTCCATTCAGAAATTGAAACAGCTTCTATTCTTCATGTTGTGTACTTAAGATTTCTAAGAAACTGGTAATCTCGACTATGGTTTGTGATAAAACAAGGAGCTCACTCATAGCATATATCTCTTCCCACAGGCTATTCAGTTTTGTGTAATAATCACTGATCAATGCACCATTTTGTTTCAGTTCATAGATGCCTCTATTAAGTTTATATTTGCGAGCTCCATTGCTAATAGAGAACCGTTTTTCCAATTGTTTCCAAATGTCACAGGCTGATTTTGTGTATAAAATAGACCTCGAAATAGATTCTGAAACAGAGTTCATAATCCAAGCAATTACCAGATCGTTAGCAGTATCCCACTGTTCAACTTGAACAGCCTCTTCGGGCCTTGTGACAGTGCCTGTGACCAAACCCAGTTTGCGTTTGGTGGATAAATTGATTTCCATCCATCGTCTCCATGATCTATAGTTTGCAATCCCCGTTAGTTTTGCAGGTGGGTTGAGTGAGTTTGGTCCATCTGATGGGTGGACGAAAATGGGGTTTTGCAGGTCAGCCATGGACGGGTAATTTCAATCTTCAACAATCACTGTGATAGGAGGTGTGAAGCGAAGACTAAAGATCGATTTCAATGGCAACCTGGCTCTGATACCATGTTGAGTTTCGTTGCCATTGAAATGGAAGAAATGAGGAAGAAGATGAGGACCAGAGCGGAAGTCCTGTGTCCCGATGTTTCTTAATATCTTCTTAGCTGATAACAGCTTTAATACAAGAGGACAGACCTTAACCATACTTCTAACCGTTAACCCTGATTAATACTAACAGAAAGGGGCTAACCAGAGAGAGGAAAGAAAAGAAAACGCAGAAAAGAAAACAAAAACAAAAAACAATACCAACATATATTAGGAAACCAAAATACAACTAATACTACTACTCTTAACAGAAGAAGATATTTCTGAATACTATAAACTTTATGACTTTTTATTCTACTTTCTAATGGCCCAATCAATGTTAAATTATTAACTCTAACCCATTTCTTTACTTCTTTCTATTTCTGAGATCATTTAACCCTCTTATGTCCCAGCGGCCCACAAGCATGCTAATCAAATGCCCAAAGCAGATGAATACTCTTCATCTACCACAACTTTGCCTTTAGTTATCTTCATCTATGGATAAGGTTCCATTTCAAGTAAAAGGATATTATCCAAGTTTGATTCTGAGACATGGAAAGGGATAAAAGGCATTGAGTTGCTAGAAGATGCAATGGCCAGCTTGCCCTTTCCTACAAGCTTGCATGGAAATTGGGGACTAGTTGAGGCCTAAGAAACAAGGCCTAGTTCCTCTAGTATAAGAGCATGTATGTCCTTTGGAGTAGTGGTCTACCGTCCATCATTTTTAACTACCCAAACCTTGAGGGTAGATAAATTAGGGGGCTTGCATTGGTGTGTGAGATGACCCTCCTTGTTACAATTCAAGTAGAATTTTGGCCCCCATTCATAAACAACCAATTGCTTGATCAAAGAGCCATTGAGAGTTTTAATCATAACAAACTCTGGCCGATCACAATGAATGTCAATTTCAACCAAGATCCAAGCAAAGGAAATACGATCCTTACACACGGTTACACCATCCATACCAATAGGCTTACCAATGCAGCCGGTAGTCCTGCTAAGGGGTTTAATTGACCATAGTATACAAGTAGTCCCAGTAGCTGGATCCATGTATGGAAATGTTGGAATCGGCAAGATCAAATTCGAATCCTTCTTACCATTTCTTTAAGATCATCGAACGGCCTAGGACTATCCAATGTTATTGGTTCAAAATCTAATGGCATTCTTCCTCCATGGGAAACTAGAACACAAAGTAGCCTTTATCCTGGGAGTAGATCTTAGGGGCAGAAACATGTTGCCACTAGGTCTTCACAAAGTATTGAATTTGTGTGTAGCTTAGGTGTCCACCAAAAACATAAGCCATAATTGCATTTCTCCAAACCCTAGCCTCTTCAACCACCTCTGATTCTCCGATGGCTGCCATCCCATCATGTACATCCAGTGCAATTGCACCAAATTGTTAGGATTGCGATTGTTTAGCATAACATCCTTCCATGATTGATTTGCAACCATGTGAGAAGAAGGGGAACTTACATTCAATGGCATCGAATCGTTCTTCTCATTTGGTGTAGAATATGGCTTAGCATCCTTTTCACGAGATTTTGCTTGGTCTTCAAACAAAACTTCGATTGGCCTTGGGAGTCCTTCTCATTCACAAACTTGATTGTTGCTTCCTCTTATATAATTGGAGCAATCTTGATGGTTATCACCTTTGATGTACTCTTTACTGTCAACATCACACACTTAACCAGCAACTATATGGCTAGTCTTCTTTGCCATAGGCCGGTGCTAGGAATTGTGACAGGCCATGGAGGATAGCGAGATATTTCAAGTCTCTACACCAGAAGGGAGAAGACCCTAGCGCGTGACTCTATCCTCATTGAGTTGACAAGGTCCGGTTTAAAAATAAAATAAAAAATAAAAACAACACTTATTTGAAACCAAAGGGAGTATCATTTTATTTGTTAGGATTTGTTTCTATCTTTTGTAGTCCTTTGGCCTATATTTACATATGCCCTTAGTCTTATGTTATTTCCTGGTGTAATGAATCATGAATTGAATTGATTGATGACATTAAGGTTTTGCTGATGAACCTAAAGGCCATGTGATAAATCACTGGCAGATGTTACCCTCCTGTAAAGCATCTTTATAAGCAATAATAAATGCAGTAACTTACAGTGGAGGAAGATGCTTTGCTTTGAACACGATATGCTTTTGTTGATATTGCCAACACTTGCATGGCACTAATAGCAGCCAATCTATTCTCTTGTTGCAGGTACAATTGGGCTACCTGCCTTGAGAAAAAGGCAGCTTTTCTCTCGTAGCCAAGATTTGCATACAGCCGAGCTATCTCAACAAATAATACAAGCCGATCACTGGCATCAATCAACGATTTCGCACCATCTGCAGCATTGGTTAGCAAATCTACCACTTCTTTTGCTAGCTCTCTCCTGTTAATGGGAAACAATAATAGAGAAAGATCAATGAGAGGAAGAATTGAAATATGCTTAATGTCAGGTTCACATTTTACCAAATATATTACATAAATATATGAATACATAAGGGAAATAAAACAGAGATTCCCCCCCCCCCCCAATACACCACTCAGGAGATGTGAGTTGTTTAATAATTCTGTTGCCATGGTTTTGATTAGGTTTAGAACTCATATAGTCATCAGAAGACAAGGTTTTGAAACACTGCACTAGTAAGGATATGCTTATATGCAGCCAATCCCACACAGTGATACAGATTTCCATGGCTAGCTTTGATTTCCATACGATCATTGACCAATTTGTGGAAGCTAAAAGCTCTTTATACATCATTTGCTTCAAGCTTCTTACAATGCTGAGCTAAATTTTGTCAGAATTGCAATGCCTTCTGTACCAATATCTGCCTAATAGATATAGCTCAGAAAAGACCATATTCTCAAAAGCACATAAAGACCAGACAAAAAAAGATAGCATGTACGTGGGGTTAAAGGGAAGATTACCTGCAAAGAAATCTAGCCAGTTTCAAAGTAGCCTCGAGTTCAAAGCTCAATGGTGAAACTCTGCCAAAGGAAAGAAGAAAAAAGGGGGGGATCAAGAAACTGTAAGAGTGAAACTATTGAAAGAAATATCGGTCCTAGTCTGATAAAAGATATAACAGAAGAGAGAAACAAATATGATGCACATAAAATCAGGAATGAGCTTCACGGTTGATGGTACTGATCAACACACACATATATGTGATGCACTTTTCTGAGGAGCTAGACACCCTAATCATGCAAATGAACGTATAAAAATTATTTGAAGGTCTTTTTAAAATCCTATGCTGAAATTGAACTGATCTTTTATCTGTTTTTCCTGTTTGGATGTGACTGTCACCATTGTACCAACAAAATATCTATATCTTGAAACAATTACAGTAAATGAAAGGTTCCAAGTAGACCATCATAATGGTGTATGACACTAAATAAAAAAATAATAATTACAATTAACAGCAACAAAAGTAGATCCAAAAATTTGAAGAAGAGACTGGTCCACCATCCATCGAACACCAAATGCGGTGTCTCAGAGAGAATGCCCAAAAATTTATATGATAACAAATGATCTCTTTAAAACAAATTAAAGCAAAAATCATGCACTAAGTCTTACCTCTGGACATTGTCTTGAATGAAAGATTTTCGGTAATGAAGAATGACATTGTTATACCTATACTTGACTTCATCCTCCACAACTGGATCTCTCTGCCCCCTACGGTCCATCTGATGGTATGAAAATAGCTGTTAATTATTAATCGGCTGGAGTTCTATATTGAGCAGGAAGGGATAGAAGAGAATCATGGTTAATCACCACTAGGCTTAGACTAATGAACCCATTAACTACCACTGCAACTGGTGTTTAAACAGCAATATTGGAATTCAGGAGCCAATGGCAAACAAAATATCGCAACATAGAGAAATTCATGTATATTGACATGTTAGTCCATTTTCAAACCAAATGCGCCAAAAATATCACTAGAAAAACAGCCTTTTACAATCCCCTACTCTTTCCTCATTGTATTATCTTCCTATCACGAGGACACTTGTTCGATGCAGAAACGAATTCTGAAGCACTGGAATACTTGCATTAAAGAATTTATAAGAGAAAGATCTCCCAAGGGCACTACAATTGTGAAAAGATAGTGTTCAATGAAATATATAATTGTATCAGTCAAAGATGACGCATACCAGTAGAGCACAGACACTGCCCTCCAAAGCCCCAGCATACCAGAAATAGTCCCCCGTCAACCTTGCCAGTTCTAAAGCAGTGTTGTAATGAGCATTTGCGTCGACAGGGGACCCTGCCAATAAACAATAATCCCCTATAGTCTTCTGTGCACGACCAAGTCTCCGCTTTTTGGCCTTAATCACCTGCAGTCAAAAACAGTCGGAGTCAAGACAAGATCATGCTATGCAGATAAAGAAAATGCAACTTTGCAGAAAACACGAAAACCTAATTCCATATGACACCTAAACCATAAACCTCCTCTGAGTTGAGAGTTGCTTGGGAATCTAGAGGTGTTTTAACAATTGTTCCAGCAGATTCTGCCTTCAAAACCCACTTTTCAAATTCCATCAGTAATGAGGCAGCAATATCTTGCATCATCGTGTGCATGTGCATCTCCAATGTCCGCCTGTCAGCTGGAGGGAACAGTATTAAATTACCCTCATTTCTACTGTCATCTTCTAGCTGCAAGAAAACAATAGAAGCAACCAAATAAAGGTCAAGTGGGAGAAAAATAATCAAACTGGCCCGTTAACACAATGGCAGTGCTTCCATTTTATAATACACGAGAAGAAAGTCAAGAAATAGCAGAGTTTGAGGAAGCAAAGGCACACAAAATAAAGCAAGTAAACTTTCAGAGATCTCAGACATGAATACATAGTGAGGAAAAATCAACATCCCAATCCAAAGATGAATTAGAAGGAAAAAATATTGTCTAGAAAATCTAACGAGCCTTAAATGAGCTTTTAAATGAGAAGGCTCATGAACAAATGAGCTGAACCCTCAGCAGCTCAAACTTGACTTGTTCAACTAAAAGAACAAGTAAAGCCAAGTCTTTATCAAGCAGTTGATTTAGATCACAAGCTAATTCGGTTCATTTACAGCCCTAGCCACTAAATATAAAAATTCATGGAAAGGGTTTCTTCTTCCAGTGATTCAGAGAATATATAACAAGTGAAGTTGAAAAGCTTGGCCACTAAATCAGCAAGGGCATAAAAACACCACAAACTCCTACAACCCATGAGCTAGTTATTTTATGGTTACATATCATGTCCGAGCAATGCAGGACTAGGAAACAAGGCAGAAAAAAGACAAAGGTAGCTTCAGGTTAAAACACAATGCTAGTGATGTTGACTTCTTTAGTCTACCAGGGAAAAGGATATATATCCTAAACTCTGAGCCGCTACCTTTACACAACTTCTAGATTGTTGTGTCATAACAAGACGAAAGAGCAATGCACACTTGGGTTAATAATGATCAAATTCACACCAAATAAAATAATAAGACACCAATCAATCATCAGTGTATTCATCTTCTTTCACACCCATTTGTTAGTAGAGTATGTCCTCCACTAACTCAGAAATCATACTGTGACTAAATCAGAACATCATCCAGGATACTGGAGGATTATAGCAGTAGATTGAATACGAGCTTGTTTCAAATCTCTTAGCATGAGATTCAACACGCCAGCTGCATTGAAGCTAACTCCTCTAATCCTCTCCATGCAAGGAAAACAATGTTTGCAGCCCCCGATCAGTGGCAGAGAGAAGAACGGTCCTTTTTAACTTAACTCGCAATGAATTTTGGTCCAATTCCTTTGATTGATAGGTTGAAGGCTGCAGATTTGCATCTCTAGCCAAGACCTGAATCCATGCTCTAACGCTAAAAGGTACTTGAATTCTTTTTAAAATGTTTCTAAGTTGAACTTCCAATATGACTTCGACGTCATAAACCAACTCAATTCAACTAAATGTGGTCCTAGAACAATGAACACCCACTATGACTACAACCAAATCAGATTCCATCTACAAGGCAACTATTGGGACTATATGAAATTTTCCGGGCTGAACTTAGGTTGCTATCCAAATAATCCACAATCTAATCAACAAAAAACGACCGACCAAAATCGAAAATACGACATTACCTGCTGATCTCCAGGACAAAACCCAAAACATCTCTGAGTTAAAGCCGATGAGTAAACTTTATACGCACTAGCAAACTGATCAGCAACTGAATCAAGATCAGGAGAAGAAGGGCAATGAAAGATCCCAATAACAGCCAAAGTTTTCCGGTTTGATTGAAAATCCTCCCATGGACTAGGCGGAGAACCGCCGACAACGAACTGGAACCGAAGACCACCGGAATCCCAAGGTTGGTGAGAGAAAGGAGACTTCTGGTGCTCAGTGTAGAAGGAACTAATGGAAGATAGATCGATTTTCGAGTGGGCAGTAAGTAGAGAGGTGTACTCCCTGAATAAAGGGCGTGGGATAGACCCAATCGGTAGAATTGCTATTCGGATCGTACACATTGATTCTATGCTCACGTCTGGCTCCATTTCGATGGGAATGTAAAATTGAGGATTCAATATATGGACTGATAAATTATGCTAGCTATACTTTGGACTACGAGAGGCGGAGAGGAGAGTTCCGACAATAGTACAGATGTTCAGAGTTGAGCGTCGGAACGGGAACCAGAGGTCAGGCAAGGATCTAAGCTTTAACTCGAACAGAGAAGTGGGAGCAAGAGTTAGCGTTTCTAAGGCTTGATTTGATTGTAATAAAGTATAAGAAAAAAAACTTAAAATATTTTATTTTTAAATTTTTATTTAAAAAATTAAATAGTTAAATTTTAATAATTTTATTCCTTATTTTTTTCTATTTTACTATTTTATATAAGTCAAATATAAAAAATTATTTTTTATTTTCTTTTTAAAAAAAAATAGAAACTAAATAGAGTATAAATAATCTATATGCAGAGCATAACTATAAATATCTCAATTTTAACAACTACTTCGAAAAAAGCAATCGATGCACTTGAACGTTTTCACTCCTTTAACGTTTTCCATTAGCTCATCTCCATTTTCTTCTCTTAACATTTACTACTTCAACATTACAATTATAAGGTATTATACTTGAATTCTTATCAATTTACTAAAGAAGTAATAAAATTGAAGTATTTCTATGATAGACCACACTTCCCCATTAACAACTAGAAAATATAGTCAATTTTACTTTCAATTTCACTTGTTCCTGCTCATATTTGACGTAAGTACTTTACACCTATGTTTATTCAGTTTAGTACATTGCATATTAAATATTAGGCCAATGAATTGATACATAGGACCAATTTTTATATATTTCTTTATAAGCTGTGTGTATCACGGGAAACAACCGTTAAATTTATTAAAATGGATGATATTTGTCATTTAAAAAGACCAAAACGGTTGATGAAAGTTAAACAAAAATTAGATCAAAAATAAGAAACAAAAGAAGAAGATGTGTTATTCTAATTTAATTTGCATTTTACATATTAATTTGTTCCCTAATTTATGATGTACAAGTAAACCTAGTAACTCAGTTCAATAGGTCCAACCTAACATATGATTTGGATCTAAACAATTAAATCAAATCTTAATCCAAAAAATCGAAACAATCCAAATCAACTCAAATCTAATCTGAATTCAACTAACCCAATAGTAACTTATATATAAAATGACCCAATCCGAAAAGAACTAGACCTATACTCATACAGAAACCCAATAGTGACTCGAATTCGACTTATAACCAAATATAATTTTAAAATTAATCCAAATTAAAGCCAAATTTGATCCACACGGATATAAATTGATAAATAAATACCAATAAATTACCTTATTAATAAAGTTTTATGTAAATAAAAATATACAATCTATATAACAAGAAATGAAACAAAATTAGTAAGACTTTTCTGTCCTAAATTTATATTAAATTATATCAGCATCAATTTGATTAAATCATAAAAATTTCTATTATTATCATTATAAGAATAAAATTTATAATTGTAAATATCATGATTATAATATATATTATTATAATAACACTAGTAAAATTTATATTTTTATTTCTGATGCAGGAGCAAACACTCAATAATTGGCTTTTATAATTATGGAACCAATTATTCTTCATTTGAAAAGTGTTTCCCGTAAATTTGAAGACCAATGGATGGTTACGTTGCTCGAAATGTAACAAACAAGTAATTAAGTGTCTACGTGCATGTGCATAGCATGCAAGAAGGGAATGACCATGTGCATGGAGAGTATATTGGCAGGATTTTCAAGCATTATTGAGTAATTTAGCTAATATAAATTAAGTAGTAAAGTAGGAGGATAAAGTTAGCATAAAGATAGCATAATATCTTTTAACTTAGAATATTTTGAATTATGCTTTAGCTAGTGGTAGAAAGGTTATAATATGGATGAATGTCGAGCATATTGAGAATGGAATGAAGAATTAAAGTTGAATATCAACATTGAATGAATTCTATGTGAGTTCAAATTCAAGCAAATCGAATATATGTGTACAGTTGTGCTTGAAAGTTTTAATCTCTTCGTCTATGTGAATTAGAGATTAATCAATATCTTTTCTACTATTCTTAATCCATATTTTCCTGTCATTATTACCATCAAAATCCTACTCTAATTTGTGGTTAATCAAAGCCTTAATTTGGTATACCAAACGAAACCCTAAACCATTCATACCAACCAAATGCCACCTTATTCCCTCTTTTCAAACCAAACCCTAACCCTAACCCTAAACCACAATTCCAACTTGCATCCAAACCCTATCTTTCAAAACTAAACATCATCATCAACCCATCATCAAATGCATAGGCTACTTAGTGTGTACCATTCGAACCATCATCATTGTTAACCCATCATCATCGAATCATCATCATCACTCTTCTACCATATTCGAACCACCATCATCTTTATTCCATCACATTCAAAGCTTTAATTTCTTAATTCACTATTAATGAGCCTTTATCCTAATATCTAAATTCAATTTGAACCTTAATCCCACGTAATTCAAAATTACACCCTCCCACACACATCAATTTCAATGGTAATTTTGGCAAGAAAATATGGGTTAAGAATAGTAGAAAAGATATTGATTAATCTTGATACCACTACTCAAAGTCATTTAACATTGCATTTAAGACACAATGATAAGTTATCGTATGTAAACCTAAGATGATTTGGACTTTATACACAATTTTCAAATTTAGAAGCATATCTTGGCTGAATATGGTAGACATATAAACATGTTAGCCTACAGCTCAAATAACATCATCAACAAGACATATATGTTATTCAGGCTTATTACAACAACGATGACATTACACTCTATCTAGTAATATTTAAAAATAAATAAAGGAAAAAATTATACATGAATAACTAAATTATATATAAATTTTATAGATTCTTTGATGTTGGAATGTTAGTGGTTTTTTGTATCTCTTAGGATAACAGATAAAAATCAGTGGATAATCAAAATAGGAGAGGAAATTAGGAGGAAGAAGAGAAGTTTATTGATTAGATGAAGAATAGAAAAGGAGATATACTAGGAACTCAATGTAACACCCCCAAATTTACACAATTTTTTTTTAAAACAGAACACTACTTATAAATTAAAATCATAAATTCTGGGGATGTTACCGCCACACTTAGTACCAGACCGGTTCACTTCTACCGTTCCAGTACCAATTGCTAAGGCTAAGAAAACAACTCATAACATTAATAATAATTCAAATTCATGAATACGAGAATTCGGTACGCATAAGTTTTTATTCAATCCAAAATACGAGGGTAGTTTTTCGGGGAAAAGAAATAGCTAAAATCATAAAATTGTTCACGAAGCGTTCAACATAATTAAAAGAAACTGGGAATAAAATCTCGATGGAAAACCGATCACGCCACTCCGAAACTGATTCGGCCCAATCATCACTCAGCCCCATTCGATGCCCCATAGACATCAATCGCGACAAAGTAAACATCTCCTATCTGCACCAAGTCAGATGGGCCTTCTACTCGTGGGAATGAGCAGCACCCATGAAAGGGGTGATCAGTACGCTACGTACTGAGTAAGGTAACCGAGCACTAAGGCCAACACATAGTTGTACATAAATAATGCAGAATAATAATAAAGCATAAGACCAACATGATAACATAAATACATACGACATCCAAGTAAGAGTACAAAGGCCTCAAATATAATCTAATTCAGTTACTTAATTATTCTTTGAATAGAAGTCACTTCACGCCATACTTTTATCAAATCCATACGAGTACGGGAGCCCCCACTATTATAGCCGGTGGATCGGTGACAAGCAGGGCACAATGCTCCTGCCCACTATTATTAGCCGGTGGATCGGTCGCACATAGGGTATCATACCCTAACCACTATTTCTTACCGGTGGATCGGTTGGCCCCGGGTCACATGGTGTTCCACTGTAAGTACTTAGTGTCTTTTAAAAGTTTTGGCAACTGAGGTGTTTGGTTTATTGAGATCGGAATCCGCCACTATTATAGCCGGTGTATCGGAGGCACATAGGGTATCATACCCTAACCACTATTATAGCCGGTGGATCGGAGACACATAGGACTACGTGTCCTAACCACTATTTCTAACCGGTGGATCGGTGGGACTCGGCTCAATACTCTTTCACTTTACATAATTAGTGTCTTAAGTATCTTATTTGGATGTTCATTTCAGGACATGCAAATCAATTCATACCATGCTTACTCCTCAACTCAGGTTAACCACTTCAACCCTAATTAACCATCCCATCATAATTTACCATGACATACCCTAACACCCATGCAACCCTAACTCTATGTAAACCACACTTCCATGCAACCCTAACTCCCATACAAATCCTAGCTTTACATAAACCACACTTCCATGCATCCTAACTCCCATGCAAACCTTAACTCTACATAAACCACACTTCCATGCAACCCTAACTCCCATGCACAACCCTAACAATATGCAATATCATTACCATCATGCAAAACCCTAACACTGGGTAATGTTAATACCATCATGTAAAACCCTAACACCATACAATACTAGTACCTCCCATGCAAGACCCTAACACCATAATTAAAATCCCCCATCATTCTTTTGCAACCCTAACGTGCATGTCTTAAGGCCACTTCACATATCATCACATACAAATAAAACACATGCCATATAACAACCCAAGATCATATGCGAACTCCACATCATATCATATACGTCATAATTAATAATGCTAACATAGAATACATGGCATAAGAAGCACATAATGCACGTAACCACACAAATGGCCTTAGTAATACCCTTACCTAAAACGACACCGGTCTTGGTGCACGCTCCTATTCCACTTGAGGGGTTTGAATGGGTTCACCTATTATATAAAATTATACTAGAATTAGGCTCCCTTATAAAATTTTGATTATTCTCTAACTTATTCTAAGATTTAGTTTTTAATTAAAATAATATTACATAATAATTAACTATACAAAATATTACTTGAGAATACAACTAATTTACTATTTCCATTCAAAAAGGGGTGGTGATATAAGGGTTTCCACCCTACACCAAAATAGTAATGATAATATAATAATAATAATAATAATAATAAAGTATAATATTATTAATGATAATTTTATTAGTAGAAAATTAATATTAATAATACCAAAATTCTTAAAAATTACAAGGTGATTTTCGAACCACCCCAATTTAATAATAATACCATTCAAAATTGTAATAATGATATTAAAGTTATATATACTTATAATATAAAGTTAATAAAGATGATAATAATAATAATATAATTAGAAAAATGTTAAAAATGTTAATAATATTAATAAAAAGTAAAAGTGTGAGGCTTAATTAAAACTTTTGGTCTCTGCCCCTCCTAAAATAATTACAACATTAATTAAATAGTTACACTAATGATAATAATATTAATAATATTAATAATATTAATATTAAACATGTAATAATTCCATTAAATAAGAAAAATTCGAGAATAATAATTTATCTTACTCAATAATATTCCCAGACCTGTCAACAAAATTTAGAAATTAAGATACAATTGATAACAATAATAATAATTATTATAATAATAATAATTAAAATCGAATTAACATTAAAAATTAGGGTAAAAGCATAATAATTATCAATAAATCGAAAGTAAGTATTTAAAAGGTCTAGGGTTTCACCTTGAGTTGGAGGGTATGGGTGGCACCGGCGGTGGTTCCTGGAGGTGGGCGGAAAATGGATCTAAGAGAGGTAAAAATGAAGAAAAAGAGGGAAGGGGAAAGGAGAAAAATAAAATAAGCTTATAGTTCGGTGGAGGAGACTTAGCAGGAGATATTGGGTGGTTTATAAGGTGGCAGAAGTGGCGTATGTGGCGGCGGACGGTGGTTTAAGGTTTCGGGGTAAAAATTCTGGCGAGATGAGCAACAAACTTTGCTCGGTTATGGAAGCTCGTGCAAGAATAATTGAGGGATGTGAAGGGTTTAGTTAGCTAGAGGGAATTGCAACGAAGAATTTGGAATGTGGTGGCGGCGCTGAGGTTGGCTATCGGCGTTAGAAGATGCGTCTGAAGTTGCGGTGGCAGGCAGTTCTCACTTAGGGTTTCGAGAAAGAAGAAGCTTCAAAAACATCCACAACTAGGCTATTTATAGAGTTTAGATGAGTTATTAGGGTTGTGGAGGTCGCCTGGATGGTATTGAATGCTAAGGTTTTGGTGGCCGGTGGCAGAAATTGGCCGGCGATTATTTGGGTCGGGGTCGAAGTTTCGTGAAGCAAAAGAGAGGGAATGAGCGAGAGTTGAGGATAATCGATCGTTCCAAGTCAATTTGCGAGTCAAGAGGGAGAGAAAGAGTGGCGAATCGGTCGGTCAGAGTCCTCGTAGCCGGCGTCGCCATTTTCAGGGCTGGGAGTTGCAGCAGCGTCGACGGAGGAGAGGGGAGGAAGAAGGAAGGAGGAGGAGGAGTGGACCGGTCGGCCGGAAAAGAAAAGAAAAATGGGAGAACCAGACCGGTCGTGCGCGGTTAAATTGGTCATTAAATGAGACGCAGCCTCTCATCCGGAAATGAGTCAAAACGCAGCGTTGAAATGCCGCATGAAGGAGGCACGGCGCTGGGCTGCGGAGAAAGGAGAAGAAGAGGTGGGTTGGGCCGCGCCAGGCCCAACCGGCGGGAGAGAAAAAAAAAGAGAAAGAAAGAAAGAAAAGAAAGAAAAGAAAGAAAGAAAAAGAAAAAGGAAAAAAGGGAAAAGGGAAAAGGAAAATTTAAGGTTTTGGGTTTAATAAATTAATTTGAATAATTTAGGTATCTAAAATAAAACATTTATTTAAAATAATATTAAATTTTCTTTTTGGGCTAATTTAGGATTTTTTAATTTAATTTCCTAATTTTTTTTAATTAACAAAAAGCCTAGTTTTTCCTTTATAAAAATATTCATAAGTTCCTATTAATTTGCCCTAAATAAATCCCTCTTATTCCAAATAAAATAATAAATTAAAATAATTTTTTTTATAAATCCTTATTTAATAATATATCTAAGTAAATAATTCTGGGGCATTTCACTCAAGGATCTGGTTCCTCCATATCCCATAATTTATTCCTCAATACCCTTCTCCTAGAAATCTAAAATTAAAATGTTTAGGGTGTAAATATCTATGTTAATGGTGGTGCTGAGGAGGATGATTTGGTCCCTTGAGCAACTTTAAAATAAGAGGATGAATTAAGAGAAATGGAAATGTAAATAAGGGAAAGATACATAATACTTTGCTAAGGTAAGGAAGGACACTCACAAGGGATGGGTCGACCATCATTGATGAGCAGAATTAAGGTTGAAAATGGAGCATCATCCATCAAAGATCTTCTTCAAGTGTGACAAGAACAAGGTTAAATATGCTTGAAGTTGAAAAGAACAAACAAGAAGATGAATAAATTACCAGATTGACACCAAAGAGATCTAGTGGTTGTAACATACACCGTCATCTACTATCAAAGGCTAGTAGGCTAGAACTTGTAGGAATCAAACTACACCTAGAAGTGTAGGGTTGAAGTTGAGGGTTTCAACTTTCAAGTAATGTAGACTCACAATTTCACATTACATGTCTCACTTTTTTGTTTTGCACCTAGTATAGAATGTACATTTATTTGATATGTTACAACTTGCAAGCCTCGCATTTTTAAATTTGTTTCCTTTTCTAAAAATTTAATATGTGTGTGTATGATATGTTATATAGCTCACTTTTTTCAGGCGTAAGATACATTAAATATTAAAAAATTAATGATTAATGACCAAAAAATTATGTTGGTCACAATAAATATACCAATAGGGATGGATTTTCTGGTAGTCATTAATAATATATCAACAACAACCAAAAAAATTAGTTGATCTCTAATGCCCCAATTTATTGTAGCGACACATCTCTAACTAAACCAAAATACATCTACACTTAACCAAATTACATGAAAATTTCTAGAGTACCACTAGGACATGCACATTACAATTTTCTAGACTTAAAAAAAATTACACATGAATCATACACCATCCAAAATCAAACTTCTCAACAAAAACCATCCAAAGCATGCTATAGATTTAATTATTGGAATGCATTTACCTAATAAACATGCTTAAAGATTTAATCTAGAAGAAGCTAGGAAATTATAAAGACAGATACAAGAACTAGTAAATAAAGGTTATGTGAAAGAAAATATGAATCCATATTGTGAAGCTACCTTATTAATTCCTAATCTTGACCTACTTTTTCATGTAACTTGTGATGCTAGCAGGGTAAGTGTAGAAGGAGTTCTTTTACAAGAATAAATACCTATTGCATACTATAGAGAAAATTTAAATGAATATAAATTAAAGTATTCAATATATGACAAGGAATTCTTTACCATTACACGTAGTCTAGAGATATGGAGTCATTATTTGAGGCATTAACCCTTTGTATTACATTTTGATTACGAGAGTTTAAAATATTTATATAGTCAAAAGAAAATTAGTCCTTGACATGCAAAGTTGATAAACTTATTACAATCATTTGTGTTCTAAGTCAAACACTTCGATGGAAAAGAAAATGTAGTAGTTGATGCTCTTTCTTGAAGGTCTACATTACTTGTTATATTACATGCTAAATTGCTAGGTTTTAAAATGTTAAAAAAAATATATCTTAAAGATAAATATATCAGTGATGAACATTGAGCATGTAAATAAAATGGATATCATGGAAATTATGCATTACAAGATGGATTTTTATTTAAACTTAATAAACTTGGTGTACTAAGATTAAGTATAAGAGATTTACTTATAAAAGAAGTACATGAAGGAACTATAGCAGGACATTTTGGTACTCAAAAGACATTAGAAATATTACAAGAAAATTTCTGTTGGACACGAATGATTAAAGATGTACTACTTATAGTAAGTTGATGTGTTACTTTTAAAAAGAGTAAAAAAAAATTCACAAAGGTTTATATACACCATTACCTATTCCTAGTCAACCATGGGAAGGAGTTGGTCTGGACTTTATCTTAGGGTTTCATAGAATACAGAGATATAAGGACTCTATTATGGTTGTAGTAGATAAATTTTCTAAAATAGCTCATTTTATTCCATGTGATACAACTGATGATGCTACGCATGTTGTTGATTTATATTTTAAAGAAATTATGGAACTACACGACATACCTAAAAGTATTATTTTGTATAGAGATGTAAAGTTTCTTGGTTACTTTTGGAAGAAATTATAGAAATGTTAGGAACTAAGTTATTATTTAGTAATTTACATTATCCACAAATCGATAGATAAACTAAAGTTACAAATCATACTCTTGGCACTCTGTTAAGAGAATTGGTAAGTAAAAGTACTAGAGATTGAGATAGTAAGTTAGCTCATGAATAGTTTCTTATAATGAAAGTCCTTCAAATACTATATTCTCAAGTCCGTTCAAGATTATGTATAGGGTGAATTTGTACATGCTAGTTGACATGGTACCCTTGAAAAAAGGTGAGTTTAAACATTATAAAGCCAAGGAACGAGTTGAATTCTTTCAAAAGTTTCATCAACAAATCAATGGAAACATTGAACGCGCCAATGAAAGGTATAAAAAATAATCTAATAAACATTATACTCCACGGGTATTATCTCATAGTGATTTAGTTTGGTTATATTTGAGAAAAGAAAGATTTACCAATGTAAGAAAACATAAACTAATGCCAAGAGAAGATTAACCATTTAAAATCCTTAGAAAATGTGGAGAAAGTGTTTATGAACTTAAACTTCTAGCATCTTATGGCGGTGTTTCAAGGACATTTGATATTGGTTATTTGTCTCCTTATTACAGTGATGTCAATTTAAGGACAAATTGTTCTCGAGTTGGGGAGAATGATGTAGTAGCATCTATCGATTATCATGATGCATATAAGGATTCTCATGATAATAAGGGTTTGGCATTCTTAATAATGGAGCCTATTACAATATATGTCTTTGATGATCATATAACTTTAACTAACCATAACAAGTATATTTTAGGTGATTCTTACATGCATGTGACATATTTGTAAGGAGAAGATTCAAAATGTCAATACATTTAAGATTGATTCTTATATTACAAGTTATTATGCATGGAAGTTAAAATTTCAAGTTAAATAAGACATAGTTACCATTCTTATATAAATTAGGGCTTTTTTTTAGTTTTTCCATGTAATAATTAGCTGCTTTTGTTTGTAATAATTTGTAGTTCAATTCATGTATTATATAGGTTAGTAATATGTTACTATTTGAGGTTAGTGTGCTAGTTACCCATGTGTGCATTAATGTGGTTATCTTAGTGTGCTACTTATCAAACTTGTCACTGCCTATATAAGGCATGACTCGGCACCCTTGTACACGAGAAGAAGAATAGTCAAAATTGGAATATAATAATAAGTTTAATACTTGGTTATCTTTCTCTCTTTTGAGTGGCATTTCTTCCTAATACTACTTGGAGTAATCTTAGTTAGAGCCTTTACTGTGTTCTTAGAAAAACATTCAAAGGTATCTTCTTATTGAATCTTGTTTGAAGATTCATAGCTTTCTTTAAGTCTTGCTTGAATATTGCTTGAATAATCTCATCCTTCTCCTTAATCTTCAACCCACCAATCCTGACCTTCATTCTAACCTTTGAATCTCCTCTTTTCCTTTGAAGATTCACACCTATTTTGTTATGGCATGTATGATACATTATGTATATGTCATGTTCTCGTATATATGATTCGATGTGCTTGTGTCATTTTTCACTTATGATACCTTCTATGTGCTACATATAATATTTATGCGCTTAGTATTGTATAGTGGTGCACTCAGCATCCTTGTACTAATTGGTTCCATTTCATGATCCTTTACTTATTAAATGGATAGTTGTCAATTTTTAGAATCACTGTGTGAGTTTAGTTTGATGACTAGTATTTTTGGGGTTTGAGAACTAGGATTACTTGTTCTCCGATCTAACATTCTTTTGATCTGGATAACCCTAGAATCTTGTATCCCTTTTGTACTTCTTTTCTTTTAAATTTTGTAATAGTTATCTAATCTTGTATTATTGAAACTATGTTAATATATAATATATCACCTTACCAACATGAATTTTCTTCTTGATTTATGAAGAGTAATGTTTTAACCTTAGCGCTTGGTATAAAAATGATAGGAAACAAGACTACACTAAGTGTGCTGGTAACACCCTACATTTTTAATGTTTTATCTTTCATAATTAATTCTTTTAAAATAAATTTTTAACTACTAAAAATGGGGACATTACATGTTGGTATTACATATTTTAATTATTGAAAGTAATGTTTAGGGTAGATACTCACTTTTTACGATCCTCAATATTTTAACCAAATAATGTGTTATTTCTTTCTCAATGCTTGAAACACAGATTATTCTTATGAGTGTTGGAGTATGGGTCGCTTCGGTGGCCTTTGATTGTGTGTTATGTGCTTCATGTGTTGGTAAACTAAGACTTTTATCCTATCACATTTTCTATTTTACATCGCACTCAACATGGCTTTGAATGGAGATTTTAATCATTTAGAAGGATCATTTGAGGGTTGTTACAAAAATGAGGGCATTACAAAGACACATGGGAAACATGTTGAAATAATTGAATCATAAGGAAACCAACTCTAACCCTAAGTCATACTTAAGAAAGTGAGGCTTCTTCTTGTTCAAAACTGAAATGCCCTGAAAATTTCTAATTTTAAATAGTATATTTAAATGAGGTTTTATTATAAAATTTAATTAAGTATATTACTTTATTTAAAATAAAATAAAATTAATTAAGGCAAATCAAGAATAAATTTATAAGCATTTTAATTAGGAGGAATTTGGGTATTTTGACTAATTAAATATTTTAATTTGGGAATTTATTTAAATAAATTATTTTATTTAAAATAAGAAGGAGAAAATAGTTCTAAATTAATATTAATTTTATAAATAATTTAATGGAAGAAAGTTAGGATGTTTTACTAATTAAAATGGAATTTATGGAAAACCTTTTAAAAATCTCAATTTAGCTAAAAAAGGGATTTAAATATTATTTTATGTAAATATTATTATTTTTAAATATTCTAAATTTTAAGATTAATTTAATTAAGACAACCCATTATTTTTCTCCTTTCCTTTTTCCCTTTTTTTTCTTTTTATTTCTTCCTTTTTCCTTTCCTTTTTCTTTCTTTTTCTTCTTTTTCTTTTTCCTCTTCTTTTCCCCGACTAGGCCAGCCGCGACCCAGTTCTTCTTTTTCTTTTCTTTCCTTTCTTCGCGCGGCCCAGCCCACGCCGCGTACCCTTCTTCCGCCCCTCTCTGCACGGCGTTCCATTGCTCATTTCCACCGAAACTCGTCGTTTCCTTTAAGCATTTTTCCTTCGTCGATTTCTCGCGCCGACCGCCTGGTTCTCCCTTCTTTTCTTTCTTTTCCTTCGCGAACCGCCCGGCCCAGCCCATCTTCTTCTTCCTCCCCTCTCCTCCGTCGCTGCGCTGCAACCCCTCGCCCCCATCAATGGTGTCTCCGGCTACGGTGATTAATACCGGCCTTTTCTTGGCTCATTGTCTTCCTCTTAACTCGAGTAATAAATTGGAATAAATATCGTCTGTTATCTCTCGCCCGTTCCTTCTCCCCAGCCTCGCAAAATTTCGAGGAAAACCAAACGATGCCCGACCGTTTACTGCCACCGGCCACCCAAATTCTTGCATTTAACACTTCCATGTCGACCTCCAGCTCCTCATTATCCATTACAACATCTATAAATAGCCTTGTTATAGGAGTTTTGGAGTTTTTCTTCCCCGAAACCCTCGATGAGGGCTGCCATCATCGAGACTTTAGACGCCTCTTCCGCCTCCGTTAGCCAACTTCTTCCTTGAAACGTCCTCTAGTTAACTAAAACATTTTCAACCTTCGATTCTTCTTTCACGGGCCTCCATAACCGTGCAAAGTTGGTTGCTCGTTTCGCCAGAATTTTTACCCCGAAATCTTAAACCACCTTCCGCCGCCGTGCGCCGCCACCTATGGCTGCACCACCGCCATCATTTTTTCCCTCTCTTCCTGGGCAACAATAAACACATCTTATCTCACCTCAATTCTCCCTATCTTTTTCCCAACATTCATCTTTCCCTCTTTTCTTCTATTTTTCCGGCCACCGCCGCCGCCGCCGTGAACCACCGCCGGTGCCGCCTATCCCCACCAGCTTAAGGTTGAACCCTAGACCCTCTCAACCATTTTCCATATTATTATAAGCCTTTATTTAATTTATTTCAATTATTTGCATATAAATACCATTATTATTATTCTTAATATTTATATTCTTAATATGTTTTATTATTATTTGATATAAAATTTATGCTAAATTGTACATAAAATAATTTTATTTTTTAGTTTCGATTTTTAAGTTACTAATTGAATTATTAGAATAATTATTATTATCATTTTATTAATTATTCTGGAAAATCTTAGGCCCTAATTTTGTATTAACATTCGCACTTATTTATTTTAGTATTATTATTTCTATTGTTCTTATAACTATTGATAATAATATTATTATTATCTTTATTATTTTAATGTTATTATATATGTTAGTAATTTTATTATTAATATTAAATAAGTGGTAAGTCATTAGTTATAAGTAGGGTCGAAACCCCACTTTAAATTTTAAAGCTTATTATTATTATTATTATTCTCATTGATATTAGTTTTATTATCTTTGATATTATTATATTAGTATCATTACTATTATTAGGGTAAAGTCTTTAACCCTATATTATCAAGGTTTATAATTTCTCTATTATTTTTATGTCTTTAGCAAAGTTAGAATTTTGTTAAGGTTATTTTATTAGTGTGTTATTATTTGGTCAAAGCCCTAAGGAGGCGTAGGAGCGTGCTCCAAGACCAGTGACATTTTAGGTAAGGGGTGCTAAGGCCTTTTGTATGCTAATGTGCATTGTGTTCCTTATATGTTATGCATCCTATGTTATTATTGTAATTATTGCATAATTGGTATGGCATGGAGTCCAAGCATGCTTTTGTGTTGCTATATGGCATGTGTACTATGTGTATGGAATAATATGTGTTTGCATGTGACCCTAAAAGACATGCATGTGAGGATGTTGGTATGGTTGTACGGGGGAAAGGATGAAAACTAAGGATGAAGAAAGAAGTTGACTAAGGGAAGTGAGTTGACCTAATATTATGGTTTTATAAGGAATAATCTAATGTATGGTTTTATGTGGAAGAGTATAATTTAGGGTTTTATGCGGCGAATATAATTTATGATGATAATTGGGATAATCTAATTTATGATGTTATATGGGAGAATCAAATTTATGGTTTCGTGGGAGACAATCTAATTTATGATGTTATTTGGGAGAATGTAATTTATGATATTAAATGGGAGAATATAATTTATGATTTAATTGGGAGAATCTAATTTATGATTTGTTTGGGAGAATCCAATTTATGGTTTTGCTTGGGAAATTCTAAATTTATGATTTTATGTGGGAGAATCTAACTTATAGTCTTGTATGGGGGAATCTAAATTGTGGTTATGAAAGGGGAGAATCTAATCAATTGTATTATGTGGACAAATCTTGGGTTTTTCTATGGATTGAATTTAGGGTTTTATATGGCAGAATCGTGGGTTGAATGGTGGTACTAAGTGTGGCGGTAACATTCCCAGAATTCACAGGTTTTAAGTATTTTTATTTTAATTGCTTATGCTTTTAAAAAAAAAATAGTGAATTTTGGGGTGTTACAAAAACACACTCAACATGCTCATAATTCCAACATACTTATATAAGTTCTTATACATATAATTACCGATATATCATGCTATTAAATATTAAAACACGAACACATACATCAAATTCTACCTCTATAAGGTTTAGGTATTTCACTTAAAATGCAAGCCCTATAAGTAAAGAAGGAAAAAAGAGTCTTCCTAAGCTTACAATTCCTCTTCCACTACTATTCTTTGATCACCTAAATCAAAGGAGTTCTCTATAAGATGAGTAAAAATAATTTAGCACAAGACAAGAGGGAAAAAAGGGAGTAGAAAACAAAAGGAGCATGTCAAAGCCCTTCTCTTAAGTAGATGAACTTGAAATAAAAGGGTTAAGTTAAGGTTTTTCCTTCAAATTTATTAATGTATTAATCCAAACTTTCTTTGGACAAACTCTATTGAATTAAAACCAAAGAGTTAGAAGTGAAATGAGGAATATAAAAAAATAAAATAATGGAAGATATGCCAGGGAAAAGTGATAAGAATGGAGAAAAGGCGATATGACTAAGACAAGCACTAGTGAATTAAAACCAAAGAATTAAATGAGAAATAAGTAAGATAAAAAATAAAAGAAGGAAAGATATGCTTGATTGCAATGAGAAAAAAAAAAAGATAAAATGAGATAATCTTAGGAAAATCGGTAACCAATTAAAACCAAAGAATTAGAAGTGAAATGAGTAAGAGAAGAAAGATAAGAGAGGAAGATATGCTTGGGAAATGAGGAAAATAAAGAGGGGAGAGAGAGGAATATGTTAAAACACTTTGAAAAAATTAGTAAAGTGGGTACTAGTGGAGTTAGGAGAGTGCGAGGCTTAATTAACCAAAGAAATTTGATTTTTTGATAGTTGGTGGTGTGTGAATCAGAGGGAAGGAAGAGTGTTGCTTATGCATCACTCAATTGAAGTAGACATGATGGAGGTAGGGTGGTGTAGGTGATTGAGTGTGAAGGTGTAATTCCCCATTCCTTACTATTTAAATTTTTTATTTTAGTAGATAAATAATCATAAAATATTAAGTGTTATTATCACACTTAGCATAAATGATGTGGGAGCATCTAAGGAATCCTCAAATTTATCTTTCATGGATTTTTATTTACTTAATCTTGGAATTATTGAAATTGTTTGCTACTTTCTTGAAATAATCTTGAAGATTATGTGATTTCCTAGAAAGATAAGGTGCATAAATTGTTAACAATATTGTAATAAACATAGTTTGTTATTTTATGTAACTAGGGTTTGTTTCTTCATGTCGTATGAGCCAAAATTAAGGTTATTTATATTTAACTATTTATGAATGATTAGTGCTATAAACATTGTTTAACTTGTTGGATATTAACAAGTTAGTTAAGAGGTTGTTAAAGGGTGTTTCCATGGTTTAACTACCTAGAGAATTTATTAGGAGTTCGTTAAGGTAGCCAATATATTTCAAGCCTTGTAATTGCATATATACAACATAGTTCATGAATAGTGAAATGTCTGCTATGTGTTGAGTTGAAAATCAAATAAAATTCATTCCTTATGACTACTTGAATTCAACCATCTTTGTGAGGTTACCTTTGCTACTCTAAAGATCTACTTTGCGTTATTCTTCAAATTTTCCTATTAAAGTCTACATTGCGTTTTCTTCTTTAGAAATCCCACGAATCCTTGGAAAGTTAGTTCAAAGGTTTACTTTGTGGCCCCTTTATTCATATCTATTTCCTATTTGTTTTGAGTTGTATACATTCATTTTCCTAAAAATGTTTGCCTTTGTTGAATGGGTACAATAATCCATGTCAATAAGTCCAGCCTCCCTACCTTTTTTTATACCAAATATTAAGGTTAAATATATATATTTATATATCACCCTGAATTTCACTTCAGAAATTTTTTTGCTTTTGAAGAAGGTCTGTAGAAGCAAAATAAGAAAATAGGGTGTTACTGACTAATCTAACATAGATAAAGTACTATCAATACCTAATTTGTGCCATATGTTAGGCTAAAAGTAGTCTTATACCCTGAGTTTAGATGTGATAAATACCTTATCCCAAATCAATACAAGATTATAAAACTATATTGAAAGAAATAATAATATCAAACATAAAAGAAACAAGTAATTGAAAGAGATATATGTTTCGTATGCATAATAAGAGTTAGTCTTCGATACAAATAGATAAAACAAAATCAGTAACTGGATAAGCCTACTCTATATCCTACCCACCATCACACACTCGTGATCCATATCTTATTGTAGACTTCCACATCTAATTATTTACACAAATATCTATAATAATAAATAAAAAAAGCATCGAAAGAACAAAATTAAAACTTACTAACTAAACTAAGCTTATTAAAAATGATAGCATGCAACCACATTAGGCACATAAAATCATGTTGAAACAAGTAGAATACCATAAAATATGCTACCATGTGAATCATGGTTAATTTCATCAAAATTACTATTCAAACTATTCATGAAATCCCTAGAAATCCAAAAACATTTAAAATCATATAAAACACGTCATCTACAGCATGGGGGCCAAGGAAAAACACATTAATGGCTTAGTAGCTAAGGAATTACCTTTAGAGCACGATGGCTAATGAAAAACACATCATCTACAGCATCACTAATTATAGTGAACAAAAAGCCTACATCACTTCTAGTTGTGGTACACAAAAGGCCTACAGCCTTATTGGCTATAGTATACGAATTACCTACAATACTCTGACTATGGTATACAAAACCCTTAGGATACCCTAACATTTAAGTATTTATATCCCCTTAGCATAAATGTTGCAAGATTTTGTAAGAACTCAGCTCTTGCATTCCTTCACTAAGAGTAGTCAAATGCAAGAGTAATTTTTTTAACCAAAGAGATCTGCCCCTCCTTGCTGACCTTCAAAACTTTTAACTAGGAAATGGAGTGGTCATCGACCCACATTATAAGTACTAACCATGCAAGTTAGTTAGTTACACCACCCTCCAAAGTCGAGGCTAAGGAATTAGCTAATCTATTAGACACCAATCAGCTACCTGATTGAGTGCTGAACATAAGACTCGGCCCCCATTGTTCTTTGATTGACGTTAAACTCTATTACAAGGTATAGGACATAGAGAGTACAAAATAGAAAAGTTAAAAATCTAACTTTAACTAAGCTAGGCTAAATAAATTAAATTCTCCTAGCTAATCCAATAAGTAAACATGTTAATTGATGCTGCTAATATGGCATGTTGCTTCTCCTAATTTTAGGCCAAGTTTAGGGGCTCTTGATCACATCATAATGGAATTCTCAAAGTCTATAAATCCTGCACAAAGATGGGGGTTCTAGCTGGTGAGAAATGGCCGAGATAGTGGCATGTGGAGGTGGTGAAATGGTGGTGGAGATGTGCAAAAATGTGGAGCCATATTTGAGCCATTTTGTGGAGTGTCTATTCGAGCCATGAAACAAGTAGAAGTGAGCCATACATACGTAAAAGGGTGTGGGTTGGTTTAGCTTGCATGGATATAGATAGTATAATTAATTATTAACCCAAATGAGAAGACTTTTGAACTCCTCTACTTTAGAAAAATTAATAAGTAGATTATCTTGGGTTTCGACATGTTGGGATGCTCCTACATCACCTTGTATGGGAGAAAACATCATAGTCCGTGTTGGAACAACACCAGCAAGACGTTGGTGTTAAGACACAAAATGTTTGTGTTGGAGCAACCTAGAACTGACAGAAAAGCTACACAGATCTAAGAAGATGAATTGAGGGTTACGAGGTGGGCAATAGAGTCCTTTTGAGGGTCTCTCACACCAAAAGATTCATGAGGTTTAGTAGGAAGGGTAAACTTAGCCTGAGCTACATTAGACCATACAAGATTTTGGATCGTATTAGTGAAGTCGCTTATCGCTTAGCCTTGCCAATGGAATTGTCGCATGTGCACAATTTCTTTCACATGTCTCAACTGAGAAAGTACGTAGTGAATCCTTCATATGATATCCGACCAGAGTTGCTAGATCTTGATGAATCCTTGACTTATGAAGAGTGAACAATGAGCATTCTAGATACAAAGACAAGAGAGGCACGTATGAAGATCATTGTATTGGTAAAGATTCTTTGGCTACGACATGGTACCGAGGAGGCTAATTAGGAGGTCGAGGTGGAAATTCAAGCCAAGTATCCAAAGTTATTTTCTTAGCTTGTTGCCTTAGTGTAATACTTTTTCCTTAAGGGGATAATAACCCTTGTTCTTGAATGTGAATTTTATGTGTGTCTTACAATGTGATAAGTAATATGATTAGAATGTTATAGGATTAGGGGATGCAACCTCTTTAAAGGGGCATTGCCACCTTTTTGGAAAATGTTAGAATGAGAATTGTGCTAATTTTGGATGTTTGATTTTTGATTTAGTATTATGATTTTGTTTGAGGCAAAGTTTGATTTAAAACAATGTTGGAAAATGAACTTGATTGAGTGTTTCAAGCAAAACCGATCTACTGGTTCCATAAACTGATCGCTTAGTTTGTCATTTCAACAAAATGGTATTTACTCAACTAAACTGATCAGCTGGTTGAAAAACCGATCAACTAGTTTTTAGAATAGTAGACTGGTAGGCTAAACCGACCGACTTGTTTGTCGAACTAGACATCTTTTTGAAACTCAATTTTTTGAGAAACTTTCTTATACTACAATAGAACCTTCTTAACTCATGTCAAATTGTTCCTAAGATATTCTTAGCCTTTTTCATGATGCATTTAGCCTAAAATGTCGCCTCAAATATATCTGGAGATTGATTGGGACAATTAAGGAGGGAGACGACCTTAGCCTTGTCTTTTTCCACCTCTCTCCTTTACACATTTCTAAAATCAACACTTCGATATCAAGCACAATTCTGATTAGGGGGAAGATTCCTTTCGTGGTGACCTTCCTTTACCCCTCTTGTGAGTCTCAATTCTGGACTAATTGACATACATTCTTTAGAAATCACCTTTTGAGCTCTAGAGAGAAGGTCAACATATCTTGGACAAAATGCATTCATTTATCTCAAATTCAAATGGTAAGTATTAGGATTTTTGAATTATTCTTGAACCCTCTGTGATTCTTCTCAATTGATTGGCTATAAATAGCCCCAATAACCCCTTTTGTTCACCTTTATTTTAGCCACTGAAAATCTCTAACTCTATATATTCACCTTTCTCCCTCTCTACACTTCAAGCCTTACAGTTGAATTCCTTTCACTCTTCTGATCCTTTCTCTATCTCCCTCTTACTTTAATCATTAAGTATGGAAGAGATAGATTTAGGAAAAGTATTGAGTGGTTCAGTTGAGCATTCTCTGTTTTTACTTTTAAGTGTGGTATGTTTCTTCTTTCCTTTTTGTTTTAAGTTCTAATTCATTAAGGTTATGCACGAATTTTTGAGTTAAAGATCATTGTTTTTAAGGTTTTAAAAGTTGAGATTTTCACAAATTGAGATTTCTAGTTTAAAAGAGTTTTGCCCACATTAAGTAAGTGAACCTTGCTTCTAAAATGGATTATGAGTATTCCTACATGATATGAGCCTCTTTGATTTGATCTTATATATTGGAATGAATGTATATAGCTTATGGAATTGATTTGGATGGGTAGATTGTACATTTTGAATAAAAAGCATGAAACTTGAGAAAAATGGGATGTGATGATGAAATATTGAGATATGCAAGTTAATTTGGATAAAAATGTGTTATACAGTGTTAAAGGATGTTCTAATATGGTTTAGTGATGATTTATAAGCATGCTCTACATGAAAATGATGGTTTGATGTTGTTATAGGGAAAATTGATTGATTGGTTAGGTCAAGCTAATCAACTAGTTAAGTTAAACCAATCGACTAGTTTTTAGAATGGTTGACAGGTTGACCCAAACCATCAACTGGTAAACTTTTAGAGACCTTGGTCTTGCTCTTAGCTTAAACCCATTGATTGGGTTGCCCAAACTGATCAACCGATTTGAGGAAAAATAGGGTTTGGTCTAGTCAAATCAACTAACTGATTGGTGTAACTGATCAACTGGTTGGGCCAAACCGATTGACTGGTTTGACTAGTTAGTGAGATTTGTTTCCTTTTAGTTTGGTTATGCTTTAAGGCTATGTATGGGACTATTCTATGATCATTAAGAGGATAAAATACATATTTTATCATAGATTAATGACCCAATGAAAGGATTAAATGGATCATAATGTATGACCTATTCTATGAGTATTATAAAGGCTAAATGGGTATACCACTTATGACATGTGATGGTTTTGAGAAAAGAGTAATGAAGCACATGTTGGGCTTAAATAAATTAATATGATGGGCATGAATAATATTGAACAAGGATAAATGAAAACCCCACATGGTTGGGAAATGAAAAGGATTAATATGAAAGAAATATGTTAATGCCTTGATTATTCTTGTATAGGCCTTGTATGATTACTTACCCTTATGAATAATGTACTAATCATATAAAGTGAAAGATAATTGAGTTGTGTATAGGTATGCGTTACCCAATCCTCAATTAGATATCAGGGGTTATTCTACCTTCGAGCATTTATTGGTGCCTTCGGGCAGGATCCTTAATGGTCCCGGTGCCTTACCTACTCTAGACACTTATGATGTACTAGATGGTATTGATACTAAAGGGTCTAGTTACCTAGGTGGTTGGCTTCGGTCTGGACTTATATCCATTATGATGATTGGCTTCGGCCTGAAAGTTATGTCCCTTTATTTGGATAGGCTTCTATGGCATGTGAAACCATGGGTGGTGTATAGTCCATTGCTCGATGATAAGTAATTGGATGCTAAAATATAGATGATGGCTAAGCTAATGATTAATAATTGAATAATGATGGGAATACTTGACCAAAAAGGATAAAAGTTGATATGTACACATGGATAATAGCCTAAATGACCAACTGTTTAATATTTGGAAAGATTGACTAAGTGTTGACCTATATCAATATATGGATAAGGAAATGGTGTAATCCAATCAGTTGAGCAAGTTGGAAAATAAACCCTAGTGATTGTCTAAAATAATATATCTAGTAAGTGTGTGACCACTAGTGTGATTATAATATGAAGATAAGCATGATATATTATGTGTTTCCTGAGTTATGCATGAGAGTATTTTTCTGATGCATTACAACCTTTATGTATATGGCACTAGCATAACACGTGTTAAATAGGATATCCATGTTATGATATATTTTGCATGGCATACTTGTATTTCCCGTTGAGGAATCAACTTAGCTTACTTAGTACGTAACGTACTGCTGTGTCTGTTTGCTCGGTCACCTGCTCCTTCTCACCAATAGAGGGTCATGTGTAGGTTTTTGGGGATGCCCAATAGTGGGCCTACCTCAGCTTGGGTTCGAGTCAATAAAGCATAGACATTTGGAGGTTTTGTGGGGTCAATGACTGGCCATGTTTTTGGGGTTACACCCTATTATTGTTTTAATGAAGCCCCGTAGTCTTAAAGTATCTTTTCCCTATATTTGATTTGGTTGGGGACTGATGAGGTCCTAGATTGTAAATAATCTTTAAAGTGTTTATGTAACTTAAGTTGGCACACTCTGTTTTTAAAATTGATTGGTTGGTTTATACTGTATCTAATATGGCATACGCATTAGGTGTATACCCTATGTTAGGTACGCGTGGTATTACCCCATTTTTCTTAAGTGTATTTTTACCTTCTGTATTATTTTAAATGAAATATTTTTGTAGTGAAAAAATGGAGGAGTTACACTTGGAAAAATTTTCATAAAGGAAAAGGGAAAGAATTAGCAAGTGTAGATGATAAGGAGTGAATTGAATTAGGAATGGAGTGTATAGGAGGGAAGTGTTAGTCGACACACACAAGTGGGAGAGAGGGAAGTTTGGCTTAGATTGAGTGTGGGAAACCAAAGTGTAAGGATATCACAAGTTGAGGTAAGAGAGGTAAGTTGTGACTAGGAAGAGACATGACTCGGGTTTGGTAGGTAAGGGAAGAGCTGTAGAAATTCAAACATGCAGCCATGTTTACCAAAAGAGAGAGGAAAATGAGAGGGAAGAGAGAAGGTGAGAAATACCTCAAAAAGTGCTTATGGAAAAATTTTAACTAAATAAAATTATAGAGTGATTTAAATAATATAAAAATAATCCTAAAGTACTAAAATATGCTTATTATCACAAATAGATTCTAATAAGAAGTTTTCGTAAACATTGGAAAAAAAATTAAATCAAAATCAAAAAAGGTGAAATCATAAGACAACTAGTCGATCGGTTTGAGAAAACCAGTTAACTAGTTTCTCGGAAAATAAAATTGCCAGTTCTTGAGCATACTGGTTGATCAATCAGGTAAGCCAGTCGATCAGTGCGCTTGAAATTCACAAATTTATTAAAATTTCAAGACCTTTCCAAAACCAAAACTCATTTATTTTATATCAACATAATTTTAAATATAATTTGAAGGATTTTAAGATAGGGTATTATAGATATATATTGGAAGTTACAAATCATTCATATTGGGACTCGTAGGGTTTTTGTGAAAATATAGGTATTTTGACTATTTTAGGAGTAATTGGTCAATATGGAATAAGTATGGAATCCTTGGCATTTTAATGGGTTAGTTAGTTCAAAATATATTATGCAGAATAATTGGAATAATTATGATTAGCCTAAATCTAATAAAATGAGAAAATAACTTAAATTAGAACTAGTAACATGAGATGCGGGGTCATTATCGCATGTGTAAAATTTTGTATTTAGACATTGATTTTTAGATATGCTGTTAATATTGGAATTTTGAGAATTAGTATTAAATTTTGTGGTTATATGAGCCTTATGGAAAAAGTTGTGCCTAATTTGTAAAAATAGGGTTTAATAAGGAATTCGGAATAATAATCCTAAAAGTAGGCTATTATCGTATGTGTAAGACATTAGATCTATAAATATATTTTTATATATCTTGTTAATAATCATGTGTTTAGGAATGTATATTAAATTTGGTGGTTAAATGAGTATTATAGGAGAAGTTATGCTCACCTTGTAAAACTAGAGTTTCATCGAGGTGAGTTTTTTTATCACATGTATAAAACGTTGGAGTTAGACCTTAATTTTTGGATATATTATCAACAATAATATTTTATAAATATGTACTAATTTTGATGGTTAAATGAACATTATGGGAGGATTTATACTCAACTTGTGGAACTAGAGTTTTTAAATAAAAATATGGCATTTTCCTTAAGGGAATGTTATAATCCTCATTTGGTTGTGTTTTACATGTTTGGAATAATTAATTTTAAGTTTAGATTGTATGTCGTGCAAATCTATATGTGTCTCTACATGATGATCTTAAGATAAATAATAACTAATAAGATATTAATAAATTAAAGTGAAAAATCATATGAGTCAGGATCAATTGTACCTATCTGTTCTATCGAATGAGAATAGTAGCCAAAAGTATTTTGCCCCTCGGGTTGTAACTTTTTGTTCTACCAGATAAGAATAGTGACTGGGAGTATTCTGCCATTGGTTGTATATTGTTGATACCGCTCAATAGTTTGTAAATAGTGGGGTCGCTAAACTCAACATAAAAAGAAATATGGATTATTATTATTATTATTATTATTATTATTATTATTATTATATCAAATAAACAATAATGGATAAGATATTAATCACATGATTTAAACTAAGGTGTTGAGTCCGTTCCACCAGAATAATAATAGTGGTCAGGAGCATTAGGCTCTGAGAGGTGCTTTAAACCATTTCTCTGGTTTAAGAATAGTGTTTAGGAGCATGTTTCCTTGGGAATTGTTGAGTTCATTCCACCGGTTTAATAATAGTGGCATATGCGTTCTAAATTGGGAGATGTTTAAGTTAGTTATTTTAGATTAATAATAGTGGGATCCTAAACTCAACATGTAATACCCCAAAAATTTGCTTAGCCTAATCCCGCATTACTAATGCCCTAATTTGATTCTAATATCAATAAATCCTATGTTAGCCTTTACCTCACTCCTTAATCTCAAAACTTTAACCGAATCCGAAACCTTGACTCGGATAAGTTGTAATTTGAAAACCAAAATAAAAACTCGCTAAAATTATCACTAATCCTAATTACTTTTGGCTAAACCAAAATCACCCTAAACTAATCCCCCAACCCTTCTCTTTTTCCTTTTCTTTCTCCGTTTCTTTTTTTTTCTTTCTTCCCCTCCTACCATCAACCTTAAGCTGCAACATTTGAATATGTTGCAACTTGCACCACCCACTTGCACCATCACCTTTCTGCATCCATCACCCATCGCTTTACTTCCTTTCTTCTTCTTTTTTTCTTCTCCTTCTGCTCCCTTATCCTTGCCTGACTACAGAACCATATGCATACCCCACACACTCCATTTCCTTTGCCATTTTACCTCTCATGCAACACCTACATACAACCATCACCAACCTCACCCTACAGCTACTACCCTACCCCTAACCATCCTCTACAACCATCACCATCGTCATCATCACCTTGTAGCTGCACCATCACCGTCATCACCATCACACACCACCTCTCCTTGTTCTTTTCCTTCTTTCTCGACTCACGCTACACACACACACGTGTATTTATATACCACACACACTTCTTCCCTTCTATGTGGTTTACCTCCATTCTGCCATTTTGTGTCCAAAACTCTACCCAAGCACTTTCTCTTCCTTATCCTTTCCTCCTTCTCTCTTTTATTCTTCTTCTTCCTCCTCCTTCTTTCCTTAATTTTGGCCCGTGCACCACCATTCCACCACCGTGCACCACCTCAGCCGCCACTCGTCGCCCATTGGCCGGTAGATCAACCACCATGGTCACCCCAAGCTTCCCCAACACCATTGTCATCCATCACCGCCAGCCACTGCCTTTTTTCCCTCGTCCGTTGCACTTTTTCAAACTACACTGCCTCAACACAATCATGCAACACTTAAAATCTCCTTCTGCACAATCGTGCAACCCTTGCACCGCCTGGCCGTGTGTGATATTTCCTCTTGGCTTGGTGCTGCACAGTCGTGCAACTTTTGCATCGCCTGGACGTGAGTTGCTTTTTCTCTAAACCAGGGCTGCACCGCCTACTCCACAGGCGTTCAACTTCCCATTTTTGGCAGTGCACCCCTATTTTTACTCCCAAACCTTGTCCAAACACCACCAAAATTTAACCATAGCTCCACCACACATTTCTCTACACATCCACACATCTCAAGCTCCCCATATGACTACAGTTAATTCTATTTTTACCATGTTTACCTTGATTTCTCCTTCGATTTAACTCTTCGAGTCTAACCATGAATTTTATTATTTTTCATAGGTGGTATTCCATTAGATTTGGAGGAGGAAGTCTAGGATTTGCATGCTTATAGCCCGGTGTCCTTGTTGGTAAGGATACTATTCGATGTTTAGGATTTTTTTGTGTTATTTGTTGGTATGGTTATATGTGTTTTTCATGGTATTGTGTATATGTGTTGTAACATGTGTTGATCATGATATTTTGTGATGATATGAATAATATGTTGAAAGGGAGTAAGAATGGGTGAAAGGTACCATTATGTTATGATTTTATTGTGATAATGTCATATTTGTGGAAATATATCATGTGGTATGAAATATGGGTTTAAGGATATTATGTTATTGAAAGAAAGAATGGGTAAGAAGTATCATTATTATTATTTTGTGATAATGTCATATTTGTGGAAATAAATCCTATGGAATAAAGTATGGACTTAAGGATATTATATTATTAAAAGAAAGTAAGAGTGGGTAAGAGATACCATTATTATTTTGTTGTGATAATGTCATATTTGTGGAAATATATATTATGGTATGAAATATGGGCTAAATGAGTTATTGATAAATGGACTTAAGAATTCATTAATTGTGGACTTGGAAAATAATAAGTGTGGAAAAATAAAGGTTTTTATTTGTGCTTAAGGGTAACTTGGTCATTATGGGACAATAAGAAAATTTTGGTATTTTATGTGTTATGAGGATTAAAATATGATAATAATAGCACGAGGATTTCATGAAAGTATTATTGTTATTTGGGGTCCTTAAATGATTTAATGGATAATTTGGGGCAAACTATCTTGTAATGATAACACCATTATTCCATGTTTAAGATTTAGAGGTTATCTATCAGAATTGGTAATCATGAAAATTTCATGGAGGTGTTATGACAAATCTATGAAATTTGGGTCTTGGATATTTTTGTGATTAACATGTCGGGATGAGATTATTAAAGTATACTTATGGGAACTAGATCGTGCAATTTAGGTATGATAATAATGATGGGATTTGGAGATGATATAATATAAGTTGTGTGGAATAAATCAATATGGGAGAATGAATACTAACTGGTGTGTGTAATTAGGGTTTGAAAGGACTTAAGAACTTAAACCTATGTTATATGCATATCTATTTTTAATGTGTTATATGCCTGAGAATCAATATTGAATAAGATATTAATCACTTAAAGTGAAATAGCACGTAAGTAAGGATAAGGTGATCTATTTATTTATATATATATATGTGTGTGTGTGTGTATGTATGTATGTATGTATTCCTGTTCCACCAAGGAGAATAGTGGCTCGGGAGCGTCTTACCCCAAGAATATGTTTTTAATCTCTGTTCCAACAAAAAGAATAGTGGCTAGGAAGCATTTTGTCCCAAGAAGGTGCTTCAACCCGTTCCACTGGATTAAGAATAGTGGGACCCCTACTCATTGTGAAGTAACAATTTATCATTATAAATTATGGAAAAGATACTAAGGATTTAAAGTGGAAGAATATGTGATTCAAGACCAATGTGATATATTTCTCTCTCTATATATATGTATTCTTGTTCTACCGGGGAGAATAGTGGATCAGAAGCGTTTTACCCCGAGAAGATATTTTTAATCTCCATCCCACCGTAAATAATAGTGGCTCGGGCGTGTTGTCCCTAAGAAGAGTTTCAGACCATTCCACCGGTTTAAGACTAGTGGAGTTCCTACACTCAACGCATGTAAAGTAATAAAAATAGATTATACTTAATTAAGGAATCGGGATCATACTCTGTCTTATGAGGTGTTTTATTTATTTTGTTATTCCCTATTATCTAATATGACGCCTTGAGAAGTAGTTAAGTAAAATATTGGGGGGGGGGAGGGTTACCATTGTGATTGACATAATTATGGCTTATGCAACTATCCTTACATCAATCACAAGGCTAAAACATTTAAAGTTATACAAGGAAATTAGAAATAAAAGAACATTTATAGTACAATACTGAATTTGGAGCCTAACTCCGAATTTAACGATACAAAATACAAAAGAGGAGATACCATGGATCAAGAGTCTAAAAAGGGTATCCAGTTAAATACATTAATCGGATAATAATTACTCTTTACTCGACCCCTAACATAGATGAAGTCACTCATCCTTGCATAAAGCGTCTTATGTGATTAACCGTGGTATAAGATACATAGATGACACAATAGAACTTGATTTGACCATGGTATAAGATACAAAATAGAGAGAAGGAGGTATGTATAATGAAAATAGAGGACTATGAAACCATAGATAGATAAAGATATCCGGGTAACTATACTCTATACCAATTTTCTTATCTTACATCAAGCCCTAAAAATTATCTTCCCCTAACACATACTAGATATAGGAAGTGTCTCTTCTATGTTGGATATGATGTAGCATCCCTGTAATTTGTGTTTAAGCTTCCATAAACAACACTTCAAAAAAAAAAATTAAGCCCTAAAAATGGGGTTGTTACACAATATCATTAGATTAAGTTTCGAAATCAGATAGATGTAAATAATACACTTGAGGGGAACTAGCTAATTAGTTTTGGCTGCTTAGTTGAATGGTCTCATTGAACCAAGTAAATAAAAATGTAAGGCAAATAGTTGATTAGTTTTACCTTATCAGTTAAATACTCTTCTAGTTTGAACATTATTTGCTCAGATTCATTAAAAATTTATTTTACTTCAATATTTTTTAAATAAAATAAGTTTTTAGATGGAAGGTATTATAGCTGATCTTATTGATAAATACGTGAGATAGGTAGGTCATAACTTAGATTCCATGCACCAACCCTAATAGCCTAGAACCTATCAAAATTGATTAGTAGCTAGTCATATTTATATTTTGTTTAATTTTTTTATAAATTTAATAATTCTCTTACCTAAAATGTATTATTGATCTGACCAGTAATCACTTATCCCGCCATTTAAACTAGTAAACTAATTATGATAAATATTTGATGTTAGATTTGCTTTTTCAACTATGTGTAAAATCTCTCTGACCATATTGTTATATAATAATATGTGTACAACTATAAAATTATTGACCACCAGAAATTTAACATGGAGTAACTTAGAAAATAATAAATAAAGTGTTCTATATACGAACAAAAAATAAAAATAATAATGGTGCAATATTCTAAAAAACTAATAAAAATAAAATATATCATTAACGTGACTCTATACAAATCACGAGATGTGTATATAGAGAGGAAAAATCATACTTAAAACTTATCGTAAGACTTACAGACTAGAGAGAACACTAACTATATTTTCTATGATACAACAAAACATAAAAATAAAATATGATGTTTTGCTTTAAATATTCAAAACTAATCCTGCATACCATGAGGCATTAATATAAGAGTGAGCTACATTAATTATACATGAATACTACATCAGTTTCTACAAGTAAATATTTTAAATAATTTGCACATTTTTTTAATAAATTATGAATTTATCCCTAATATTATAGTTACACCTTTATTAAGAAGCGATATAAAAAATACACGAATAAAAGAAAACAAGTACAAAATAATATAGTAAACAAGAAAATCTGGCACTGATTTTTCTATAAAAG
The DNA here is from genome assembly GCA_039764185.1 of Tamarix austromongolica. Classification (NCBI taxonomy): domain Eukaryota; kingdom Viridiplantae; phylum Streptophyta; class Magnoliopsida; order Caryophyllales; family Tamaricaceae; genus Tamarix; species Tamarix austromongolica. The sequence goes on from CM077808.1 coordinate 26,200,260, forward strand.
AAATTTTTGGAAAAAAAAGCACAGTAAAAAATAATTCATTTTAGAAACAAAAGGGGAACATTTTTAAAGTAACATTATTCGTTTTAATAACATCATATACTTTTTAATGCACAATGTTATATATGATCTTAAGGATTGTGTTTAACATTACAAAGAATAAAAAATATGCAACATTTAAAAAGGGAAATCCACATGTGTATTTGTCATACATTCATAATTTAATATTATTTTGAAAAAATAATTTATCTATGACATTAAGGGTTATAGTTAATAAAATCGTATTCTGACAAATGTGTTATAATTCAATATATATATATATATATAGTACTTTCTTATTTTAGCATGACTTCTACTTTATATGAAAATGTTAAACTTAAGTCTAAGTGTGTGTTTGACATGAGCTAAAATAGCTTATAAGCTAACTTTTAGCTTATTGAAGCTAGTTTAATTTAATAAAAAAAGTTATGTTTGGTAAAAATCTTTTTACTAGCTTATAAGCTCATTTTTTTTCTACTAAAAAAACTACTTTAAGTGGCTTATAACATATAAACGTTCATCTAATTTTGTCCAACATGCTATAAATGTTATGGTTAAAACACAAAAAGGAGAATTTTAGCATTTAATAACATGTAATAGTACATGTGTTTACCATGCATTATTAAGTAGGTATCAATCCAATGGTAGATGTTAGTTCCTCCGTACTAGAGAATCTAGGTTCAAATCTCTCTCATCATTTTTAGATATTGTAACACATTTATAATGTTGTCACCTATGTGGTATTTTTTACTTGTCTTTACGAACTGCTTATAAATAACAAAATTAATTGAAATAAATTATCTCTTCTATCCCATAATAATACATTGGATTTTAATTCTAGTTTGTTATAATATATGAACTTATTTTTATGTTCGCACGTATATATTCTTATGTGAGAATTTTTGTATGTAGATAATATAGTATTATCATTGAAGTTTTAATTAATAAGAAAAACAATAAAATTTTAATAATTCATTGTTGTAAGGTGGTATATTTAAAGAAATACATAATTAAAATTTTATACGTTATGTAATTTTAACGTTAAGTAGGTGTGAAACATGATAATTAATTAGGATTGTAGTAATTAATTAAGACTGTGCATAATATAGATTTAAATAGTAATTGATTATGGGTAGTATTTTATTAGAAGGGTTGTAAATAGAAATATAATGACTTCATTAATTAAGAAAAATGTAAAGCATAAGAATTTAGATAAATATCAATAGAAAAAAGGTAAATTCTCACAAAAAAATCCATTTTCTCTCATTATTATATAGTTAATATTTCTAGTTTTAAGGATGGTCTCTACTTAGCTATAACAGTATCATTCACTCAAGATATTTTTAATGGGATTTTATAGTGAGAGTAAATATGAAAAATATAAAAATATACTATCAAATGATAATAATTTTTTAGTATGTTAAAAACCTAAGTCAATAAATTTTTATAGGATGAAGGCAATAAATATATTTCTATAACAGAAAAAGTTATTTATAGTATACTATTTTTAATTCAACATGTCTTTTATAACAATTGTTTAACTACAAAAGTAAAGTAAATAAATAAAAAATAAATCAATCTCATGATTGTAGGCTACTTCTCTCCATCTTTTAATTTGAAAAAACCATAAATAAATAAAAAAAACCAATAACATATTTTTAGTTATATCATATCCAGTGACCCAACTATCAAAATTTTAGCTAAATGTCATAGTTAACACCGATCAAACTTTTTATGTACAAATGAAGAATTCACAACTTTGAATGAGTAGTAAACCTATCCCATTTACATTTTTATTAAAAAAATAAAATACAAACCTATGTTATCATCTTTATTTGACTTCATAATAGTTTTTGCAACTTTTTTACCCCTTCACTCTCTCATTCTTCGCTTCAAGCCTCTTTTAAATCATTTGATCTCATTTCTCTTTCACTTTTCACTTGCTGGTTTATTTTATTTAGTGCTCGTTTAGTTAAGGAGTAATAGAGGTGGAAAAATTACCCCCATATTTTATATATCTTATATAATCTAATTAAAATTATATATTTTTATTTTAATGAATATCCATTTTAGATCTTAATTTGATCTAAAGTGGACATTTTATTAAAATATATTTATTATTATTAAATATTTAATATAAAAGATATAAAATAAGGAGAACTTTTTTCCACCCCTATTATTCTCATACCAAACAAGCCCTTAATCGTATCACTTTTTACCAATTATTAATTAATATAGTATTAGTTTTTAGATCAAATTGTGCGGATAACCAAACCTAATAATTACTGAAACCATTCTATACAAAATCATTTTAGGTGTTTGTGTATATATATATATATATATATACTTAGAGTTGGCAAAAGTTGACCCAACTCGAAAAATCCGACGAATACCGTCTCGATCCGTCCAAAATCCGATCCGATTTTATCCGAGTAATTAAAAGCCCAAAACCTATCTGACCTGATTCGATACATATCCGATATCTGATATAACCCGAGAAGTCGTAAGCCTGAAATAAACCCGACCTGACTCGCTACTCACCCGAAACCCGATATAACCCGAAAAATTATAAATCCAAAATGACCCGACCAGATCCGTTATTTATCCGAAATTCGATATTATCCGAAAAATTATAAATCTATAAAGATTCAACTTGGTACTACCCGAAAATTAACATTAACCCATAACTCAAATTTTCTAAAACTTTATAAAATATGAAATAATATAGATGTGCAACTAATCCATACTAGTATTTACATCAAAATCTAGAAACAGCATACTTTCATAAAATATATATTACTTATGTATATACAAATACAATATCCATTGATATCAATACTAAAGTATAGAAGTAAAAGTAGAGAAAAAAAACTCTACTATGCCATCTAAATATTAGTTCACTTCTATGATTCCATATAGTACCATAAGATAATAATAGCGCGGTCTTGAACACTATATGTTAGTATCTATACGGCCATCCCTTACAATATAGAACCTATAACGTCATAAGAGAGTAGGGAAAATATTAATTAAGAAAAATGTAAAACATAAGAGTTTAGATAAATATCAATAGAAAAAAGGTGAATTCTCACAAATATCCATTTTCTCTCATTATTATATAGTTAATATTTCTATTTTTTAGGATGTTCTCTACTTAGCTATAATAGTATCATTCACTCGAGATATTTTTAATGGGATTTTATAGTGAGAGTAAGTATGAAAAATATTAAAATATACTATCAGATGATAAGAATTTTTTAGTATGTTAAAAACCTAAGTCAATAAAATTTTATAGGATGGAGGCAATAAATATATTTCTATAATCGAAAAAGTTATTTATAGTATACTATTTTTAATTCAACATGTCTTTTATAACAATTGTTTAACTACAAAAGTAAAGTAAATAAATAAAAAATAAATCAATCTTATGATTGTAGGCTACTTCTCTCCATCTTTTAATTTGAAAAACCCATAAAAAAAAACCAATAGCATATTTTTAGTTATATCATATCTAGTGACCCAACTATCAAAAGTTTAGCTAAATGTCATAGTTAACACCAATCAAACTTTTTTATGTACAAATGAAGAATTCACAATTTTGAATGAGTAGTAAACACATCCCATTTACGTTTTTATTAAAAACAAAATACAAACCTAAGTTATCATCTTTATTTGACTTCATAATATTTTTTGCAACTTTTTTACCCCTTCGCTCTCTCATTCTTCACTTCAAGCCTCTTTTAAATCGTTTGATCTCATTTCTCTTTCACTTTTCACTTGCTAGTTTATTTTATTTAGTGCTAAGGAGTAATAGAGGTGAAAAAATTATCCTCATATTTTATATATCTTATATAATTTAATTAAAATTAAATATTTTTATTTTAATGAATATTCATTTTAAATCTTAATTTGATCTAAAGTAGATATTTTATTAAAATATATTTATTATTATTAAATATTTAATATAAAAGATATAAAATAAAGAGAAATTTTTTCCACTTCTATTATTCCCATACTAAATAAGCCCTTAATCGTATCATTTTTTACCAATTATTAATTAATATAATATTATTTTTTAGATCAAATTGTGCGGTTAACCAAACCTAGTAATTACTGTCTGAAACCATTCTATACAAAATCATTTTAGGTGTTTGTGTATATATATATATATATATATATATATAATATACTTATAGATATGGATTTGGTGGTACTACTGAAAAGGAGGAGCATGGGAGGGGCTGCTGGGGCGTGGGCGATCTTCCAGTTCCATCCTCCTGGCCCATCGCAATTCACAACCCATAAGATTTGCAGGGCGCGTCGATCCCTTGAACTTCAAGACCGCCTTAAACCATCTTCCCGCGAAGTCGCTCGAAGCTGCTTATAACTCGGTGTCCATTATTAGTTGCTTATAGGCGCATACACACAATGATGGCGGAAGAATTTGAAGCTGCAAACAATCAAGATCCTCCTGAACACCCTCCTCCTTTCGATTCTGAGTGTGTGGTTGATTGTCTTCAACAGTCGTTCAAATGCTTATCCCAAGTGTTTTTCTCTCTCTCTGTGTCTATTTTATAACTTCATCCGATGAATTAGTATACCGTAGTTCAGCTCCAGTTACTCAATTATTATTGGTTTGCAGGCAGTTGTAACCGGGGATTTGGACGAATCGAATGCGTCAATTGACTCGTTGGCTCAGATTATTGACGCAGTGTCGAATTCAGCTCTCTCCAATCCCGAAAATGACACGGCTCATAGTAACGCAGTCGCCGTTCTGTTACAGATTCAGAGCTACATCAGCGATCCTTCTCTAAGCCAGGTAGGGTTCCCTGGTCTTCGCCAACTATAGAGCTTACTCTTCCCCCTCCCCATCCCCCCTAAAATTGTTGGACGAACTTGTTTGAACTTTGAAGAGCCTGAAACAAAGAAGCTTGATTATTTTAGATGTTGGTGTCAGATCATTTTATAAGTGAAGAAGGACATCAATCTTTGGTAGTTCTAGCTAGCTATTCCACCGTCGATAGCTGAAAAGAAACACGTGTGCGGTCATAAAGAAAACAGATATTAGAAATTCAGAAATAAGGAGGGAGAGAATAGAGTCTCGACAAAGATGGTAAACTTTCATTAATTACATGCTTACCTTCTATTCACTCTATTGCTGACTTATGTAGAGATAAGTTCACCATTTAGTACATCCACGGTGACTCAACCTTGGATAAGAAAAGAAGAGCTCAGGAATCAAATACAATGCCTTCCAAAGGAATTGATGATTCTCTATAACAACTGACAACATATATTCGGGAACCTCAGCTAACCAAGTAATTAATCCAAGTAAAGTAGGTGTTAAAATTCAGCAAATCAGTAAATAATACTAGACCACACAGTCCTTAGGTAATCTGTGTCGTGATCCTTAGGGCCATAGCTAAGTTTGTATCATCATCCTCTTGTTAGAAATTAATCTTGTCCTCAAGGTTGGTATGATGGAAATGAGCCATCTAACTTGGATCCCAAGTATTGGATATTTCCACAATGCATAGGGTATGCCCATTAATTTCCTTGCTTTGACCAGTGACATATTCTTGTTGGGGGGCAATGGCCAACATCACTAAAGTTTACTTTGCCGTGGTTTTTTCACTATCCCAAGTTAGTGGGTAAGATGGTTTGTGCCCAGGTTTTATAATCCCACCAATGATACTTTAATTGAGTTGTTGTGCTTGGGTTGTTTTGTGTTGGCTTTAGGCTAGGCTCTGTACCACATGTGTACCATTCCCTCATCAGGGCTGAGTGTGGGTGTGGTGTGGTATTTGACTAGGCCTAGACCTACCTCCCTTTTTTCTACTGGATTGGATTCGTTTTTTCATTTTATTTTTGAACTGGCCAATCACTCTATTATGAGAATTTCATTCCAAGCTTCTGACCATTTTCAAAATTTCAGTAGTGGAGGGGTTTAAGACCGAGCAAGTGGAGGAAGAAGTTTCCGTTTTCTTTTTCTAACTTTTTTATTTAATCTTACTTTGCTTCTTTTTTGTGAGAAGCCAAATACCAATTTATGAACTACTTCCTCCTCTACTGTATTTACACATTGAAAATTGCTAGGCATTAGCATTTGTGAGCTCCACTGCGTTCTCTCTCGTGCATGGGACTGGAAGTGGAGTTGTGTTAACCTTAAGGGCGAATTGGTGATCCTAATTGCATCAAGATTCGATCGTTTTGTCTTCAGGGCAGTGAGCAATCAACGTATGACTATTTAGTCTGTTTTGTTATTGATTAACAAGTTTTATTTCTTGTGTATAATATTATTTTTCTAACAATCTAAAGCGAAAAATGTTGAGTAATATATGCATTTTGTTGTTTGAATCTAAGTTTTGTAGTTGCGGTTAATGTTTCTTTTGATGGACTACTACTTTGATAATTGTGATTTTCTAGTTCGTTGTGTTCATCGAAATTGCATGACTTGTATTATTTCTGCTAGCCATTTCGAGTAGTGTTGTCTAGTTTTGCTTTATTTCTTGCTGTCCTTTATACGATTCAAATTTATTGACTATTGTGTCGAAAATTATTCCTGATATTTCCTGGAGGCATTGGACGGTACAAATATCCATCATTGGTCTCAAAAGCTTATGATCCTATTTGAGTCGCTAGAGGTTGACTATGTTCAGTCAATCCACACTGATAAAAAAAGAAGATCCTATTACACCTATTGCCACTCCACAACTTTCTGCTGCGAAGAAAATCGATCAAGTAGTGAAAGAAAAGTATGATAGATATAACAAGGCAGGTGGCCATCTCCTATCCCACATGAACAACAAACTTTTTGATCTCTTCTTCGAGCTCTCATTAGCTAAGGAGATATGGGATATGCTAAAAAATAGATATGGTACAAATGATGCTGGCAAGAATAAATATATTATAGGCAATTTGCTGTGATTTCAAATGGTGGATGATAAGCTAGTGATGGAGCAAATTCATGAATATGAAAATTTGGTGGTTGATTTGGTGGGCGAAGGCATGTAGATGTTTGAGACATTTTAGGTTAATGAGTTGATTGAAAAATTCCCACCATCCTAGGGTAACTATTCCAACCACTTGAAACAAAAGATGTAATATTTGTCCTTGTTGGAGCTAATTGGTCATATGTAGACTAAGGAAGCGAATAGATAAAAGGATAAACACACTTCTATTGGCTCTATTTTTATTAATGCTGACATAGTTGAATCTGCTGCTAGTGACAAAGATAGATCTAAGGGAAAAGGAAAAAAGCTCCAGAAGAAGGGCCAACCGAAGAATCAAGGTAGATTGAACAAGGGAGAAGGGAAGATTTGTTATGTGTGTGGCAAGGCTGGCCACAAGTCATATTGGTGTTATCAAAGGAAGGATTGAAACAAACAAAACTAGAAGTAAGTTGTTGCACTTATTCTTGCTCCTTAAGCCAACATAGTTGAGAATGAAGATGTAGTAGTTGTTTTGGTAGAGTTGAACATGATGGACAACAAGGCATATTGGATCTTGGACACTTTGATTTTAAGCACTTGTGTGTAAATTGCAAATAGAGTCGTACCACTAGTTTGAAGATGTAGATGATGGAGAAGGCGTATACATGGGGAATTCTACCATTGCAGGTGTGCTTGGAAAAGGTAAGATGTTTATGAAACTTCTAGAAAGAAATTATCATTGAGTGATGTGCTTTATGTTTCTTCCCCGTGTAGAAATTTGGTTTTGGGTAGCTTAGTTAATAGGGTTTGTTTGAATCTAATAAAATTCTAATAACTAAAAATGGGGACTTTGTGAGGAAGGAATATTTAGCTTATGGACTGAACAATACTCTTATTGCTTTAAATGAAGTTGCTTTTGCCGGTTCTACTTACATTATTGAGTTTGTTAGTATCTGACATGGTAAATTAGGGCATGTGAATGTTGTTTCCACTTACAAACTGAAAAATTTTAAAATAATTAATGTGGTGGATACTGAAATTTTTGAGAAGTATCCTGTTTGTGTGAAAGCTAAATTCTTTAAGTCCCTAAATGCAACATCTCCAATTTTTCAACCAGAAAATTTCATTTTTAAGAAAATGCGGAAGCATTTGAAATACAAAAGCGGAGAATGTTACCGCTACATCAACCATGAAAGAGGTGTTATTATCACCTAACCCATGTCTGATGTAAGGCAAAACGGAGTAAGGAACAAAGAATGCGTGATCATAATAATAATGCGACAATATAAGATAATAAATTTTTAACCAAAATAAACCAAGAATGCAGCAACTCATACTGCTTATACAGCATGAGCTGCATGCAAAAATAAATAGAGGAAGGCTCGAAGGGGGGTGAGGGAAAGGTAAAATTGGTTATTTTTGGGTTAATAAAGACTAGAATCATATCATAGATAGAATGAACTTGATAGTTTACAAAATCAAATACAGGAATCCGAGTCAAGAGTTTAAATAACTAGAAATACAAAAACATCCTAACGCAGTGGATAAAATACTAATAATCGATTAGCCTAACTCTTAGGCACAATTATAAAACTCGAACTCCAAGCAATGACCCACATCATCACCCTTAGCATACTCTAACCGAGAGTTGTAACCCCGCAAATTGTCCTTTGTTCCCCGGACCAGAAGTCGGATTATCACAGTGACCACACAAGTGCAGTATCAATACGATGAAGTATTGGTAAAATATACTACCTAAAACATGGTAAAGCTCATGCAACACAATGAAGTCACATAATAACATGGTGATATCATATCGATTCAACTTAGGTACAACATAGCATGCTTGCATGAAAATCATAAAAGTATAGAAATACAGTAATACATGCGATTCATAAAATGTAAACTATATTAGAATTCTTCCTTTAGTGACCACACAAGTTCTGGTTAGTAAAATAGTTTATTTGACTATATCCAGTTTTTCACCATGAACAAAAGTCATGGTAGCACAAGATAATTACAACGTGATACCACACCTATCACACAAGGTCAGGATACATCAAAGGGGCTTTCTTCGGGGATACCATGTCCACCAAATATCGAGTGCACCTGCTACAAATTGGGATACCACATCCACCACACGTGGTCGAAGTACACCAAAGGGGCTTATATTGGGATATCTCACCCACCACACTTTAAATGTCTCCATCGTGAGGGCTAAAAAGTTAGGATACCACACTCGTCTAAGTAATGGACAATACGAAGTGTTAGGGGGCTTGTAAAGGGATATCTTACCAACCCGTACTAGACATTGATGCCATGCCGGCCTGCCATAGTATAATCCTATACCTCAAAGATATGTACATATCCCCTATCGACCGCAACCCAATAGAGAAGCAAATAGTTATTGAGTGAAAGATATATAAATAAGGTTGACTCACCTACTAACTCTCGGTGTCTACCTCGAGAGTCGGAGAAAAAAGCTCGAACGAAATCTTAAACCATTAATTTATGTATAAATGATATCACAAATCACAACAAAGTCCACACATAACCAAATCGGATGTTTCCAAGTGATAACACCAAACATAATTAAAATCCATTATTTAACCAATTGGGTGTTTCCAAGTGATAACACCAAACACATCACAAGGCACTAAAGCCACCATTTGGGCGTTTAAAGATGATACCAAACTCATCCACAAGGCATAAAAGCCACCAATTAGCTATTTAGAGATGACACCAAACTTAACCAAAAATAAAGTTTCAAATACCATCGTGGCGATTCATATTAAATCAAGTCAATCATAGTTGAAATCATAATTAAAATGTTATAAATACATGGAAGTATCAACACAAAAGTTTCTAGAGAAACACAACAATTTATAACAAACCAGTTGGCTTTCAGCCGGACCAGTCAATCAATCCTTTAGATCAGTCGACTAGTCTGGTTGTACAAGATCTAGACTAAAACAAAACTAGAGCCCCAATTGACTGGTTGGCCTCACTGATCAACTGTTCATGTGAACCAGTCGACTATTTTGGTCCAGTAGGTTGGTGGATCTAAGTAGAGACCAACCCATCTTGGCTTGTAGAGAAATCGTTTGATGGGTTTGACCAATCGATCGACTGGTTATAGTAACTAGTCGACTGGTTGGATCCAATCGGTTGATGGGTCTAAGTAGAGACGAAATCACCTTGGTCTGTAGGGACACCAGTCGATGGGTTTAACCAACTGATTGATTGTTTATCGAAACCAGCCGATTAGTTTTTCAAACCAATGAACTGATCTCGCAACCAACTGATCCAAAACCCCAAACCATTCGATTGCTCGCATAACCAGTCGATGGGTTGAGGAACTAGTTGACTGGTTTGGGTAAAACACTACTTACACTATACACACACCAAAATTTACCACACTTTACCATTTTAATCCTAGCATATTTCTATGTCAAAACACACATAAAAATACATGCTGCACACGTAGAAGCACATGGATACATGGTAATATACAGACTTAAACAAATCATGCACAACGACCCTTTTTTATGCTTAAAATCATAGAATTCCAACAACACTAACTTCTGAATAATTATACCGCATGCTCATGACATGGAACATAATTAGATTATACTCATGTAAACACTAACACATGAAACCCCAATATACCACAGAAACCTAATTATGTTGAAGATAAGAATGCCTTGCCTTGAAATAATTTTTCTAGCACAAAACTCCTACTAGATGACCTTAATAGCAGAACTTCGATTCCTAAGAGAATCAAATTGAAAATCATTAAAATCCTTTTTCCAAACTTCATTAAAAGCCAAGAAAATCAGAAGAATAAGAGAGACACAAAACATCACCTTTGACTCAAAAATAGGGTGTTAAAAGGCAGAGCGGAAATATCCAACTTTTCTCAACCTTAATTCTTTCTTACGTAAGGAAAGTATAAGAGAACTAGCCCCAATATTAGAAGAAGAGGAAGGAACGCAATGCTTGCAAGATCAAAAGAGAAAGATAGAGAGAACCTCTGTCTTTCTTAGCAGAAGGAAGAGTAGGGGAAAATGGAAGGGTGCTCAACACTTAGTGAAAATTTCCACAAGGAGAAGGGAGAAGAGAGCAAGAACATAAGAGCAAATGAGAAGTATAGGGGTAAGGCTGGTCGACATTCTTAGGGAATAGGGGGTGGGACTGGTGAGGTTAGGTGTGGGCAAGCTAATAAGTGAGGGCTGACTTGATGGAGTGGTGAGGGGTTGAGTGTAGGCAGAGATGGGCATGATAATGGGTTGGCAAGTTAGGGAAGGGTGTACAAAGTCAAGCTTGCAACCCCATCTACCAGAAGAGAGAGGGAGAGGTAAGGGAGAAGAAAAAGGGTTAGATTGCCTCAAAAAGTGGCTATTTGGGAAAATTTTGTTAATTAAAATCATGTAATGATCTAATTAATGTAAAAATAATACCAAAGTACTAAAACATGCGTATTAGCATAATGAACTCAAATAAGAAGTTTTCATAATCATTAGAGAGAAATTCGAATCAAATAAAAACTGGATCTGAAATCGCAGGCAAACTAGTCGATCAGTTTGGGCAAATCAGTTAACTAGTTTGTGGAGGACAAGAATATAAATTTTCCTAGCGCACCAGTCGATCGGTACACCTAAAATTCACATTTTTATTAGAATTCTAAGCCCATTGCAAAACCAAAATTCATTTATTTTATATCAACATAATTCTACATATAATTTGAAGAATTTTGGGACAAGGTATTACATTTAAACCTATCACTTGTAAATCAAATGAATTGCTAAATTTGGTGCCTACAAACTTAGGTGATTTTAAGAACTTTGTTAGTAGGGGAGGTAAACAGTATTATGTGTCTTTCATAGATGATTATTTGAGATATAATAAAGTTTACCTAAAGATGAGATTGATAAAATGTTCTAAAAATATCAAGCATAAATTGAAAACCAACTGAACTTTAAGCTTAAGAGACTTAGGTCTGATAGATGGTGAATATGACACTAGTTTCCTTAAAAAGAATTTTACAGAAAGAATGGAATATTACATGAGTCTAGTGCCTATATTGTCGTTAACAAAATGGTGTGTAGTTGAAAGGAAAAATAGAACATTAAAAGAAAAGATGAATGATATACTATTGAGCTCTAGTATGCTTTGACTATATGTGGGAGGAAGTTGTGTCATTTGCTTGCTATGTTTTGAATCGTGTCCCTCACAAGAGACTAGACAAAACTCCCTATGACTAATCGAAAGATTTTGAATCTAATGTGAAAATCTTAAAAGTGTGGAGGTGTTTGTCTAACTAAGGCTGATCGATTAGATTTAGGGGAACTAAGGCCTTTGATTGTGTATTTATTGGATATGCACAAAATAGTGATGCATATATGTGAGTTTTGATTGGGTATTTGAGCATAGAATAATATTTTGTTGGTTCGTGCAAGTGTTGGGAAGCTTAGTGTAGTATGGAGGTTTGTGTGAGAAACACGGGGGTCCTGTGTTAATAAACATGGATCGTGTTTCTATGTGGAATCTTTGGGGCAAAATTTGAAGGTAAGCAAATAAACATGGGGGTCTCATGTTTTTTCCTTATTTTCAAAACATGCTATTTTGCCTTGTAGGGTTTTTTCTTCTATAAAAAGGAGATGTGTTGAAACCCTAGCCGTCGAGAGTTGTGCATTCCAACTTCTTTTTATTCTCTATAGAATTCTCTATTCAAAGATAATTATAAATTTGTATAATTGATTGATTGATTAGTTTAATCATCTTGTAATTACACAAGTGTAAGAATAAATATCTCTACTTTTTCCTCAATTGTTTTGTTTTGTGATTGAATCCTCAATTGTGCATAATCTTATTAATCTCGATTTGGTTTCGATCTCTCTAAATCCATTATAATTCCGCAACGATTTGGTATCAAAGCTGCATTGTTGATGAGATCTAGTTATCGGGATGAGTACAAGATTCGATATTGAGAAATTTAATCGATCTGTCGATTTTGGGTTATGAAAATTGAAGATGCTGGCGATTCTAATTTAGAATGGATTGGAAAAAGCTTTATCTGGCCATTCGAAGAAGTCGTGTAAAATTAGATGATAAAGATTTGGCTATTATGTTATTTTGTTATTTTCTTGCAAGTTTTAAATATTTTCGTGAGACTATTTTGTATGGGAAGGACGGGTTAGTCTTTGAGGATGTAAAATCCGTCTTACTACAATGATAGTTGATTGATAGTCAGTTAACTGACAATAGTACTTGCGGGACTCACATAAGGAGGGATTGGTAGCCAGGGGGAGGATATAGGAGCAGGGGTCCAGTGACTGTAAGAAGTCTAGATCTAAGTTGAAGAGTTGACAAAAGAATGGGCATGTTAGGAAGTTTTGTCCTAATAGGAAGCCTGATGCTATATCTGGTGAGTCATCTGATACAAAGGATGATGTTGTAGTTGACTATAGTGATAGTGATGGAGATTTGTTGTCGGCCACTGATAGACATAATAAGATTAGTGATAGATGGATCTTGAATTCTGGGTGCTCTTACCATATATATCCCAACCAGATTTGGTTTCAGGCGTTCGAGGTGACTCGGGGTGGAGCCATCTTGATGGGCAACGATGCTGCTTGTAAAGTTGTTGGGATTGAGATGGTGAAGGTGAGGAGGCATGATGATGTGGTTAGGACATTGTCCAACGTGAAGCATGTCTCGGAGATGACCAAAAACCTCATCTCTTTGAGTTCCTTAGATTGTAATGAGTACTGATGTGTTATTGAGGACGATACCGTGAGAGTTATAATAGGGGCTTTGGTGGCAATGAAGGGGAAGCGGGTTAGACATTGTATGAGTTGGTGGGTTTCACTATTGTGGGGACAACTGTTGTGACATTGTCAATGTTGTCACACTCATATGTTACGGACTTTGGCGCATGAGATTGAGACACATGAGTGTCAAGCTCTAATTGAGTTATCTAAGAGGAGGTCGTTGGATGGATAGAGTATAGGTATTATGGACTTCTGTGAGCATTGTGTATTTGGCAAGTAAAAGAGAGTTAGCTTTTCAACAGCTAAGCGTATTACGAGAGGGCCTCTTGAGTAGATCCATTCAGATTTGTAGGGTCCAGCAAAAGTGGTTTCCAAAGGTGGTTTGCGGTGCTTGCTTACATTCATTGATGACTTATCTAGAAAGGTATAGTTTTATTTCTTATAGCATAAGAATGATATATTTGGTGTTTTCAAATGCTGGAAGACTTTGATAGAGAAATAGATTGAGAAGCTAGTTGAGTGTTTCAAAATAGATAATAGTCTTGAGTTTGGTAAATAGAGTTTCACTAATTTCTGCTAAGAACATGGGATACAAAGACACCGCGCCTATGTTGGAAGACCACAACAGAATGGGATTGTTGAATGTTGTTGTATGTTATCACAAAGAGGGCTAGGTATAGATTTTTGGTCTGAGGCGGTTCATATGGCAACATACTTGGTGAAACGGTTACCAAATCGGTCCATTGATTTGAATACAGTACACCTAAGGATTTGTGGTTTGGTAAGCCAGCTGATTACTCTGATTTGTATGTCTTTGGTTGTCTTGCTTATGTTTATGCGAATGATGGTAAACTTGAGTATAGAGCATACAATAAAATTGCGGGTCCAAAATTGCGTATCAGCCGCAATTTTGCGGAATCCCAGCCTGCCCATACAATAAAACCGCGGTCGCGGTGTCGCGGTATCGGAGTGTCGCGGTCAATAAATTATGTGTCTCAGCCGTCGCGGCGTGATTTCAGATTTTTTTTTCACAATATGGATTAAATATTATTTATTCATCATTTAATTACTTATACAACTATGTATGAAGGTTATATGTTATATTAGAAGTCTTTAAATGACTTATTATATGTTAAATTATTCTAACAACACTACTTTTGCTAATTAATAAATAATAAGTTATTATATGTTAAATTATATGTTATAAATTTATTATATGAAAATTTATAAATAACTTATTATAGAACTTTCATGTAGCATATGAAAATTAGCAACATATTAATATATTATTCAACTAATAAATAATAGTTAATTAATAAAAACTAGATAGCATAAGTTAAGTAGATTAGTTAGCTAATTAATAAAACATAGATAATATTATCACATATTAGTAGCATAATTTAACATAAATCATTTAAATATTTCATATCTACTAAATAAGGAATAATAAATACTAAATTACCCTATAAAATTATAGCGTACCTATAATTAGTAAGTGAACTATAAAAATCATTATTTATAAAATTATATAGGTGATGATGAGTTTTTAACATAACACAAACACACTTAAATTATTATGTATATATAATATGTTAACTAAAGAAAATAATATATATATACTAAATATAAGTATTTAAGTATCTAACTCTTCTTGGTATTAAATAAATACTACTTCTTCTCTTAGCCAATTTCAAATTATTATTAATTGATTTTTTAGATGCCTAATCTATAATATTAAATTTATTAGTAATAAATTATTGTTATATTTTATTTATACAAATTTACAATAAATTAACACTATAACAATTGTTTATTATCCATCTATTAATTTTAACCATGTACTAATTTAATTAATATTAAAATTACTTAACTAATTAGTATTCAATAATCATACAAAATTATTAATAATAAACCGTTATTAATTTATTATAGTACATAACTGCATATATTAACAATATATTTAAATTTTAATAATTATAAGTATTAATTTATCCATATACTAATTTAATTAATTATTAATATTACATCATTATTAGGCTAAGTATTAATATTTTATTTAAAAAATTCATATATGTAACATATGAAAATTAGCAACATATTAATATATTATTTAACTAATAAATAATAGCTAATTAATAAAAATTAGATAGCATAAATTAAGTAGATTAGTTAGCTAATTAATAAAACATAGATAATATTATTACATATTAGTAGCATAATTTAACATAAATTATTTAAATATTGTATATCTACTTAAATAAAAAAATATTTATACTAACTTTTGAGTTTTGAGGCACTTGTGGTGAGTTGCTGTGACTTGCTCGAATGTTCCATATGACTTTTCCTCTTGCACCTATCTGCCGATGTCGCACAGTCGGACTCCCAGGCCCCAGCCTTTGATTGTTCGACAATCGACCTCCACCTCCACGGCTCCACTCCAGTGCTCGACATCGACACTCAACAGTCGACGGTAGACGGTCAACGGTCTTCCTCTTCCGGTCTTCCTCTTCCGACTTCGCAGACTTCACTTCCCGTTCCCACACTTCCAATCTAAGGTTGCAGCTAGCTCCTCGTCGCCGTTCGCAGCTCTCCGTCAGCCCTCGCCACTCGATTCTTTGGTTTCTGTGTTGCTGCCTTGCTGGTTTGTTGTAAATTAGGGTTAGTGTTCTTTTCCTTCTTCCATCTGATTTTTATAAGCATTTTCGTCATTTTCATTTGTCTTCTACCCCTACTCGCAGGCACCATGGATGGTGCTGGCTGCTGAGTTTTTTCGAATCTCACTATGTTTGGGTAGGGTAACCGATATTTCGGGGCAATATCGGCGATATTTTCCGATATCCGATATTGCGCCGATATATCGGCGATATTGCCGTGAAATTTTTTTCCCGTCGCGTTTCGGTGGTTTTGCGTCGCGGCAGGCTGGGATTCCGCGAAATTGCGGTCGATACGCAATATCGGACCCGCGATTTAATTGTATGAGCCTGCCGCGACGGAAAAAAATTCACTCTGATATCGCCGATATATCGGCGCAATATCGGATATCGAAAAATATTGCCGATATTGCCCCGAAATATCAGTGACCCTACCAAAATATAGTGAGATTCGAAATCACCTAGTACCATCCATGGTGCCCCGCGAGTCTGCTACTGACCCTGCCCTACCCCTATCCATACAATTAAATATCGGTCCCGATACGCAATATCGGCCGATATTTATCGGATTTTGGGTCGGCCGATACGCGAAATTGGCGATACGCGATGGATTTAGAATTTCACGTATTTATCGGCGATATATCGGTTATCGACCGATATTTGCCTATATTTTACCGATATTTACCGATATTTGCCGATATTTACTAGTATTTGCCGATATTTATTGTGAAAAAAAAGTAAAAAATCACACCGCGACATATAAAATATCATTCGCGACGCTCCGATAACGCGATACCGCGAACGCAACCGCAATCGTGACCGCGACCGCGATTTTATTGCTTGCCCCTATCCCCTCAACACCAAAAGTAACCCACCCACCTAGTCAGGCTGAGGCAGTCACCGAAAGTGAACCGTAGGCCTCAGCAGCAGAAAGATGAAAGTAGGAGTAGAAGACAAATTAACAAGATTCGAGATTCGACCATTCACATTCAGCCATTGAGGACAATAATTTACCAACTACATTAGCTAGCAATTATTGACGAACATGCTTCAGATGGAAGAAGGAAGAAAACACTAACCCTAATTCACAACAAATCCGCAAAATAGAAACCGGAGAATCGAGCGGTGAGCGGTGGACAGCGAGCGGCGAACGACGACTAGGAGCTGCAACCTTGGATTGGAAGTGTGGGAACTGGAAGTGGAAGTCTGCGAACACGAAAACCGGAAGAGTCGACTGTCAAGCACTTGAGGTCGAACCGTCGAAGGCTGGGAGTCTAGGACCGAGAGTTTGAGACTCCAACACAATAACTGATATTAGCTAATAAGATAAGTTCCTCAAGTCTCAACACTCAACACAGTAAACCGTCGAATTGCCTTAAGAGTTAGTAATTTAGTATAAACATTTCTTATTTAGTAGATATGAAATATTTAAATGATTTATGCTAAATTATACTACTAACATGTTATAATACTATCTATTTTTTACTAATTAGCTATTACTTATTAGCTTAATATGTTGCTATTTTTTACATGCTACATCTATGAATTTTTTAAATAAAATATTAATACTTAGTCTAGTAATGATATGATATTAATAATTAATTAAATTACTATATGTATAAATTAATACTTATAATTATTATAATTTAAATTTATTGTTAACATATGCAGTTATGTACATGTAGTCATGTACTATAATAAATTAATAATAGTTTATTATTAATAATTTTGTATGATTACTGAATACTGATTAGTTAAGTAATTTTAATAATTAAATTAGTACATGATTAAAATTAATAGATGGATAATAAACAATTGTTATAGTGTTAATTTATTGTAAATTTGTATAAATATAACATAACGATAATTTATTGTTGATAACTTTAATATTATAGATTAGGCATCCAAAAAATCAATTAATAATAATTTGAAAGTGGCTAAGAGGAGTAGTATTAATTTAATACCAAGAAGAATTAGATACTTAAATACTTATATTTAGTATATATGTTATTTTCTTTTTTTAACATATATAGTATATACATAACAATTTAAGTGTGTTTGTGTTATATTAAAAACTCATCATCACCTATATAATTTTATAAGTAATTACTTTTATAGTTCACTTATTAATTATAGCTACCCTATACTTTTATAGGGTAATTTAGGATTTAGTATTCATTATTTTATTAATTATTTTAGTAATATTTAAATGACTTATGCTAAACTATGTTACTAACATGCTATAACACTATCTATTTTTTATTAATCAACTAACTAGTCTACTCAACTTATGCTATCTAGTTTTTATTAATTAGTTATTTTTTACATGCTACATCTATGAATTTTTTAAATAAAATATTAATACTTAGCCTAGTAATGACATGATATTAATAATTAATTAAATTAGTATATGCATAGATTAATACTTATAATTATTATAATTTAAATTTATTTTTAATATATGCAGTTATGTACATGTAGTCATGTACTATAATAAATTAATAATAGTTTATTATTAATAATTTTGTATGATTACTGAATATTGATTAGTTAATTATATTTAATATTAATTAAATTAGTACATGATTAAAATTAATAGATGGATTATAAACAATTGTTATAGTGTTAATTTATTATAAATTTGTATAAATATAACATAACGATAATTTATTACTGATAACTTTAATATTATAGATTAGGTACCAAAAAAATCAATTAATAATAATTTGAAAGTGGCTAAGAGGAGGAGTGGTGTTTATTTAATACTAAGAAGAGTAGATACTTAAATACTTAGATTTAGTCATACAATTAAATCGCGGGTCCGATATTGCGTATCGGCCGCAATTTCGCGGAATCCCAGCCTGCCGCGACGCAAAACCACCGAAACGCGACGGAAAAAAAATTTCACGGCAATATCGCCGATATATCGGCGCAATATCGGATATCGGAAAATATCGCCGATATTGCCCCGAAATATCGGTTACCCTAGCCAAACACAGTGAGATTCGAAAAACTCAGCAGCCAGCACCATCCATGGTGCCCTGCGAGTAGGGGTAGAAGACAAATGAAAATGACGAAAATGCCTATAAAAATCAGATGGAAGAAGTTTACAACAAACCAGCAAGGCAGCAACACAGAAACCAAAGAATCGAGCGGCGATGGCTGATGGCGAGCTGCGAAAGGCGACGAGGAGCTAGCTGCAACCTTAGATTGGAAGTGTGGGAATGGGAAGTGAAGTCTGCGAAGTCGGAAGAGGAAGACCGTCGACCGTCGACCGTCTACCGTCGACTGTTGAGTGTCGATGTCGAGCACTGGAGTGGAGCGTGGAGGTGGAGGTCGATTGTCGAACAGTCAAAGGCTGGGGCCTGGGAGTCCGACTGTCCGACATAGGTAGATATAGGTGCAAGAGGAAAAGTTATAACATAAGTCCCCGAAGTTAACGGTGGAACATTCGAGCAAGTCACAGCAACTCACCACAAGTGCCTCAAACCTTAAAAGTTAGTATAAATATTTTTTATTTAAGTAGATATAAAATATTTAAATAATTTATATTAAATTATACTACTAATATGTGATAATATTATCTATATTTTATTAATTAGCTAACTAATCTACTTAATTTATACCATCTAATTTTTATTAATTAGCTATTATTTATTAGTTGAATAATATATTAATATGTTGCTAATTTTCATATGTTACATATATGAATTTTTTAAATAAAATATTAATACTTAGCCTAATAATAATGTGGTATTAATAATTAATTAAATTAGTATATGGATAAATTAATACTTATAATTATTATAATTTAAATATATTGTTAATATATGCAGTTATGTACTATAATAAATTAATAACGGTTTATTATTAATAATTTTGTATGATTATTGAATACTAATTAGTTAAGTAATTTTAATATTAATTAAATTAGTACATGGTTAAAATTAATAGATGGATAATAAACAATTGTTATAGTGTTAATTTATTGTAAATTTGTATAAATATAATATAACGATAATTTATTACTGATAAATTTAATATTATAGATTAGACATCTAAAAAATCAATTAATAATAATTTAAAATTGGCTAAGAGAAGAAGTAGTATTTATTTAATACCAAGAAGAGTTAGATACTTAAATACTTATATTTAGTATATATATATTATTTTCTTTATTTAACATATTATATATACATAATAATTTAAGTGTGTTTGTGTTATATTAAAAACTCATCACCACCTATATAATTTTATAAATAATGACTTTTATAGTTCACTTATTAATTATAGGTACGCTATAATTTTATAGGGTAATTTAGTATTTAGTAATTAGTATTCCTTATTTAGTAGATATGAAATATTTAAATGATTTATGTTAAATTATGCTACTAATATGTGATAATATTATCTATGTTTTATTAATTAGCTAATTAATCTACTTAACTTATGCTATCTAGTTTTTATTAATTAACTATTATTTATTAGTTGAATAATATATTAATATATTGCTAATTTTCATATGCTGCATGAAAGTTCTATAATAAGTTATTTATAAATTTTCATATAATAAATTTATAACATATAATAACTTGTTATTTATTAATTAGCAAAAGTAGTGTTGTTAGAATAATTTAACATATAATAAGTCATTTAAAGACTTCTAATATAACATATAACCTTCATACATAGTTGTATAAGTAATTAAATGATGAATAAATAATATTTAATCCATATTGTGAAAAAAAAATCTGAAATCACGCCGCGACGGTCGCGACACATAATTTATTGACCGCGACACTCCGATACCGCGATACCGCGACCGCAATCGCGACCGCGACCGCGGTTTTATTGTATGGATTTAGTATATATAGTGTTTTATTTATTTAACGTATACTATTACTATATACATAACAATATGATTGTATTTGTGTTATATTAAAAACTCATCATCACCTATATAATTCTATAAGTAATTACTTTTATTGTTTACTTACTAATTATAGTTACCCTATACTTTTATAGTTCACTTACTAATTATAGTTACCCTATATATTTTCAGATATATTATTAGTAAATATGTCTCGTCGAACAAGTGGTGATGATAATGTTAGTGTTGCTTGTATGGTTAAAGACGCTGCATGGAATTTTGGAGTCTGTTGGTGGAAGTAGGCAAAAAATTAAGTGTGTTTTTTTGTGGCAAAGTTATTAATGGAGGAATTACATGACTGAAAGAACATTTAGGTCATGTGAAAGGAAATGTTGTAAAATGAGATCAAGCGTCAAGTGAAGTACGAAGAAATATGGAACAAATGTTACAGCAAATGAAAAAGAATAAGCTGGAAAAGAAGAGAAGGGATATTATTATTGAAGGAGAAATTACAAGAATGACACTAGGTGGTGGTGAAGAATACGAAGAAGAAGAAGAAGATTTTTAAGCGACTTTAAGGAGGAGTAGGTTTGAATCGGCTTTAGAATATGAACAAAACATGTATAGGGCAACACATCATGAATATTATCATGAAGGTAGAAGCAGTTGCCAACAACCTTCTCGACCAATGGGTCGCTCATCTAGCTTAAATGTAAGAGGAAGCTAGGGTTCATATGGACATGTATCTTCATTGACTCCTGCTAAAAGATTAGCAGTTATGAATGTTTCTTTAGAAAGAGAATATCAAATGAAGAAACAGACCAAAATCAATACGGGTACGAAGGCCTATAAGAGTCTTAAAGGAAAGTTGAGAAAGACATGGGGAAACTGTATTACTCATAATAAAGTACAATTCAGTGCAATAGAATCTCCATTTATGAAGCCATAGATGACAATTATTCGTGAAGTATGAGATCGTGTGCCACCACCCACCACTTATGAGCTTTCAGAGATATATCTAAAGGAAGAATATCAGTCACTAAAGGAATGGATTGGTTCTTTGTCACCACAATGGAAGTAATGGGGAGTTACCATCATGTGTGATGGATGGACTGGGCCAAGTAAAATGCATCTTGTTAACTTTTTGATTTACTCAAAATGTGGGACAATTTTCCATAAATCTGTTGATGCCACCCATGTTCCATTCAAGGATGTAGATTATTACTTTAGGCTGATGAAAAAGGTGGTAAAGGAAGTTGGTCCGGAGATAGTTGTATAAGTCGTGATAAATAATGAAGCTGCGATCAAGGCCAGAGGAAAGAAATTGATTCAAGAGTTTCCACATCTTTATTGGATAGGTTGTGCTGATCATTGGATAGATCTTATATTGGCTGATATTTCAAAGAAGAGTAACATTCATAAAATACTTGAAATGATTCAAAGTATCACTCAATTCATATACAGATATGATAAAGTGGTGGCCATAATGTTACAATTAACAAATGATCGTCAGCTTCTTCGACCTGGCATAACTAGATTCGCTACCAACTTTATTGCGTTGAAGAGTATTGTGAGGCATAAGTATAGTCTCAGAAACATGTGAGAGTCAGAACAATGGAAGCGTACCAAATATGGTCAAATGAATAATGATCACGCAACCAAAGTTAGAGACATTATTCTCCAATTCACAGACGAAGGAAGAAAGTTCTGGACTAAGGCCAATGATGTTCTTAAGGTGCAAGAGCTTCTTGTAAAGGTTCTAAGACTAGTGGATGTAGATGAGAAACTAACGATGAGATTTCTCTATGAAGCAATGGAGAGAGCAAAATTAGCCATCCAAAAGAATTGTTGATATTGGAAACATTATTAGAAAATTATTGATAATATATGGAACTTTCAGCTTTACCATGATTTGCATGCTGCAGGTAAAATTTCTTTTTATTTATATTTTATTTAGTAAAGTACTTGCCGAATGTCGATGCAAAATATATTACTAAATTCTCATTTCATTTACATGTGAGTTATAAAAGGATATTTCCTCAACCCTCAATTTGCATACGGAATTCATGGAAATGATATTAGAGAGGATCGAGAAGTGATGAGAGGGTTGAAAAAAGTGATACAAAGGTTCGAGCCAAACATTGATAATCAGATTCAAGCTCTTAATGAGGTAAACTTAACTTGTGATACATTCCTTGTATAGAATAATGATGATAACTTATTGTTTTAACTTTAATGTGTAGCTGGATATATATAGTCTTAAACAACAAGACTTCAGTGACACTACAACACAAAGAGCCATTAAATTCACCAATCCAGTTACTTACATTATATATCTTCTTAATGTTTGATGGATATAACTTATAACTTTATATTAATTATAAAACTTTATAATTCCAGCTGAATGGTGAAATATATATGGGAATTTTGCTCCACATCTTAAGAGGATTGCAATGAAAGTCTTAAGTGCTACCGCCTTCTCATCAAATTGTGAAAGAAATTGGAGCACTTTCAGTTTGATGTATACGAAATCTAGAAACAGGTTGAAGTATAGAAAACAGAATCTTTTCGTCTACGTACATTACAACTTAAGACTACAAATAAGAGGTTTTACGAGAAAGAGTCAAGCTGAGATGAAAAAATCATATAATCCTATTAATTTGGATTATATATTTCATGAAGATGATGTTTTGAATCCTTGGTTAGAAGAACTAGATGATCCTTTGCTTGATACTAGAGATGGAAATAATCAAACATCTTTATGGAATGACTTAGATGATGATAATAAAGTTCAAGGAGGTAGTAGTAGCTTTTAAGCACCAGAACTAGGAGAAGATTGGTGTGGCCGTAGCCGGCACGCAATTTAAACCCTCTTGTTGTCAATTGTAGCACTGGTAAATAAGGGTATCGTTCTAGCCGGGGATTGAGAGGGCTCATTTCTATTTAACTAGCTTGAAAATAAAACTAAAACTAAAAATAAAAATCCTAAATGACACATAATAAATAAATAAGAAAAATACTAATGGGGGTTTATAAAAATAATAATAAAAAGAGTAAATAAAATAAAATAAACTAATAACAATAATAACGAAAATAATGGGAAACCATAGATATGAGAAATATGTTAGGGAAATAAAAATCTACCACTAGATTAGGTCGAAATATAATATTTATTTCTAAGTCAATATTTAATCGTGAGAAAGAGATCGACCAAGTTGCACACTAAACTCAGGTCCATACACCTTATATTACTTCCCTTAATTAATTAATACGACAACGTGCCTATATTAACCCTATTAAATACTAGCAGTATAGCAGCAACAAACGACTCCTATATTTAACTAGATTTAATGCATTAAGTGTAAGTGGAAGGCTGTCAATCTAAGTATCCAAACTAGTACAAAACGCATGTCTAGCTGTATTTCCTTTCCTTGACCCACACGTATCGAAACGTTTTACCACTTCAGTTAGAATAACAAAACTATTAGGTGAATTGTTATCTAACCTAGCTGCAATTTATACATATAAATTCTAGTATATTTAGATGGCTACCTCGCAGGCAAATAAACCTACATACTGTCACTTATGAAGAACCAGAACAAGGCATGCACCAAATAAACTATACTTGACAGAATCATACATATAAACGATAGCAATTAACATAGAGTCAAGAAACAATCTCACGAAACAAAGAAAATAAAACTATAATTCAAATCCTAATCCAGGGTTTCAATTTATTCCCTAACAATAAATAATCAGCCAATCATAATTAAAGAATTAATTACACAGAAATAAATATCTAAAATATAAACTAAAAATAAGAGAAAGAAATAACTGGAATTAATTTTGGACAAAAGATCAAGAATTTATTTAGATAAAAATTAATTTTATCTAAAATAAATTCTACCGGATAAATTCTTCTATCTTATTTTCTTTTCTCTCGGCGTTGCCTTTATTTCCGTGCAAAAATTTTCATTTTCATTTTCTTTCTCTCGACACTGATGGCTGATGGGGAAAAGTGAAGGCTGTCTCGTCTCTTTCCTCTGCTGTGCTGTCGCGCGTCAGAGTCCGTGCGTTGCTGTGCTGCCGTGCGTCGCCCTTCGTTGCCCTTCGCATGACGCGCTCTGCCGCCCCTCTCTGCGTCTCTCTGTGCTCTCTCTCTACTCGCCCGACTCAGAGACTCAGAGTCTGAGCCTCTGAAGGCTCTGCCTTCTCGCTTTTTCTGTATGTCCTTTTTAATTAATGCAGCTCGTCCTTTTATTCTTGTGTGGCTGACTCTCTCTCGTGCCGTGTTTCTTCTTTCCACATCAGCCTTGCTGACAGCTTCTCTTCTCCGTTTTTCTTGTTCCGTGCGGCTCTTTCTTTCTTTTTGACCGCTGACGGCTGCCTTCTGTGCCACGTTAGCCCTGCGCTGCCGCACTGCTTCGTCGTCTCTTTGTTTCGGGCCTTTGGGCCTTCGGCCTTCGGCCTTTGGTCCAAAGGTCCAATTTTCTTTTTATTATTTAAAAACAATACCTGCAAAATAAAATAAAATAAATATTAATAAATAATATTTTATTCTAAATATATTTAATTTATATCATTTTAGCTCAAATAATAATATTTATGCAATTTTTACCACTTAAGCATAAAACAATAATTATTCCCCTATATTAGTTTAATAAACTACCAAAAACTAAGATTATAAAGGTATAATCAAACATCTTTATGGAATGGCTTGGATGATGATGATATTGATGATGATGATAATAAAGTTCAAGGAGGTAGTAGTAGCTTTTAAGCACAAGAACTAGGAGAAGATCCTCCAATTCAGTATGATGTTGTTGATCACTCCCAAGCTACAAATGAACATAGTGGCGCATCTCATGGTTCTCATTTGAGTATGAGTGATGATGATAACGACGATGATGGTAGTGGCGGTGGCGGCGGCGGTGGTGTTGGAGTAGGAGAGGATACGTATGGATATGGCAGTATTGGATCATATGGACAAAATAACTCTTCTTTTCATGGACATGGTGACGATCGACCAATTTATGGTCGTGGTAGAAGAGGTGACAGAAGCTTAAGTGGTCGCCACTTAGCTTACTCTGATCAAAGATTCCATCAATTTGATTATGGTGTTTATCAACCTTTTGAATCTGTGCCTGCTCATCTCATGCATGAACACTATGGTCGCAACACATCTAGTTGGTCGGAGACAAAGAGATATCAAGGACAAAATCCATATATTGATTATCACTCTTCCTCCTCCAGCTATAACAACTACGGAAATACTAGGATACCATTAGCACGACCACAAAATCCACATCCAAATGACTATTACTATTATTCAAATCAAAATTAAAACCTGGACCATCCGTCTCAATCTGGCGTACCACCACCACCACAATATGATAGTTCTTTTTCTTCAACACAATATCCACACTTTCACTTATTATTTTCTAATTTCGGAACACTTAATATAGGAGATGTTCACAATGACTACAGTGTTCATGATAGACCAGACCAATAAGATGATTACAAATATCCTCTACGACGCTTTGTTTGGTGGTAGCCATTGTGGAACATTTTATGTAATAATTTCTTGTTCTTCATTTATTATATATACATTACACTAAGTTACTATTGAATATTTAAATTGTAATAAAGTATTGTTGTTTATTAACTTCGCGTCTACTAGACTACCACCAAATAACATGTCTTGTTTATCAAATAAATAGTTAAAAATATATTTCAAAATCAACATGTGATTTGTACAAATACTCTGGGCGTACCTAGGAGAATAAACAATGAGGTAGACATCTCTACTAGGAAAAATAAAAAATGAACTAGGCATATCACAAAATGGTTTCTCTACCTAGTCAAAAGTTTTGATCTAAAACTTAAGGTCTACAAAAATATTTTATAAGCAAATCATTGTGCACATTTTTTAATCTGTACAACTAAACCATTAGTATATAGATGTTTAGAATCAAAAGCATCTTCATTCCTTGCTCTCCAATCTCTATACTAGGTAAGTAGCAGCAGCTAGGGCTAAGCATCGGACAAAAGTAATGAACTTGGAAGTTTGGAACAGTGGAACCTCTTTAACTTCTTCTAAGAGTTCCAATTATACTATACACGGTTGTCATTGTACAGCCTTTTGCAATACCAAGCCAAGACCTGATCTCCTTCCAAACAGACACAACAATAGAACAATCAAAGAAGAGGTGAGTGTCAGATCCGATACCAACACGCCTTATTTCTCATTACAAGGCAAAAGTAGTGTTGTTAGAATAATTTAACATATAATAAGTCATTTAAAGACTTCTAATATAACATATAAGTAATTAAATGATGAATAAATAACATTTATACCATATTGTGAAAACAAAATCAGAAATCATGCCGCGACGGCCGCAACACATAATTTATCGACCTCAACACTCCGATACCGCGACACTGCGACCGCGACCGCGGTTTTATTGTATGGTTGGATGTTAGAGACCCTTCTGATAGCCTCGCTGTTCCTAAAGTGGGTGGATCCAAGCAACAGGTGGAGCAAAGGGGCGTTGCTCCAAGCAAAGGATGGAAGATTGTTAAGCCTTCGGTCAGGTACAATTATGAAAAATTATCCGGCTATGCTTTATCTAGTGCAGAGATTGTTGTTGATGTGCATGAGCCAACATCATTCTTAGAGGCTATTGAGAGTACTAATTCTGCTAAGTGGTGTGCAGCTATGGAGGAAGAGATGAAGTCCTTATTGAAGAATTATACATGGGAACTTATGAAGACACCGAGGAAGAGAAAGATTGTTTACTGCAAGTGGGTGTACAAGTTCAAATAGGGAGCTCCAAGGGTTGAGAGACTAAGGTACAAGGCTTGTTTAGTTGCACGTGGATTCAATTAGATTTCAGGCGTGGATTATAAGGAGGCATTTTCTCCTATGGTTAGACATACTTCTATTCGTGCTTTGCTTGTGCTTGTGGTTATGCATGATTTTGAGCTGGAGCAGTTGGATATTAAAATTGTATTTTTGCATGGTGAGCTCGAGGAGGAGATTTACATGCAACAATCTGATTGGTTTGTGGTTGAGGGAATGCGTGATCATGTGTGTTTGTTGAAGAGGTCACTGTATGGTCTGAAGCAGTCTTCTAAACAATGGTATAAACGATTTGATCAGTTTATACTTTAGTATGGTTTCTTCAGGATTGAGTATGTGGATGTGTGTGCTGGAAGGAGATGGAAGGTGACTTTTTTGTGTATCTTTTGCTATATATTGATGACATGCTTGTGGCGGCAAAAGATATGTCTGATATTGATAAGGTAAAGACAATGCTGAAGAGTGAGTTTGATATGAAGGATCTTGGAGCTGCGAAGATCCTTGGCGCGGAGATTATTAGAAACTGTGAGCAGAAGCTTTTGTACTTGTCATAGGAGTCTGTCATAGGAGTCCTATGTGAACAAGGTGTAGGAGAGATTTCATATGATGGATGCCAAGACGGTAAGCGCTTAATTGGCTACTTACTTTATATTGTCTACTTTGGATTGTTCCAAATCCAAAAGGAAGAGGAGTTTATGACAATTGTTCTATATTTGAATGCTGTTGATTGTATCATGTACGCTATAGTGTATATTTGGCCTGATATTGCTCAAGCTGTTAGTGTTGTGAGTCGATATATGGCGAATCGAGAAAAGGCTCATTGACAAGTAGTAAAGTGGATCCTTAGGTACTTGAAGGGAACAACACTACTTTGTATTGAGTATGAGAGATCAATTGACTTGCTAGTTAGGTTTGTGGAGACTTTGATAAAGGGAGATCCAACAATGGATATATTTTCTGTCTTGGTGGTTCAGCTATTAGCTGGAGGTCTTCCTTGCAGGATGTGATGACCTTATCTACTACTGAGGTAGAGTATATGGCTATGACTAGAGCTGGCAATTGGGCGGGTCGGGTCACTATCGGATCGGGTTACATGATAATCGGGTCATATTGATTTCGGATAATTTCGGATCATTTTGTCGGGTCGGGCTGGGTCGGGTTTGATTCAGATTAATTCAGTATCGGATAATCTCGGGTCATTCTAAGCTCTTGAATCGGGTTTGGTTGAGATCGGGTGGACTCGAATTCGAATAAAGTTGGGTTGTTCTAATTTCGGTTTGGGTTTAGATCGGGCTCGGGTGAGTTTGAATTATTATATTTTCTGGTCGAATTTAGATTGGATTTAGGTCATTTTATATTTGAGTCATGCTTGTGTCATTTTCTTTCTTTTTTTATTCCAAGATATTATTAAAAGCTAATTATTTTGAGATCATTCATTTTAATTTATCTTATTCAATTAAAAGCAAATTATTATATTAATTGTTTTAGGGCCTTAGAATTTTTGTCATTATTTTATCATTGGAGATGTATTTGACGTTTAATATTTAAAAGTTTTCAAATCGTATCACTTTTCTTTTTTAAGTTAAGGTATAGCTTATAATTCAACTCCATTATTAGCTTGGTCATATTGAGTTTGAGTATTATTTTAAGTTTATATTATACTTATATCTTATATGCTCCTTACAGAATATTAACTTATAATAATAATTGATAACTGATAACAAATGAAGGCTTCTAAGGTTGTACTTCTCATATTATTTTTATAAGATATTGATCACATCATATCAACATAATTTTAATAATAATAATAATAATAATACAAAAATAATGATAACAATAATAATAGTAATTAATGAATATCAATTATGGCAATAATAATAATAACACATTAGTTTTTTTATTATATATTTTGATTAGATCATATCAAGCTAAATAAGATAAAAATTAGATAAAGTAAGTAATAATGACTATTATTGATAAAAGACCAACTAATATTGATTTTTTACTATTTAACACTGTTGATGGAATAAAAAATATTAATCTTCAATTTTCATCATGAATAACTAACATTCTCAGTCTAGATTTTCCCTATTCTCTTATGATGTTATAGGTGCTATATTGCAAGGTATGGCCGAATAGATACTAATATATAGTGTTCAAGGCTGCACTGTTATTATCTTATGGTACTAGATGGAGTCATGGAAGTGAACTAATATTTAGATGGCATAGTAGAGGTTTTTTCTTTCTTTCTATTTTTATTTCTATACTTTAGTATTGGTATCAATGGATATTGTATTTGTATATACATAAGTGATATAAATTTTAAGAAAGTATATTGTTTCTAGATTTTGATGTAAGTACTAGTATGGATTAGTTGTACATCTATATTATTTCATATTTTATAAAGTTTTGGAAAATTTGAGTTATGGGTTAATGTTAATTTTCGGGTAGTATTTTTCGGATAATTTCGGATTTCGGATAAATAACGGATCTGGTCGGGTCATTTCGGATTTATATAGGGTTTCGGGTGAGTAGCGGGTCGGGTCGGGTTTATTTCAGGCTTACGACTTCTTGGGTTATATCGGATATCGGATATGTATCGAATCGGGTCGGATAGGTTTCGAGCTTTTAATTACTTGGATAAAATCGGATCGGATTTCGGGCGGATCGAGTCGGTATTCGTCGGATTTTTCGGGTCGGGTCAACTTTTACCAGCTCTAGCTATGACAAAGGCTTTTTAGGAAGCTTTGTAGCTTAGCGGTTTAGTATAAGAGTTGAGGTTTGGTCATTGTGTTCTAGTTGTTCATGGTGATAGCCAAATTGCTATATGTTTAGCATAAATTTAGAATTCTTTTCATCATCGAGCGAAACACATTGATATCAGGTATCACTTTATCTAGGGTATTATTGCTATAGGTAAATTTGTGTTGGAAAAAGTGAGTATTTTGGATAATCAAGCTGATATGTTAAAGAAGACACTTACTGTGGATAAGTTTACTCAGACTTGATCGGTGTTTATAGGCCATAAGGTCTTTTGTTGGGCCAGGGTTTTTTGTAGAGGTATTTACATGTATGCGTCACAAATAGTGTATCAAGGTGGAGAGTTGTGAGTTTTGATTGGGTATTTGAGCACAACATAACATTATGTTTGTTCGTATGGGTGTTGGAGAAGTTTGGTGTAGTATGGAGGTTTGTGTGAGAAACATGGAGGTCTCGTATTAATAAATACGAATCATGTTTCTCTGTAGAATATTTGATGTGATTTGGGCAATAGTCGAAAGTAAGGAAATAATCACGGGGGTCTCGTGTTTCCTAAACACGGACCGTGTTTTTTCCTTACTTTCGAAACATGCTATTTTGACCCATAGGGAATTTTCTTATATTAAAGGAGACATGTTGAAACCTTAGCCGTCGAGAATTGTGCGTTCCAACTTCTTCTTTTTCTCCATAGAATTTTCCATTTAAAAAGAATGTAGAGTTGTGTAATTGATTGATTGATTAGTTTAATAATATTGTAATTGCATAAGAGCACGAATGAAGATCTCTACTTTTTCCTTAATTATTATGTTTTGTGATTGAATTTTCAATTGTGCATAATCTTGTTAATCTTGCTTTAATTTGGATTTCTCTAAATCCACGCTAATTCCGCAACGATATAGATTCTTTTTATTGGGTGAATTTAAGAGTGCAAAGTTTTTTGAAAATATATTTTCCATGAGAAAAGTTATGGATTCTATTAGTTCTTTTGATGCTTCTTCGGTGCATATATCTTTGCCTTCTTCATCTAATGCAAATAGTGATGAAATTATTGAATCGAAGAATAGAAACTAACTTTGGGCCCCATTTTGTTACTACTTTCCTTGTTGAGAATGATAACCTTGATAAAATAAGCGAAGACTTTGTGTCTACTTTCTTGATTGATGCAGACCTTAAAACCCATGGTGAAGCAGTGAGTTCTATTTATGATAGTTTTTGGAAAGAAACAATTAATAATGAGCTAGAATCAATTATGTCTAATCATACATGAGACTTAGTTGATTTGCTTAGATGTTAAAACTAAGTATATGCAAGTAGGTCTTTAAAAGGAAATTGAGGACTGATTCTCGATAAGCAGCTTTAGGCTACAAACAAAATAAAGATGTTAACTTTTTTGATACTTATCTTCCCATAACCAAGATTGCCACAATTGGTCCTTTGGTTGCTTTACTTGTTATCCATGACTTTGTAGTACATCAAATGGATGTTATGATGATCGAAAAAAAGAAATTTATGTAGAGTAGCCTAAAGGTTGTTTGTTTCAAGTTCTAGAGAATAAGGTGTGTGGGCGGAGAAAGTCTCTATATGACCTTAAACAAGTTTCCAAATAACAGTATAAAAAATTTAACCAAACTTTAGGGAGCAATGGTTATGTGGTGAATGTATCTATTTCATGTGATTACTTTATAATGATTGGACATGATTGTATAATTATATACTTATATGTGGATGATATGTTAATTATTGGCACAAATGTGATTGTGGTTAATGAGACCAAATTATTTTTGTATTCTCATTTTGATATGATAGATTTAAGAGAAACTGATATTATTCTTGGTATTAAGCTGAAAATGATAATATTGACTTTTCTTTGTGTTAGTCACATTACATTGATAAAGTGTTGAAAAAGTTTGATTATTAAACTCTGTATGAGCCTAGTGTATCACAATCCGAATATGGTAAAATTATTGGAAGTGTGATGTTACTAACGAACTATCTAGACTATGGTGTGAGTAGACTTAATAGTTATATTTACAATTCAGGTAGTGACTATTGGACTGCACTTCGTTGTTTGCTCAGATACCTATTGTTGTTTTATAGTAGATTTTATGTTGTTTTAGATAGATTTACTAATGCAAACTTAATTTTTGATAGTGATGAGGTTTGTTCCACCGGTAGCTCACTTTAGGAGGAGCTGTATCGTGGAAGTTTGCTAGGCAAGTTTGTATAGCTCACTCCACTATGGAGTCAAAGTTAGCTGGGTTAAGAAACTTGTAGGTCGATGTGCCTTTGTGGAGGAAACCTTGTGTGTCAATTTTCTTACATTGTGTTTCAATGTTGCTAGGAATAGTGTATGATGGTAAGAGGAAACACATTTGTATTAGACACAATTTTGTAAGAGAACTGTTGAGGAATGGTGATCTCCTTAGAATTTGTTAGATAAAAAGAAAATTTTCCTTTTATGAAGGGTCTGTTGAGGAGAGATATCCTTGAGTCGTCGAGGGAGATGGGGCTTTTACCTTTGAGTTAAGGAAAGTATGATGGCTACCACTCGTGGTTAAATGAAGCTTATGATTACTTACAGCCTGTTTGGATGGAGGTTAAATGAGGTTAAGTTAATAAAGGTTAAATGGTATAAATTAACCTAGGGTAGGTGTTAAGGTGAATGTTAAAAACTTTTGTTTGGATGATTATTAAGTTAACCTAGATGAATATGTCTAACCTTATTTGGATTGAGGTTAACCTAGGTTATAAAATATATTAGTAGACAGTTATGCCCTCTAATTATTAATATGCATTATTTTGATTTTTTGTTTCTTTTGCCTACACGAATGATCATAACCCATACATTTTTTTTGTTTATTTTGTCAGCACGAGTGATGAACACTAGACCTAGCAAAGTTTGCCCAACCCGACTGACCCAACTTGAATAACCTGACTTGAAACCCGATAGTGATCCGAAAAATAAAACCGGTTCGCAACTCGAAAGCCCGAAACAACCCAATTCAATTCAGACTCAACCTGAATTTAGCTAACTCGATAATGACCCGAATCCAAATTGATCCGAACCGAAGTAACCTAAATCAATAATAACCCGAATCGAACACACCCTGAACCCAAACTGACCCGAACTCTAACCCGAACCCAAACCGACCCGAACTAGACTTGAACCGATAATTGGTTATTCTTATTCATATATGATATTTTTAACTCCTTATACTTATCAATTTTTGAAATAATGTAAATGAATGCAAACATTTATAAGCATAAATTTATATTTTTGCTTCACTTTGTTTGATAACTTCCTACAACTTAAACTCGACACTTCATAATAATAAAAACTTAATGACAGATCAATAAACTTATAAAATCTAGAACATATTTGTCATGAAAAAGCTAAAATACTATAAATAAATTATTTATCATGTAATTAAATCATTAGATATACCAAATGACCATTTTGCCCATATACATTATTGTGCACATTAAACCCTAGCATGTGTATCTAATACATCCAGAATCACATAATATTATGCTCAACGATATGTATAATACACATTAGACATATTTTTCAGGATAAACATCATAACACACACAAAATGACAAAATTGCCTCTAGGGCACATATCAATAATAATTATACTACAAATATTTCTAAGCATGCTCAGCCTATTATTTTATACATACATATCATATAAAATATTTTTCCGATATTAGAATCATTTTAATCATACTCTCGTACCTGAAATATTTTACATAAGATAACATGCTTATTTTACTTATTTTCATGATAACAATAAATACCACACAATTTTAATGTAACGGATCATGCTTAACATATTTTATACATAAAAACCCTAATGTGCTATCATGCAATATTTATCATTTTAGTAGAGTATAACGATTACCTGAATTCCAGCAAAAATGCAAAAATAGCAGTATCCTACTAAAATTTTGAGGTCTCGCTAATCAAATTTTCGTACCTAAAAATAATACCACAAATACCGAATTAATATTTATCAGGTAAAATAATAATTATAACAATAAAATATTTATCTTTTGAAAATTACCAAAATATCCTTACTAATAATGGGTACCAAAATAAATTTTAAACAAACACAACTCACGCTGGGGAAAACGGGGGAAGTGGGGAGGTGCTAGTTGGGTGGTTGGGTTGGCTGTAGAGTGGCTCAGCTGGGAGGAGTTGGTGGCTATTGGATGCTATGGTGGAGGGTGGTGTTAGCTTGGTGGAGGGTGCAGGGAAAACGGGAAGGGCTGCGACGGGGAGGAAGTGAAGGCTGGAAGAAGGCTCGTCAAGGAGGGCTGCGAAGGAAGGAGAGGAGGAAAGGTAGCGGTGGTGCGTGCAGAGGCTGGGGTGGTGCAGGAGGAAAGGAGAAGGGTGGCTAGAGGGGTGATGGTGAAGCATGCATGGTAGATGCTGGAGGTGGCTGGCTGTAGGGATGGGAGCTGGCTACACAGGAAGTGTTGGAGTTGGAGGTTGCAGTGGTCGAGGGTGAGGATGGAAGTGGTGGATGCATGCGTGGGCAGGGGAGAAGGGAGAAGAGTAGGAAGGTAGTGGTTGGGTGTTGTGGTGCCGCGGGAGAAGGATGGTGCAGAGGTTGGGGTTGCCGGTGCAGAGGGGGGGTGATGCTCGGCCAAGAAGGAGGAGAAGGAGGGAGGTGGTGTAGGATCGATTGGTGGAAGGTGGTAGTGCTGCGGTGGTGGTGAGTATGCAGGAAGAAGATGAAGGAAGGAGGAAGAAGAGGAGGAAGGGCGGAGGAGCTGTTGGGTTAGAGTGGTGTTGGTTACTGTGAAAGTGCAGAGGGAGGAGGCTGGAGCTAGGTTGTGCGCTGGTAGGCGGACGAAAGCAAAGGGGAGCAAGGGGTTGGGGTGCTGAGGTGGTGAGGATGGGTTGGAGTGTTGTGGTTGGTTGGGTGGCGCAAAAATGGAGAAGGTGGCTGGGGCTTGGTGGTGTGGTGTGTGTATATGTGTGTTATGTATGCAGAGGAGGGTTGCTGGGAAGAGTTGGAGACTGGGCTGAGAGGGGAAAGGGTTGGAGAGTATGTGTGTATACGTATGTGTACATGCATATGGGGTGAGGGGTGGCGAGGATGGGTTTGCGTGAAGTGAAATAAGGAGGGAGATAGGGAGAGAGATTTGGGGAGAAAATTAAGGGGCATGGCAGAGGGGTAGAAATAGAGGGTAAAAATAGTAGGGTAGGGTAGATTAGGTTTATTTTATATTTTTATTTTAGATTTAGTATGGGTAGATTAGGGTATTGGGCAAAAAATAATCTAGGAAAATTAGTCCAGATTAGGATAGGTTTAATAGAACAGAAAAAGATAATATATTAGGGATAATTTTTTGGGATTTATTTTGGGTTACTGGTCAAAAGTTATCAATAAAATAAGATATTTTGATAAGTGATATATTAGATTTGGAGGGAAAATAAGATATAGATATTGGGGGGAAAATAAGATTTAGGTGAAATATTAGGAAAAAATAAAGTTATTATAAAATTAGAAATATTTTAACTAATATCTCATTATAGTTTGTATAAAATTAAGAGGGTTAGAAAAATAAGAAGTGAAATATTTAAGAGGGGACAAAGCGTTAAAAAAATATTTAGTATTTAATGTATAAAAAATAAAATGAGTAAAAAATGAGACTTTTAAATAACATTTAATCATTGTAAGATTTTGATTTTATTTTCTCATAATATTTAAATTTAATAATAATATATATAATGTTATTATTAATTATAATTATCATTTAATTTAAAAATACAAGTTATTTGTATTTCTAACCTTAATTAAAGTTTGTGACTAAATTATATATGTAATTTATTCACAATATAATTTAGTCACAATATGTTTCACATTTACATCTTTATACTTTATAATACTAATTTCTTTTGACAATATTTGTTAGTTGGTATGTTAGTAATATTTTATAATAGTATATATATTTGTACTCATTTTAAACTTTTATGTTAATTATAGCTTTAGCAATTGTAATATGCTTTTTTACTTCTTTATTCATAATAACAGTAAACTAGTAGTCCATCTCATATGTAAATTATATCATTTTTTAATTTATTTTAACTAAAGCAATATTTATTCATTTTATTTTAAATATCTACTCATATTTTAGTGAAATTTCAATTTATAAATATTGAACTCATTATTTTATACTCAATCAAATATATTATTTTTGTTAAAACTTGTTTCTTTGTAAAATTGGTAGATCATTAAAAATAATTCATTGGATGCTTACCTAATCTTCTGCCTGTGTGCTCTTAACTTTTTTGCTTTTTTGATTGGATGATTAATGATGTCGGAGCTTAAAAATCAAGATTGATTGAAACTTAAAAGATAATCTATTAATTTGTTTATGGAATTACGGTATAATAAGTTAATTACTAATATAAAAGGGTAACTAAGTTATAATTTTATACGTTTACTTAAAAATGTGCATCTTCGACGGTAAGTTTTGTTTTGTATTTAAATTAATGATACATGAGATATTTATAATAATTGCAACCAACTAAAATTGAGTTAACTCATTAAATAAATTATATTTCTAGTATTTATTTTGATGTTGATTTATTTTATATATGAATACTTAATATTTTCATATTGTAGATTGAATTTCCCTAATATAATAGTATCTTAGCATATCATATAATCTATGACAACACGTTACTAGAAATTTCAATCCATTCCATTTAACACCACATCAAACATCTTATAAATATGAAGAGCAAAACCATCTGTGGTTATAAATTAATTGATCCAATTTGATAAATTTAGTTGTAATTGAACAAGGAATAAATGACTTTAAAAATATATAGAACTTGCATTAAATATTAACAACTATGGTCAATATAAGTAAAAATTGAAAAGACAGTATATGGGCTTTTTAGGCCATAAATCAATTTAACTCATCTCTCATAACAAATCAAGTATAAATAATATGTTTGAGGAAACACCTATTGGTAAGAAGATTGTGTGTGACGAGTTGGAGATGAGTCAGATATACGGGTATGGGAGGATGCATGAGTAAGCCATAATAGAAGGTATTTTTGACATCATCCAA
Organism: Tamarix austromongolica; assembly: GCA_039764185.1. NCBI lineage: Eukaryota > Viridiplantae > Streptophyta > Magnoliopsida > Caryophyllales > Tamaricaceae > Tamarix > Tamarix austromongolica. The sequence continues at coordinate 26,238,238 of CM077808.1, forward strand.
ATGGTTTAGATTAGAAAATGAGTTCATAATTATTGAAATGCAACACATGTGAGATATATCATAAAATTGTTAGATCATGGCTCTTAGCAAAATAATATAAATTTATTATGATCTATTTTACAACCTATGAAACTATTGGATGTTTTAAAGCTTTATTAAATTTACAACCAACTAGGGATAATATTAGCTAGGCATGATATTGAGCTAAAAGATTTAAAGGGAGCCAAGGATGAGTCATCATCATCAAGTTTGCATTGACAACAAATCTAGCACCTCACAATCCTCACTAAGAATATCAGATTAAGATTAATACTTCAAAGAATCAAAGGCTTGTAAGGAGTAGCTATTGACTAAAAATAGGTTGGTTGAGAAAGTTATGAATGGACCAATGTGTGAATAAGCAACTTAGACTTTGGTGCATGAGATTAATGATTGCCCAATTACCCAGGTGTTTTATTTGGATGATGATAATCCATAGTCACGTTGTATACTATGAAAAGGCAATGAATTTGATTGGGTCTATTTCATAATCTAACACTTAGATGACGAGGCATTAGAAATGACGTGTACACTAATATGGGTTTTTTGGATGAATTGAAATAGGAGGAGATCAAATGACTCTGTACTGATTCAGTGACCAAAGAATATTATTGAGGATACCATGCACTTGCTACTAGAATATTATGCCATAATATGAAGAAATGAAATAATTAACAAAGGAAGGGCATGGTCCACCATGTAAGCAACTATAAGAACGAAGGAAATGGATGATATGCATGTTGATGCAAATTGCACATGAACAATGCAGGAAAAGCGATGTAGGAAATTATGAAAATTATAGTTGCGATTTGAGGAGTAAAAGGCAACGTGTTGTCACTTATTAGCTATGTTGTGACCATAATAAATATCTAGCAACATATTTACAATATAGGTAATTGTCTTAAGACATTAGACATACAATATAGAATTTGGTGTGCTATGACAGAGTATTGTTTTACTAAGTTAGGCATTGAGACAAATTCATTGGAAGTGGTGTAGGGTTTATAATCATAAGACAACTTTGTTATTTTATTTTTTACAAAGTTATTGATGATTGTGATTTTCATTTATCACATATTTATTTATTATATATTAAAAATTATTATTGAAAATGAAAAATAGTGACAATGTGACACTAAGACATTCAAAAACCATAGATTTATTATATATTGAATGTTTTCAAACTTCTGGTGGTGGAGGGGCGTGAGACAAGGTATGTGGATTAAGTTTCCCTTTTTCTTCCATCAGATTTATTTGTTTATTTAATTCTGCTTGGCTTCTATTTTGTGAGAAACCGAATACCAATTTTCGAACTACTTCCTCTGCGATTTTTACACACTGAAAAATACTGGCCGTTAGCTTCTGTGAGTTCCATTACATTCTCTCTGAGTGCATAGGAATGCAGGCAGAGTTGTGCTAACCTTGGGGTGAACCGGCGATCGTGATTGCACTTAGATCTGGCCATTTTTGCTTCAGGACAGTGAGCAATCAAGGCACACCTTTTTATGTTGTGCTGTTATTGATTAACTAGTTTCATTTCTTGCATATACTGATCTTATTTTTCTAACAATTCTTACAACCCATAGCTTGAAAATGGAATACAAACCCCAACAGCATGTCAGCATATAATTCAGCAATGTAGTAGCATATAATTTCTGCACTTGGTACCTCCTTCGAAACTTTTGTGTATGATATGCACACTAGTTTCCTTGCTTTGGCCAGTGACATATTCTTACAACCTATAACTTCAAAATCGAATACAAACCTCATTAATGTGCCAGCATATAATCCATCAATTTAGATGCATGCAGTGACAAACGTGGCACTGGAGACAAGCTTTCCATAAATTTTGATCTGTTGAATATTTCTGGTGCCAATTTTCCTTAAGACACTCACACCAAGTGCTATATTGAATCTAAATTAAGTTCTTGAAACCCATTCTTGTATGTTATTGCAAATAGAGAGGGCTAGACATCATGAGATTTGTTAACGACTGATGATGACCACTTGAATCATCAATTGCTGGAACTTCATGTACAACAGCACAGCTGCTGATTAGAGCTTCGTGGCTCCTCACAATTCAGCAAAAGCAAGCTGGAATTATCTAGGGCAGGAATGGCCCCAAGAAATTCAGAAATGAGGGGGCAGAAGAGAGTCTAGACAAAGATAGGTCGTAACTTTCATTATTTTTCTGCTTACCTTTTATTTATTTCCATTGTTGACTTCTACAGAAATAATTTCAGCACTGAGTACATCACTATGCTATACATTGCATTAGAAAACAAAAGCTCACGAATCAAATGTAAATCCTTTTGAACAGAATTGAATACTCGCTGTCAACACGTATATCACATAAAATGCTCAACTAACCAAGTAATTAAGCCAACTAATCCACGTAGTACAATTCAGCATATCAGTGAATACTACTGGACCACACAATGCTTAGGTGTCTTAAATCTTGAGGACATTGATAAGTTCTTATCAGATTTCAAGTGCTCCGGGCATGCATTCTGATGGTGTGAAGTAGCTGATATCAGTGTTGTTGGATGCCAGTAGTTGTCTAGGTAGTCATTGTTGTTTGATTTGAGTTCCACAGGTGATAAAAGGGTATAAGTAGATTGTCAAAAGTCAATAATTGTCTAGGCAGCTATTACTGTTGCATTTTAGTTCCATGGATGATAAAATGGTTCATGAGTTTTATTTGTCTCTGGTTTTTGTTTTCTTTTCATAATAAAGGGAGCAAAGTTTATTGAAGGTTTTAGTGAATGATGTAGCTTGCAATTCTTTACTTAGTTTTACATTTTATGTTTCATGTCTCATGGATTTGGGTACTGCCTCATGTATAGGGGATCCTTGATGCCCTTTCATTTGAGTTGCCAAAAGGAATTGCCAAGTTAGCTGGAGTGTCCCAAAGATGCTCAGAGATTGTTGAAAGTGTTATTGAACAGTTTACTGAAAAATGCAGCCCCAGAGATATGATTACAATCATTGGTGAGGTATGCTACTTCAACTATTGGCCAAAAAAAAAAAATTGAATATGATTACAATACTTTCTTCACACCCTCCCTCACTTTGTCACTCTCATATCTTTCTTTCTTTTGTTTGTTTTTATTCATGCTTGTGCATATACATGTGTGTATGACATGCCTTTTATGACAACTAAATTTTGAGCAGGCATTAAGTTGCTACGGTAAAACAACAGATGCTCCTGGTTTCATTCCTCCTCTTTTACATGGGCTCTCAAAAGGTAATAGTTCTGCAGTTAGTGAAATGATGGAGATAAGAATTTGGTAGTCTAGAAAATGCTCATGGATCTTATTTGATTCTCTCTGTGCATCATTTTCTTCCATACCTTCATTCACAGCATGCCAATGAAGATTTTTGAATGCACTATGTCAAATGTTATATCTTGGTACACATAGAAATTGGTACTAGTCAGCTTCCATACCTTTTTTTTTTCTTTTTTTGCTCGGGGCTACCTCTCTAGCATTTCTCTCTATCCGAAGACGACAGTTTGAGATGGTGAAAGCAGCTGTTCCTGGTATTCTTAATGCTCTGAAGGTTGCAGCTTCTGATTTTGATGATCGAAGTGACACTAGGGATATGTTCAAGAAAGCAATATGTCTGGCCATTTCCATACAGTCAATTTGTGAAAATTTGGTCCGTGAGCCTGTACAATTCAATTTATTATGCTTCTGTGGTATATGATTATGACAAACTTATGATCCGACTTTCTCTTTGTATAGGAAAGCAGAGTCAGTGAACAACTCCGTGCTTTACTTGGCCTTTTCGTGTTACAAATCATGGTTGGATTTGATCTAGATAAATTCACAAGTCTATAGCAATTTAGTCATTGATCCACTTGCTTGGCTGTTATTGCTCTAATTCACTCTTGACGGCAGGCTCTCGTCTCAATTAGCATGGGGAACGAAGTATCAAGTTGTTTTGACTTGGTGCTACAACTATTGCTCTTCTTTCCATACTGTGGCTTTTCATACATTGATTTGCTGACTGGTCGTGAGACTGATAGAATATCTGCACTTGTTAGCAGTAAGCCCTCCTAGTTTATCGTGCTCACAAATTCTGTTCCATAAAACTCTTAAGCATCATTTATTTTATGAAATCCTTTCTTCGTCTTACCCTATGTGTAGGTGATTCAGATGATTATATGGATGATTTTTCCTATGTCAAGTGTGGAGCTGTACTTTCAGGTTGTTATTTGATCACATAGGCTCTGGTGCCTCTGATTCATTTCTATATATATATATATATTTTTTTTTTTTTACTTTCTCTTACGCTCATTATCACTCTCCATGTCGGTTCAGTTATTTGGGGCCACATATCTGATGAGGCAGCTCGGGTTGCTGAGCAGGATATGAGTATGCTCAAGGATAGAATTCAAAGTATTCAGATAGAAAGGTGGAAAGCAATAGGCATGTTGAAGTACATATTGTATGTGAAAGAGCTGCCGTGGACCTTGAAGGGACATGCCATAGACTTCGTACTATTCCTAACAGGCAGGGCCAATCAACTGGACATTGATGAACATATAATATGCTCAGTCCAAATACCCTGTCTAAGACCTGCATTGGAGGTACCCTCCTCTTTACACTTGAGATTATGCATCAGGTTGTTCAAAATTTAACCACCATATGCATAATATCAGGCTATCATGATGGTCATCATGTGTGCTCCTGATGCTACTGTGAGGAAGAGTTCGTTGACGGCATTGAAACAAGTGAGTTTCTTCATGCTTTCTTGTAAGTTCTAAAATTTCTGCTTGTTTCCTACAGTTCATGGAAATGTCTCTAACTATTGAAAATAAGATATACGACATCCTGAAATGATGCCTTGGATGATTAGGATCAATCTCATCTTATTTCTTGATCAGATGACAATTTCATAGAGGTCAAATACTGATGCAAATCAAGATCCGCTTCTTTATATGTATATCTTGGTGATAAAAAAGTATTAAAACTGACTATTTATGTTGTTTCGGGAACTCGTAAGTTCAAGCGGGTTGATTTTTCTTACTTTGGATCAGGTACTTGCTGACATTCCAGGTTCATTCAGAGTTGATATGTTGCGGGCTTTAGTAAGAAATAGTGGTGCATCGTCCATGGTAAAAACTTCCTATCCTACTGAAATGAGCTATGAGCACCCATTATTGCCTTGTGTTTTATCTGAGTGGTTGTTTGCGTTTGCCATTTCCATAGACAGGCATTCTTCTAGACTGCATCAGGGAATTTTTGCGATCTGAGTACAGCGAGAGAAAACTTGGCAGAGTTGTAAAAGAAGAGGGAAGCTCTTCATTGCTCTGGTGTGCTGATGTTCTTGAACTGGTTGAAGTTGTTTTGAGACCTCCTGATGGAGGGCCGCCTTCTCTTCCTGAGCAATGCGATGCGGTAATCTTAATTGTATCATCGGACTTACCATGATTTATCATGCTTCCAATAGCTCTTAAGATTATATATCTAGCTGATAAATTTTTTGATGTTTCCGGGCATTCTTTCAATTGCAAAAATCGAATAGAAAACCCCAAATTGTGAAACCCTAGCATCGGATTCTCTCAAATTAACTACAAATTACACTCAATCTGAAGTAATTGATGCCATAAAACGTGCAATTTGACTCCTACATACCCCAATTGAATCGCAATTCACCCAATTTAAGCCCCGATTTGCCACATTTGCAAGAACCCTAACCCTAGTTTGCAATTGAGATTCTAGATACATCAATTAACCTTCAAATCTAGGTGTGACAGAGATTGAGCGTGCGAGAGGGAGAGAAACACATTAGGTTTGTAGCAATTGTCCGATTTTGTTGAAATTTTGCCTAGAAATCGTGAATTAGTTGCGCACCAGACGACGACGGTCACAGAATCCGTTGATCACCCTGTGCTCACCGATCATCGGAGCCTCAACCACACTTGCCGGCGTCCACCACCACCGTTGCAGACCACCATCGGTTGGCACTATTCCTACTCGTTGCTAGTGTGTCGTGCGCGGACAAACAACAATTTTTGGGTTTTTTTTAACTGTTTGTTTTGGGTGGAAAAAAAAGAGTTGTAGTTTCTTTTTTGGATGGTCAACTTTGGTAATTTTAGTCTTGCAGTCAAAACTCAGCGGTTCAATGGGAGTTGACATCCTTACTTGATACTTAACTTTTTTTGGAATTATTTGCTTTATTTAGCATATTTGCTTTGGTTCTTATTTTTATAAGAATAAAAAAAAGGGAATAATTGCTTATCTGATTTATTCCTTTAATTAATATTTTTATCTTTGTGATATGTATAGGGTACGTTTATCTTCTTTATTATCTAACATAATTTATCACCTATTTTTATTTTTATTTGTTAGCCTATATCTTTTCTCTTTGTGTCTTATCATAAAAATAAAAATAAAAATTCTCTTTTGTTTGTTCTAAGTGAGTGCTATCCTAAGTCTTTGTCACAAAAGCCTAATTTCCTGAAAGGTTTGAGGGTACTTAAGCGAACCTTTGTTCTACCTTTTTACCTGGAAGACTACGTAGCTCCCCACAAAAGTTTGCAAATAATTTTTTTTAGTTAAAAAAAAATGTCTTCTAAAAGTCTTAAGTCAATGGAGCAACCCTTATTGTGTGGATCAATTAGAATAATTGGTGCTTAAGTTAGTTAAAATGTAGAAAGAATGATGGAAAAACATCTTATGGATGTATCTGACCCTCAATTAGTTAGACAATACATAGTGCCTCAATCCAGTTTAGCCGAATCAAACCGTAACATCATTGGCTCCCATAAGCAAGCTTTAGGTTACGTTACTCTCCATCATAGGACTTTTAGGTCTCAAGGTCACTCAGACCCACCTAATTTCAATGATTCGGATGAGTAAGCTTTCAGGGATGACATAGAATTGCCTCACCTAAGGAATTCTAGACAACCCAATCGCCATGATAGGTAGTTTTATTTTAGATACGAGGATGATATTACTAGAAAGATCAAAATTGATGCAAACTCTTACGGTGGAACTCTTGACCCAAATCTTTTCACTGGTTGGTTAGAAGAATTGGAGCATTACTTTGCATTCTATAACATGAGTGACATAGAGAGAGTTCGTTTTCCTAAGATGAAGCGCTCTGGAGCTGCTAAGTAGTACTTAAAAATGGTTTAGACTCAAATGGATCGTTTAGGAGATCAACCTATTTGTCAATGGGTTGTCATGGACAAAAGGTTAAGGAAAAGTATACCCAAAAATTTTACTCTAGTGTCTCTGAATATACCCAGAAATTTGAGGATTATTCTGTTCAGTGTGACTGCCCTGAATCGACCGACATTACCCTATTTCGATACATTAATGGCCTTAAAAGAGTCTATTAGGGAAGATGTTAAGCTTCATGGCCCTACTTGTGTAGAAGAAGCTTTCAAGCTAGCTCTTGAATTTGAGAAGCGTCTTAAATGCTCCTCTACTCGATATCCATCCTCTTATTCAAATGATTCCTGTTAAAATAAGTCTCTCACCCCTGCATCCTCTAAGGTTTCCTCTAAGAGTGCTTCCCTATTTAACAATTCTAGTTTTACTCCAACTAGTCAATCTAACACCATTCAATCAGCTGCTAATTCCATCCAATGTCATAACTGTCATGGGAGAAGGTATATTGCATGTCATTGTCACCATCGTACTATGGTCTTAGAGCATGAGTTTGATGAGCCTCCTATTGAGGATCTTATAGTGGAACCGTGTGATTATTCAAGTGATGAGGAATTAGAAGAGGATGATCCCCAACATTATAGCCTTGTTAGGACTGTTGACCTTCTACTAGGCGAGCACGATAATGTGGTTTGACGTATTCTTTCGTAGGTTACCTGTCTTGTAGAGCGGAAGCAAACGTCCATCTTTTACACCTACTTTAGGTGTAATGGAAAATTTGTTAAGTTATAAAGGGTGGTAGTACCCTTAACATCGTATCTTAAGGTGCCATAAAAAGGCTAAACCTTAAGGTTGAGCCTCCTCCTAGTCCTTTCATGGTAGCTTGGGTCAATAAGATCACTTTTCCCATTAATCAAAGATGTCTAGTTCCCCTCCATTCTTGGCTACAAGATGTTAAGCAAGTCGTATCTCAGTGTTGTACCTGTTAGTTAGCTAAAACCAAAAATCAAAACACTTGTTTATATACTCATTTACCTGTTCCCCATGAGCCATAGAAGGGTATTAGCGTGGATTTTATTCTAGGTATCCCTAAGACATCTAGAGGACATGATTTGATTCTTGTCGTGATTGATAGGTTCTCTAATATAGCCCATTTCATACCGTGCTTCCGATGCTACTCCTGTTGCTAGATTGATTTTTTGTGAGGTAGTCAAATTACATGATTTTTCTTCTTCCATAGTGTCTCATAGAGATTCTAAATTTATTTGTTGGTTTTGGAGGACACTTTGGGCCTTTAGTAGAAGCTAGTTGACGTTTTCTACTACCTATTATACTCATTTACCTGTTCCCCATGAGCCATAGAAGGGTATTAACATGGATTTTATTCTAGGTATCCCTAAGACATCTAGAGGACATGATTTGAGTCTTGTCGTGATTGATAGGTTCTCTAATATAGCCCATTTCATACCGTGTAGTAAGGCTTCCGATGCTGCTCATGTTGCTAGATTGATTTTTTGTGAGGTAGTCAGATTACATGATTTTTCTTCTTCCATAGTGTCTCATAGAGATTCTAAATTTATTTGTTGGTTTTGGAGGACACTTTGGGCCTTTAGCAGAAGCTAGTTAACGTTTTCTACTACCTATTATACTCATTTACCTGTTCCCCATGAGCCATAGAAGGGTATTAGCATGGATTTTATTCTAGGTATCCCTAAGACATCTAGAGGACATGATTTGATTCTTGTCGTGATTGATAGGTTCTCTAATATAGCCCATTTCATACCGTGTAGTAAGGCTTCCGATGCTGCTCATGTTGCTAGATTGATTTTTTGTGAGGTAGTCAGATTACATGATTTTTCTTCTTCCATAGTGTCTCATAGAGATTCTAAATTTATTTGTTGGTTTTGGAGGACACTTTGGGCCTTTAGTAGAAGCTAGTTGATGTTTTCTACTACCTATTATCCACATACTGATGGCCAAATTGAGATGAAGTTTAGGTGACCTTCATTATCTTGTTGGAGACTAGCCTCGTACTTGGGATTTAGTGTTGCCCACAGTTGATTTTGCTTATAATCATGTGTCTAATAGGTCCACGAGAAAGAGTCCTTTTGAAATTGTTTATGGTTATACCCCTTGTACTCCTGTTGACTTTGACCTCTATCCCTACATGCACATGTGCTTGCATCGGTTGAGCTTTTTGGTGATCGTATCTTTTGAGTTGCCTCAAATCTTACGGTTATGAAAGTCTTTAGTGTGAAGTTGAAGTAGCCGAAGAGTTTTAATTAGTAGTATTTACTACCATCAATGAAGAGTTTAAAACCCGAGGTTATGGAAGACTTAAATATGAAGCTAAAGTAACCGAAGAATTTACTACTAAATTAATTGGTAGTATTAACTGCCATCAATAGAGAGTTATAGTTTTTAATCTCCATCAATTAGCAGTTTTTAGGGTTTTCTTTTGAAGACTATGTATATGTAGTCTCTGGCCCTTTCTCAAAACATGACTCAGAATATCTATTATAGTTCTACACACATTTGAGAGTTAGAATAATTGAGAGTGATAGATCTCTACAATCCTCTATTCAATTGAGGATTTCTTGTATTATTTCTCTACATAGTAAAATTATTCTTGTTCGTCGTCGTCCGTGGACGTAGCTCACATTGGGTGAACCACGTAAAATTGTGTGTTCTTTTATTTTTCACCTTACAAGTGGTATCAAAGCTGTAGGTTCATGATATCTACCAAATTCGAGATCGAGAAGTTTGATGGCAAGATCAGTTTTAGTATCTGGATGGTCCAGATGAAAGTAGTGTTGACCCAGAATGGATTAAAGAAGGCTCTAGATGGTAAATCTAAGAAGTCCGAGATTATGATGGATGAGCAATGGGATGAATTGGATGACAAGGCACTATCAACAATCCAATTGTCTCTATCTAAGGAGGTTCTTCGTGAGGTTGTTCATGAGACTACTATATCTACCTTATGGCTAAAGCTTGAATCGCTTTATATGACAAAGAGTCTAGCGAACAAGCTTCGTCTCAAAGAACGTTTATATATTCTACGTATGGTTGAAGGTACTTCTATTCAATCCCATCTAGATGAATTTAATTCAATTATTATTGATCTTGAGAATCTAGATGTGAAAATTGATGATGAGGATAAAGCTGTTTTATTGGTCGTCTCTTTACCATCTACCTTTAAACACTTCAAGGAAATTATGTTATATGGTAATTCTGATACGCTTACCTTTGAGGATGTTAAATCCAATTTGCTCTCGAAAGAGAAATTTGATCTTGAAGTTCGTTATGATGATAAAGCTAAAGGCTTATTTATTAGAGGTAGATCAAATAATCGTGGTAGTAAAAATAAGAAAAAATCCTGGTCTAAATCTAGAGGACGTAGTTCCAATGTGACTTGTAGATATTGCAAGAAATTTGGGCATGAGATTTCTGACTGTTATAAATTGAAAAATAAGAAAGATAAGGAGGATAAAGAAAAACTACCGAAAAATTATAGTAATGTTGAAGCCGATACAATTGTTGAAAATGATTATGAGGGTGATGTACTATTGGCTACATTTGATGATAAAAGGAGTCGGTCTGAATGGGTTCTAGATTCTGGTTGTACCTATCATATGTGTCCCAATAAGGATTGGTTCACTACTTATGAGCAGGTTGATCGTGGTGTTGTCTTGATGGGAAATGATGCCCAGTGCAAGGTTATTGACATAGGTAGTGTGCAAATCAAGGCCCATGACGGATGTATTAAGACATTGACCAATGTTTGGCATATTCCTGATTTAAAGCGTAATTTGATCTCTTTGGGCACCCTTGAGTCTCTTGGTTGCAGGTATTCAGCTGAAGGTGGAGTTCTAAAGGTCTCCGAAGGTGCTCTTGTCCTAATGAAGGGCAACAGACATGACAGTCTCTATATCTTGCAGCGTTCTACAGTTACAGATTCAGCTGCTGTATCCACATCTATGTTTGATGAAGGCCTCACTCAATTATGGCATATGCGTCTTGGTCATATGAGTGAGAAAGGTATGAATCTTTTGAGCAAGCGTGGTCATCTTGGTAATGGTACGGGAAAGTTAGAGTTTTGTGAGCATTGTGTTTTAGGGAAAAAGACAAAGGTCGGATTCTCTACTACAACACACCGTACTAAGGATATTCTAGATTATATCCATTTTGATTTATGGAGACCATCCAAAGTTTCTTCCTTTGGAGGTAGGCGCTATATGATGATTCTAATTGATGACTTCTCCCGTAAGGTTTGGGTTTATTTTCTATACCACAAGAATGAAGCCTTTCCTACTTTCAAGAAGTGGAAAACTCTTGTTGAAAACCAGACAGGGAAGAAGGTAAAGAAGCTCAGGACAGATAATGGGTCAGAGTTCGTTGAGACAGATTTTAATGAGTTCTGTTCAGATCATGGTATTGCTAGGCATAAGACTCTGGTTGGGAAGCCTCAACAAAACGGAGTTACAGAACGCATTAATTGGACTCTACTTGAGAGGGCAAGGTGTATGCTATCTAATGCTGGATTGTGGAGCAAACGTGAGTTTTGGGCTTAAGCTGTTTCTACAGCTTGTTACATCATCAATAGATCTCCACATACATCTATTGATTTCAGGATTCCAGAGGAAGTTTGGTCAAGTAATCCTGTTGATTACTCTATTCTTAGAGTTTTTGGATGTCCTACGTATATTCATGTTAATCATGGTAAATTAGCTTCTAGAGCTGTTAAATGCATTTTCTTAGGCTATGCTTCTGAGTCCAAGGGGTATAGGTTTTGGTGTTCCGACTCTAAAAAAATTATTCTGAGTAGGGATGTAACTTTTAATGAGAATGCATTACTATCTTCTGGAAAAGAATCTACTATTTCCTCGTATGGTACAAGTGATCAACAGGGTACTAGCGAGAAGGTGGAGTTAGAAGTGATGCCTGTTAATTCAGATCATAGTGCTCCTTCTTCCTCATCCACACAGTCCAGTAGTGATGTCGATGGTATTGACCATCTAGCTCATACCACTAGTCCCATCCAGCAGCAACAGGTGGATGGTTATTCTATTGCTCGTGATAGGCCAAGAAGAAATATTCGAAGGCCCGCTAGATATGCAGATGGAGATGATGATGGCTTGATTGCTTATGCTCTAGCGGTTGCTGAAGAGATTACCGAAGGTGTTGAACCTTCTTCTTATTCTGAGGCCATATCCAGCCCCGATTCTTCTAAGTGGCTAGTTGCCATGAATGAAGAAATTGAAAGTTTGCACTAGAATGACACTTGGGAGTTAGTTGAGTTACCTAAGGGTCGAAGAGTATTGAGTTGCAAATGAATCTTTAAACGGAAGGAAGGCATACCTGGTGTTGAAGATGCTAGATGGAAGGCACGCCTCGTTATTAGAGGTTTCAGTCAGAAGGAAGGTATTGACTTTAATGAGGTATTCTCACCAGTTGTTCGTCATACCTCCATTCGAGTTCTCCTTGCTTTTGTTGCTCTATTTGATCTTGAGTTAGAGCAGTTAGATGTCAAGATAGCTTTCCTCCACGGAGAGTTGGAAGATGACATTTATATGCATCAACCTAAAGGTTTTGTTGCTTCTGATAAGGAGAATTATGTCTGTCGGTTGAAGAGGTCCTTGTATGGTTTAAAGCAAGCTCCAAGACAATGGTATATGAGGTTTGACTCTTTTATGATTGGGCAAGGCTACACAAGAAGCAAGTTTGATAGTTGTGTTTATTTTAAAGAGTTTGAAGGTGGCTCTTTTGTTTATCTATTACTTTATGTTGATGATATGTTGATTGCTTCCAAGGATAAGTCCTTAATCAACAGGTTGAAATCACAACTTAACAAGGAGTTCGAGATGAAAGATCTTGGTGCAGCTAAGAAGATTCTCGGCATGTAAATTATTAGATATCAAAAGGCTGGGAAGTTATTTCTTTCACAGCAGAAGTATATTAAGAAGGTGTTAGACAGGTTCAATATGGGTAATTGTAAACCTGTGTCTACACCTCTAGCTGCTCACTTTAGACTGTCATCAAAGCTTTGTCCAGAGTCCGAGGAAGAGAAGGAGCTAATGTCTAGCACTCCCTATTCTAGTGCATTTGGTAGTTTGCTGTATGCTATGGTCTGCACTAGACCTGATCTAGCTTATGCTGTGAGTATGGTGAGCCAATTTAGGCACAACCCTGGTAAGGGTCATTGGAATGCAATCAAGTGGATTTTGCGTTATTTGAAGGGTTCCTCTGATATTGGTTTGGTGTTCGATAGGAATAGAGTACAAACCACTGATATTGTTGGTTTCGTTGATTCTGATTATGCTGTTGACTTGGATAAACGTAGGTCTATTTCTGGTTATATCTTCACACTATTTTCCGGTGCTATTAGTTGGAAAGCATCTTTGCAATCTATTGCTGCCTTGTCTACTACAGAAGCATAATATGTTGCAGCTACTGAAGGTGTGAAGGAGGCCATTTGATTGCGAGGTCTCATTCTCAAGCTTGGTGTTGCACAAGGTACTACTGTTGTGTTCTCAAATAGTCAGAGTGCTATTTGTTTAACCAAGAACGATTCTTATCATTCGAAGACCAAACACATTGATGTCAGGTTCCATTTTATCAGAGACATTATTGTTGTAGGAGATGTTGTGGTGAAGAAAGTTCACACATCGGATAATCCTGCAGACATGCTTACAAAGCCACTACCTATACTAAGTTCAAGCATTGCTTAGACTTAGTTGGTACTTGCAGCATATGATTACCTTTTAAGGTTTATGACGACAATGAGTATTGTGGATTTGAGCCTAGGTGGAGATTGTTGAGTTTGTGTCTCAAATCTTATGGTTATGAAAGTCTTTAATGTAAAGTTGAAGTAACCGAAGAGTTTTAATTAGTAGTATTTACTACCATCAATGAAGAGTTTAAAACCCGAGGTTATGGAATACTTAAATATGAAGCTAAAGTAATCGAAGAATTTACTACTAAATTAATTGGTAGTATTAACTGCCATCAATGAAGAGTTACAGTTTTTAATCTCCATCAATTAGCAGTTTTTAGGGTTTTCTTTTGAAGACTATATATATATGTAGTCTCTGACCCTTTCTCAAAACATGACTCAGAATATCTATTATAGTTCTACACACATTTGAGAGTTAGAATAATTGAGAGTGATAGATCTCTACAATCCTCTATTCAATTGAGGATTTCTTGTATTCTTTCTCTACATAGTAAAATTATCCTTACTCGTCGTCGTCCGTGGACGTAGCCCACATTAGACGAATCACGTAAAATTGTGTGTTCTTTTATTTTTCACCTTATAGTATCCATTCATTGCATGATAAGATTAGATGTAAGATTATGTTGAGTAATGTGGATTATAAACTTCTTGTTGATGTGCGTTATAGAGATAAGGGTTTTGATAAAGTTGACTTTGTCATGGTACACGTATGTCCTAAACGGTTTTCCAAAATAGTGTTAAAAAGTTACATGGCTTGAAAAAAACAAGGACCGAAAGCTTATGTGTTTGATTTACCAGATACCTTAGGATTTAGTCATGTTTTCAATGTGAGTGATTTGTCACCCTACAAAGCCAACTTTGAGCCGCTTGTTTTGCTATCTAGTATGTCTACAGGTCCAAAGGAGCCGATGTTGCCATCCATTTAGTTGCCCAAGGGAGAAGTTGCTTCCATTGTTGATGTTGAGTATGTTACTTCTTTCCAAGGAAGTTTTTGTTGTTTTTGGGTCACCTGGAAGAATCGTTATGAATGTGATGCTACTTGTGTCCATGAAGACTATCTTCACGACATTGCTTCAGCATTGCTTGAATATTTTCTTTGATCTTACTCGTCGGAGTCGAGTTTTTTTATGGTGGGAGAGAATGATATTGATAGGAAAGATTTTAATGTTATGGACAAGCAGGAGCAACAACAACCTTCGGCCCTCATTACTTACAAGAGGCGCAACAAATAGGATTGTATTTACTAAGTATTAATTAGTTGTTCTAAGTTATAGTGTGTCAGTTATAAGTTTGAATTAGTATTATGGTGTGTGCTATTAATAAGGAGATAGTTACCAAGTAGTTATTTTCTTTCTGATGTACGTTTGAATTTAAAAAGGAATGGGGAAAATGAAGAAGGGTAAGTTTTCTTCACAAAAATCATGAACAAGAGATCAAAGGGTTCTCTCTAATGAGCCCTTAAACACTTTCAAAATAGGTAAGAAAGGAAGAAAAGTCAGTAGATTAGATTTCACTAAAGATTCAGAATCCGATAACACAACAAACAAACCTATTACCAGATCCCAGAGTAGGACCTGTAACAAATTTTTATTGGAAAAAGTATTTCCATAGGAATAAAAAGTAAATTCTTGCTATTTTTTTATCTTTTATCTTTTGTCTTTTCCTATGTTATTAGTTAGATATGATTTATCTTATTAGTTAATTAGATATCATATATCTTATTTATTAGTTAGATATGATATATCTCATCTTATTTAGATATTGTGTATCATTTATAATCCTAGACTATGTAAAGGGTCTTAGGTTTGTCACTATTATTAGTATCGTTGAATGAATAAAATTATCAGAATAATTTTTTCTCAATTTCCCATTTCTCTTCCTGGTTTCTTTCCATAGTTCTCAATCTCTTCTTCAATTCTTTCAACCCTACATCGTTTGGACGTGAAGTGAAGCCCTAAAATATGTGTGAATGTTTAGTGTGATGGTTAAGCTTTCTTAATTGATAGTTGAATCAGTGAATCTCTATTCTGATCACCCTGAGAACTAATCTGAACTTGGTTTGATATGACATTTTGTTGATTCACGGTTTGCAGGTTAGCTCGGCTCTGAACCTGTATAGATATGTTCTACTAATGGAGTCAACAGGTGAGGATGTTTCTGGTATTCTCTGCCTATTTGATGAAGTGGGGTTTCCTGAACTTGTTACCTTTGATGAACGCCTAGAAATATAGTTACATTAGCAGTGGAAGGAATATCTTGCAGCGTATATTTTGTTCTGTGTACTTATTCCAGCAAGGGCGAAAGGCCCGAAAACAACTATATCCACCGCATGATCTTTGTTGGGCCGGTATAAACTGCTATACAGACGTAAAATTGACATACTAAGGATGTTCTTTTCGGCATTAGTGTGTGTTTGTTAGGGTGGCTGAGATTTATATGCCAAGTTGCATGTGTCCCAGGCAGTTACCCGTTAGTTAAAACAAACAAACTAGCTGATTGGTTTTGTTATGATTCACACCCTGTGAATCAGTTGGCCAGATTAGGGGATTGTCGGGGTTTTAACTTACTTTTTGTGATGTGCCTGAAACTAGGTTTGGAACTGGGGTTCAAATGGCCTATCAGATTAGCTATTCAAGAAGTGATCCATTTTAACAGTGTTGAAAATTTGAAATAAGCTATATGTGATACATGTTTATCTGATAATTTGTAAATCAATTGTGGGACAGGGAAGACAAACTATACTGGAGTTCTAACCAAGAGCAATCTGCAGAGAGCCTACTATGAATGGCTTCTGCCTCTGCGGACCTTGGTGGCAGGTATATCGATGGAGAGCGGCAATCACTGTGATCAACTTGCAGCAGCAGATACAGTATGTGCTCTAAACCCCATTGAATTAGTTTTATATCGAAATATCGAGCTTGTTGAAGAAACGATGAAAGGGTTGTAACGGCATATTGAGAGGAATTGTGTCAGAACACGCGAATGTTGCTCGTGGTGGTCCGAGTGGTAGAGGCGGAAAACTTTGCTGCCAGTTCATTTGGGGGCATCCCCCATTCTGATCCCTCCATCCTGGTCATTCGTCCTAGTTTTATGAACTTCATGAGATTGGGGTTGGGCATGCCAATTGTTTGTGCGCGCGCGCATCAGCAATGTTGACAGCCAAACACTAGATGCGTGTGTGCGTTTTTATTTATTGGAGCCCGAGACCCGCCTCCATAACTTCATATTCATAGCATGTCGTGTAGATGCAGAAGTACCGAATGTTCCCAAGTCCCTCCCCGACCCTCCAATACTTGTACCATACCAACTGTTTGTATGGTTCTCACGGTATGGCTGTCCGTAATTTGCTTTGCAAATATTTTTAATTAGAACTAATGAAAAAATTATACTGTAATATTTTTGAAAACTTTTTTTTTATCATACATGGACACTTAAATTGATATATTTTATATTCAAAAAATAATATATATAGTTACCATTATTTTATCTATCTTTTATTATTCTTGTTTCATTATATGTGAAAGTTCAAACTAATCTTTCTCCATAATTATTTTATCTTTTATTACCTTCAAGTTAGTTTTAATGTAGAATATAATCAATCTTTTATTTTATACAGACTAATCTTTTGTCATGATTGAATTGATCTCTTTCACTATATAGTATTGTTAATGTTTTATCATAAATTCTATAATTGAGTTGATTTTTTATTGGTGTTGAATATATCTTTTATAATTATTTTATTAAAATTTACCAAATTTTAACGCTTTTTTTTTTATCATCATCATTATCTTATATATCTTTTACTATTATTATCTATATATATATATATATATATATATTTTACAGTTTTTCATATTTTCATTCTATTAAAATTTTATCATCATTATTCATTATAATGCTAAAATTAATATTTTGCTATTGTTATATACATTTTTTTAATATTATTTTATTAAAATTTTAATTACTTTTAATTCATAATTATTCATTATTAATGTATTAATATTTTATCGTAATTTTTTTAATCAAAAGTTTATGTATATTCATTATTATAGATTTTTTTTAAAAAATTCTTATGATACAAATTTTTATATAATTTTGATAAAAGATATTTTAAATGAAACATATTTATTTTTACGTGCATCTTTATTTATACTTTGTGGATCATATAAATGGTCTTACAATATAAATTGCTCTCATTTCCCCCAAGTAATTTTTTTGTAAACCCCCCCCCCCCACCCAACGAAGATACAATACCAAGCCGACAAAAATAATGATACATGTGCATCCTTGCCTCTCATTATATATTATGAACAACTCTTTAGGTTTCAGCTGATATATTATTATATATAATTGATAAAAAAAATATTAATAACAAAATATAGATTTTTGGAGGTGTATAGCTTTTGCTTTTTGGGGATAAGAGTCAAATTTTCTTTATTTATTTGGTAAGGAAACAAATTTTATTTATGTAACAAGATAAGAGTAGTGATAGACCAAGGCGTACGTTATAAGTTCCAAAATAGGCCATAGAGTCTGCCTGACGGTAAACGTGGCGTGCGGAGGCTTTAATGAAGTCCATCAAAGAGGCCATGCAATTAAAGATGCCAGTTTTATCTGAAATTAAATAAATTTTATATTTTAAATATATAAATAAATAGATTTAGATATAGATACAGATATTAAGAAAGAGGAAAAATATATGCCCTATTTGGGTATGAATATAGGTAATGGATTATTAAATATTTATCTACTTTTATATCCATATTAATTTGTGTCTATTTATTTAATATAAAATTATAATTTAATTTATTTTATTCATATAACCTTTAATATATATTTTAAAGTTAAAAGTAAAAATATAATTAAATTTTCATAATTTAAATATATAATGTTAATATTAAATGATTTGTATTTTAAATTGAATGTGTTTTATTTGAAATTTGATGGATTTTATTAGATAAATATATAAATAAATATAGAAAAAGGAAGAAAAAAATGTGGCAAATTTGGATAAATATGATAATCATTGAGAGGCTGGATTGTGACAGAATCATTATAAAATAAGTAAATCAGCAACAAAGTCAAATTTAACAAAAAATATATATATATATATATATATATGAGGGAAAAAGAAAACAAAAAATATTTAATTCCTATCGTTTTAGCTAAAGGTAAGCCATCACGCAAAGCCCATGTTTCACAGCTAATGAGCTCCTTTGGAAATCTGAATGTGTCGCACGAATCCCATCGGTATTTAACGTATGGAAGTATGGAACTCGGGGTGAGGGAGGTGGTTAGTTCCTACCTAATCTTCACAACATGCTTATGTTTGCTCTTGTGATTCCGATGGCCTTCTAAAACCATTCATTCAAAACTGTGCATATATATATATATATATATATATATATATATATATTGTTAGTCTACATATTTTTTAAGAAAAATTTGAAAATAGTTTTAAAATTATACTTATATTATTTATTGAAAAATAAAAAATATTTGATATATATATATAATTAAAAAAAGTGAGAACAAAGATAAGAAGTAGATTTTAATTTCTTAAAAATAATTTTTAATATCAAATTTTAATGATAAAATCATATTTTTTTAATAAGAATAAAGTATACACACACGGGGATAACTCTATAGATATTCCTAACAAAAAAAAAAAGAATAACAAATGGACATGTTGAGGCCATACCAAAGCGAACAAATACACTGAGCGAATACCTGCCCCGGCAGTATTTTCCAAATACGGTCGGCATTGATATTTATTTATCTATTTATGGGTGAGCAATATGCCCGGCATTAATAACAGTCAATACTGTACACTATCAAAGTCCATTTGATCCCCGAGGCCCCGAATGCATAAATTGCCTGCAAACAACAGTGAATTGAATACATCGGGGCTTAACCCATTATTTTGTAAGGCAGCGGACCATCTTGTCTGATTGGCCCTCTTTAAAGGTCTAATGTGACGGATGAGGAGACTCAACGAGTAATGATAATATACCTTTTTCTTTTCTTTTCGTAAAAAAAAAAAAAATTGTCTAACTGCAAAGATCTTTGTATCAAATCGAATAAGACGTACGCGTCCATATAATTGAAATCCTTTTTAATTGTAATTTCGGACTGATTAAAGAAAAAACAAAGAAAGTCAATTCAACATGAGAGAGTGCAGAATCGAAGAGTCATGAACTCTCGAAATCCTTTTACACTCATAATTAAGCCTGAACCATTTATTTATATATATATAGGCTCTCCTTACAGTTTGGGAAAATAAAATCCAGAAATTAAATAGTAGTAAAATTCCAACGGTATAGGTCTAAGCATATGTAAAAAGTAAAATAAAAATAAAATAAAATTGTGCTAGTCATGAACTGTAAATACCATTTACATGGAAGCTTATAGAAAAGGCAAGAATATGGAGAAAACAAGTAAATAAAAAGGAAATAGAATGACTCACTTACTATCTTATATTAGTAGTATGTACAATTATTTATCAAAAAGAAGAGAGCAGTAAATAAGATTATATTGTAAGACCATATAAAAATGTGGATATATTAATTATATCAAAGTTTTTTATATTTACATGCCATAATATTTTTTTCTTTACTTTTCTTTTTTAATGTTATTGATTAGAGTTGTTCATGTTATCCGATATTTATTTATTTGGTAGTAAATGTATCTGATTAATTTTTATTTTTTTAAAAAAATTTAATAATTTATATCAACTAAAATAAATAATAATTTTAAAATTGTTATTATTTCTCTTAATTTTAATAGATTTAATCTATTTTTTTAAATATATATATATATTTTTATTAATTTTTACCATTCTTATTTTCTAAATTTTTTAAAAATAATATTTTCAATAATAATAAACAAGCAAGCAACCGTTTGTCAATATCAATGGAACATAAAAGCCGGCAGGGAAGGTAGTTGTTTTACCTTTTCCTTTTTCGTGGTGGTGGCCTTTTTTTTTTGGTGGGGTGGGGCCCGTGGGGGCAATATCTACTAATTATTGAGATGGGACCCTAAAAAATTATGTTGGACTTCCAAAGTCCTATGGACCCGAAAGCAATGCGTAGCTAGACTGAGGCTACGTACGCAGAGAGATTCTTGATCATTTGTTTATAAAATGGATCATTCTACCTAACACGTGACTCTCCAGCGACCTCGTAGTCTCCTACCCATTTGTCATCTTTCGGAGGGATATGGCATCGTTTATTAAATTAATTTTTAATCTAAATCTTATTTTAAGTAATATATATATTTTACTATTAATTAACTTTTTAATTTATTTTATAATATTTTATAAAAAATGATCATATTTTAAAAAATTATAAAAATATTTTTATATTAGTCGAAATTAATAAAAAAATATGTTTATCCAAATACCTAAAGTAATGGTCTAATCTATAAATAGATAAACCAATCATTATTTTAGGTAAAAATAATAGTTGATAACTTGTATTGCACAAAAAATTTATTTTATTTTATTTAAAGTAATTATATATTTTATTGACCAGATATATGATGTATCTTTCCTATTCTTGATTATTATAGATAACCTAAATAAAATTACCTTTATTTTTAAAACTTATTTATTTAAAATGTATGTAAATCAATAATTAATATTTTTTAAAGCTATAGTTTATTTATTTTCTATACTTTTATTTCTCATATTTTTGTATCTAATGTACTCAACACTGTAATATGATATGAGAAATAATAAGTTACCTATTTTTTCATGTGTTATTCTATTTTTTTTTCTATTAACTATTTTTCACATGATATTTTAATTTAAACCATATATATTTGTTAACGACAAAATTTCTGCAAAAAGAAAATTGAAGAACAAAATATACTTTTATTGATTATTAATTATCGGATTGAATATAGGTACAATCTCTATATAAATCCAGTACAAGATTAAATATCCTCTAATTCAATCTCCTAGACAATTGATGGCGTTGTGATTCGCGATGTTGAATTTTGGGTTCAACTTGTTCGGGGCTCGTCTTGAGTTTAATGAGCTTGATCCAAACCTGTTGATGAAAATTTAATTTACATGGTAAAGAGGGTAAGATTTGGTGGTGCTTGATCCCTTCGAACAGGTTCAATGATGTTGAAGTTGCGCTTCAACGTTTTCGACTTTGATGATCTGGAAAGCTTCGTTCTTCGATCATCAGATCTTACTTCTTCAATCTTCGAATCTTCGTTCTTCGGGTCTTCAATCTTTAGCTTCAGAGTACTTGTGAGCATTCTCTCTATAAGCTCTTGATCTCGGGACTTCAGTCTCTCTTCAATGAGGAGGGGTGTCCTCTATTTATAGAGAAAATGACCTCCTTGCCTTTCGGGCTTGGGCCTGTCTCGCGTTTTAGACTTAAAAGTCATGCTTTATTTAATTTAATTTTACGGACTCATGACCTTTTGTGAAATAAATTAGGCCCATATTTAATTAAATTAAGCCCAACTAAAATATTTCGGCCCAATTTAATAAAATAAGAGCGGGATGTAAACAATTAAAATATTTTATTTTAACATATAAATTCCAAATAATTTTAGGAATATTTAATTATTCCTAATTTAGGTTGATTGATCATATAACAATCAAATATTATTTTTCTTGTTGTTATATTTTTTTTTCGGTGTCAACAATATTTTTTATTTATAACATTGGTAGAAGCAAATACACGGTTCAAAGTCTATATAATTTCGGTATCTACTTGAAAACATCTACATGTACAGTAATATAAAGACAAAGATTGATAATAATAATGATGATGATGATGATAAGCAAGCAAAAGAATTTTTAGACTTGATATCTTGTTTGATAGAGATTTTTAAGCATGCTCTTTTCTTTTTTCTTCCCCCTGTCTCTTCTCTCATGTTGTTATATTGTTATAAATAAAAAACACACTAAAGATATATATATAGATTCTATTCATCTATGGAAACAAGTTACTTAAATTTCAATTTTTTTATTTATTAAAAAGTATCATGTTAAAAAAAACAATCTAGAATACAATATCTAATTTTTTCTCTACTTAGTTATTCTTATATGTTATAATTATGCTCAATTCTTAATTTTATTTAAAAAAAAGAAAATGTACTAAAGAAATTAAGATTAATTTTATTCCATCGTAGGAAATTGTCTAATACTATGTAGAGGGAGCTCTTTTAACCAATATCACATCCATGATGACATACATATGATACATGACTATGTATAGGATTCTTCAAAAGATTAAGAATCTAAAAGTATACTTTGATATCATAAAATGTAATTAGATATTTAAAATATTTGATTTAATTTTTGTTAAAAAGATTTAGAAAGGATATCCTTTTTGATTTTTTTTAGCGACTTAGCCAATTTAGAAAAATATTTAGTATTTTATTAAATATTTCAATAATATATTATAATATTATATATTCATAGTATTAATTGTTTTTAAATTATTCATTTTTATTATTCAAACCTTCATAATAATATTATTGAAATACTCTAATCCATATATATATAAATAATGTAAAAAATATTTAAATTAACAAAACAGTACTTGCATAGTTGCATATAAATATCTGATAATTGATATCTTATTTATGTTTTTAAATATTCAAAAAATTAGATATTTTATTTAAAAATTGCGGAGTAAATATCTGACTTAATCGATGCAGATATGGGTTGCACAGACCCGTGCCGTGTGTGTGCGCGATGATTATCACAAATTTAAACCGCGGCCAACAGCTTTTCCATCAAAGTGCGTGCGAAGCCCCCCCCCCCTTCCTTATCCTTTAAGTTGTCATTCAACTTTTCAGCTGTAAACACACGGCTTTTTTGACCCAGTGATGATGAAGAGGCACACGTACACCATAAACGCTTTATATTTTCAGGCGAAGATAACCTCTTGAATCGTTAATTTTTTTGCCCGTTTGTTCCTCAATTTAATTTATACATACTCTGATTGAAATATTCAAATCAGAATTTCATTATTTTAGATGAATAATTTACACTTTTTAAACAAATTATTTATTAATCATTTAGACAATCATTCTAAGAAGTGTTAAAAAGACTTTTGTAAAACTACCAAAACAAAATAAAAATTAGCAATTACCTTAATTAGACTATTTTGAAGAAAAAAAACTCTAATAATTTTATGATTTTTGTAACGACAAGCTTTAGAGTTATTATAACACACAATTCTTTTGGTAACTTATTTAGTATTGATATTGACGGATGTTAAGTTTTCTTATATAGGTGTTTTATTTCATCTTTCATGAGTTTTGAAACTCTAGTTATATTTTTGAAGTATTCTTTTTAGGATTCTCTTTTTAGATTTTGTGTTCTGTGAGACTTTTAAACTGTTTTTTGGGTATTGTAAACTCAGAGTAATACTCCAAACTCAGTGTTTGAATTATAAATTCACTTTTGATTTTTATTTCGTTGTATTACTTTAAAACTTTTAGTCTTTTGATTGATGGAAGGACGGTTGCATAAACCAGATTATGTCGATCATGGTGGTAACCCTCACTATTTTTACTTAGTTATTTCTGCTGCAAACAAAATTTTTCAGTAGTAAAAATTGGGGTGTTACATTATGAATTCTCTCTATTGCTATGAATGATGATGTTTCTAGTGAACCTAGGAGGAGCAAAAGATGTAGGATAGAAACTAATTTTGGACCTGATTTCTTGATTGCTTTTCTTACTAAGAATGATTATATAGATACGATCAATGAGGACTTTGTGTCTACCTTTTTGATTGAAGAGGATCCTAAATTATATAATGAAGTAGTGACTTCAATTAATGTTAGTTTTTGGAAAGAAGCAATTAAAAATGATTTGGATTCAATAATGTATAATCACATATAGGATTTAGTTGACATCCCTAGAGGGAGTAAATTAATTAAATGAAAATAGGTCTTTAAAAGGAAATTGAGAACATATGGAACTATAGATAAGTTTAAAGCATGTTTGGTAGTTGTAAGCTATGAACAAAAGAGAGAGGTTGATTTTTTTATTTATTATCTTTTAAATAAGATTGCCATTATAAGTTTTTTAGTCACCTTGGTTGCTATCTATGGACTTGTAATTCATAAAATGGATGTTAAAACCAAAATTTTTGAATGTTGACCTTAAAGAAGAAATTTATTTGGAGCCACTCGATAGCTGTGTGGTTGAGGGTTAGGAGAGCAAAGTGTGTAGATCGAGAAAGTCATTGTATGGCCGTAAACAAGCTTCTACCCAATGATATGAAAAAATTGATCAAACTTTAGTGAGTGATGGCTATGTAGTAAATGGATCCAATTCTTGTATTTACTCCAAGATGTTGGGACATGATTGTGTAATTATATATTTATATGTTGATGACATGTTTATTCTTGGTACTAATGTGATTGCGTTAATGAGACCAAATCATTTTTATCTTCTCACTTTTTATATGAATGATCTAGGAGAAGGTGATGTAATTTTTGGTATTAAAATGAGAAAAATTGAGAATGGTTATTCCTTAAGTCAGTCACACTATATTGATAAAATATTAGAAAATTTTGATTGTCATGATGAATTACATGTGAAAACTTTCTATGATCCTAGCATTCATTAGAAAAACAACCAAGCTGCTAGCATTTATCAAGAATAATATACTAAAATCATAGGTAGTGTGATGTTCCTTATGAACTATACTAGACCTGACATTGCATATGTTGTGAGCCGACTAAGTTGGTATACTCACAACCCAAATAAAGATCATTGGACCACACTTTATCATTTACTTCGATACCTTAAGGATGCCAATGATTGGTGTTTTTGTAAATTTCCTATCGTGTTATAAGGATTTACTGATGCTAATTGAGTTTTAGATAATAATAAGGTCAGATCCACTAGTGGATATGTTTTCACTTTGGGAGTTGGAGTTGTGTCATGGAATTCTGCTAAGTAGACTTATATTGCTTGGTTTACGATGGAGATTGAGTTTATTGTCCACGAGTTAGTTGATCATGAGGTATAATGGTTGAGGAACTTGTTGGCCGATGTGCTATTGTGGAGGAAACTAAATGTGTTGGTTTCCTTGCTTTGCAATTCACATGAAACTATTATTGTTGCCAAGAGCAATGTGAATAATGGTAAAATGAGACACATTTGTATAATACATAGTTTTGTAAGATAACTTTTGAGGAACAGTGTAATTTCCTCAGAGT
The DNA here is from genome assembly GCA_039764185.1 of Tamarix austromongolica. Lineage (NCBI taxonomy): Eukaryota > Viridiplantae > Streptophyta > Magnoliopsida > Caryophyllales > Tamaricaceae > Tamarix > Tamarix austromongolica. The sequence goes on from CM077808.1 coordinate 26,264,343, forward strand.
TTGTCAGATCAAAGAGAAATCTAGCAAATCTTCTTATGAAGGGTCTAGTGAGGAGATTTATCCTCAAATCATCAAGATGGGTGGGGCTTAAGCCTTTGAGTTAAGGAAAGTACGATGGATACCACTTGTGGTTAAATGAAACTATATGTTTACTCTATTGCACTACATTTCCATCCCTATAGCAGGTGGTAGTGATTTATTAGGCATAATTTGGTCTCTAAATGAGTCAATAGCCTTATATTGGGTGGTCTTGGTGAGATGGGTTTGATGAACTCACCGCTAGACATAATGAAGGTTGATCATTGTTATGTTCTTAATGAATCCATAGCCTTGCATGTTAGTGCTTGTGAGTTGCGCTTTATGGATTCACCTATATGAGCGTAAAGGTGGAGCCACCTTCTATGAAAGACTAATGTTGTCTTTCTAAAGCACTCATAAGTACCCGATGTATGCGCATGACCATTAAAAGTATTTATTTATCTATTATCATGGAAATTGTAAAATTTTAGGGTAGACATATATTGTGGGTGTAATCCCCCAAAAATTTAGAAAACCTATAATTCAATAAATAGCTTTTATTTAAAATAAATTAGCTTTTAAAATTATATAGTTTAATTATTATATGGATTTTGATTATATAAAATTAGATAGGAATATTTAATAAATTAAAATAAATATTTTATTAATTTATCGTACTCATTTTTATTTAAATAATTTTTCAAACCAATATTTTACTAAAATTATCCTTTTTAAGCCCATATATTTAATTATATTAAATTAAATTATTAAATAAATTTATTATTAAAAATATTAAATCCTATTATTTTATAAATTAAATTATTTTAATTTCTCCCATTTCTTTTATTACTTTCCTTTTTTTTTCCTTCCCTTCTCCTTATTCTCATTTTTCCTCCTATCTTTCTTTTCTTTTTTTTTCTCCTCCTTTGGACTGCCACACCCGACCTACTTCCTCCTACCCTGCGCCTGGGCCTTCAGCCCGTTCCCTTCCCTCCTCTCCTTCTCCTGCGCACAACCCAGCCCTAGCCGTCTCTCCTTTCTTCTTTTTTTTTTCAGACCGGACCGACCCTATCCCTTCTTTCCCGCACCGGTCCGACCGCTCGCACCCCCCTTCCTTTTTTTCTTCTTCCACGCCCGACAACCATCCTCTGCCATGATCGAGCACGCCGGCAGCACCTGCAACTACCATGCCCGGCCACCACCTACCTACCTGCTACTCTCCCTCTCTCCCCCGTCATTTTCTTTCCTATTTCGAACCAAACTAACCCCTGCATCCCTAGCCCGCATGCCCTCTTCCTTTCCTTCTTCTTCCCTCCCTTCTTCTGCCAAGCGACCACCCCTGCCACCGTACTGCAGCCTCAACCGGCCACCTACTCCCCCCGTCTCTCCCTCTTCTTTTTCTTCTCCCCACCAGCATTCCTTGCCCCATTTTCGAGCCTTACTTTCCCTTCCCCGATTCTTTTCTCTCATTTTCTCCTCCTTCCCATTTTTCCCCGATTTTTGCATGTCGCCGCCATCCTCCGCTCCAACCACCGCACCAAGCCCCTGCGCCACCCATTGCCACCCTATACCTCAGCCCTGCACCACCACGAGACCACCCAAGCCACCCTCGAGCCTTTGCAGTCCCTCCCTTCTCCACCTCTTCTTTTTCTCCCCACTTTTCTCCCTTATCGGCTGGCCACCTGCAACCACCCCGTTCGCCGCCGTCAGACCACCTCTTCCACCACCCAAACCACCAATCCACACCCTACAACCTCCTCTACCATCCCCATACCTTGTTCAGCCGAAACAAGCCCCCTCACCCCTCCATTTTTCCCTTCCCTTTTCCTTCCTTCTCAGCCACGCCCAGCCCGACAGCCAACTTCACCACCTCGTCGCCGCCATTTCCGCCACCTTTGGCCACCAACAACCCATCCCCATCCCCAGCCTCCACCTACACCCCCTCTTCACTCCTGCACCCTTCCCTTGCCTCCAATCCTCCCCCATCTACCTCCTTTTCTAGCCTAAAGACCCTAAACCGAGCCATCTCCCCCTCCCTTCTACCTTACCCCCTTCGACCCTTTTCTCCCCCTTAGTCTGCATGTGGCTCACGCTGTTCATGCAGCGTGAGCTCCACATTGATTTGGAATTTATTTGTCTAAATTTTGAGATATATTAATAGTTAATTAAACTGTATTATTATTATATAAATTTTTATAAATTTTTATCCTTTTTAATTTCCTACTTCTAATATAATAATTATTGATATTATTTTTAGGTGTTGAGTTACTAATTAAGCTTTGAATCTTTAATCGGGATACCGGTAAGGTTTGATTTTTTCGGGATTAAGGTAATCGTTAAACCCCCCTTAAACGCATGGAAAAACGTATGCTAGCACATTAGGGATTTTAGTATGATTTTATGCATGTTATGTGTTGCCTAGTATGATATATGTGGTTGCTTATATTGATTGATAAGAAGAAAAGCATGCTAGATTTTGTGACATGTGTAGAGATGATACTTAAGGAAGGAGTTTGATTATTGATGGAAATGTTAAATGCTTGTCTATGATGTATTATGTCATTAATGCTTGAATAATATTATTGTGAGACTAAGGGTATTTTAGTAATATGCCTATGTAAGTATGTGACCTAATATATGTAGTTGCTAATGAGTATTATGTTGAATAATGACAAGTTGGTGGAGTTAAATGATAAGAATGAAGTGCTAATATTAGTATTTTATGTAGTGGTGGTAAATTCATAAAAGTGGTGTAATAAAGGGGTTAACTAGTAATTTTATAAGTGAAAAGGGTATTTTGGAAATTTTGTAGTAAATGGGTATTTTGGTAATTTTGAAAGAAAAGGGTAAAACGGTGATTTTGTAAGCAAAATGGTATTTTGGTAATTTCAAAAGAAGGGGGTGAAATGATAATTTTATAAGTAAAAGGATAAAATTGTAAGTTGTAAGAAAAAGGGGTATTATGTTAATTTTTGAGGCAAAAAGGCAATATGGTAATTTTATGATTAAATGGCATAATGATAATTTTATAAGTAAAGGGGTATTATGGTAATTTTTGGAGAAAAGAGTAAAGTGGTAATTTTAGAGTCAAGGGCAATATAGTAATTTTATAAGTAAGTGGTAAGAGTGGTAATTTTGGAAGTAAGGGGGTAAAATAGTAATTTTAGATGAAGGAGGGTATTATGGTAATTTTCAAGCAAAAGGGTAATATGGTAAAATTGGGTGTAAGGGGTAAAATGGTAATTTTTATAAATAAAAGGATATTATGGTAATTTAGAAGTAAGGAGTCGAATGATAATTTTGTAAATAAAAGGGTATTTATGGCAAACTTGGGAGTAAGGGGTAACTTGGTAATTATAAAAACGACGAAGGGTAACTTGGTAATTAAATTACGATTATAGAAGGGCAATATAATATTTATAAAAATGGAAAAGGGTAAATTGGTAATTATAATTATGGAGAAGGATAAATTAATAATTATAAACATGGAGAAGGGTCAAAATGGTAATTATAATAATTGAGAAGGGTAGAATGGTAATTATGACAATGGAAAAGGATAATTTGGTAATTTAACCAACTAAAGGGCAATTCGGTAATCATGATAATGAAGAAGGGTAATTTGATAATTTATCCAACTTAAGGGCAATTTAGTAAATATAACAAAGGAGAAGGGCAATTCGGTAATCTAACCAACCAAATGGAAAATATGATAAGTGTAGCAATTATGAGGAGTGAATGGTGATCTAAAAAGTGTAGGAGATAACTTGGTAACCTAAACCGGATAAGGGGTAATTTAATAATTATGCAACCTGAAGGGTAATAGGGTAATTTGTCAAGTAAGGAAGGGATGACTTAGCAATTATATGAGTAAGGGGTAAATAAGTAATTTGTACCTAACATGTCGTTGTGATTGTGGAATTTCATAATATGATTCGACTAATGCTGATTAGCAAGGTAAGAGTATTTGATAATTAGTAAGTATCACGAGAACAAATCCTAATTCGGAATTAGATGAGATTATGATGGCCTTAATGATTTCTCTGTGTATTCTTGGATAACCGTCTGAATAAGAAATGACTAATGATATCAGAACGATTGTAAGTGAATAAGTATCTGATTATTGTGCTTTTCGTGATCACCTTAATTAAGACACTAATACTTAAAGTGTAAGACCTCGAGATCGGGAATGGTGGCTCTTTAGGGGTCGCTACCCTAAAGACGTGGTTTAGCCCACTATTATTCTGGTATTAGCTGGTGTGCCTTTGTGCCCAGTCAGGCCCTATATCTTACTCTATCTAACTCTACGGACCTAGTTAGGGGGTATGCATACTTATGGATTAGGTGTCCTTGTCGGTAGGGTACTGAGTAGCTTTATGCACCAGTACGACTAGGGTACCTTTGTGTCCCTGGGTTCGTGGTTGAAGGGTGCTGAGTAGCTTGTATGCACCAGTACGACCGGTGTACCTTTGCGTCCCGGGTTCTTGATCTCCCGTCCGAGGCAAATAAATAGAATTGTTGTGCTGACTAAAGAAAGGAAAAAACACTAATTACGAAAGTGAAAGATTAATGAGCCAGGCCCAGTTGACTTATAATATTGAGTACTGATCTACCAGTTATAATAGTGGCCCAGGAGCGTGTTGCCTTGGCAGGTGATATTGAGTACCGGTCCATCGGATATAATAATGGCCCAGGAGCGTTTTGCCCTGGAGGATGATTATATATATATCTCGGTCCACCGACTAAAATAGTGGGGGATCCCGAGCTTAATAAAACAAGCATTGGATGTGAATAAATTATGGAAAGATATTAATTACTTATAGTGGAACACCTTGTGAGTCGGGGCCAGACCGGTCCACCGGCGAATAATAGTGGCCAGGAGTGTTCTACCTTGGAGACCGATCCACCGGCAATAATAGTGGTCAGGAACGTTCTGCCCTGTATGTATTCCGGTCCACCGGTTATAATAGTGGGGTTCCCGCACTCACTTGGATATAACCAGAGAGATGATTGAATAATGATGGACTAATGGCTTAAGGCCCAAAAGTATCAATTGTACTTTATAACTCGTTGATATGTGGCAGCCTTGTTATATATATGATTGTTATATATGCACCTCTCATTACATATGTATATAGCTTGCATTATGTGTTGTATTGCGGGCCTGTTTTTAAGTGTGGTATTAAAGGGTTACTCAGTACCATAGTACTGAAGGGTTCCACTTGTGGGGCCCCTCCTATTCAATGGGCAGTGTCTCTTGCAGGTCTTTTCAGGTGCTACTCAAGTGGGCAATGGGAAAGAGAGTAATGAATTATCCGGAACCGTTAGGGTTTTTCTCTTTCCTTTTTAAATTCATGGTTTTAATGTTAATGTTGTTAATGTAACCACCACTGGTGGATTTTATTCTTGTAAATGATTTGACACGCTACTTTGATTTAAGTATGTTGAATTTCTTGTAGATTGTATTTCATTTTTTTAGCCTTAGCACTTGGTACTGGAACGGTATGAGTGAATCGGTCTGGTACTAAGTGTGGCGGTAATATCTCTAAAGTTCACAGTTTTTTATTTTGCTTCCGCTAATCTCTTAATAAAATAAAATTTTTCAGTAGTGAATTTTGGGGGTGTTACAGTGGAGGTCTCAATCGAAGTTAAGGTAGTTCAAGACTTGTTGACATGATTGTCGCCATACTTCACTATGTATCAATTTAATAATCATGACATTGATACTTCAGTGTTATACCTTCTTTACCCAGTTATTTATTTATTTATTTATTTTTATAATGTTTGTTTACTTTTTCCCTAGGTGTGTGATTGTTGGAAAATGACAAAATATTTAGTATTTTTGCTCTTGCTGTGAGTTTTTTCTTATCTCACATTAGTGAAAGGAAGAAATTTTCTTAACTTATATATTCTTCTACCTACCTTTGTATTTAAGTAAATTACTATAGGATATTTTCTAGTAGTGATGGGTTGAAACTAATACCATACGCACTTATGCACGTTACCGCCGTTGTACGTCTGTCCGACCGGTCAGAGCTTACTTATGTGGGTGTGTTAAGGTTCTAGCAGACCTGAGCCCAACATTTCTTTTATTGAAAAATTTATTATTATTATTTTTCTTTTCTCTCTTCTTACTCGATTTTTGAAGGTTCCTATTTTTCCTCTGCAATTTGATCATTTCAACGCACGCACATCATGCGTCATTGGTAGACCGATTCTTAAGGAATCGATGGTTGTGGTTGTGTGCGGTTTCGCTTTATATAATTTTTAATTTTGCATCAGTTTAATAGGTTGAAAGCCGAGCACTTTTACACTATACATATCCCTTCATTTTTCTAATTCAATTACCGGGTAAAGTTCTATAATTTTCACATCATTTAATCTTGAATGTACGAGATTGGAGAATAGATATGTTAATTTTAGGGACAAACCGGCATATAGAACTATACCCTGGCCATAATTCACTTGAAGCCAACAAGTATATTCACGGCACATCAATGTTTGATAAGCATTTTTTTCTATTAATTTATCCCGTTGCCTCGTAGATTCTATTATGTCATTCCAACGATTGTGTTAACATACCTTTTATTTGACTTTCCATATTTAGTACTACTATTATATATATCCAACTTGGCAGCAAAAAAAAATAAAATAAAATCAAAGGACAAATTGGTTGGTTTTAGCTAAAGCACCTTTGCTTTTCTTACTTTAGAGATGCGGTTCTGTGCAATCAAATATAGAGATTGGTTATTACTGTCACTTATTTTACAATATTTAAAAAATATCTTAAAAAAATAATATGAACTTTAAAAATACACGGTAACAAAATAGAATTAGGTCAAATATAAGTTATCTAAGTAAAAGATCTCATTTATTATATTTATCCTCTTAGGAATGTATGTATTTATATATGTATATTCCCAATATATTTAAATATTTACAAAACTTAATCCTATGATTATTACTCAAAAGTGGTATATAAATTATTTATTTTAATTCATATTTTTATTCACAATAATATGAAATAAATAATATTTAATTACATGGTCATTTTTATCAATGGTTTAGAATTTTCAAACATTTTGATAATTTATATAGCGATACACATACATACAAATATTTTTATATTGTTTAAATGTCTATGAAAGTATTTTTTTTCATTTTTAATTAATAAAAAAAATAAAAAAAGATAAAAATTTACTTTGTCAAAGCCATAACTTTACCAAATTTGTAGTTTTAAAAATATAATTTTTTATAAATCACTTATTCTTGAATTTTTTTTACTTAAGTTACACACATAATGTAATTTATTTGTTGATCATCATTTTCTATCACTATATTTATTGTTCAAGCTTATTTGTTACAGTTAAACTATTAGAATTGTTTATTTCATTAATATCTTGTTTGTCATTAACTATTGATAAAAAATGTTACTAGATTGCTATAATTTCAATTCATACTTTGTATAGAATAATTACTTTGATATAACTATATCTTTATCCAATCAATAATTTGACTTATAAATTAAATAAATTATTTAGCCATTGTATATTATCTGGAATAGTATGGAAGTATGAATAAAATTTTAGGGTAGATATGTGTTGTGGGGGTCTCAATCTAAGTTAAGATAGTTCAAGACTTATTGGCACGATTGTTGCCTTACTTCACTATATATCAATTTAATAATCGTAACATTGATATTTTAATGTTATACCTTCTTTGCCCAGTTTTTATTTTATTTTATTTTTATTTTTTATCATGTTTGTTTACTTTTGCCTTAGGTGTGTGTGTGATTGTTGGAAAATGACAAAATATTTAGTATTTTTGTTCTTGTTGTGAGTTTTTCCTTATCTCACATTGGTGGAAGGAAGAACTTTTCCTAACTTATATATTCTTCTACCTACCTTTGTATTTAAGTATTTTCTAGTAGTGATGGGTTGAAACTAATACTATACGCACTTACGCATGTTGCCGTCTATCCGACCGGTTCGAGCTTACTTACGTGGGTGTGTTAAGGTTCTAGCAGACTTAAGCCCAACATTCCTTTTACCGAAAAATTTATTATTATTATTTTTCTTTTCTCTCTTCTTACTTGATTTTCGAAGGTTCCTATTTTTCCTCTACAATTTGATCGTTTCAACGCACGCACATCATGCGTCATTGGTGGACCAATTCTTAAGGAATCGGTAGTTGTGGTTGTGTGCAATTTTGCTTTATATAATTTTTAATTTTGTATCAGTTTAATAGACCGAAAGCTGAGCACTTTTACATCGTACATATCCCTTAACTTTAAAAATCTAGGGTTAAAAAATAATTGTTAGAGCATTAAACATTCAACTAAATATAATGATAGTAAGACACCATATGTCATAAATGATAACTATTTATATTTTTATATTTCACTTAATTCTTAAAATCCGAGTACATTTTTGTTTTATCTTGATTAGGAGCATTATAGATGTGGTTGTATGCCATCAAATATAGCAAGGGACGGTAGGCCACTATTTATATTATGTATATTTCACTTTATTCTCATAAACCGTGTACATTTTTCTTCTATATTGATTAAAAGTATACAACAATAAAAATGATAAATAAAAAAAGACTATCTAAGTTATTTTTCTTTTTCAAAAGAAATATATATATTATCATCCATCATTGAACATTTTTTAATTAAGCTATAGCCGTTTCTTTTTGCTTACCAAAAATATCGTAGTAAGATTATTATTAATTTATATATTGATACTGATACACTATCATGTTATTATTTTTAATTGCTGGATAATAATGTTTTAAATATTATAAATTTGTTATATACGGGACGTAGAGAACAATAAGCCAACAACTATTGTCAAAATGAGTCCCGCAACCATGTCATAAAAAACAACACCAGTTTATATAATGTTCAATCATATTATTATTATTGTTATTAGATACACAATTGAGGGAGGAGGAAATCATGTGAACTTGATCCCGGGCATAAACTTGGTTGGGACTTGGGGAGTTTGGATATAACCGATATCTCCAATATATAACGTGTTCGTACCTCGAAAAGATATATTACGTGTTCCGTTACAAATACATTTTATTAAGATCGGTTCTAATTCTAACCAACAAGGTTTTTTTTTTTCCTTCTTTTCCTTACAATAATTTTATTATTATCGTTGGGTACATCCGACAAGATCGTAGAGCAGTTTGTGAAAGATTCTGGGACGTACTTTGCAAAATAATCATAAGTTCACAAATAGCTATTACCAATAATCATAAGTCTTTTTTTTTTTTTTTTTAATAAAGGAGGCAAAAACTGTGAGGAGAGAGTGGGAGGACAAAGAAAATGTGAGGAGAAACCGCGAAAAGAAAGGAGAAAGTGACGTTGAATAAATATTTACAGCTGCGCCTCCATCCTTTTTCTCGCAGAAGCCAGAAGAAGCCACTGATGAGGGCATATGAATGAATGAACAACGAGCGCAGCAGTAGTTACTAAAGTCATATAGACGATTCCCTAACCAAATTCAAAAGTTTCCCCTTACTTGTCTCCCCTCCCGTTCACGGTACAGCCTTCATGGTCTCCTTGATTTCGCACAAAACCAGAGTGAGGAGGAGACGACAATAAGAAGAAGAAGAAGAAGAAGAAGAAGGACCGAACAAAAATGAACAGATATCTTGTTTTGTTTGTACTACTATTTCTCAATCAAGTCACTTGGGCATTTCAATTCCCTCTCGACGAGAAAGTAGCTGATGCGATACTCTCTCCTGTTTCTCCACTCAGCAATTCACCAGCCTCTGCTCCTTTTTCTTCGTCAATGACAGCATTTTCTCCAGGTTTACTTCTCTCTCTCTCTCTCTCGCAATAAATCAATGGCATTCCCGTTTACTCTGTATCTATCTTGTTTTGGCTGTTTTTCGTGGTCCGAGCACTCGGGACAGTTTTTCTAAATCGTCATTCCATCATGGGGATTGGTTATCGTTGATGACTAGCTTCAAACTCGAATTTCTAAAGCGGAAACCACTCGACCGCGGTGCCCACAAACATTGAATGCTGATGGGGAATGAATACAACTCTTCACGCTCTAGTATCTGTTCAATCAATAGCGATCATAAATTACATATGGGGTTCATTTGCCCCGCATTTCCCCCCTTCATCCGGAGTTCTGGGCTAGATTCAATTTAGTTGATTTATTGTGTTTAATTTCCTCTCTGGAATATTCATTCTGAGCCATTGTTCATTAGATGATCCGTGTACTTTTTATATTAACTTTTTTCCTTCCTCGGTTGGTCGTTTACTCTGGCTGAAATCAGCTACTCATTTCTTTTTCTGCGAATGGGATTGTGTGATCAGAGATTGTAGACAACATGGCTGTTCCTGGACGGAAGTTGGGTATACACAGAAGAGGGTTTCACGCTCTGATCATTGCTTCAGCTTCAGTTGGGGTTCTGATAATGTCTTTGCTGTGTTTATGGTTCTATCATAAGAAGATCTCGGATAAACCTCCTGCAAAGAAGAATGCTAAAGGCCCAGGTATATCGGATAATCTTCGTTCATTATGCCAAAAAATTCTACTCACTTTTTGTGCAACTTCGACATTAATGGATATGTATCTCGTGAGTTGCTACATAGCTCCATCTTTATTATAACATTACTGAACTTCTCGTCTTTCTATTTGTATTCCTATTGTGGGGCTTCAAATTTGAAGGCAGTGTTGGAGGAATTGCGCTAAGTCAAATCAAAGGTGGTATTCTCAGTTTTATGAAAACTAATAGCAGAAGGGGATCTGTAGCAGAGTTTGATTATAAGGCACTAGAGACTGCCACGGGAAATTTTCAGGAAAGTAATGTCGTGGGGGAGGGCGGATTTGGGTGTGTTTACAAGGCTCGCCTTGATGAGGATTATTATGTTGCGGTAAAGAAAGTGGACGGTGGGTGTCAAGATGCTGAAAGAGAGTTTCAGGTATATACACATACATTATTAAGAACATTTTTTTGTTAATAATCCTTTCATATCTTTGGATTCTGTATTTTTAAACATAAATTGTATATTTCTGAAAATGCAGAATGAACTGGACTTGTTAAGTAAAATAAAACATGCAAACATTGTTTCCCTTCTTGGTTACTGCATATGCGAGCAGACGAGATTCCTTGTCTATGAACTGATGAGGAACGGATCTCTTGAAACTCAGCTTCATGGTAATTTATTCTCTGCTCCCCCTCTTCGCCGTAGATGAAAGACTTGTAAAGACAAATCAGAAGGATAAGAGAGTGAATTTTCTGATTGTTCTTGCAGGACCATCTCATGGATCAGCTTTAACTTGGCATCTAAGGATGAAAATTGCTCTTGACGTAGCAAGGTAAATAAATTAGTTTGTGTCGACAAGCATTGATGGACAGTTCTTTGCTTAGTTGTTTATTATTATCGTGCTTTATAATGACGGGGTTATAAGTTTTTACCCAGAGGATTAGAATATCTACACGAGCACTGCCATCCACCAGTGATTCATAGAGATCTGAAATCATCTAATATTCTTCTGGATTCAAACTTCAACGCCAAGGTATGACAAGTAGAAATAATATAATGAATCCTCTTGTATGTACTCACATTGTACTTCTTGTAATAGAATATTGCTTGCATATTTTTATCTAGTGTCATTCTCCTGCTTAGTACGTTTTATTATCTTCCGTGAAACGCTCATAGTCAATCTCTCTTTCTCCTCCCTATTGATGCCCGTCCATAATTGCCTCATCTTGCTTTTGTTCAGCTCTCAGATTTTGGTTTTGCGTTAGCTGATGGGTCCCAGGACAGGAGCAGTATCAAGCTATCAGGCACCATGGGGTATGTGGCTCCTGAATACCTTTCAGACGGTATGTTAATCTGAACTTTCACTCTTACTGTATTCTCTCCATTTGTGAAAAAGACTGCTTACAATGGTTGGGCATGGGGTATTTGTTGAAATTTATTTGTAAATATTATCGATCCGCCCACTCTCCATTATGTTTAATAATTAAATTTAAGACAGTATCAGTAAACTCCCGTGGACCTTATAATATAATAATTTTTGCATATGGGTGCACATGTATTGCTCCCTGAAGGGCAAATGAACATTATTGCATGGGTTTCAGTTTTGAATATCGATCATGAAATTTTTTTTTATCGACCTACGTACGGTTTGTCTAAACTAAGGAAATTCCAGAGTTCGATTACCTCGACTATGGAAATTCAACAATAGGCCGTGGTGAATAGTTGTGGGTGCATGTACATGTACATGGGTTCCAACGATCGATGGGATCTCCGGACAGCTGTCAGCACCTAATTTTCTCTGTAGGAGACGTCTGGTTTACCTTTCCACAAGAAAACAAGGAATGCCTCCTAAGCATAGACCAGATATGCATAAGTGCAACCATACCAATAATGGCCTATCTAACATGAATTGGTTGTGTTTCTGGCAAGAGATGGATTTATTATATTTTAGCATGTTTGGTTTGTAGGCATCTGACAACCCACCAGCGTTAAGCACATTTGTAATTTATATTGGCCCCTGAAAGCTTTTACTTTTGGTAATTTCCTAGGTAAGCTTTCAGATAAAAGTGATGTCTATGCGTTTGGGGTGGTGCTTTTGGAGCTGCTGCTAGGTCGAAAGCCAGTGGAGAAACTATCACCAGCGCAGTGCCAGTGTCTAGTCACATGGGTATGCATTTTGCCAAATTGTTTATGTAATCGCGCTTGCTATTCAAATGAAGGCGACTGTTTGAGCTTCGAATTTCAAAAGTTCAATATTATGGTGTTTACAAATTGCAGGCTATGCCTCAACTCACAGATAGATCGAAGCTTCTGAACATTGTGGATCCTGCAATTAAAAACTCCATGGATCTAAAGCATCTGTACCAAGTACGTATCTGGATTACATTTCTCAATTTCTTCAGCAGCATTTAATTGTTTGCTGTGTGGATTTGGGAGCTTACTATTTTTTACTGGCATCCACATCCACACTTGCTGACTAATTAGGTTCTTAATTTTATTTTATTTTACATTATTATTGTTGTGGTTATGTAACGAACTAAGCCAATGATTCTTCGCAGGTTGCTGCTGTTGCAGTGCTATGTGTGCAGCCAGAACCTAGTTATCGCCCTTTGATAACTGATGTTTTGCACTCTCTCATTCCTCTTGTTCCAGTTGAGCTTGGAGGCACTCTTAGGGCCTCCCACCGCCCCTCGGTCTCCAATGTGTAGTGTCTGCTGTGACCTGCCGATGGTGGTTTCACTGCACCGTTTTGGAATCTTCTTTGGCGAATCATAGTTTGGATATTTTTCTTTGCTTTGCCTCTTTCCAATATTTCTTTCTTCTTGTACCCCCAATCTATTTATACGCAGGTAAATATATTCGCGCACAATCTAGATAACACGGAGTTGCCCTTTGTGGAGCAAAAGGTTCTTTGGTCTTTGACTTTGAATGTATATCATACAAGTAAAAAATCTGTGTATATAACAGCGTGTCATGAGGAAGAGCAGGGTCTGCTGGCCGTGTATTCTTGCCTCTCTGGAGTTACTTTTTTGTGTCTTATGTAGTGTTGCACATGGATGCACGGGGACGCGGGGACGGGAGGAAACAGGGAAACGTCAAATTCTGAAAAATCAGGAAACGAAGACGGGAGGAAACAATAATATATATATGTATATATATATATATATACATATATACACACACATATACAGATATACATATACATATATATATATATATATATATATATCTGTTTTTAAATTAGAAATGAGTGTTTGATAGTTTACATAAATTAAAAAATTTAGTCATTTCATCCACTAATATTAAAAAACTAATATGAACAAATATATGGATACTTTATTATTATAATTATTTTATTTGGATATCTTAATATTTAAGATTATTTTTACTTGACAACAATTGACTTAATATAGTACAAAACCATAATTTTTTTTGTTTATAGCAATATTGTTGCTATTTTAAATACTAATGAATTTATTAATATTATTTCTAAATGCAGCATTATAATTTTTTATGCCAATTAAATTACCAAATGCACAAAAATGGATGAAAATATCCTGGAAACTCTAAAAGTCGAATAATGAATATTCCAAAGTTAGGAAAGTTATAAAAAAAAACCTTCAAGAAAATCTAGTTCTTTGCATTTTTGGCAAATTCTAGAGTGTAATAAAAAGTATAGAAGATTTTAAGTAAAATAATATTTATAAATTCCAAAAACTTATATAAAAAAGAAACCCAGCAATATTTCATTTAGATATGGGTTAGAATATATTAGGTATTCTTAATATTTTGAACTATATTAAGTCAATGATAGTCAAGTAAATCATATTCCATATTAGTCATATTTTCTATTTCAATCTATAGATGTGGCTCTTTACTTAATAATTAAATTAATTAAAAATCAGTCTTATTTTCCAATTCTAATTTTTAATAAAATACTATTAAATGATTATACATACATACATACATATATACATATATATATTAATTATATTTGTTTGTGGTGGCTAAAGAAAGCTAGCCCATCTAACCTGATGGTCTCCAAGGGTGCCAGAACAGGTTTGGTCATTGCTCCTGCTAGAGCACCTCCGAGAAACTCTCTAGTCTCTCTACTCTTGAAGAAATCCTGAAACACATAAAAACATTTTTTTTTTCATTTTAATCCAATGAACTTGAAAAAATTGACTGATATCTAAGACATGTGATCTTACCATACAACCAGGGGCAATCCAGCTTTGTAAGACCTATCAACCTTCAATTCAACTGCACCATATATATATATATATATATCTATATATATACAGACTAAATTAGTCATAAATTGAAATTCAAAGTTTACATAACCAAACCAAGTTAATCATAAATAGAAATTTAAAGTTTACATAACTAAACCAAAATAGTTATACAAGGATATTCAAAGTTTACATTACCAAAACATATCTCAATTTCATACTAAGTTACTAATAACCATAAACTCAAAATAGCTAGATAAAATATTCATCAATTTTACTCTTCTTCATGAGTGGCATCAACTACTTCTACTTCTACTTCATCTTCATCGACATTTGTTTCTTCAAAGATCACCGCCTCCAACTCGGGTTCATCAAGAGAAAAGGAAGCGATATTAAGCAATGCAATGTCTTCATAAGAACTACAATCATCACCATAGATGTCCCACATCATTGATTTTTATTTTTTGTATTGTGGAAGTTTTCTTGATAGAAGACGGTGATTGTTATGAACAAACACCAAATCCTCGGCACGTGAAGGAAGCAATCTATTCCTCTTCATAGAATGAATGAAACCATATGTACTCCAATTACGTTCACTACATGAAGAAGAAGATACTTGACCGAGAAATTTAAGAGCAATATTTTGAAGCAATGATGCACTTGAGCCATGAACTCCCCACCAAGCTTTTGGATCAAGAACATTTCTATCATAAAGAGAATCAAATTCTCCAAATGAACCATACTTAAGAGCAAAATTAGCAAACTCCAAATTAACCTTTGAACGATCTTCTTGGATAGGAAAAAGTCTTCTAAAACATTTGTTTCTTTCGATACAAATCTCCTCATCTCTAGAAGGAGCAACTCTAGTTGATTTAGCATCTAACCAAGCATCACCATAATACCTTCATTGAAATGAGAAAATCAACAAAATAATATAAACTAAATATTAATTGCCAAATTGAAGAAACAAAGGAATATTTGAAAAAGATTATTGAATTAGAGAGTTAAGGTTACCTTGGATTCAATGAATATGCCAAGCAATGAAGAGGTGTATTACTTTTGGTCCAATGAGCTATGAGTATGACATATATTACTTGAAAAAAAGAAGATATTTCTCCAAGTTCCTTACCTTCATGTTTATAAATGGCGTTTCTCACTTCATCAATCATTGTATCCCACATTTCATAAACAAGGTAAAGGGTTGGTTTATCAACATCACACTCTCTAATCATATGGTACATAGGTCGTGTGAACTCAAGAATATAATCAACTTGATCCCACCATAAATCATCAAGGAGTTTTTCTTTCACAAACCTTGCTTTTCCAATGTTATCAGCTTTATAACACAACCAATCTTCACTAATCACCATTGCTTGAAGACTAGATCTTATAAGCTTCATTCTCTTTAAGGTAACAACAACTTGAGCGAAACGAGTATCATCAACTACAAGCAACTTTAATGCAGAAAATCTATTGAAGATAGATAATGTCATGGAATGCATCATTATAAAATTCTTGATTTGTATAGCATCTCCATAAATTTCAGTTATCTAATGGCACTCCTCATATGTATCAATATTTTTCTCTACATTTTTTGCAGCACAACTATTTTTCAATGCAAGGTTAAGAGTATGAACAACACAAGGAGTCCAATAGATATTAGGATAAATATGTTCAATGATCTCACCAGCCGCTTTACAATTTGATGCATTATCGGTGATGACTTGTACAACATTCTGATAACCCACATCCTCAATGACTTCTTTTATCAACTTAGAAATAAAGTGTTTATCTTTGATCTCACCTGAAGCATCAACGGCCTTTAAATACATAGGACCCGTATCACAAATCGCAATAAAATTTATCAATGGCCATCTTTGTGGATCACTCCAACCATCAGACACAATAGTAACACCTTTTTCCCTCCATGTCTTCTTGATTGGTTGTACTAACCTCTCTATGTTTGCCTTCTCCTCTTGAAGCAAACTTGTTCTCAAACGATTATAACCCGGTGCAACATAACCAGGTAAATTATGGTTACCAGCAAAAGTAAAAGCTTCCATAAAAAAGGATTTCGTGCCAAATTAAATGGAACACCACCAGTGTAAAACATTCTAGCAATCAATGCATCTAATTCATTACGTGCTTGACTATTGAATGCTTTCTTAATGGGATTGTTCTCAGTTACCTTTCTCTTCTTAAAAAAAGACATATCCATTGTCGAATTAGAACCACTTGAACGAGGTAAAGGCACATTCTTTGGAAGCATATCATCGGCTCTTGTCACAGCCTCTTTTTCTAACTTTTCCATCTCAATCTTATCCTCCATCCTCACTTTCTTACAAGTTACAATACCTTTCCCAGGAATATTTAATAAATGAGCCCTTACTCTAGTGTAACTTCCTTGCTTTGTTTGATTACAAAAGTTCATAAAATAGTCCCCCCTCTGCTAGTTTTTTCCCCTCTAGTAACATATTTCCAAAGAGGATTATCACTTTCATCCTTAGAAGATACACTAACACCAACACTGCCACTACCACTGGCACTAGCACTAGAAGCCATGAGACGGCTGTCGCAGCAAAACAACACCACAATTCCAATACTCAATATCACAGTCCGGATCACAACATCGGATCACAACACAATTCTAATAACCAAAACAATACCACAACACCGGATCACAACACAATTCCAATAATCAATACCAATTGTGCCAATATTCAAACCAAAGCAGCAACGAATAATCGGAATCAACACAGAAACACAACACCAAATCTTATCAACACATCAACACAACAACAACGAAAAGCAACAACACATTAGCAATATAGCACTGGATCACCGCAACACACCAACTCCGCAATACAACAACATGGCAGACATCAACAATGAATTAGTCGCAGCGTAGACCACCGAATTATCAATAACCATAATCCGAACAAGCAATACCTGAACATAATTAATGGATTAATAGCTTAAATTGCGAACAGAATACAACAACAATAATTTTCTGTTTACAAATCAAACAAAGGAGGATTTATCTAACCAAAATTAATTATATCCGAAGCATTATTGGTTGTGGTTTGAGATTCACGATAGCACAGCAGCGCGCAGCACCGACAACCGGCAGGAAGCAGCGACCGGCGACAACGACTGAATTGGCAGTGGTTGCTCAGGCCGAATAACAACGAGCGACGCTGGACGAATTGGCGAAGCGGCGGTCTTCAAATAACTGTAGAGAGATTTTGGATTGCTTCCAATGACGAGCGGCGACAGCTGGAGCTCGAGCACAACGACAACAATGGCGAAGGAAAATTTTCGTTGTCGTCGTCGTGCAGATCATTGCAGAGGAGAGCCGGAGAGGAGAGCAGATGGTTTTGTGACTGAATTTCGAATCGAATGGGGGGGGGGGAGGAGGCAGCCAGGAAGCCAGGAACACAGGAGGCCGTGTTTGGTTTGGCACCCTAATTCAAAACGACGGTGTTTTGGCGTCTTTTTTTTTTACTCGGCCATATCCTACACGTTTTAGCGTTTCAGAGCCGTTTTCCATCCCGGGGACGCGAAACGGCTCCAAACAGCCGTCCCCGTGCATCACAGGTGTTGCACGGGTACGATAACACTGAGATGGAAAGAAACAGAAAAATGATAACTTTTTAAACTATGAAGTGATGCAAAAATGCAAACGAATAAAGTTTTTGACGAATGAAACGGAGTCTGTATATTGGTAGTGTAAAGCTCTAAATTTTATTACTTAAAAATTTTATTTCAAGTGAAATCTGAATATAAATACACAGTTATTATCGTCATATCCGACATGGAAGAGGCATAGCTAATATCTAAATTTTCTTCGGTGTAAGGTTACAAATAACTTGTACTCCTAAAATAAAATATAACTATCATCTAATCCTAGACCGATATGAGATTACAAAATTAGTGGAAGAATATGAGGAAAAAAAACTAAGAAATAAAGATATAGATATATAATATAATGTATTAACAAAAGGAGATATAGAAAAGTTTGGTACAAAAATAGACTAAAAATATACATATCGTGATATCAAAATAAACACCAACACAATGAATCGAATGCTCGTATTCTAATCCCAATGCTTCATTAAAAATATGCTAAAACATGAATCATGGTAACATTTATTAAAGTTCCACTATTCACACTATTCTTACTATTTATATTATTCATTATTATTCACATTATTCATTAAAACCCTAGGAATCACATAAACACTTAGAATAATTTGAAAACCTTCAAGTCTGATACTAAACAATGATATTGTGTAATATACACACATGCAAATGCCATTGGTTATTCTATTCTTTATTTATGTTATTATACAATCCACAACATTCTTTTCACCTTCTTGGATAACTTGTACATAAAATAAACAAAAAACCATTAAATACACTTCTACAATGCAAAATAAAATAAAATAAAGCAAGAATCAAGGGTGGAATGACCTACCAATCCTTGGAAAATGATATTGAAATTAAGGATAACATTAGAGTACTTTTTTCAATTACCCTCAAAATTTACTATCAAAATTTTTTATTTTATAGCGAAAGCATACAATCAAATAACCTGGTGTTACCGTCGTAATTGATATAAGTCTGACTTATCATCCCATCCTTAAGTCAATCATAAGGCAAAACCATTTAAAATGCTAAATCGGACAAAAAGAAAACGAGAGGAGTTTCATAAATTTAAATACGAGTTTGGAGATTAACTCCGAGTACAATAATCTAAAATATAGACAAAAGGGATACTATAGGTCTAAGAGTCCCAAAAGGGTGTCTGGGTAAAGCCATCATTAAGATAAACATCATTCTATGCCTAAAAGCCCTAATACATAAAATCACTCCACCCTATACAAGGCATCATAAGCTGCAAAATCATCTACTTGGTCCTCATCGACCCGCACATAAACATTTGGATCATATGCTTGTGGGAATGAGCAACACCCATGAAAATAATAATCAACACTCTACATATTGAGTAAGGTAAAAATATAGACAAAACAGGAAAAACATATAATTATATGCATTCACGTACAGTGAAAAGTAATGGACATGCAAGATACCACATTTGATACAATTGATTTTGGAATTATACCATTAGAATATAATATGATTCATTCTTTTATTTACGTTGAGTTCAGGGTAGGGATGGCAATAGGATGGATTTTATCCATCGGATGTGTAAACGGATATAGATACGGGTATGGAGGAAGGGGAGAAATATCTGCCGGGTTTGGGTATGGATATTGGTAAGGGATCCTCAAATCCGTACCCGTATCCGCATCCGTTTATCCGATATAAAAGTATATTTTTACCTTCATTTATGTAACTTTAAGTATATTTTCTAAGGCTAAAAGTGAAGATATGATTAACTTTTAACAATCTAAGTATATAATTCTAACATTAAATGATTTTTTACTTTATACTTAATGGGTTTTACCCGATGGATATTTAAACAGATATGGAGAAACTGATAGAACGTTGTCAACCACTATTCTCTTCTGGTGGAACAGATAGGTACAACCAACCTTGACTCACGTAGTCTTTCATTTTAATTGATTAGTATTTTATTCATGATTATGATCGTTCTCAAAATTTATTTTTAATTGAGTTTAAGGATCCAAATATTCTCAATCAATGGAACACTTATCAATAGATACAACACCAAGGAAGAATGCTCCTAGACACTATTCTCTACCGGTGGAACGGTTATCAATATATAAAATCTTGGGGCAAACACTCCCTACCACTATTCCCGTCCAGTGGAATAGATAGGTACAACGAGTCCTCACTCATATGATCTTTCACTTTAAATGATTTATATCTTATTCATAACTTGGTTTGATGAGTAAAAAACATAATTAAGGTAAGCAAGACATCGATATACAGATATTAAGACCATCTTCAAAAATCACTATTTACCGAGCTCCCAGAACCCTAATGTCACAAGTAAGTCATAACTCTTTCCATAAGACTGGTATAATTACCTAAAATTAATATACATCCTTTAAAATAACATGTAATACCCTAAAAATTTTAAAAACCTATAATTTAATAAATAACCCTTATTTGGGATACATTAACTTTTAAATTTGTTTAATTTAATTATTTTGTGGATTTTTGAGTGTATAAAAATGGATACGAATATTTAGTAAATTAAAGTAAATATGTTATTATTTAAATAATTTTCCAAACCAATATTTTATTAAAATTAACCTTTTTTAACTAATATATTAAATTATAATAAATTAAACTATTAAATTAATTTATTTATCAAAATTATTAAATTCCATTATTTTAAAAATTATTTTATTTTATTTCTCCCCATTTCCCATTTTCCTTTTTCTTCTTTTTCTTTCTCCTTTTTCTTCTTTTCTTTCTTTTTTCCTTTTTCTTCCCCTTCGAGTAACCAAGTCGCGAGCCCCTTCGTGCTGGGCCTTTGGCCCGTCTCTCCTCCTTCCCTCGCGCTGTCGCTGGCCTACTCCGTCCCTCCTTTCTTTTCTTTCCTTCCTTTCTCCCCAACTGGGCTAACACAGTTCTCTCTTTTTTTTTTCTCCCCTCCCTTGAGCACGGGCTAGCCTGCTCCCCTTCCTTTCCCCCTCGCCCGACCGACCTGCCCCTTATTTTCTTTTCTTTTCTTCTTCTTATTCTTATCTTCTTCTTTAACCGCCGACCAAACATGCCCCCCGACATGCCATAGCTACCTCTTTAAGCTCCTCCCTGCCTCCCCTGCAACACTATTCTCTCTCCCTCTCTCTCCCCCTATCCCTTTCCTTCCATTTTAGGACCAAACATGACCTGAAACTCCTCCCCTGCATGCCTTCCTTTTTCCCTTCCTTTCCTCTTCTTCCTGCCACCATAGGCCATGCGCTTGCTGCCCCTATACCTCCATCTAACCCACCCACACCTGCATCCTCTTCCTCTAATTTTCTCCTTCTTTTCTGCTTCATTTTCTCCCTACTCGAGCCACATTTCTCCCTACATACCTCCCCTTTTTCTCTCTTCTTTTTCTCCTCTCCTCCTCCCTTGTTTTCACTTCGTCGCCGCCAACTACAACTTCCACCGCCCAAAAAACCACCTGCACCACCTCTCGCCGCCCACATTACCTCCCTGCACCATCAAGTCACCCCCTCGAGCCCTTGTAGCCACCCTTCTTCCTCTTCTTTTTCTTTTCCCCCTTCTCAGCCTCCACCTTGCTCCTCCACCGTCTGCTACCGTTCTGGCGCTTCTACTGCCTCCCAAGCCACTAATCTACTCCTTGTAACCTCCTCTACCACCCCACGTCCTCCTTTGGCCAAAACCTAGCCCTACAACCCCTCCTTCTCCTTCTTCCTTTCCCTTCCTCTTCTTCTCTGCCACCCTTGCAACCTACTTCACAGCCTTAAAGCCACAGCCTCCGCTGCCCTTGGCCGCCGATAATCCACCCCCGACCACCACCTACACCCCCACTCCACCCTTGAACCCAGCCTCTACCCTAACTCCCCTCCACAGGCTCTCCATATAACCCCAAAGTCCCATCCAAACCAACCCCTTTTTCTCTCCACTTTCCCTCCTTCGATCCTTTCTCCCCTTCCATTCTGCATGCAACTCACGCTGCTCCCATTTTATGATTTTGGCTAAATTTTGAGGTATAATAAGGGTTAATATATATATATATATATATATAATTAAGCTTTTGATATAAATTATTCCTTTGATTTTCTACTTCTATTATGCTAATTTTTGATATTGTTTTTAGGGATTGATTTTTTACTAATTAAAGCTTAAGCTTTTAATCGGGGTACCGGTAAGGTTTGATTTTTGTGTAAGGTAACTATTAAACCTTACTTAAACATATGAATATACGTATGCTAGCACATTAGGGTTTTTAATATGTTTATATGCATTATATGTGTTGTTAAGTATAATGTTTTAGTTGCATGTGTTGATTGATATAAAGGAAAGCATGTTAATTTATGTGTCATGTGTAGAAATAATGCTTAAGGAAGACGTTTTATTGTAAAAAATGAGGTTAAAAGTATATGTATGGTATGGTATGTTAATATGGCCATTTGGTGCATAAGTAATGTTAATATGATCCCTAGGGGCATTTTGGTAATTTGTGCATGTGCAAAAGGTGTGGCCTAAATATGTGTGTGGTAGGTGCTAATATGTGTTAATGATAATTAATAAAAATTGGTGGAGTTGAATGATGGGTATGGAGCATTAATATTGATATTTTATGTAGTGAGGGTATTTTGGTAAAAGTGGTATAATAAGGGCAAAATGGTAAATTATAAGAGTAAAGGAGGTAAACTAGTAAATGGACAAGGAATAAGGGCATTTTAGTAATTTTACATGGAAAGGGGATAACTTGGTAATTTTTGGGTGTAAGAATTTTGGTGAATTAAATATAATGGAAATGGGTATTTTGGTAAATTTTGTAAAGTAGGGAGGTAAGATGGTAATTTAATAAAAGAGAAGGGTATTTTAGTAAATTAGTATAAATAAAGGGTATTATGGTAATTTTGTAAAGTAAAGGGGTGAAATGGTAATTTAATGAAGCATAAGGGTAAAATGGTAATTTGGTATAAAGGAAGGGTAAAATGGTAATTTGGTATAAAGGTAGGGTAAAATGGTAATTTAATAAAGTAGAAGGACAAAATGGTAAATTGGTGTAAAGAAAGGGTATTTTGGTACTTTGTAGAAGAGGGGAAAAAGGGTAAATACAATAATGAAGAGGGACAAAATGGTAATTATAATAATGGAGAAGGGCAATTTGGTAATTTAACAAATTAAAAGGGGAGAATAGTAATTATAATAATGGAGGAGGGCAATTTGGTAATTTAACCAACTAAAAGGGGGTAATTTGGTAATTATAATAACGAAGAAGGGCAATTTGGCAATCTAATCAAACAAATGGGAAATCTGACAAGTGTAACAAATACAAAGGGTGAGTGGTAACTTAATGAGCCTAAGGGCAATTTGGTAATTTAGATAAGTATAAAGGGTAATACGGTAATTTAACCAACTAGAAGGGTAAATTGGTAACTTAACAAGTATAAGGGGTAAAGTTGGTGATTTAATAAGTATAGAGGATAATTTAGTAATCTAACACAAGTAAGGGGTAATTTGATAATTATGCAACATGGGGGGTAACATGGCAATTTGGCAAATAAAAAGGGATGACTTGGCGATTTTATAGACAATGGGTATTCCAGTAATTTTGTAAAAGTGATAGGGGTGAATCGGAAACTTGTGTTTAACATGTCAATGGATTAAAGGAGTTTCATAATAAGACTCAAGTAACATTGAATAGAAAGATAAAGGTATTTGACAAATTAGTAAGTATCACAAGAACATGGCATAACTTGGGATTGGATAGATAATTAAGGGTGAGATACGGTGTTTATCTCATATTTATGAAGGAGGTGTCTTAATCATTAATCACGCATGGTATTGGGTGTTGGGTGTGAATTAAGGGTATGTTAGGGTTATGTGTGCCATGATCCTTCGACATGAACTAACCAGACTCTAAGACCGTAATGTGATTATGACATGATAACCCTTATGGCATGTGAACAAATGAAAACGAATCCTAAATTGGAATTGGATGACATAATGATGGCCTTTAGATTATCATGGATAATTGTATGAATAAGGATTACTTAACGATATCATAAATAAATGGAAGTGAATAAGTGTGTGGTTGTTGTGCTTCTTGTGGTCACCTTAATTAATACACTAATAATTAAAGTGGAAGACTGAAATACCCCAAAACCCTAATTTAGGAAATTATGTCAAAATAAGGATTTATTAGAAAAATTAATTAAATTAATTATTTTATTAAAATAAAAGGGAATTAATTAAGGCAAATCAATGAGAAAATGATAAATAGTTTAATTAGGAAAAATTTGAGTGTTTTGCTAATTAAAATGGAATTTAAGAAAAATATTTCAAAAATCCTAAATTAATCTAAAAAGAGAATTTAATTATTATTTTATTAAAATATTATTATTTTTAAGTATCCCAAAATACCCAAATTTTTTTAAATAACCCTAACTCACCTATTTTCTTTTCTTTCCTTTTTTCCCTTTTCTTTTTCCTCTCTTCTCTTTCCTTTTATTCCCTTCCTCTTCTTTCTCTTTTTCTTTCTTCCCTCCCCTTCCCCGACCTGGGCTAGCCAGCCTACGGTCTAATCTTCTTTTTTTCCCTCATCCCACGCAGCCCAAGGCCTGCACCGCCCCTTCTTTTTTCCCAACCAACTCGATTCCCCTCCTTTTTTTCTTTCTTTCCTTTCTTCCTAGACTACCAGTCCAGGCTTCTT
Source organism: Tamarix austromongolica (assembly GCA_039764185.1). Classification (NCBI taxonomy): domain Eukaryota; kingdom Viridiplantae; phylum Streptophyta; class Magnoliopsida; order Caryophyllales; family Tamaricaceae; genus Tamarix; species Tamarix austromongolica. Next base: position 26,289,439 of record CM077808.1, read on the forward strand.
CTTCTTCTTCTTCCTCCTCCTCCATGATGCACGCCCGTAACTCCCTCGACTTGCAACTTGATTTCCGCCGGCGACCAAGCCCGCTGACCAGCCATCCCTCCCCTCTCTTCCCCGTTGATTTACCTGTTATTTCAACCTGACCAACTCTCCCCTCTCCTCATGCTTGCCCATTCCTTCTCCCCCACCCAATCATAGCCCTACAATGGTAGACCTGCGCCTGCCTACCATGGCCGGTCGGTGTGCCCATACCACTTGCCCCCTATTTTCCCACTTCCCTCTGTCGTTTTCCCCTCCCTTTGATCTATAAGTACCCCATAGGTAGCTCTGAAGTCGGATTTTCTTTTGCAGCCCAGAAAATCCAGACCCTTGCCCCACGACCCGATAAGTTGACCTTGCTCTCGCCGTCACCTAGAGCCACCGCTCGAACCGCCCACATAACCACTCCCTACATCACCCTCTACCATACTAAACCACCCTCCTCCCTTGATTTGCCTTGCACGAGCCACCCCCACCGTGCAAAGTACCCTTCTCGAGCAACCACACTTCCACCCCCCGCCGCCCTTCGCACCACCGTTCGCCACCACTCCCATCACAATCACCACCTCTTACACCTCCCAAAATCCCCTACAGACCTTCCTCTACCTTTCCTTACCTTCTTTTCCCATTCATTCCTTCCCTCCTCCCTTTCTACCACCCTCGACCACCACAGCGCCGCCGCCTTTGGCCGCACCACCACCCCCATTCCAACCCTCTCAACTTGGGCAACCTCAACCACCCCAACTTCCACCCTCACTCCCCCTCTCCTATTCCCAATACTCAACTAATTCCCTTTTTTCCCTCTTTCCCAACCTCCGCCGTGCGTCGACACCGGTGTCGTCTGTTACCACCAACCCTAGGTGGTGCCTTACACCCTCTCAACCCTTAAACCCTAATTTTGCGAGCCTTATTCATTTTAATTGTATTTATAATAATAATAATAATAATAATATTATTATTATTATTATTATTATTATTATTATTATTATTATTATTGTTGTTGTTGTTGTTGTTGTTATTATTACTATTATAATGGTAAAAATATTCGAACCCTTATACTATCATTATTTTAAATATTACTATTATTAATATTATCCTTAGCAATATTAGTGTCTTGATAGTATTACTATTATTATATTATTATTTTATCCTTTACCCTATTATTAGCCTTAGCCTTAAAAATGCTAGGGTATCTATCACTAGGCATATTAGTATTACTATTATTATTATTATTATTAATATCACTATTTTTGCTATAACTAGTGTTAGTACTATTATTAGAAGAAATAAAAATACTAGATTTAATAATATAAATATGGCTATAAATGTTAACATAAACCTATTTTGACTAGTAATAATCTAGTAGGCTAACTTGAGGATAAAAACCCTATTTTTTACTTGTAAAGTTCCCTTTAATAATAGTAACCCTAATATCAGAATAAAATAGGATATAATAGTATTTTTGGTAGGAGGGAAACTAATCCTTATTTTTCCCTCTTATAGGTGAAACCAGCCAAAATCTTGAGGAGGCGTAGGAGCGTGCTCCAAGACTGGTGACATATTAGGTAAGGGTGTAGATAAGGCCTTATGTGTGATATGTGTCTTATATGCCTTGAATGCCATGTATAATTATATGTTGTTTATATTGTGCTATTATTATAACTGTTTTATGTGTAGCGCAGCTTGGAATTAAGGTATGCTCATGTGCTTTCTTATGGCATGTGTTTAATATGTATATGCTATGAATTGTGATGTGATGTGATGTGGCCCTTTAGAACATGCATGTTAGGATATTTAATGTGGTAATGTGGAATGGAAGGATGAAAAAGGAAATATGGGAAAGCAAGATGACCAAGGGAAAGTAAGTTGACTAACGTAGGTAGGATTAACCTAAATAATCCATGATCCATGAGTGGAAGAATAAAAGGGGGCTTTAAATAAAATAAAAGAGTGGGTGAACTTTGTAGGGGATAATCTAGGGTTGCATGGGAGAGTCTAGGGTTTGGAAGAATCTAGGGTTTGCATGGAAATTTTAGGGGTTTTCATGGAAACTTTGAGGGCTTGCATTGGATGGATAGAGTCCGCATGGGGGTGAACTTTACGTATGGAAAGTTGCCTTAGGGTGCGAGGAAGGTAATGGAAGAGTTTTTTGGGTGAAAAATAGTATGTGGGACAGTATAAGGGTGCATAGGAGACCGAGCTAGGGTTTGGGAGGAAACCTTAATCTAAGAAGGTGGTGAAAAGGAAAAATTAATGATGATGAGTGGAGTATGAGATGAAGATGGAAGATTATCATGTGTGGGGTGAGTATGGGTAGCATGGGAAAGCGAGAGTGGAAGGTGAGAAATGGAAGGGTGACATGCGGGAAGGAGGATACTAGGGTTTGGTGTGGCCTGCTAGGGTTTGGTGTGGCCACCTAGGGTTTTGTGGTCACACGTGTATTTGGGGGAGTAAAGTGAGATGATAAAGGTTGAATCTAAAGGTTGTGATGTGTGGGGTGTTAAAATAGTTTAGGTTGTATGAGACAGAGAAGGATGGGCCACATAGGCACCAAATTAGGGTTTTTGGAGAAAACCCTAGGACTGTGAGTGGACTTGGAGGTGTAAGGTAGTGGGCCTCGAACCACACACTTAGATGTTGGGCCTCCAGTGTGAGCAAGTGGAATAAGGAAAGGATGTCAGGGAGAGTTAGGAGGTGTAGAAGTCTCAAGATATGGGACGGGCCCTCTTGGGAGGATAAGCATAGATGGAATTAGTCATGCATGTTTAGGGTGATACTTATTGAATAAGACACGGTAAAATGCTAATCATGTAAAGTGGAAGATTATTGAGCCGGGTTAGACCTATCCACCAACGTAATAGTGGCCAGGTGTCGGGGTGCCCTGGAGACCGATCCATCGGCATATAATAGTGGTCAGGTGCATTTTGTCCTATAGGTGACTGATTCGCTAGCTATAATAGTGGGGGATCCAGAGCTCAATAAACCAAACCCTAAGTTTGATAATACATCTAAAAGATACTAAGTACTTACAGTGGAACACCATGAGAGTTGGGGCCAGACTAATCCACCGGCATAATAGTGGCTAGGAGCATCTTACCCTATAAATCAATCCACCGGCATATAATAGTGGTCAGGTGCGTTCTGCCCTGTATTTGACCTATCCACCGGCTATAATAGTGGGATTCCTATACTCGCATGGATTGATAAAAAATATAGTGTGAAATGATTACTGATCAGAGATTAAAAAATTAGGTTTATCTAGATTGTAGCTTAGCTTTTATTTATTTGAGAGATTCTATGTTGTCACATCAACGTGCTTTTATTATGTGCCCTTATGTGTTGTCCTTAGTTCATGGTTACCTTGCTTAGTACATAGCGTACTGACCACTTATTTCATGGGTGGTGCTCATTCCCATGAGCAGAAGGCCCCTCTGACTTTGTGCAAGTTAGTGATACTATCTTTGATGCTTTCTATGTTTATGAAGCATCAGGTGGGGCTGAAAGTTGAGTGTGGACTGGGCACGGAGATCGAGAGTGGCATGGCTGGACTCCCTCCTTTTGTTCTTCTACTTTGTATCGGATTTCCCAGACTTAACCTTCATTGTTATGTAGATCTTATTCCTTTTAAGGAACTTTAACTATGTATTATGGATTCTAACTCTTTTCACGCACTCTGATTTGTATCTTATGACTGTTTTAATGCTTTGTTGAAGTCTTTCTTTGAGCTTGAGTTATGATGGCGATTAAATTTCCTTTAGCCTTGTGGTTAGTACGGGAATGGCCGGGGGCCGGGCTTGTACTGATCATGGCGGTAACATTCCCGAAATTCGCAAGTTTTAAATTAATTGCTTCTGCTAAATCTTAAATAAAATAAAATTTTTAATAGTGAATTTTACGGTGTTAGAAAGACCTTGAGATCGAGAATTGTGTCTCTTTAGGGGTTGCTACCCTAAAGACGTGGTTTAGCCCATGATTATTCTAGTATTTACTGGTGTGCCTTAGTGCCCTAACCAAGCCCTACATCTTACTCTATCTAGCTCTACGAACCTATTTAGGGGGGTATGCATATTTATGGATTAGGTTTCCTTGTCGGTAGGGTACTGTGTAGCTTGTATGCTCCTGTGCGACTAGGGTACCTTTGCGTCCATAGGTTGATGGTTGAAGGGTACTGAGTAGCTTGTATGCACCAGTATGACCGGTGTACCTTTGTGTCTCTAGGATCTTGATCTCCCCTCGAGGCAAATAAATGGAACTATTATGCTAATTAAAAAGGAAAACACCAATTACAAAAGTGAAATACAATTGAGCCAGGCCCAAATGGATTATATCATGCCTATCGATTCACCGGTTGTAATAGTGGTCAAGGAGCGTTTTTCCCTAGAAGATGTATATGTGTACAGGTCCACCAGATATAATAGCGGCCTAGGAGCGCTTTGCCTTGGAAGATGTATATGTGTGTTCCGGTCCACCGGCTATAATAGTGGGTGTCCCGAGCTCAATAATCTAAATCTTGGATGTGAATAAATCATAGAAAATACTAATCATCTATAGTGGAACACCATCTGAGTCGGGGCTAGACCAATCCATAGACGATAAGAGTGGCCAAGAACCCTCTACCCTGGAGACAGATCCACCGGCTATACTAGTGGGGTTCCCGCACTCACATGGATATAATTCGAGAGATGATGTTTGAGTAATAATATTCATTAATGGCTTGAGACCAAAAGAGTACTCTCATTATTAAAATATACTATTATAATATAAGTTTAGTCTTGGTACCTATCTCTCTTGATGGAATTGCTAAGTACATGGATGTTGTGTTATACTTCTCTGGTTGTATGTGCGGTATTGAATGATGTATTAGTCCGTATGTTATCATCTCATACTATGTACTTTTATGTGTTGCATGCGGGCCTACCTCTCAATCTAGGTTAAAGGATTTCTCAGGACCATAGTACTGAAGTGTAATACCCCAATTTGATCAGAGTGTTATAAGGATTTATTTGGCTACTTATATCAACATGGTATACCATCATTTTGGTGATTCCATCCTAAGAACTCCACAATTAAGTGTGCTCGCTCTGGAGCAATTTTTAGATGGGTGACCCTTCTGGGAAGATTCAGAAATTTTCTAAAAATTTCTCCGGAAGTGTGTGAGTGAGGACAAAGCGTGCTGAAAGGACTCGTGTTGATATGTGGGGCTAACCGATCAATCCGAAAGCGCTCCAAGGTTTCCCCCGCATGGTTGTATTGACTCGGGGTGTTACTGATGGTATCAGAGCGAAACTACGAACGTGATTTGAACTTGGATGAGCCAGTTAACCACCTAGCGGGACGATTCTTGGGATAAATTGTATTGAGACAGTTAGAAGTTGAGGCGCAACGAGCACGTTGCGTTATTTAATTGGGGGTGAATGTAATACCCCAATTTGAGCATAGTGTTATAAGGATTGATTTAGCTACTTATGTTAACATGGTATACCATCCTTTTGGTGATTCCATCCTAAGAACTCCACAGTTAAGCATGCTGGCTGTGGAGAAATTTTTAGGATGGGTGACCCTCTTGGGAAGTTTCAGAAATTTTCTAAGGAAGTGCGTGAGTAAGGATAAAGCACACTGAAAGGACTCGTGTTGATCTATGAGGCTAGCCAATCAATCCAAAAGCGCTCCAAAGTAGCCCCGCATGGTCGTATTGACTCGGGGTATTACATGAAGGGTTTTATTCGTGGGCCCCCTACCTATTCAATGGGTAGTGTCCCTTGCAGATAGAGATGGCAATGGGTCGGGTCTAGATCGGGTCCATCGAGATCCAGACCCAGACCCGTTTATTTTAGAAGATCCAGACCCTGTCCAAATCCAACGGGTCTCAAAATTTCAGACCCAGACCCAGACCCGGTGGGTCGGTCGGGTAATCGGGTCCTTAACGGGTCCAGACATTTTATGTCTAAAAAATATATTAATTCATGCTGTAAATAGTAAATCTATTGTATACCTACTAAACTGTCATATTTAAATATGGACGCGTGGGGAGGTCGGGGACTCGGGGTGCAATGGAAACTTCGAAGTTCAAACTTCGAATAGGCGTGGACGCGTGGGGCCGTGGGGGGAGTCAGGTTGGTGACTGCCTAACTGGGTGCAGTGCAGCGAGCCAGTGACAACCTGTTGTCCTCGACGTCAACGGTGTCGGAAGATGAGATCGAGACTCGTCCGTTGTCCTCGACCAGTCGCCAGTCGCCAGTCGCCACTCCACTCCACTCCACTGTTGAGCTTGAGCACGATCGACTGATCGAGTATCGAGTATCGACTGTTGAGTGTTGATTGTTGAAGTTGAAGTCTTGAAGAATACTATTGACCTAAAGGCTACAGAGAGAGAACAGAACAGACTCTTTTGAGTCTCTTCTTCGCGTGAGCGTGAGTGAGTCACAGGGGGCACAGGTCAGGGACTTAGGGCTGTGTGAGTAGTCTGCGGCGAGAGAGTAAGAGTAGTGACATTAGGGTTTAATGGATTATGTAAATATATATATATATTAAAAAAAAATGGGTCTGGGTCGGGTCTGGGCCAGGTCTGGGTCTAAAATAATAGGATCCAGATCCAAACCCGTTTATTTAGGTCCATACCCAGACCCGATCCAGACCCGCCGGGTCTAAAAATTACAGATCCGGACCTTGTATTAACGGGTCGGGTCCACCGGGTCTGGGCCGGGTCCTGGACCCATTGCCATCCCTACTTGCAGATCTATTGCAGGTGCTATTCAAGAGGGCTTGGGTACGAGAGTAAGGATTATCTGGAAAATCCTTAGCGTATTTCTCTCACTCTTTTCAATTCTTTGGTAAATGATTTTACACTTGTAACCACTAACTGTGGGCTTATATCTTTGGTAACGATTTTAGTGCGCTACTCTATTTTAAATTGAATTTGTATAAATCATGTTCTATCTCTTTTAGCCTTAGTACTTGGTAATAGAACGGTAGGAGTAAACTGGTCTAGTACTAAGTGTGACGGTAACATCCTTGAAATTCACAGTTTTGTTTTCTTTGATTCCGCTATTCTCTTTAAATAAAACAAAATATTTTAGTAGTGAATTTTGGGGGTGTTACATAACAATATTAACAATATATCCATAATTTGGGGTTTAACTCTAATGTTTATACATGTAATAATAACATTATAGTTTTAAAGTTAATATTCCCCAATTAGGCCATTATCTCATTTTGAGAAATCCAAGAAATTCGATAATCTCTCCGAAAACTTCTCATGATATTATTATCATATTTTAGTGCACCTAACAAGTTAAAAATACCAAAATTCCCATATTAACCCATATTGACCAAAATTGCTTCAAGATAACTACTAACCTTGATTTTATGAAAACCTTACACCTTCAATACTCATTATTTTTCAATCCTCCATTTATCATCATATGTCTTATATATACTTATTTCCTTCTTATCATAATTTATTTGGCCCATATTACTCCTCCATAAAATACTAATTATTAGTGTAACAACCTCATATCAACTCACCTTTCAACATTCTTGCTCTCTTTCTATCATAAAATCCATATTATCATAACACAACATTAACAACATACATGTAACCATATAATAACAATAAAATGCTAAAACACATCACCATTCAAGCATTTAACACAAAACCTTAAACATCAGCTAGTATCCTTACCTACAAGGACACCGAGCTCTATGCACGTAAATCCTAAACCACCTCATCAGAGATCATAAGAATATTACCTATGAAAACAAGATAATATAGGATTAGGCTCGAAGATTAAAATCAAGGGTGAATTTAAGGTAAATGAGGGTAAAAATGAAAATAACCAGAGTCAAAGGAAAGCTTAAGTTGCGTGAAAGTATGGTGGAAGATATGATCTTATTTGGGTGTGTAAAATGGGGGTGCACGGCTAAAAAAATGGGGTTTCATGAGTGTTTGATAGGCTATGCACACCCAAGCCGTGAGTTGAGAAGTCACATGAGTAGACTATGAGAAGGAGGCACAACCATGTTCGTGCAATGCATGCATAGGTAATAAAAAACAAGGATGCAAGGCCATGCTAAGGCGGTGAGTGAGCTGTGCGAGTATGCATGAGCAAACCCTACTAGTATGCATAGATATGCAACTAGGAAAAAGAGTGGTGCACAGTCATGTGAGAGATCGTGCGCAAGCCGTGCACTTCACAAAACACAGCAGCATACGAGGAAAGAAGAGAAAAATAGTGGTAGTGAGCGGCGATGGTCAATGACGATGAGGGGGTGATGGGGTGGTTGTGGTGGCTTATATACCAAGCCATAAGCGACAAGAAGAAGAAGATGATGTGTAATGGTGGTGTGCAACTGTGAAAATACAGAGGATGATGATTCTAATGGTGATGATCATAGTAGTAATGGAAGGGGCACAAGGAAGTGGCATGGGTGATCGTTGATGGTGTCATGGTGTGGTAAGGAAATTTTTAATGAAAGAGGCGGGAGATGACGATTGAAAGTGATGATGGTGTTGTAGAAGAGAAGGAAAACAGATGCAAGAAGAAAAATAATGGTTATAGATAGGAAAAGGAAAAGGAGAAAGAAAAGAAATGGGAAACTCTTAAGGTTAGGATTAGATTAAATTTTGAATAGCTAAAATAGGTAAGATTAAAGATATAAATCCACCGAAATTAAGATCGGGTTAAGAAATATAATTTATCGGGGTCAAAGATTTGGATTATGCTAAGATTTTGGGATTAAAAAATTTGGGTAAGGCTAAAATAAAATTTTCTCAAGATTAGAATTGGATTAAGGTATTAATTATACGAATTTAGGTTTAGCAAAATTTTGAGGTATTACACAAACCCTTAACCCTAAATTTCTTAATAAAAAAATTAAGAGTGAAAAAATTCATGATTTGAGAACAAGAATTCAAGAAATGGTGCAAGAAAAATGGGGGAAGGAAGGCGGTTGAAGAAAATTGTTTTTTGGATATAGGGAGAAAAAAATTAATAATATGAGGAACATAAGGCTAGAAGATAAATTGGTTAATTTTATATATTTAGGTAATAAAGGAGCTTTAATGAATATAATATGGTAAAATATTCAAAAAAAATGAGGTATAAAAGGTCTAGTTTTTATAGTAATAAGGGTCAATATAGGTGTTCCAAAACTAATTTAAATTTTTTTTAAAGGATAGGATAAATTTTCATATATTTATGCTAGATTTAGTGTTGTAAAACTTGAGTTTTGGGTACTAATTAATTATGCCTAAAATGACATAATATATCAAAAAATGTAAAAAATAATTTTGAATCATTTTTAATTCATATTTAGTTTAAGTATACATAAATATAATTATTCCTAAAGTTATAAATTTGTGTTGGTTAAAACGCTCATTTTAGGAGTTAAAACACAAATGAGGGTGAGAAAGGGTGGTTAATATTCTTTTTTTTTTCAAAGTCTCCATTTAAAATTTTAAAAAATCTAGGAGACTTAGGAAAAAAAAATACAAGGATATCAAATATGATGGATATAGAATGATTTGGAAGAAGTTTGATGGTCATAAGTGACTCAAAAGTCTTATGGGACCAAAAGATATAAGAAGGGTTAAACAATTAAAACGTTTTAAAAACATTTCAAAGGTTAAAAAGATGCAAAAAAATATATTTGATTTAAAATATTTTCTCACAATTATAACAATAAATTTTTTATTTATAAAATTGGGATATTACAAGTACTCTTATACATTATTTGAATCAGGTCATTGTACATCAGCTGCATAATACTAACTCGTTAAACCCAAAGTTACCTATAGAATTGTGGCCATAACCTAAAATTATGATATATTATTTACTATTAAGTAGGTGATACATATGCTAAATAAATTAGTGCATGATTAATATAATAGGGTGTCTTAGGGCTAATAACAATTGAAAATATGAATGAAAGAAGAGGAAGAGAATTAGGATGATATTTTATCTAAGGTAACTCTAAAGATCAAACACTCATAAATGACACTGATTTTTTTAACTCTTGAGATAAACATTTTGAGTTATAGAAAAAGTTAAACTTTGAATCGTATCTTTAAAAATTTTGAATATGGAATCGAGGGTTGTGTGTTTCATTGAGTTGGGGGATACACATATTTATAGTAGTAGCCTTTATGGTTACAAAGTCCATTCTACCCCTCCCCCTTTCATATTTGGTTACAATTCAACTTTCCTACCCATTTAGTTATCTAATATAAGCTAATACTTAGTTGATATGAAACTAAAATAGGAGTCAACATAATAAGTTGGTTGTTGACGACCATAACCATTATAGTAACCCTTACATGCTGAGAAGTAAATGGTAAATCATTCTACAAATCAACCTTTAAGTAATCTACTTAACCACCTCACTTCTGTAGTCCAACATAATCAAATAATAGACATATTTCTACCTTCTTCCTTGTCGTCAGCTTCATCTTGGATAATACCCATGGTCGTTAGTTTTTATCCTAAAAAAATGTTGCAGATTTCTTACCAAACACATAACTAATTTGCACTTTTTTTGTCCCAACAAAATGTACCAAATCCTCTTACTATCTTGTAGTTTTTACTTGGTTAGGTGCACAACATAAAATGGCTAGAAATAGTTGGTTTTGTGGGCAGTATAAAAGGGTTTGTAGGTGCAATTTTGCATGGTCCATGCATATCCATGTGCACGTCCATTCTCTCCCATTTTAGCTAATTATATTTTTCAAGTTAAGAGTGTTTTTTGTTCCTCTAATTTAGAAGAAAATATTTACTAAAATGCCATTTGGAGATGGCCCTACATCATCCTCCTCATATTAGAAAGGACCTTTCCCATCCTTAGAAGGCTCATCATGTAGATAGGGAAGTAAATTTCCTACATTAAATGTGTTTGACATATTCCCCAATTCTTGTGGTAACTCAAGTCAATAAGCATTATTCCTAATTTTTCAATTATTATTGAATGGCCCAACACACCATGGCATGCCAACTTAAAATCTCGGTCGACAATGGACCCCATCAAGAATCTTTGAATTTCCTTGCTCTTAATATCTGACCCAACTAAGGTAGGCCCTTTACTAGCCATCCTCAAACACCTATACATGACCCTCTGCTCTTGGAAATGAGCAAGTGATTGAGCAAACATACACATTAGTATGCTACGCACTGAGTAAGCCATTATCTCCCTGAGTGCCAATCTATCATACATGGATATGAAATACAACATGCATCATGATAAAGCTATATATAAAGGTAAAAGTGCATAAGGACATGCTTTCATGCATAACTCCAACAAAATAGAATATATCATTCTTGGTTTCACATCCTCATCACATAAGCACTCATATATGTAATGACAAAGAGAATCCAAGCAAATTTTAGGGTTTATTTCTAATTAGTCAATCCTTTAGGTTATACCTTTTCCTTATCCATATATGAGACAGGTCACTCATCCAACCAGTATACCATTCAATAATCTAATTAATCATTTAGGCCATTGCCAAATTAAAACCTAATTTTTTATCCATTTTGGTCAGTCATATAATTACTTCCAACCTCATCCAATTATTAACCATTCATTTGGTCACCATTCATATTTATCATTCAATTACTTATCATCCATATGTTATTATCATCAACTGATGGACTGTGCATCACCCCATGGTCTCATATACCATGGAAGCCTATCTAAATATGGGACATAAAGTCCAGGTTGAAGCCAGCCACCTAGGTACTCGGACCCGTTAGTATTGATATCCCCTAGTTCATCATCAGTGTATAGAGTAGGTAAGGCACTGGGGCCTCTTAGGATCCCGCCTAAAGGCATAAAAAATGCCCGAAGGCAGACTAACCCTCGGTAACTACTTGAGAATCAGGTAATCCAGACTAATACTCAACTTTACTATCTTTCACTTTACATGATTAGTATTTTATTTATAAGGATAATCAATTACACAAGGTCCATACAAAAAATGCAAGGCAATTTACATTTTTTTTCCATATCAATCCTTTTCTTTCCATTTTCCTAACCATGTGGTTTTCCATTTATCATTGTGCCATATTACTCACATCTATCTTATCATTTTGTTCCACCCCATGCTGAGTTTCATTACTCTTTTCTCAATATCATGACTTATCATAAGTGAAATACCCATTTAGCCTTTACATTACTCATAGAGTATATCATAAGTTATGATCCATTTAAGGGAAACTTATTTTGAGAGCCAACTAATTTAAACTATTTAAAGTTGAACAATCTATTTGGTATTTATGTCACTTTTAGTAGTATCCTATTTACATGTACATATAGATAATACTATTTGTATATTATGCATAATTAGACATACATATTGGCATAGTTATATGTATATAATATTTTATACTTGGAACCAAATAATTTAGGACCATATTATTTTTGTCCTATTAATTCCTCTCAAGTGACCCTCAAACTAATTTTCCTTCCATTTTAATCCTTTAATTAGGCCAATAATTGATGATAGAATTTGCATTTTTTCCCATTCATAAGCATAGTGTAGTTCCAAACATAACCATAATGCATAACCAAACCGAAAGGAAATAAATCATGCAAACTAATTGAACAAGTCTATCGGTCTAACCCAACTAGTCGATCAGCAGCACCAACTAGTCGATTGATTTGGGTCGACCAGTCACTCGATTTGACTCAACTAGACCATTATTTTCCTCAAACCGGTCAATCGGTTTGGATAATCCAGCCGATTGTTCATAGACCAGTTGATCGATTCTACCCAACCAATTGATGATTTTATGTAGAGGGTAATACCAAGACCTTTTTAGGATTACTAGTTGATGGGTTGGGTCAACCAGTCGATCAATTTGACCTAATCAGTTGATCAACTTTCCCTAACACAACATCAAACCATTAAATTTCATGTGATTCTTACATATAAATCATCCTTAACCACATTAAAGATGTATCAACATAGTCTAACATATTTTTAACCAAATTAACTTACTAATTCATAATGCTAAACAAAAATGGCATTAAGATAAATAATTAGTGTTGAAGTTGGGGAAGGGCTTCAACAAAACCGAAAATGTAGAAGGGGATGAGGAGAATTCTAGACAAAAGAATTTGAATTTGAGAACTACAAATTCAAGGACTTACATGAACCAAATAAGGCTACCACCTTTAGCATAGATGGTTCTAGATTTTGTAATACTAAACACTTCCTTCACTTAGAGCGTGTTGAACTCAAAGAGGGGATTTTTCCAGCAAATAAGATCTACCTTCATTGAAGACTTTAATACCCTTTTAACTTAGGGAGGGGAGTCATTGACCAATTTTACAAAAGGGATAACCATGTAGTTTATTTTAGTACACCCTCACCATAGTTTAAAGCTACTTAGATTATTTAAAGCTACTTAAACACCAATCAGCTAGCTGATTGTGTTTCGAAATGAACACAACCCCCATCCCTAGTTTTATTGATATTAGATCCTTTGAAAAGGATTAGTATACATAGATTACACTTTAGGAAAGTTAAAAAACAAACTTTAAGTAATCTAAGCTAAATAAGGTAAGAATGCTAGCTAAGATAAATAAGGTAAGTACACTAGCTAATCTAATCGGTTGAGGTTGCTTGCTGGTTCTGTTGAATAGCTAGTTACTTGTTCCTTAAATTAAGCCAAGTTTAGGGGAACTTTATCTCACCATAATGGTCTTCCTAATGTTCAAAAATTCTACATAATTGTTGGATTTTCCTAGAAGGTTTATTCTGCTGATATGGGTGACGTGAGGAGGTGGTAAAAAGGGGTGGAAGTGGGTGGAAATGTTGAGCCATTTTGGGAGCCATACTTGAGCTATGTAGTGAGGGTGCTTGGGCAAGCCATGCAATAGATTATAGTAAGCCATGCACATGTGAGGTGGTGTAGTTTGTATGGCTTGCATGGCTACTTGATAGTCTAACTAACTATTAACCTAAATGAGAATAATTTTGAGCTTCTCAACTTTGGGAAATTAATAATTAGGTTATCTTTGGTTTGGGGAGGTTGGGAGGCTCTTGCATAACTTACATTTCACAACATGGAATCATCATATCCTATTTTTTACCCCTTTTCATGCTTTTATTCAAATCATGCTATCTAACCATCCTAACCACTTATGCAGGTTATATTCATTCATGCTAACATGTAGAAATCAACTTAAGGTAACACATAATATGTAGGAATACTTAATAAACATTTTAGAAGCAAGAGTAACTTACTTGATGTAGGTAAAATCCCCTTCAAACCCACAAATTCCATCTGTGGAAATTCCTAGCTTTTCAAACCTTAAAACCATAATCTTAAACTCAAAAATTACACCGAAATCTTATTAAATTTTCAAACGTAAAATAGAAAGAAAGAAGAACATACCACTTGAGGCAAAAACTAGGAAAGCTCAACTAGACTACTCAACCTTTTTCCCATAATCCAACTCCTCCTTGCTTAACAATTGAAACAAGAGAGAGCTGGAGACGGGATCAAAAGATTGTAAGAAACCTTATTGGGAAGATTTGAAATGTAGAAAGAAGGGAGTGAATATTAGACTTAGAGAATTCGGTGGCTGTAAGAAAAGATGCATATAAGGGATGATTGGGGATATTTATAGCCAACCAATAAGAGGAAATCACAGGATTCAACTCAAAAGCCTACAATTGACCATTTGAATGTGAGCTAAACGAGCAGATTTTGTCCAAGATATGATGACCTATTCTTCATAGCTCAAATGGTGTCTCTAGAGAATGTAGGTTAATTAGGCTAGAATTAGCATACACGAGTGAATTAATGGAAGGTCAAGGTGGAAGGAATATTCCAGCTGCCGAGAGTCATGCTTGAGATCGAAGCATTTATCTCAAAAGCGTGTAGATGAGAGAGGAGGAAGAAGATGACGCCGAGGTCATCTATCCCCCTCAATTGTTCTAATTGACCTCCATATCGATTTGAGGTAATATTTTGGGTTAAATGGATCATGAAAATGGTTAGAAATCTCTTAGGGAAAAATTGGCATGGGTTAGTAAGGTTCCATTTCAGTATAAGAGATTTTTTAAAAATTCAAGTTCAAGAAATATAACCAACTTGACCAACCAATCGATGAATTTGGGCCTACCAGTCTCCTTTTCATAGACCAGTCGATCGGTCTCCCCCACTATTTGATTGGTTTAGTTGAGAGAACCTATTTTTCTTAAATGACAAACCTATCAATCAGTTTGGCTGAAAACTCAATAAACTCTATTTTTCAACATGATTTCAAATCAAACTTTTCCCCAAACGTAATCACAACGTTAAATCAAAATAGTAGGTCCATAATTAGCAACACTCTTATTCAACCATTTCATAAAAATGTGGGATATGACTCAAACACGACCTAAACTTGAACTGACCCAAACTCTAACTCAAACCCAAACGGTACTCAAAATGATAATTGGTTATTCTTATTCATATATGATATTTTTAACTCCATATACTCATCAAACTTTGAAACAATGTCGATAAATGCAAACATTTATTGGCATAAATTTATAATTTTTCTTCACTTTGTTTGATAACCTCCTACAACTTCAACTCCACATTCTGGACCATAATAATTAAAACTTAGTGATTGATCAATAAACTTAGAAAATCAAGAGCTTTTGAGCATAACCATTCAATTCAATTTCAGAACCATTATATTGTGGTATATATATAATCTACATCAAAAAATGTCTAACTGGATGGGATCTATAATCCAAGTAATGAATATTCATGATAGTGGCTAGATACTCAGATGTTACCTTTATAATCTATTGCATTACCTTCTTACATCAACAACATTCCATTCTTGTCCCTCAGGGTAATTAGCACAAAATACATTATAGAAACAACCATGTAAGTGAAAGACCGCAAAGTATCGATCTTTAATGGCTTTAATGCTTGAATTCATATAATACTTTAAACATGATGGAATAGTTTGTGTGGTTGTGCCAAGTGAGGTGATGTGAGAACTCGTATTCCTATAAAATGAAATAAAAAATTAATGTAGGAGAACTAATCCTCAAATCTAGTTATTTACAAAACTTTTCTCAACATTATAAATGAAAATGATGATGAGTAAGAAAAAAAGTCAAATAAATAGTGATACCAAAAGAAGAAGATGAGTGACATGGCATTGCATTAATTATTCATGAGGACCTGACAATCAAATTCAGTATTTCATCATACACTCATTACATGTACAAAGTACACAATGATATCAAATATGCTAACAATTTCTAACAAATAAATACAATAGAAGTGCAAACAAGTGTAAATAAGACCGAAAAACATCAGAACCATATATGTTGTTACACAAACATCAGGCTGACAAGTCATACACCTTAACTTGAGTTATATATAACAATCAGATAAAAGAAAAAGATAATATCACCCCATTGTTACAAAATCTCCAAAATAAAACCGAACCCCTTTATTTGTTAAGGGAAGATTTAGTTGAGATAATAACAAGATAACAGATAACGACACAACCTATAGAATATCAAAGAAGTCACATCATTAATTCAGAGACTTGTTTTTATAAAACCCAAAACACTAAAAACCTTCTCAAATGGTGGATAAGGACGTAAACTTTCACCTATTCAATTTAATATCAGTACGAAAAGCAACATATGAAACTTACAACATTAAAAACTCCTGCAACCTCTTAAAAAATATCAGTATAGTCCTCCCTGTAGTGAAGGAGCAAGTTGTTAAATATACTTAATTTGGATAAAAGATACATACTCAACTATCAATTATATAAAGAAGTAAAATATCACCTATTAAGTAATTAAGGGTGTCCACTAGGGGGGTTAGCTCCTTTCCAGCCCACATTGCAACCAATAAATTCATCTTCCTCAGTTGCTAGAGAAACAATAACACATAAGAAATTTACTATAATGTAGAAACATAGAAGTTAATAAAAGCCTTAAAACTACTACCTTCAAAACAATACAACCAAATATGAGTAATTATCTATGATTTTATATTTTTAGGCAATCACGAGCTTTTCTACTTATTTAAAACGCTACCTCCATTGCTAAAAGTTGATTATGATGTAATAGTTGTGAGGGGCACACTTAAGATATCCTTAGCTAGATGTGAAAGCTCTACATATTGAGATTCATTATCGCTCAGAAAGTCAAGAATTTTCAGCTTTATTTTGCAGTCCATTATAAGATAATCTAGATAGTTATCCAACTTTGTCTTTTCATTATAAGTGTATGCAGTCTTATTTTCATCAAAACCTTAAAAATTACAAAAACAGATGGATATATATAACAACAACAATAATAAAAAATCAAGAATGATAAAAACAATAATATAGAATAGTAAATTGAATTTAAATATATTAACAAATGAAAATCAAATGAAAGGCATAAAAAGTTAAGGGAAGGTGAGAAATGTAAACTTACAATAGAGAAATCAAAATTGAGATTGTGAGCAGAATTAATGGTGATAGTGTCCAATGATGATGATGTTCTATGAGAGTTATTACAAGTAGCTCCTCTATCATTGACTGAAGGATGCTCCACTAGGAGCATCCCTAACTTAAACCACACATCACTAACCTTCAAAGAAGCCCTTGCTTCATCCTAAAATAATTTTTGATAGCAATACTTTAAAAAATTTAACTTACAACGAGGATCAAGAATCATAGCAAAAACCAATAATGTACCATCTTTATTCCAATCCAAGTTGGCCAATTACTTATCAAATTTAATCTTCATTTATACATCCATTTTCCTTAACACTTCATCATCACCATTTAGCAACTCATATAAAAGCATTTTGATCTTCCATACTTTCTCAAAATACAAATTTGTTGTGGGACACTCACAACTAGAAAATAACTATGTAATATAATAAAACGGTTCCAAGACATCACAAACTTTTCCAAGTATGTCCCACTCTTGAAGTCTTGGGAAATTATTATACAAGGGGTCAAGAACCACCATATCTTTAAATCCATTATGATAAATAATAGCTCTATCAATCATCAAATAAGTTGAGTTCCACCATGTGGGAACATCAAGCCATAATACTTTAGTATATGATATCTGAGCTAATTTCACACAATTTTAAAATGTAGTCTTCCTTGAGTTTAACCACTTGATGTATTTTTCACTATCTCTAACCATAAAAACAATACCCTCTCTCACCTCGAGTCCATCCTTAACAATGAAATTCAAAATATGAGCACCATATCGAACATGTAAGTAAATGCCATCATGTAACAAACTTTTTTTATTTGTTTAATGTATTTCTCAAATGATCTTGCATTCTGTCATTGCTAGAAGCATTATCCAATGTGATAGAGAAAATCTTATCCTCAACCCCAATATGTTGTGTTTCTATATGATAAAAATTCAGTACTCTACTATTTAACTTCCAATTAGCATCCACATAATGAGTAGTCAAACGCCTATACCCCTCGGTTCAACACGAAGTCCACATATCATAAGTGAGACAAATATGACCAGGGATGCTATGAATATAGTTCTTAAGCTCAATTTTCAAGTTTGAATGTAATTTCATTACGTTCTATTTTGTAGTATTTCTACAAATGGTTCTAACTTGATTATTCAAGCATGCATGAATTTCTCTATTACCTTTGTGTTTAAACCAAGAGAATGCATACCCATGTTTGATGATAGCCCTTGCTAATAGAATGCTATAGATCCTTCGGTCATAAACATTAGATTCTACTTTTATAGTTTGTTGATATGATGGACATTTATTAAGATTTCTTTTTGGATTTTTTGTTTCATAATGTGAACTAGCAATGAAAGAAGCCACTTTATAATGGCTACAAAATGCTCTCTCTTTTTCTTCCTTGATCTCAGTTCCTTTAAGCCTAAGAAATTCTTTCCAAAATAAGCTCCTTTTCTTACGTGCTTCTTGTAATTCAGGCTTGGGAAGACTACTAGCATCATAATTTTCACCTTCCATAACTGTAATGAATTAAAACAAATAAATACAATTATTCAAAAATAATTAAAACAACACCGACTTAAAATTATAGATTCAAAGAAGAATAGAGAGTGTGAACAAGGTTTGGAGGATTAGAAAAGCCAAGATATGCGTGTAGTATCAACTATCAACGACGATAATTATGTGAGGTAGCGAACAATCACTAAAAGTGCATATCTATCATTTATGCTTGATGCCAATAACCTATTTGGTTGATACCTAACATACTACAATATAATCCAATAAAAATAAACTATTTTTTTCCCATTTCGGAGGCAACCTTAACTTGTAATCTTAAAGTCAAGTTTTAAAACTAAATGTACATGGTGCATTATCATCTTCGACTAGAATCAACATGAACCACCATGCACACTATTTGCCTCTTTGGCTCTCAACTTTGCTATTGGATCAGAATAACAATGATTGTTGATGAGTAATATTTTAACACTAAAACCTCCAAATGCATCCTAATCTGGTTATTACGAATCACCTCCAACTAGCAATTGAATAATCATATTATCATAATCTAATGCTATCTACAACAATATTTAACAAAATAAAACTAAAATTATGACTGACCTCCAAACCACTCCATTCATCAAACAACCAACACACTAGAGGTCGTCAACCAATGCCAATGAAAATGGTTGCAGAAGCAGTGTGTGGCAACAATGATAGAGGAAGAACCATTGTGGCAACTAACAAACCACTTCGCTATGAAGGGGAGATTCAGTAGAGGCTAAGTTTGACTAGTTTTGAGAAATTTGGTTAGAGGAAATACATTAGCTCAACCGACAAATCACTTAGCTACGAAAGGGAGATTCTGGTGAATGACAAACAAGCTCTGACCAACTAGGTTAGAGGAAAAGGAAATTGACATCAAGGCTTGTAGCCATAAGGTTAATGGTGTATGAAAATTAAAGAGAGGAGAGGAGAAGATGGAATGGAAAGGAATTGATTCAAAACAAAATAGAGTCAAGCATTGTAGGCTTCAAGCTTGACCATGGGACATATGGCCATCGAACGTTGCAAGCTTCAGGTCCTAGGTGTGGAAACTATGGAAAATGGAAAGTAAAGTCTAGAAATTGGAATGGAGATTGAGTAGTGGAAAGTGGTAACTATAGAGTTGGAGTGAGTTAAGGGACTAGATAGTTTGAAATGGTTTGAGAGTCTGAGACTCCTTATTGAATTACTGTGTTAGTGCACTAATCTATAGTCTACCAAGTAGTAGACTAGCAGTAGTACCAACTACTACTACCATTGTGCCAATGTTTGATTGATGAGATACATTGATGTCAAGTTAGTAATATCAAATATCAAATATATTATTGGATGGATTATTATGGAGAAATATATTGGAGGAAAAATAGGAAGTAAGTGAAGTATTGGAAAAGAAGAAAGTTAGTAAAAAGTTATGGAGAATGAAAGTTACTAGAAAAATAAGAAGTAAGTGAAATATTCAAGAGGGAACATATTTTGAAAAATAGTATTTAATGTATAAAAAATAAAATGATTAAAAAATTAGACTTCTAAATAAAATTTGATCATTGTAAGATTTTTATTTTATTTTCTCATAGTATTTAAATTTGAATGTAATATATATAATAATAATATTAATTATAATTATCATTTGATTTAAAGATAAAATTTATTTGTATTTATAACCCTTATTAAAGTTTGAGGCTAAATTATAAATGTAATTTATTCACAACATGTTTAAAATTTATATCTTTATACTTAATAATACTAATTCCCTAGTTGTATGTTAGTAATATTTTGTGATAGTATATATATATTTACTCATTTTAAGAATAATTCATTGGATGCTCACCTTATATGATGCATATGTGCCCTTAATTTTTTTTTGATTGGATGATTAATGATGTTGGAGCTTAAAAGTGATGATAGATTGTAACTTGAAAGATAATCTGTTAATTTGTTTGTGGAACTATGGTATAATAAGTTAATTACTAATATAAAAGGGTAAATAAGTTATAATTTTATAAATTTACTTAAAAATGTGCATTTTCGATGGTAAATAATCAGTAATGTCAATTTGTTATTATAAAATATATTCCAATGACACTATGTTATAATTGGACTACTAGATTCTGGACTGTATCTCTTCACTGGTGTGTAATGTCAATGTTATGAAAATAAGACAATCAGAGTATACAAATATTATTTATGCTTAAGTAATTATATACTCATATAAATTACATTTTAAAGTTTTATTTTGTAATTAAATTAATGACAGGTGAGATATTTAAAATAATTGCAACCAACTAAAATTGAGTCAACTCATTAAATAAATTATATTTATAGTATTTATTTTGATGTTGATTTCTTTTATATATGAATATTTAATATTTTGATATTTTAGATTTAATTTCCCTAATCTAATAGTATCTTAGAATATCACAAAATCTATGACAACACATTGTTAGAAATTATAATCCATGTCATTTAACACCACATCAAACATCAGTCACCAACCTTATAAATATGAAAAGCAAATCCAGTTGTGGTTATAAACTAATTGATCCAATTTGATAAATTTATTCATAATTTAACAAGGAATAAATGAATATAAAAATATATAGAACTCGCATTAAATATTAGCAGCTATGGTTAATATATGCAAAAATTGAAAAGAAAAAGAATATATGGTCTTTTTAGGCCTTAAATAATTCAAATCCTCTCTCATAATAAATCATGGATAAAGAATACGTTTGAGGAAACACCTATTGGAAGATGATTGTGTGTGGTGAGTTGGAAATGGGTCAGATATACGGGTATAAGGGGATGCATGAGTAAGCCATAATAGAAGGTATTTTTGACTTCATTCAAATTATCTAGAATAGAGAATGTGTTCATATATATTAAAATGAAACACATGTAAGATATATCATGAAGTTGTTGGATAATGGCTCTTAGCAATGTAATACAAATTTATTATAACCTATTTTATAACCTATAAAACTATTGGATATTTTAACGATTTGTTAAGTTTACAAACAACTATTGATAATATTACCTAGGCATGATATGGAGCTAAAAGATCTAATGGGAGCCAAGGATGAGTCATTATCACGAAGTTTGTAATAACAAAAAAAATCTAGAACCTCACAATACTCACTAAGAATATTAGATTAAGATGAATACTTCAAAGGCTTATAGGGAGTAATTATTGACTAAAAATAGGCTGGTTGAGAAAGATATGAATGGACCAATGTGTGAAGTGTGTGAACCAGCAACTCAGAATTTGGTGCATGATATTAATGATTGCCCAATTACCCAAGTGTTTCATTTGGATGACGAGAATCCATACTGAAGTTGTATACTATTAAAAGGTAATCAATTTAATTAGGTATATTTCATAATCTAACACTTAGATGATGAGACATTAGAAATGTCATGTACACTAATATGGGTTATTCGGATGAACTGAAATAGGAAGAGATAAAAGGACTAATTAAGTGACTAACGAATATTTTTGAGGATACTATGCACTTGCTACTAGAATATTATGCCATAATATAAAGAAATGAAATAATTATCAAAGGAAGCGTATAGTCCACTGTGTAAGCAACTATAAGAACGAAGGAAATATATGATGTGCATGTTGATGAAAATTAAGTATGAATAATGCAGGGAAAACAATGTAGGAAATCATAAACATTAGAATTATGATTTGAAGTGAAAAAGGTGAGTATTGTCACTTGTCAGCTATGTTGTGATCATAATAAATATCTAGCGACATATTTACAATATAGATAATCGTCCTAAGAAATTAGACATGTAATACAAAATATAGTGTGCTATGATGGAGTATTGTTTTACTGAGTTAGGCATATAGACAAATTCATTGGAAGTGGTGTAGGGTTTGTAATCATAAGAAAACTTTGATATTTCAATTTTCACAAAGTTATTGATAATTGTGATTTTTATTTATCACATATTTATTTATTTTGTATTAAAAATTATTATAAAAAATAGTGATAGTGCAACACTGTCAATTTAAAAAACTATAAGAAAAGAAGATAAAACCAATGTAATAGTCATAGGATAAGGTCGTACTATTATAGCTAGGGAAAATCCTCTTATTTTAATTGTTGATGGAGGTGTGTTCAAAGATTTTATTAGTGTTCCAAAAATGTTAGAATTTAATTTTGTAAAAATTAAAAATAATTTGATCTAATTTCATTTCATCCAAATTCCAACTTCCAACTCAGTCGTACCATTATACAATAATACCTGATTCGAGTCATTTGATTTGACCTAAAATCTATAAACTCAAACTTGAAAAACCCAATAGTTCTGACACTAATTGGATCTAAATCACACCTGACCCATGTAGTGACTCAACCTCAAACCCAAACCTAACCCAAAGTCTATAGACCCAAACCCAAGAAACCCAATGAACTTATTATTGACCCAGATCGATTCATGCCCGACCTATCACTTAACTCAAATTAAACCCAAACTAGACCTAAATTAACACACCCTGAAACTCACTTGAACCAAATTAGACCCAAACATGAACTTGATTCGATTGTATAGTAACCCAATGTTGATCCGATCTATAATGACCCGACACAAACCCAACTCAAATGAACCATAGTCCACCTCTAGGTATATGTAGGGGACCTATTGTATGCAAATTTTGTGTAACAAAGCTTGAGATCCCAATCCTTGATAGACTTGTTCTCCAAACTTTGTAATATGGTAGTTAGAGTTCAGTTGGTAACTTTAGTTTGACCATCCTTTTGTGGGTGGTAGGCTGTACTAAATAGAAGTTTAGTACAACCAACCTCTACAAAGTCTTACAAAAATAGCTAAGGAATTTGGTATCTTTGTCCGAGATAATGGACTTAGTAATGGTATGTTACCTTATTATTTCCTTAAATAATAAAATGACCATATAAGAGACACCATTCGTGTATGACATTGGACATAATGAGCCATCTTAAAAAATCAATCTACCGCCACCATAATGATATCATTTTGCCTTTAGTTCCTAGGTAAAACCATTATGAAGTCCATACTCACATGGCCTTGAGGTTGATAAGGGATGGGTAAGGAAGTGTAGAGTCTTCGATGGATGTGACTCTTGAACTTTTGACATGTAGCACATATAGTTATGACTCATTGCACATAACTTATCATATTAGGCCAATATAAATTTTCTTGGAGCACATCACATCTCTTGTTGATCCTAAAGTGACTAGTTAGCCCACCTTTATTTGCTTATTGAACTAATAACTCCCAAATAGGGTTCTTTGGGATGAAAAGCTTGGTGTTCTTGAAAAGGAATACATCTCTTATAAAATAGGAGCCTCAAAGCTTATCTTGGCATTTAAAGTATCTTGAAATGTCTTTATACTCCTTCCGGATTTTCTTCATGCATCCAAACCCTAAGACACGAGCCTTTAGTAGGGACACCATATAATACCTTCTAGAGAGGGTATCAACTACTAAATTGTTTTTGTCATCTTGATGCTTAGCTATAAAAGAGATAGATTTTAAAAACTCTATCAACCTAGCATGCCTAAGGTTGAGTTTATGTTTCCCATTTACATACTTTTGGGGCTCATGATCGATATGAAATACAAATTATATAGGTATAAGATAATGAGACTAATGATATAGATCCCTAGCAATAACACAAAACTCCTTCATATACGTTATATTTTTTGATCTTAAGGCATTGAGCTTTTCACTAAAGTATATTATTGGCTTAGTTTCTTGTAATAGGACTACACCAATTCCAACTTCACTTACATCACACTCCACTTCAAAAACTTTTGCAAAATCAGTTAATATCAAGATAGGAGCTTCACTTAGCTTATCATTGATCACCTCAAATGCTTTTGTGTTGATTTTGTCCACTTGAATTCTCCCATCTTGAGACACTCAGTGATATTTGCCCAAAATATTGCTAAATACTTTTATGAACCTCCTATAAAATGAGGCCATTCCATGAAAGGATTGAGCATGGGTAATGGATGTGGGTGTGGGCCATGAACTTATTACCTCCACCTTTGACTCATCCATTGAAATTCCCTCCTTAAATATAAAAGATCCTAGGAAGGTTATCTTAGGTACAAATAAGTAACACTTCTCTAGCTTGCCATACAAATTGTTGTTCCTAAAAGATAAAAATACAATTTTTAAGTGCATTACACGGTCTTTATGACTAGAGGAGTACAGAAGAATGACATCCCAGTACACTACAAAAAATTTAAAGATAAACCTCCTATGTACTTCATCCATGAGCCTCATGAAGGTTCTTAATGCATTGGAGCAATCAAAAGGCATCCCCATCCATTTGTGTAGGCCCTTAGTCTTAAAGGTGGTATTCCATTCACCCACTTCCTTCACACTAATTTAGTAGTACCAACTACTTAAATCAATCATTGATAATACACAATATCCATGCAAGCAATCCAACATATCATCCAGTCTAGGTATAGGATATCTATACTTGATGGTGATTTTGTTGATATCTCTACTATCAACACGTCCTCATACTCATATCCATATTTGGTACTAAAAAGGTCGACATTACACAAGGACTAAGGGAGTCTCTAATGAATCCCTTTTGTAACAACTCATCAACTTTTTTTCCCCAACTTCCTAGCCTGTCTAGGGTTACACCTAGGCAGGCTTGTTAGGTAGTATAGAATCGGGAGCCAATTTAATTTGGTTCTCAATTCTATTTAGGGGGTAACTCATTTTTTAGTTGGTTTGGGAAAACATCCTAAAGTTCTCCTTACAAGGGTTTCACCCATCAATTACATGCTCTCCTTCCTTCATTATTTTCAAGCACTAAAAAAAATATCTATGTTTTCCCCCTTAGCTATGGTTTTGACTACATCATGCTATCTAAAAACAAAGCCTTTTTTATTTTTGGGTTCCTCACTATCAAGTGAAGGTTGAGGGATAAAAGGTATGAGCACAATGTTTTTTTTTTGGAAAATCTCAAGCAATAAGTATTCCTCCTACCATTATGTTTGGCATGTCTATCATATGCCAAGGTCTCCTTAGGAATAGATGAAAAACATCCATGGGAACTATATCATACACAACATGGTCTTGGTAGTTAGTCCCAATAGAAAAAGGAACAATAACCTACTTATTCACTTTGACCATGCTACCATTATTAACCCATTGTAACTTATATGGTTTAGTATGCCAATTCATAGGCAAGTTAAGCTTCTCTAAAAGGGTGCAATATATTACATTTTCACAACTTCGTCCATCAATGATAAGGGAACATATTTTATAGAGGGTGGTGCACTTGGTTTGAAATATGTTCTCCCTTTGTGTCTCCTTCTCCACAAACTCCTTAGCATGCAATACCCTTATCACCATCAAGGATCATCTTACATTTAGAGGTATTTTCTCTTATTCCTCTTCCTCTCGGAGAGAATTGGTCTCCTCCATATCTTGTTTAATGGTTGTATACTCTATATTTAAAAGATTCATAAATATTTTTTTGGGACACTCATTATGGTAGTACCATATACCTTATCACTTAAAGCACCTCATGTCCTTAGGTTTTTTAGCTTTGAGTCTAACACCTTTCAACTTATCTTTTGCTTCAACATTTGACAATGTAGGTGGTGGGTTGGATGATGAGAGGGTCTCCTTGGAAGTGTTGGTCGTGAACGTTTCTTAAGGGAACCTTGAGCCTATATTCTCTTTATTTTATTTTTCCACCTTATTAGATAGATGAAAAGGTCACCAAAGGTGTTGTACTTGTTTAACTCTGCTTTGCATGCATTATCACCCCTTAATCCTCCAAGGAAATGTGACATTATGTGCTCAATCACTTCATCAAGCACTAGTATCATCTTTAGCCTTTCAAACTCCTTAATATATTCCTCAACACTCATCAATCCTTACCTAAGGGAGGTTATATTATTGTATAGGTCTTGAGTGTATGATAAGGGCAAAAATTCTCCCCCTCAAAAACTTGTTCATTTTTTTTTCTAAGATCTCACCTTAAAATTATTCTTTCTCCTTTTGTGAGTAAGGTTCTCCCACCATAAGGAGGAATTTACCTCGATCTTAAGGACTGCAACACTAAATCTCTTCTCATCATTGTACCATTTTGCTTCAAACATCCTAGAGCACCTAAACTCCCCTTATAGTAAATATTTTGGATTATGTGACCCATCAAACTCAGGCACCTCAATTTTTATGTTAGAACATAATCTCTCATTTCATGTCTTATCCTTTTACCATGCAGGGACTCACTAAATGAGGATTTTAAATCACTAGAATTACCATTTGCGTTAGATTTGTCCACCTTATGTTGGTGAAAGTTATATATTTCTCTTGATTGAGGGGGCATGTGTGGGTGTAGAAGGTTAGTGTTTTACATGAGATTCTTCAAAATTCCAAGAACTCTTCTCATGTAATTTTGTAGGTTTTCATTTGAATGATCCCTTCATAGTTTTTGTGCCTCTTCAAGGCTCAATCCTCTTAATATTTGTTCATCACCCATAGTTTATTGAGTTTGAAGAAGAAAAACAAGGAGTAGAAGATATGTGGGTGTCAGTAAGAGTGGGATGTGGCGGTTCAAATGAAGTGGCTAATAAAAATTTGTGAAATGTTTTTGTGTTTAGAAAAGGTGAAGATACAAAAGACAAGATAAATAACCCAAGTTTTCAACCTTAAGCTTTGATACCAATTTAATGCAGATGCTAAACAAATTGATAAATGCTTAATTGAAGAGGGTGGCTTAGGGATAATCATCACAAAAATACAAAAGGAATAAAAGGAAGAGAAGTAGGATAGTATTTGATTTAAGGAACTCTAAAGATCAAAAACTCATAACTACTACCCAAGATTTCAACTCTTGAGATAAGAATTATGAGATTTATACAAGCTTAAACTTTGAAAGGGGTGCAAAGTTAAACTTTAAATGGGGTGCTCAAAAATTCAGAATATACAGTCAAAGGTAGTGTGCTTTATTGGGTTTAGGGGTACACATATTTATAGTGGCATCCCCTAAGGTTATAAAGTCCATTATAACCCTCCCCATTTCCTACTTGGTTACATTTCAACTTTCCCATACATTTAGTTATCTAAAACAAGCTAATACTTAGTTGAAAGGAAACTAAAATGGGACTCAACATAATGGGTCGAAAGCCATACCCATTATGGAAACCCTTACATGATGAGAAGTATTTGGTAAATCAATATATAGATCCACCTTTAAATATTCTACTTAACCACCTTGTGGACCAAAATAATCAAACAATGGACATATTTCTACCATCTCCCTAGTTGACATCTTAGATAATACCCATGGTGGTAAAATTTTATCCTAAAAAAATAATGCAGATTTTCCACCAAACATATCACTAATATGCACTTGATTTGTTCTTATGAAATGTACCAAATGGTCTTACTTTCTTGCAGGTTGTACTTGGTTTGGTGTGCTGCAACATAAAAGGGCTAGAAATAGTTGGTTGTGTGGGAAACAAAAAAGGGTTGGTAGCTACAATTTTTCATGACCATGTGCACACCCATTCTCTCCCATTTTTATCTAATTAATTTTTACAAGTTAAAAGTGTTTTGTGGTCCTCTAAGTTGAAAAACATTACTTGGTGACATGTTATTAAGGGATGCTCCTGCATTAGTAGGGAGAGTTGTTAACATGTCGTATGCAATCCTTACAAGCCAATATAATCAACATTCTGCATCTCATCTAGGAGAATTGAAAAATAAAAATTATAAGTGAGATAAATGATGCTATGACTAAGACCTCCATTTTGCCAAGTTATAAAGAATTTTGGAATTTTGGAAATGGAAGGACAATAAACATGAGTCATGGATTATGGTGCTGAAAAAGGACACTAGTACTATGTTTGGTATATGGAAAGCATTGGAAAAAGGAAAGGAAATGAAAAGAAACAACAACAACAACAACAACAATAATAATAATTAATTAATTACTCCTTCATTTGGTTGTTGGATAAAAATTCATGAAAAATATATTTTTTGGAAATTGTTTCTACTGTTTGGTTTTCTTGAAAAAAACAATATATATATATATATATTTGGCCTTTATTTTAGTTTCCCTCTATATTGCGTCTTCTTAATGTCCTGAAATTTCCACTTATTTTTGTAAGGAAAATAGAATAGTTCAACTTTTGAGTCATTTTATCTTCCATTTTTTCTAGAGAATAAAAAAATATGTTATCATCTTAATTTTCTTTCCTTCCCTTAAGTTTTTTGAAGAACCAAATTTTAAGAGAAAGTACCATTTCTCCATTAATAATTAGGTATGAGTGAGTATGGTAGCTCCAGATTTTAGAGAAAGGGAAGTGTTGGAGGCTAGATAACATTTCTTTTGAGATACTAGGGTTACAAAATGAAGAGACATAGGCCAATTCAATACCTTGATTAAATAATTATTTTGAAGATGTGTGTTCTTGGAAATACATGAACATCGGTTGCTTTTTTAACAGACATAACATATAGATTCATCCTTAACAAGGAAGAAAACACTAGGGTGTTGCATGATCACGCCATAGGGTAATATGAATTCATGTAGGTTAAGGGAATTCCACCCTTTTTTATATGATCTTGTATGGATGGACCCAAGCTTCTATTTTTGTTCTCTAGGTTACTTTCTAATACTCCCATTTTTCATTATAAAAAAAATTATTTTGAAAATATTTGCATAAGCGCAAATGTAAAAATAATCCTATGAAAAATGGTGTATTATTACCGTATCTAGCATAATATATATGCCATACCATCCATATTATGCTAGACACAAGGTTATGGTATTTAAAAAATAACACACAGGATAAACTAGAGTGATCAAGATAAATCACATAAAGAGAAGAGAGTTAGGGTTTTACAAACGAAAGCTATACTATGCTTGAAAACATTTATGGAAATACATAGAAACACAAGGAAATATAATTTTTATAATATCTCAATATCTAAGGATCCTCATAATAGAAACACAAAAATAGAAAGTCTTGTTGAGAAAAAAATTATTTTCTTTATTTTCATCTTGTTTTGCCTCCATTTGGGACCTTAATTTGTATGATATATGAAGTCTATGGTAATTTATCTCTCTTGTTCTCACTACTATTGCTCTTAGTGTTTGCTTTTCAGATGGTTGCACAAAAATGTACAAATCCAAGGAAGTGGATCGCATATTCAAAGTAATTACTAATAATGGAAGGCATTTAAGGAAGAGGGACTAACCCGACATGCATAAGGGAGAGAAGGAAGACCATGGATTCAAAGAGACGATGAAAATAGTGCAATTTGGTCAAGGTACTAGCTTTTCATGGGCTAGTGCACAAACCCAAAAAAATCCTACACCATCCAAGGATGTAAAAAAACAAAAATCTAAAGAAGAGAAAGCTACATCGTCTAGCCATGCACTAATGGCATGGTCATGTAGCATATACTGTTCATGACCCGAAAGAGAATTAGTTTCATGCCTATGATGCGATGAGTAATTAACACTTTTCAAACCAAGTTTGACACTCTCTTTGAGGTATATGTTGTTCATTATAAAGTTATATATTTTATATGTTCCCTTTTTCTCTTTTTTCCACAAAAATTCCTTACTTATAACACTGAATTTCCTCATATATTCTTGTAATTAATGCTAGTTTTAGATCTTGTACGCACTTTTGACATCGTATTCCATTGTTTAGATACAATTTTATCTTTCTATTCCTCCTTTAATATTTATTATGTTTAATGTTATTTATGTTTCTGTATGTTATCTCTTGCATTTTATGGCAACTATGAGCGAGTCGATCATTTTTCTAGGATTGATTTAAGTGTGCTTCAGTATTATGCCGATGAGTTGATATGTATTTTATACAGATAGTTCTTACTTGTTGTTTCATATTTTAGATGTTAAAGTTATGATTTGAATTCAATATAATTTGATTCTCTTATATGTTAATTATAATTTAAATATCAGAGTTAATGTTCCAAACTTAACATATAAATGGGATGAATATGATCATGAAAGTAGACGTGTAAATCTCTAAGACGTTTATAGCTAGTGATGATTAATGTGTTTAATTCAATTTATTAGTCATGAAAGTAGTCAATAGGTTGGATTAAATTAACTCTTAGACCTCGAAAGAGGCTAATGTGTTACTTATGACTAGTCATTCACAGTTGTTTGAACCCTTTGCATGATATTGTATTAATTTGTTAGTGTATGCCAAATTTGCATTTAAAGTTCAATTCTCCATTTTATCATCTATGTTTTAGATTTTATATTTTTCTAGTCATTGCATTTATTTTCATAATTCATTTATATATTTTCATTACTATTTAGTATAGATTGTCAAAATGGTGGAGATGAATATTCAACAATGAAGTTCCTATGAGATATGACATTGATGTGCTATAACAAGTCCATGCACTTGCGTATTTGGCTCATAAGTGGATTTCAAAGCTCAGACCCTAAACAAACAGTTGATCATATATTGACCATCCACACCAACCTTCACAAGGTCATTTTTTCATGGGATTAATATTACACTACTTATTGAGTAAGTCAAGTCACCGTCTTATGGGGGTTCATGATGTATAACAGATAGACATTTCTCATACAAGTCTCATATACAACATGTTCATGCATCATGACATACCAATTTATGCATCTTTCATATATTCATAATGGGTCATCTCTACACATGTACATGATAATATCATGCTTCATGATAGACATAGAATCATGCATCAACATATACTTCATAGAACTTAATAAAATCATGGTTTATGACATGCACACACACTTTAGTTGTATATGAGCAAGATATACGACCTAAGGCATCTCTAGGGTTAATTTTCTTTGATTAATCACCAAGCTATGATCACATGGTTATACATCTATTTATTTCTTTTTGAGCAATATGATACTTTACTAAGATTTATTGGTTGGGTCATACTAGTTGATTGGTATGTAAGTTGATTAGTTCTAACCCGAACCAATTGGCTGGTAATCTAATATGATAATCATAACAATACCATTAACTAGTTAATTGGTTGGCTCATATCAATTGATAAGTAAACGAAAGGAGTGGTTCTAAGCCTAACCAGTTAGTTAGGTTACTAAGATCACAAATCTAACATGTAGATTAAAATGTAACATGCTTCCTCTACTCAACCCGAACATTTACCATGGTGCATACATGACTCTTAATACATAAAAATCATGGATTATCCACTAAATACTTATATCATGCTTAATATTACATCAATTTATCACTATTTAAGTATACCATATGATAATATGCCACAAATGGGTAAATACTTAAAAAATTCTTCATGTTTATATGCTTTCATGCAAAAATTTTAGCATATTCAAGAAGCACATCAATATAATTCTACACAGAAACATTTTTACAAGTCATACTCTACCCTATCTATTTTTTTCCTACTTATGCTTGCATAACTTTCATCAATTCCTGCTTTTATTTAGAAATCATTGACTTAAATGGTTTCATATATCTCAAATATATAAACCTACACAACCCATATGCTCATTCACATCACACAAAAAAGGTAAGAATGAATTACCTTAGCCAAGCTAGAAAACATTCACACAAAATGAAAAACACTATGCTTAGAACATTAGAATCTTACATACCTTAGAAAATAGAAGATTAAAGCTTATAAACTTCTTTAAAAATCCTTTAAAACTAAAATAAAACTTATAAACTCAAGGAAAAGTAGAGAAAACCCACCTTTTAGAAATAATCTGAGAATCGAGGAAGGATAGATAAAAGCTTAAACTTTTCCTAAGTTTAACCCCATTTCTGCTTGAAGAGAAACATTTGAGCTAGATAAAGGATTAGAAGAAAATATGATATCATAATGAAATGCAATAGAAGAGTTATAGAGGTAGGAATGGGATAAAAGAACTTGGTGGCTTGAGGAACATAAAGAAAATGAAAAGTTAGGGAAGGATACCAAAGCAAAGATATAATGTAAAATGAGAGGCATAGGGGTATATAACTCAAAACACAAACCCTTAGCTCAAATTTTAACAATTTGGGATGGATTTTAGAGGTATACAGGGTTGAATTGTCCCTAAAATATAAAATGGTGAAGGGTGAAGAGTTTTAGGGTGCTACAAATCCAAAAAGCATTAGCACTAAAGGAGAAAGGAGACAAAAGATGGCAAGGACAAAAGGTTCAAATATAATGGACAATATAAAATGAATTGCCCATTATTATTTCACACAAAGTGTAAAGAAAAAGGAAGAAGAAGATGATAGGGTTGCTTAGATCATTGATTACGTTTTACACAAATTTATCTCCTCGGTGTAAGATAAGACTTCAAATAGGGCTGAAATTGTTCAAAATACTTCAAAAAATAAGCTATAAAATTATTGCTAAATAATATTTAAAGTTAATTATCCTATAGAAGAAGATCCAAAACCATTTGAGTCTAAAAACAACTAGCTTTGAAAAACCGATTGATTGGCTTGGCACAACCAGTCAATTGGTAGAACTAGGTGGTTGGTCTTCTAGTAACTAGTTATATGGTTCTTCAAATTTCAAAAATTCACCAAAAACCTAGGAAACCAATAAAGGAAACCAATTTGTCTAGTTGAAACAAATCCTCTCCCAAAACCCTTTAAGGATCAACTTGAGCTAAATTTATTGGTGATTACATGTTCTATTATTAGAATTGGGGTTTTTATTTTCTAATGTGGTATTAAGACTTAAGCATAGCTATTTGGAAGCTAAGATGTATTTCTCACTAACAAGGTGTAACACCACCATTTTTCACTACAAAAGAAAAATTATCTAAAAACATTATGGAAGCAGAAACATACCTAGGAAAATGGGGTGTTACCGTCATACCTAACATAGGTTAGACGTCTGTCACCTATCCCATATCAGATACAAGGTTAAACCAACCAAAACATTTAAAATGATAGAGTGTGTAAATAAAAGATTACATAAATAACTTAAAAGAGTATTTACATCAAATGATCTTAACGGTTTCCAACCAAAATATTACAAAACACATGTGGATAAAGTACGGGGCTATAATAAAACAAGTTAGGGTGTGATGCCCAAATTAAAATCTAGGTTCGCCAAGGACCCCATCGAGAATTTCCAGATGTCCTTGCTCTCAAGCCCAGACCTAACTGAGGTAGGCCCTTTACTGGTCATCCCTAAAGATCTACACATGGCCCTTTGCTTATGAGAGTGAGCAGGTGACCAAACAAACAGGCATATCGGTATGTTATGTGTTGAGTAAGCTAAGTTGCTCCCTCAATGTAAACACAAGTATGTAAATCCATTATACATGTATATGAAATACAATATGTAGCATGATAAAGCCATATGTAAAGGTAAAAGTGCATAAGGGCATGCTATCATGCACAACTCTAACAAGGTAGAATATATCATGCTTGGTTTCACATCTTCATCACATAAACATTCACACATGTAATAGCAAGGAGAATCCAATCAACCTCTAGGGTTTATTTCCAATTACTAAAATTCTTTAGATTGTACCCTTTCCCTTAGCCACATATGACACAGGTCGATCATCTAGTTAATATTCCATTCAATAATGAATTAGTCATTTCAACCATTAGCCAAGTGTACAAACCAGCTTTTATTCCTTTCTGGTCATTCATGTTGTTACTTTCATCCTAATCTAATTATTAACCATTCACTTTGTCATCATTCATATTTTACCAACCAATATTTATCATCCATATTTTATTATCATTAAGAGATAGAAAGTGCACAATCCCATGGTCTCACATACCATGGAACCTATCTAAAGAAGGGACATAAAGTCCAGGCTGAAGCCAATTACCAAGCGGACACAAGTCCATGCCGAATCCTATCACCAAATAGACATAAGTCCAAGCCGAAGCCAACCACCTAGGTAACTAGACCATTTCATTTTGATACCCCCTAGTACATAATTAGTGTCTAGAGTAGGTAAGGCACTAGAACCTCTCAGGATCTTGCCCAAAGGCACCAAAAATGGTCGAGGGTAGATTAATCCTCGGTGGCTAATCGAGGATAAGGTAACCTAGACCCATACTCAACTCAATTGTCTTTCGCCTTACGTGATTAGTATTTTATTCATAAGGATAAGTGATCACACAAGGCCTATACAAAATAAGTGAGGTAATTTCCATGTTTATTCCATATCAGTCCTTTTCTTTTCATTTTCCCAACCATGTGGGTTTCCATTTATTGTTGTACCATATTACTCACATCCATGTTATCATTTTTTTTCCAGCCCAGGTTGAGTTTCATTACTTTTTTCTCAATTTCATCACTTATCATAAGTGAAATACCCATTTAGCCTTTAAATTACTCATAGAGTAGATCATAATTTGTGATCCATTTTAATCCTTTCATTAAGCTAATGATCCATGATAGAATTTGTATTTTATCCTATTAATAATCATAGTGTAGTCCCAAACATAGCCTCAAAGCTTAAGCAAACTGAAAGGAAACAAATCATGCAAACCAATCAAACCAGTCGATTGGTTTGGGTTCATCAGTCGATCGATTTAACTCAACCAGACCATGTTTTTTCTCAAACTAGTTGATTGGTTTAGGCAAACCAGTAGAATGCTCATAGACTAGTCAATTAGTTTTGCCCAAATAATCGATGGTTTTAAGTAGAGAATAAGACTAAGGTCTCTGTAGGCTTACCAGTTGATGGGTTGGTTCAACCAGTTAACTATTCTAGGAACCATACAATTGGTTTGGCCTAACTAATCGATTGCTTTACCCTAACACAACACCAAACCATTAAATTTCATGCAAATTATTACATATAAATCATCCTTAACCACATTAAAATGTGTATCGACATAATCTAACAAATTTCCAATAGAATTAACTTGCATTTCACCGCATGGAATCATCATATCCTATTTTTTTTACCGAATTTCATTCTTTTTACTCAAATTATACCATCTATCCATCAAAATCACTTATACAGGCTATATGCATTCATGCTAATATGCAAAAACCAACTTAAAGGAAAGCAAAAAATGTAGGAAGCTCATTAATCATCAAAAAAGTAAGAATCACTTGATGCGGGCAAAATCCCCTTTAAGCCCAAACATTCCAACTATGGAAATTCTCAGCTTTTAAAACCTTAAAAACCAAACTCTTAAACTCAAATGTTTACACCAAAATCATATTAAATTTTCAAACTTAAAAAATAGAAAAGAAGAACATACCACTAGGCAAAAACATGGAAAAGCTCAGATGGACAACTCAACCTTTTTCCCAAAATCTTACTCCTCCTTGGTTCATAATTGAAAGAAGAGAGAGATAGAGATAGGGTCATAAGAGTGTAAGAAAATTTATTGGTAAGACTTGAAGTGTAGAAAGAAGGGATTGAATATCAAACTTAGAGAACTTTTAGTTGAAAGAAAAGGTGCATATAAGGGATGATTGGGGTTATTTATAGCCAACCAATAAAAGGGAATCATAGAGGGTTCAATAATCAAATCAAAATGCTTCAATTGACCATTTGAATTCAAGCTAAATAGATGGATTTTGTCCAATATTCGCTGACCTATTCTCCAAAGCTCAAATGGCATCTTTGGAGATTGTAGGTCAATTTGGCCAAAATTAGCTTATACTAGTGAAGTAATGGAAGGTCAACATGGAAGGAATCTTCCAGCTACTCAAAATTGTACCTGAGATCGCAACATTGATCTCAAAAAAGTGCAGAGGAGAGAGGAGGAAGAAGACAATGTTGAGTTCATCTCTCCCCTTTAATTATCCCAATCAATCTCTAGATTGATTCTAGGTAATATTTTGGGTTAAATATATCATGACAATGGTTAGGAGTCTCTTAGATATAATTTGGCATGGTTAGTAAGGGTCCTTTTTAGGATAAGAGATTTTCCAAAAATTCATCTAAAAAAATATGACCAGCTTGACAAACAAGTCGATGAGTTTGGGCCTACCAGTCAACTGTTCTACCAACCAGTCAACCAGTTCCCCTAACTAGTCGATCAATTTAGTCAAGGAAACCCATTTTGATGTCACAACAAACTAGTCGACCGGTTCATGGAACTAGTTGATCAGTTTGTTTGAAAAACTCAATAAACTCCAATTTACAACATGATTTCAAATAAAACTTTGCCTCAAACCTAATCATCACATTAAATCAAAATCAAAGGTCTAAAATTTTTAACATTTTCATTCAACCATTTCACAACATGTGGGGTATTACATAAGGGCATTGTAATTGATTAATGATAGGCAAGTGATAACATACATTATATATATGATTTTTTGCATTTATCTTTAGAAAGGAATTAAATATTGTAGCCTTATAGTATTATTCTTATTTTAGGGAGTTTGTAGTTCAAGGAGAAGAACAAGGACAGTGATAGGGATTAGAGACTCAGATTGAGGATTGAGATTGGGATTGGGGTGGGGATGGGGGATTAGTCCCCATTAGCAAACATTGGGGAATGAGGCAGGTTTGAGAATGGGTATATATATTAGGATAGGGGATGGGGATAATATCATCGTCCCTATGAGGGCCCATTGTTATCCCTAATATGGGTGTCTATTTGTAAAGAGAAATCTCATAATCATTTTAGTATAATCATATTTTAACAAACCATAACAAATATTTTTTAATTTAAACATAATTTCGTTATATATATATATCCACCATTCACAAGGCCCTATTGTTATCCCTATCATTTTGTTTCACTTTTTTAGCCAAATTTTTATAGAGCTAGTTCTATGTGAATAACTATTTGATAATTTTATGGATCTCATAAACTCAATATTTGTTGTTTGTCAGTTTAGTTGGTTCAAATTTTAATTTATTTATAGAAACTCCAACGTATATACTCTAAGAAGGTGGGAGATAATGTAAAGATTATTAATAAATGACCTTCTTCCTATTTTACCAATAAAATTCCTACATATAAAAGAAGAAGAATTTAGTATAAAAAGAAATGGAATGTGGTATGTGGATTGATGGGCCACCAAGAATAAACCTTATGAATTGGCTCATACAACATCAAGGATTCTTGGTGGAGAGTAATGTTTTCTCAAAATGATGATCATGGATAACAAAAGTTGTCATTTATGCCAAAAACAGACATAAAGTGCTAATCATATATGCAAAGAATGTTAACCGACAATCTATTTGTAGGAAAAGTTAAGAGGAGGCAACATGTTAAACTTCCTACGTTAATCTCATGAAATGGTTAAGAAAAAATGCATATGAGACATAAGAAAATATTTGGCTCATTTAGTGAAGGATGCATGTTTAGTCATGTGATATCAACAATCTCAAATTCTAGAAACAAAATTGTCTTAAATTTAAGGAAACCCATAACATCTTCACCCTTCTAGAACACATGGACATTTGAATGGACTTTTCTCAAAGAAAATCAAAATAAAAGGATGAAAAAAAGAAAGAAGAAATGATGATCAAGTGAATATCACTAGATAAGTATTTTTAAAGCTAAATACATATGGTTCATCCTTTGAGAATAGTAGTACTATCAACAATGAGGGGTCATTAAGGACAACAAAGGTAGTTGTGTAGCTAGATTTTCACTAAAGATATAAACTATGAATAGTCTATAATATAAAATATGGATGTTAAGGGATAAATTAGAATTGACACAAAATTTAGGATTTAAATATTTTTTGACAAAATATGTTTCAATAGATGTTGTATTGTACTAAATTATTCCATAACAACTCACCCTTATTATTGCTAGGGGTGCACATAATTTGGTATGAAATGAAATGGATTAGAAATATTGATAGTGATATATACTAAATACAATAAAGGTTAGCCCTCATTCCTGTATGTTCTCAAGTTTTGGGTGTTTGGTCTAACTAATAAAAAGTCAGATATATCCTTGTAAGATAAGAATGGTTCAAAACTTAACTTAAGCTTTTAAATATTTTTCGTAAGCTCCGTGTTACTCTCACTAATTCTCATTTATCTTCTAACTTTCTAAGTATTCTCTATCTTGCTCCCAAGTCCTAACTAGGCCTACGTCCTTCAGTCTTATCTTCATTCTTCATTGGTCATTGTTCATCTCTAGTATCCTCTACATCAACTCCACCTACATTTGCCACAACCAACCATCATTATGTTACATCAAGTCTTTGTCTTCCTCCTTCCACTATCGTGACCTCCTATCTTCATTTTTTGCTAGTTTTCCTCCTCTTTCTTATCCATAGACTCCGCATGTCTACCATAACCAATCGTTGGTGGTGCCATATCAAGCCTTCATCCTCCTCATCCTATAATCCTAATGTCCTTATTAGCATCTCTCCTCACCTGTGCCTATCTTTTTTATTTAGATTTGAGACTTTTAGATGCCTAACTAATGACAATCTCTTCTTCCTCCATTTATTGTTGTTTAACTTGTTTTTTTTACTCTTAATTTCTTATAGTTTTTTCATTATTTCTTATTTCTTAGTGAAGCAACTAAATTTTTCCATGTGAGTAAAGCCCTTTGTGAGCAAAAATGGCTTGGCTTTATCAATATTGGCATTGTCTGTTTTTTCATATAATTTTCTATTATGGCATGTTTATAATGTTACATAGCAAGATTGTTGTTAGTTGTTAGTAGGGGTGGATAAAGGCTCCACTATGGGGCCATGGGATACGACAAAGCTCCAACTAAAGAGTGTTAGAGATATATACACTCACACCAAATAACCAATATAGATATCATGAGAGGGATAAAAATATTAAAAAGTTCATATGGTGTAGTAGAAGGTGTGTGTAGAGTCTTATCTTAGTTTTGGTAGATCAAATCCTCAATTTGTGTTCTCCATCATTGCTCATCTCTATTGCTCCATCAAACATCATTGATCCATCAACCTTTGCTACTTACCATTGCTGCAGCAACATCATTTCTCATAGTTCCTAAGAAACCCTTACCTTTCTTATTGATAGAAGAATGAAAATTAACCAAAATCAATTGATCTATCCTTATTAAATTTTGAAGCTTATTCTTAATAAGAGAACGCTTGTACTTCAATTTTTATAGAAAAAGACTAAGACGTGTTGCTGCTAATGGTGCTAGAATAGGTTAGAAAGTCTTGAATTGCATATATATATTCATTTGTTTTAGCAAATTGATTGTTACCTAAGTAATTTTGATGGAATATTTATTCTTTCTTGAGTTAATGTGTTCTCATTTGACTTTATTAGGTTTTTCTCTTCACTTATAATAGTTTCTTATGAAATGACTTTATCAAGTGAGGACTATATTGTGATATTGGTGATAATTAGGCATCTCATCAACTTGGTTTTGTGTATAGTGAACTATTGTCCATTGTTTGGGGTTCAGTAAAAAGTATGAAATTGAAAACTTAACAAATAGTGTAAAACCCCATTTTTACTACCTACAATTTTTTTTTGTGGAAGGGTTAATTACATAAATAATGAGTGTTACCACTACATTTAGAATAAGTCTGGTTCCTCCACTTTTCTTATACCAAGTGGTATGACTCAAAACAAGTTGTATTCATTATAAAATAACAAAACAAAAAGATAATAACAGAGATAGAAGTTACGGATACATATAATCTATAAATAATGATAAGAAAAAAAATACAACACGGGACATATGATTTCAAAGAATTCATTATAACAAAAACTAGTACCTGAAGGTACAACACCGGTTTACCTTAACTCTTAGATGTGTAATCCCATTTCAAGAATGCGACCTGCTTCCCAAGGGATCCACTTATCCTTAATACTATTATATGCCTTGCACTACTCCATGCCTTTGCTCTCACAACCTCTTCTTCTCCTTTCTTCTCCTTTCCTTATTTTTTCTCTGCCGCCTCGACCACTACTGTCAACGCCCTACCAACCACCTGCACCATCTCCTGGCACCCCTACTACCACCCTACACCACCAAGCCACCCCCTAGATCCCTTGCATACACCCTTCTTCCTTTTCTTTTTCTTTCCCCCTTCTCGGCCTCCTCCCTACACCACTGTCCTTCGCTGTCGTTCCGCCACTTTTGCTGCATCCCAAGGCACCAACCTACTCTACCACCCCAGGTCCTCCTTTAGCTAAATCCCAGCCCTGCAACCCCTCCTTTCTCTCCTTCATTTCCCTTCCTTTTTCTTCTCCACCACCTCTGCAGCCCACTTCACAGCCCTTGGCTGCCGATAACCAATCCCTAACCACCACCTACACCCCCACTCCACCCCTACATCCCACCCCTACCTTAACTCTCGTACACCTACCCTCCTTTTAGCCCCCAAAACCCCAACCAGAACCATCACTCCCTCCCTTCCTCCACCCTTCCTTCAACCCTTCTTCCCCTTCTAATCTACATGTGGCTCATGCTGTTCATGTAGCGTGATTTCCACACTATTTTGGAAGTTATTTTGTGTAATTGTTGAGGTATATTGATGGTTGAATAAAGTATGGCATTAATTAAGTTTTTATAAGGTTTTATCCTTTTTTTCCTATTTATAATATGATAATTATGGGTATTATTTTAGGTATTGATTTTGCTAATCAAAGCTTGAATCTTTAATCGAGGTACCGGTAATATTTGATTCTTGCATTAAATAAGGTAACCGTTAAACCTTACTTAAACGTATGGATGTATGTATGCTAGCACATTAGGGTTTTTACTATGTTTGTATGCATAATATGTGTTGTTAAGTATAATGTTTTAGTTGCATGTGTTGATTGATAAAAAAAGGAAAGCATGTTAATTTAGGTGTCATATGTAGAAATAATACTTAAGGAAGGAGCTTTATTGTTAATAAAAATGTGAAGTGCTTATCTATGATATGTTATGTTAACGTGGCCATTGGTTGCACAAATAATGTTATTATGGGCCCTAAGGGCATTTTAGTAATATTTCTTATATAATAGTGTGGCCTAAATAAGTGTAGGTGGTAATGAGTATTATGATAAATAACAATAGTTGGTAGGGTTGGATGATGGGTATGGAGCATTAATATTAATATTTT
Source organism: Tamarix austromongolica (assembly GCA_039764185.1). Taxonomy (NCBI): domain Eukaryota; kingdom Viridiplantae; phylum Streptophyta; class Magnoliopsida; order Caryophyllales; family Tamaricaceae; genus Tamarix; species Tamarix austromongolica. The sequence continues at coordinate 26,331,498 of CM077808.1, forward strand.
TATGTAGAGAGGGTATTTTAGTAAAAGTGGTATAATAAGGGCAAAATGGTAAATTATAAGAGTAAAGGAGGAAAAATGGTAAATGGACAAGTAAGAAGGGCATTTTAGTAATTTTACATGGAGAGGTGATAACTTGAAAATGTTTGGGTGTAAGAAAGTATTTTGGTGAATTAAATATAATGGAAAGGGTAAAATGGTAATTTTGTAAATAAATGGGTAAAATGGTAATTTTGTAAGTAAAGGGGTAAAATGGTATTTTTGTAAGTATAGGGGTAAAATGGTAATTAAGTAAAGTAAAGGGGTAAAAGGGTAATTTGGTGTAAAGGAAGGGTATTTTGGTAGTTTAATAAAGTAGAAGGGTAAAATGGTAACTTTGTAAATAAAAGGGTAATATGGTAATTTTGTAAGTAAAGTCGTAAAATGGTAATTTTGTAAGTAAATGGGTAATATGGTAATGTTGTAAGTAAAAGGGTAATATGGTAATTTTGTAAATAAAGGGATGAAATGGTAAGTATGTAAAGTAAAGGGATAGATTTGTAATTTAATAAAGGAGAAGGGTATTTTAGTAATTTGGTACAAAGAAAGGGTAATATGTAAATTTTGTAAAGTAAAGGGGTGAAATGGTAATTTAATGAAGTAAAATGGTAATTTGGGTATTTTGGTAATTTAATGAAGTAGAAGGATAAAATGGTAACTTGGTATAAAGGAAGGGTAAAATGGTAATTTAATAAATTAGAAGGGTGACTTGATAACTTAATAAGCCTAAGGGTAATTTGGTAGTTTAGATAAGTATAAAGGGTAATACGGTAATTTAACCCACTAGAAGGGTAAATTGGTAACTTAACAAGTATGATGGATAAGGTTGGTAATTTAATAAGTATGGAGGATAATTTAGTAGTTTAACCAATACAAGGGATAATCTGGTAATTATGCAAACACGAAGGGTAACATGGTAAATTAGCAGATAAAAAGGGACGACTTAATAATTTTACAAGCAAGGGGTATTTCAGTAAATTTGTAAGAATGATGGGGGTAAAGTGGCAACATGCATATAACATGTCGAGGGGTTAAATGAGTCTCCTTGATAAGTCATAAGTAATATTGAATAATAAGATAAGAGTAATTGATCAATTAGTGGGTGTCACAAGAGAGTATCATAAGAACATAGTATAACCTAAGGTTGGATGGATAACTAAAGAGGGTGATATGGTGTTATGTCATAATTATGTAAGGGGTGTCTGGTAAGGAAGTGTGCATAGAAATGTGTGTTAGATATGTTTGAAATGTGTGTTAGAGTTTTATGTATGCCATGATTTTTAATATGGAATGCTTGATTCTATGGCCAGTATATCTTGTGTCTCTAGATTTGTGACCTTTCCCCTTCCCTCGAATACAATAAATGGACCTTGAAATAAGACACGAATAAAGTATTAATTATGTAAAGTGAAAGAGTATTGAGTCGGGCTCAAACTGATCCACCGGCAATAATAGTGGCCAGGCATAAGATATCCTGGAGACTGGTTCACCGGCGAATAATAGTGGTCAGGTGTGTTCTACCCTGTATATTTTCGGTCCACCGACTATAATAGTGGGGGATTCCGAGCTCAATAAATCAAACGTTGGATATTATTAAAGTAAGAGAAGACACTAATCACTTACAGTGGAACACCATGTGAGTCGAGGCCAGACCGATCCACCGATGAATAATAGTGGCCAGGTGCAGGGAGCCCTGGAGACCGATCCACCAGTGAATAATAGTGGTCAGGTGCGTTCTACCTTGTATGTTTTCGATCCACCGGCTAAAATAGTAGGGTTCTCACACTTACATGGATATAAATCAAAAGATGATGGTTGAATAATGATTAATTAATGGCTTAAGGCCCAAAAAGTATTGATTCACTTTATGATCTATTGATATGACCTGATTTAGCTTCAGTGCTTGTCCCTGCCTAGGTACGTGATGGCTTTGTAAGTACATGAATTTTGTGTTATGCATCTCTCATTGTATGTGGTATTGCCTTGCATATTAGTCCACATGTTATCTCCTTATATAGTTTTTGTATTATGTGTTGCATGCGGGCCTGCCTTTTGGTGTGGTTTAAAGGGTTACTCAGTACCATAGTACTAAAGGGTTCCCTTCGTGAGCCTCTACCTATTCAATGGACAGTGTCCCTTTTAGGTCCATTGTAGATGCTATTCAAGTGGGCAATGGGAAAGAACACAAGGATTATCCGAAAACTTTTAGGGTCTCACCCTTTCGCCTTTTTATTCCTAGTTTAAATGTATTCTGTATTCTTATAACCACAAATGGTGGATTCTATTCTTGTAACAAAATTTTTTGGGCTACTCTGATTTAAATAAAGTTTAAATTTGAGCAAATTGTATTTTATTATTTTAGCCTTAGCACTTGGTACTAGAGCGGTAGGAGAAAACTGGTCTGGTACTAAGTGTGGTAGTAATATCCCCAAATTTCATGGTTTTTAATTTTTTCTTCTACTATTTTCTTTAAACAAAACAAAATTTTTCAGTAGTGAATTTTGAGGGTGTTACAGGGGAATCCAATGATACTATTTTAAAATTTTAAAAACTAAAACAATAGTGATTCCAATCCATTCCATTCCGGTCTTGATCCAAAACTTTTTTATTCAATCTCGAGCAAAGACCAGTATAATTCAATTTAAAAAATAACAAATCTTGACATCTAATCTTATCTGGTCCAGTCTGGTTTTAGATAGGTGAACAACCCCTAGTTATAGCATTTTAGGACACTTTGAAGAAAAATTCTCTAAAGCTCCGATGAAGCACATCTTCAAGGATTGGAATGCTAGGCAGACTAGCAACTTTTGGTAATAACCTAATGCATTTTCATTTTGTTTTAGATAAATGGTAATATTTTGTTATTAGGAATTTACTTAATGACTTCATAGGAATAACTAACCTAAGGAAAGTTATGTAATAACCAAAGTTGTTAGAATCGAGATTCTACCTAAAATTGATAGGGAGACTAAGGATCAAATCGTAGGATCGTAAGATCCTATAAAACCCAACAAAATATGAAACATATATATATATATATATATATATATATATATATATATATATATATATATATATATCATAAAAATTACACTCTTAAGCTATTATATAGCTAGTGATTGAATTGTAGCAACTTACATGTACCATAAATTGTTAAGATCATTGTATATATTAGAAATTATATTAAGTCAATAACATTGAAAATTAATTATCAAATGAAACGTAAAAAATACAATGAGATTATGGGTAGAGGTAATAAAAAACTCATTTTTTTAAAAATAAGCAATATTGGTAGCCTTAAGAAAAACACACAAAGAATGAACAAAGTAATTGATAATGGAGGAAATAGTGAGATGGCATTATTTTCTATCATTTAAGATAATAAGATCAAAAAAAAAATTATGTTGCCTTTTCAAAATTTGATGAATTAAGATAAAAAAAAATAGTTTTGGTTATTAGCGCACACGTTAAGCTATTATATAAACTATTTTCCAAGTACAAAATAAATCTTGTTTGCATTATAAATCTAGCATGACCAGTAAAAAATAAGGAAAAAATATTCATTTTAAATTCAATAGTATTTAATAATTAATAATATTATAAACTTTAATATATTCATTTTACCATTTAGAGGGAGATTACAATTTTTTTCAATATTTTACATCAACAAACGATTTCATTGTCTTAGTGGTATATTAGGGTTGATAATAAGAAGATTAAAAAAATATGTGGAATAAGAGGAGAAATATATTTGAAGATAAATTGATAAAAAAAATTATAATTATTATGTAAAATTGTAGAATTTTATCTAAAATCATAAAATTCCACGGTGAGATCATAAGATTTTGTAGTAAAATTGTAATATTCTATTGTAGGATCATAAAATTCTATAAATATTCAGCTACTTTAAAATTATACCTAGGATCATGGATTTTTTTTATAATCATATAATCATACAATTGAATCGAAATCTTAATAACTATAGTAACAACTAAATTATCATAGCTAGTTCCACCATAGTGCCATAGGACATCAAAGAGTCTTAGCAAAATACATATATGTATGTGCATCAAGTAATGTATATAAATAACATAGGAGGGCACCATGCTAGAAAAATAAGATAGAGTAATGGTTTGTTGTGTGGTATCCTTTTCTTTTCTTTAATAATGACCACATACCACACTTCAAGACTTGGCCCTTGCATTTTTTGGCTCCTCAATGAAAAAGTATGGCTCATTAATAGTTGTTAATTTTTTTTCTCTCCATCATTTCTTAGCTTGCATTCACTAAAACCTAATTGAACCTTCTTCACCTTTGTCCTCTTCAGTTTACATCATTTGATGTTCAAATTTGCTAAAAATATTGCCATAAATAGTCAACACGGAAGCTATAATCGCTAATCTTACTATCTTCAATGCCTAAGCTTTTACAAAGCAGCATGGTGATGAAACACTAGAAGCGTTATCCTCGGCACAATTCAATTTCAATTAGTTAGTATTTTCTTTAAGAGCTCAACTATCTTCTCTTAAATTTCCAATATCATAATCATGTCTAAACTATAGAAGTTTTTTCTTCTTTTTTCTGCAGCACATTTGCATGTTCATATAAGTTTGTTGTTTATTGATTCATCATTTAAATTGATTATCTATTTTTTTAGTTATAAGAGTGTTAGATTAATTGTTTATTTTTTAATATTTTATTAATTATTAGTTAAGGTACTTTATAAGTTAAAATGATAATTTGGCTTCTTGAGTGATTAATCATTTGATTATATACATTTTTCATAAATAGGTTAATTGATTTAGTTACTAATGTAATTTCAAATATTAGGATGCATAGATAATTTAAAAAATAAAATCTTCATATAGTGTAAATGAATCGATTCCAATTTAAATAATCGATTATTCATAGTGATTTAGTAACATAAATATTTCCATGCCCACAAATTATTTGGGAGGAAAACCGATTTGAAAAAGAAATTTGGGTTAGAAGTTTGAGAAATTGTATTTAGTCATCTTTTTTGCACATAGTACGTTGCTGGCAACAACTAAGCTCCACCTTTATATCTTCACATTATATTACTAGCATATATATATGTATGTATGTATGTATGTATATAAGGAGTGTCGCTTGATCTAGGGAAACACTGTCAATAAGAAAAAGAACAAAGGCCATGGAACTTTGATATGAGAATTTGAAAAGAACAAGGATAAGAAACAATGGTATTATATCATTTGAAGTCAAGATAATACATGAAGATTTTGTAGATGATGTTCAACACATGAGCTCTACAAAATTTAGGAAGACAATACAATATGTTTTTAGGAGAGGGGACTATAAGGTGATTATAATATGTCTGTGGGAAAACTTGATATCCAACAATGAAAATGAAATCTTCATTTTATTGGTAGGAGACTTCACCCATTGGAGACATCATCATTCCATCTTTTGACCTTCATGGCGGAATCATATTTGAGGGAATCCTTCGAAAGATAATTTGTTCGCAGGATTTAAGTAGCAGCTTGTATTAGTATCTTCGAATTTGCAAGATGCTTTGTCCTTTTGCTTTTTTGCTTTCAGTTGCTTTAATGATTGATATAGAGACCATTGGTATAGTAACTACTTTGGGCTTTATTGACCGGCATGTCATGTGGTGATATATTTTGGGTAGAGTTTTATCATTTTTGTAGATCTTTGTTGCTTTTGCAGATCTAGTGATTAGGGTAGAATCTCGTAACAATCATCCTCATTATCATCGTCATTATCGATGAGGGGCACATATGATGAAGAAGATGACTAGGACTTGTTCTTCTTGGGTTTTTGCAGTAGCAAGTCTGGCAGTAGTATGAGATTTTTTTGCAAAGAATATGGTTTGAGAAGGATCAAGAGGGATCTAAGAGATTAGTTTGACCGATTTTTGTATTTTGGCCTAGATTTAGGTAGAATGTTTTGAGATTTTATCAAAGGTATGGATTTCGTTCCACCATTTGACCTTGAAATATCAAATGGTGGTGCGGATCCCATCAATGTTTTGGTGATCAACCATCCAAGAGAAAACCTGAGGAAAAAAAAGGCTAGAAAAAAAATGGAGAAAAAAGGGTTTTGAAAGAATCAAGGGCTTTAGATACTTTTCGAGGTAGAATTGTAGGTAAAGAATCAAAATCTTTCTACCATTTGATAAACTAGATTGGGAGATCAATTGATGCAAAGTTTTGGAAAAATATTAGCTAGGAATGACTTTTCTGGCTATTTTGTGAGAAGAAGGTGTTATACTATGCTTGTTGGTAGTCCTGGTAATTAAAGGTGAGGGAGAAGTTTTGTGAGGTTTTGTATATGTCTAGGAGCCATTTTGGGATTTTGCAAGTAGATTATTCCCATTAATTTGGAGTCTCATAGTGAGAAAAACATTTGAAAGTGGCAAAACCAGTGTATTATAGGATTATCATGTAATATGGATGTGGTTTCTATAAATTCCATTGTTTAAAACACCACCTAGAGAAAAAAAAATTTAAGGGGAAGAAAGGGTTCAGGATAGTAGAAAACTTCCTCACAATTTGTAATTATTAAAAAATGTGTTTTTTGAAAATAGTCAAAAGTTTTTTGTTTCTGAACAATTTATTTTGAAGATGGATTTGATAAAATTGTGAGACTTGCAGAAGAAGATTTTCAAATTAATTTTGGAGAAGGGGTTTTTTTGGGAAGAACCCTCCTTGATTTGCAAAATAGGGGAAGAAAGAAGGAGACGGTGCTCTTTAATATTTACTATAAAGCTAAGAATGCTTCGAATGATTTTGTAAGGGTTTCTACCCGATTTTGTACCTCTTGTTGTGTATCAAAGGGGGCTGTGAGAAAGTGGCATTTTCTCCTTCTTTGATTGTGGCCTCGCACTAAGTTTTGATGATATTTTTTGATAGGGGTTTGGAGATAGGTTGTTTTGCTTTCTTTTTGGGAGCCATGTTAAGGTTGTGCTTGGAGAAATTCTCTAGTTAGAATATCAGGGATAGAGTTTCAATCTCCTCTAATAAACTTTGTATTACAATCAAAGATAGAGAGAATAGCTTGCCATCTAGCAAATATTTGTTTTGAAGCAATATTTTGGATGTCCTTTTGTAAGACTTATTTTTCATATTTGTAATCTATTCTAAGGAGAAATTTGTGGTTAAGGATATTTAACTAGAATTTTTGAATGCAAAGAACAATGGAAAGGGATTTCCATTTTTATAGTAGAATATATTTTTTTGGGTATCATTCTAGTGAGTAGAGGTGAATTGAACAATCTGTTCTCGTTGATTTTGAACTTGTTTAAGGATGGCACTATAGCTGATGATAGAGGAATCAGTTTCAATAATCTTCTGAAGTTTTGGATCAGCAAGATAAAGACACGGTATATTTTTTACTTGTATCTTGATATGTTTGACAATTTAGATATGCTCTTGTGTTCACGAAGGTGGGGTTTTCTTAAGTCGATCATGGAGAGGTTTTTCTATTCTATTAACATTTGGACAGAAATCTAAGACATAATTTCGGCTTCTAAGGAACCTTTATAATTGTTTTTTGTCTAAGATTTTGTCAGAGAATTTTGATGCAAAATCAAGAGACTTTTCAATTGGAGTAATAGTACCATGTGAGTGGTAGTGACCTAATAACCTATTATGTGTTTGGAAGAGGGAGATCTTGGACTTTGAAATGATGAGACCATTTATTTTGATGAAAAAAATGAATTTTTTAAGATGTTTGAAATGTTGATCTAAAAAATGGGAAAATACAAGGATGTCATCAATATAAATAATAGAGAAATTTGAGGAAGGACTAAATATATCATTCATTATTCTTTGGAACTCATAAGGTGCAATTTTAAGCCTAAAGGGCATGAAATTTCACTCATACTAGCCAAAAGGAATAGTGAAAGTTGTCTTGCAACAATCTTTCAGGGAGATTCGAATTTGTCAAAACCCTAATTTTAAATCAAATTTGAAGAAAATGAGAGTTGATTAGATTTTTTAAAGAAGATCTTAATTGTTGGGAATGGGGCATCTAACCCATTTGAGAGTGGTATTAAGGGGATTGTAATTTATGACAAGGCAAGGAGTTCCTCATTCAGTTTCACACTATTTATTGACATAAAACCCTGTATAAGACCATGGAGATCTAGATTTTGACATTAGGTGTTTTCTTTCAAGATATGTGATCTTAATCTAGCTATGGTTTTCTAGATCTGCATTCATTTGAATCGGTATGGATTTTATAGGGATATTTTTCTCAATGAAGGAATATTCATAGGTTAAATCAACAATGTGTTTCTTTCTTGTCTAGAATGTGTTAGAAAGACCGGCATAGATTTATTTCTCAATTTGCTTTTGGAGACTAGCAATCCTAGTTTTTTATTTTTGATTCCTAATTGATTTTGAATTTTTTTAGAGAAATTCCTTGTTTGAGAAAATAAATATCAGGTTTTTTTTTTGTTTTCAATTAAAATATTGATTTGATTTTCATAAATGGATTTAGCTTTTAGAAGATTTATATTTCTAGTTTTAGGTATTTCAAGGAATGAGAGAGAATTTTTTATTCCTTTCATTTTAAAGGTTATATCGGTTTGGTTTACTTGGTACAGGATAATCAGATTTCTAAACGGGGTTCTCAAAATTATACTATGGCTAATGTTAGGGGTCATGATATAGATTGATTGGATTTTTAGATTATTACATAAAACATAGGCTTCACACATATGTATGATTTTAAGCCTAGAACTATTTGTTGGAGAAAGTTTTTTCTTTAGTAGGTGTTGAAGGTAACGTTTTGGAATAAATCCATCTTTGATACAATTTAAATTAGCACTTGTGTCAAAAAGTGTTAAGGTATTTATCTAGAAATTATCAGAGACTTTGAGTGTGATATTTATAATATATTTTTGAGAAGTGATTTCTTTTAAAATATTTAAGAAATTAGTAGAAGTAGGTAGGTTTTTGAGATAATGTTAATCAGAATTATCATCCTTTTCACTAGGAACAGGGAAGGGTTCTTCTAGAGGTTTTGAAAGAAGAATATGAATGATACTACTATCCTTTTCTTGTTTTTGCTGAAGCTATTTTAATTCTTTCTTAACTTATTTAATTTCTTTTCGAACTCAGAAGTTATTGGGAAAGATTGTTTGAATTTATTTTGTTTGTTGAGAATAGAGGTTAGATTGTAGGTGTTTTTAGTCTTAGTGGAGAGTTTTGTTAAAGGAGGAGTATCGTTTTTGTCAAGGGATTCACATAATTTCTCAAGATATTCCTTTTGTTTGATGGGATTAGAAATATGTTAAACTACCTCAAGCATAAGTTTTTGTTCTCTAGTGAGGACATGATTTGTTTTGAAATATCTCCATCCCCAGACTCAAAGGAGGAAGAGGAAGATTGTGAAGCAAGTTCATTAATCTGGAGGCAAGATTCAGAAAGCTCATCATTTTGAGAATCATCATCAAATATGATATTTAATTCAGAGATCATCCGGTTGAACGGTTAGGCTTTCATCTTCTAAATCAACAAAGTGTTATATTTTCTGACTATGATTCGATTGATGATGTTGTTGATCATTTATCTGTTAAGTAAATTATGTTGTTAGCTTGGATGAAGGCAAATAAAACCTATCCTGAGGAAATAGATTTAACTTATTCTGAATTCCCTATAAAATTTATTTGGGATACTAAAGTTCATTAATTTAGAGGCAAGATTCTGTATCTTTCCCAATGTTTCTTCGTCAATGTTTAATTCATAGATTTGCGTGTTGAGTTGATAGAATCTAGTAATGTGGCCTTTTATCCCACATTTATAACTAGGTAATATTCCTCCTAGAATAGATGTCTGATTTTGTACTATAATGGTGGCGACACATGCCCGATCGTACAATGTGGCTAAGTCCTGAAAAGCCACGACACCCATCATCCTACGAATGATGAAGTGGAGCCCCTGCTCAAACTGATGGATAATTGTAGACTCACTAGCTACGATCCCCAATGCAAACATCAAAAGCTTTGTGAACCGAACATGATACTGCATCACTATCATGCATCCCTAAATAAGCTACATGAACTCCTTCAGCTTGTCTTTCTTAAGGCTCTTCGAATAAAACTTAGTCTGAATCATCGTCTTGAATTCCTCTCAGGACATCAACGGTCCTCCCTATGTACGGTGACCTACCCACTAGATGTTGGTAACTCCTCAACAAAAGAAAGTAGTAATGCCCGCCTTCCGAGCAGGTGGGCAATTAATTGTCTCGTATGTCCTATCCATATCCCGAATCCATCCCTCCAGGATAATCTGGTCCTCATCACCAAAGTAGAGTGGTGGGTGATGTCCTATAACCCTCCTACTTCTCTGATACCCTCCTATAGGTAATGCAGAGGTGGAGGTGGTGGCTGAGGCTAAGATGGACGTCTAACAAACTTGATGATGCCTCAAAAGTCTCCTCCAAATGACCTACACAGTCATTAAGTGTCATAGCTAGCTAACTGTAAGGTAGAAAATGTGTTTAGACAAAACACTCCAAGCTTAATAACACATAAGACACATAATCATATTTCAAAGTCCACTTCGGCCACCTGTCTTCAATTCCTCACAAGTTGACCTAGGTTTTCAAAAAATTAGATTTTCTAAAATGTGAAATAGACCATTAAAATTAGACAAGGGATTCTTTGAAAACTGTGTTCTGAAAACAAACATGGTGATCAAAATTAAAGCTCTGATATCAATTTGTAACACCCAGATTTTTACGAATTGAAAATTTTGTGTTTTAAGTGGAAGCGTATCATCAAATAGTTTTTTTTTCAATGTAATTGACATAAGTTTGGCTTACCATACTATCCTTATATCAATTACAAGACAAAACAAATAAGAAAGTAAAACATGATAAATATAAATTGAAGGAACTTTCATAAACATTAGAAAAATTTAGAGGTTTACTCCGAGTATAATAATATAAAATAAAAAAAGGGATACCATGGATCCAAAAGTCTAAAAAGGTATCCGGTCAGAACAATTATCCTGATAACATGACTTTACACCCATAATCCTAATACCAAAAATCACTCCTCCTCATATAACTCATCAAAGACTAGAAACTCATCCTCTGGGTTAGCTTGAATCTTCATAAAGACATCTGGGTTATCTACTCGTAGGAATGAGTAGCACCCATAAAACTAATAATCACTATGCTACGTATTGAGTAAGGTAACAATACAGTCAAAGTAGGATTACACATAATATATGAATTCACATCAAGAAGTAAGCATACATGCAATAATATAAACATTGCTAGGTAGGTGATGATTCCAGATCTCGCTATATATATGTATCATATTCCAATCTTTCATATACGTTGAGTTTAGGGACCTTACTATTCTTAAACTAGTGGAACAGTCTGAAACACCTCTTAGGGATAAACACCTAAACCACTATTATTATCTGGTGGAACGGATTCTACACCTCTTAAAGCAAAAAAATGCTCATGATCCACTATGCTTAAACTGATGGAATGGTCTGAAGCACCTTTTAGGGATAACACACGTAAGCCACTATTATTATCCGGTGGAACGGACTCAACACCTTAGTTATGACTCACATAGTCATTCACTTTAAATGATTAGTATCTTTTCCATTAATACTTTATCTCTTAATTGTATTTTCATTCACTTTGAGTATAGGGTCCCACTCTTCTTAATCTAGTGGAACGGATTGATGCACCTCTCAGAGACAAGATACTTGAGCCACTATTATTGCTTGGAGGAACGAACCCATATTAACACCTCAGTCCAACTCACGTGATCTTTCACTTTAAATGATTAGTATCTTATTAGAGTTAATTGTATATTCAAGATAATCACGTGTCACGCATATAGTTATACAAGACATAAAATGTAATGTTTCTTGAGACTTGTGTGGATTAGCTACCAGCCTTGACACATCACTAAAGTAAGTGCTTCCATCAAACCACTAATAAAACTTTTATCTCCTCTGCTGATCAACATAATTTCATCACCAAATTCCATATGAGTTATACATAGTTCTTGGCAGCGAGAGTGAAAGGAGAAACCCCTTTCCTGGGCCACCTTCTTCATTAATCTACCAAAATACTCCATACACATCACAAACAGGTAAGGTAAAATAGGATCTCCTTGTCTTAAACCTCGTTTGCTACTAAAAATCCAAACAAGTTATCATTTAATTTTAGTGAATAGGAATAGGTGGTAACACACACCATAATCCGCTCAGTAATGTTAGACAAAAACCCCAAACCCTATAGCAAAGCTCTCAGAAAAGGACCAAGAGACGGTATCATATGCCTTTTTGAGGTCAACTTTTATAAGGCATGTCGGAGCAAATCGTTTTCTGGTATATTCTTTAATTAAGTCCTAGAGCAATAGTATATTTTTAGACATTGATCTACTAGGGACCAACAAACCTTGTTCTATGCCAATAAGGTGTGTGAGCATCTGGGAAAGTCTAGATCCTAGCAACTTGGAAATAACTTTAAACATGTTGTACAGCAGGCAATTGATTTGAAATCAGCCACCTTTGATGCCATCATCTTTTTTGGGTTGAGGGTAAGAGCAACATTGTTAATTTGCTTGAGTAGTCTTCCAATTCTGAAAAATTCCTAAACTACATCACAAACATCATCTCCCACTATGGCTCAAGCTTTCTTAAAATACATAGCAAAATGCTCATCTGGTCCTAGGGCATTATTATCCCCCAAGGCAAATAGAGCATCCCAAAGCTATTGGTTCTAGCAATATATCATACAATGACTTAGTGAGAACCATGCTAGATGTAATCACACTATCATTTAAGGAATGGTACTCCATCAATTCTCCCAAAAACCCATAAAGGAACTTTAGGAATTAATTTAGCAACTGTGTCTCAATAGTTGTGTAGTCCCCATCTTCCTTTAGGATGTGTGGGGTAAGTGCCTTAGTCTGACACAGGCTTTAATCATATTATAAAAGAACTGCGCGTTTGAGTTAACTTGAAAAAGAAATCAGTTCTTGTTTTTCTATGCCACAAAACTAGTTGTAGTCTTTCAAAGAAAATATGCTCTTTCCTTCAACTTGGAAATATCATCCTGGGTGCCAGTCACCCCACCGAACAACTGGTCTTGCGCTACTTTCAGTGTTTTCACAACTTCTTCTGAACTGCTAATGATGTGATGAAAATGTCGTTTATTGAGGGATTTCAACAATGGTTTCAATTTAGTCAATTTCTTACACAACACAAATTGACTAGTTCCACACATTAAAATGTCGAGCATCAGCTATTACATGTAGGAACTCCTCATGATCGCACCACATATTAAAAAAATGGAACGGATTCTTGCTATCAGATATTTCTCCAATCTTCACCAAGTAGGGAGATTGATCAGAAATCAGCCCCAGAGGCAGGAAATTAACCCGTACAGGAAATTTTTCAGCAAAGCCTTAAGTGTTTAGGAGCGCTCTATCTAATTTATACTTCACATGGGGAGTAAGAAATGTAAAGAAATAACCAACAAAGTTAATGTCAGAGAGTTGAGAAAGCACACAACATTTTTTAAAATCTCTCATTACATAATCTGAGACCCAGCGTGTACCATCCGGATACTCCGCATTCAGGTGACAATTAAAATCCTAGCATACTATCCACGATCGAACCATAGAATCAGCGAAATCAATCATACCTTGCCATAATTGTTTTCTATCCATCCGACTATATAACCCATACACAACCGTAGCACAAATATTTTCCTAGAAGAAAAGTCACACATCTGCATGGACATTAATTGATGAGAGATTTTGAGTTGTTCGAAACCGCTGATTTGGAAATTAATACAGCAAACCCAATTAATGTTTCTGCTTTAGAAAAACAACGTTCAAAATCTCAACCCCTCCTAGAAAATGTCAGCTTACCGAACAAGACTACAGATTTGATGGGGATGGTTGAGTCGTCCAAGCGGGTAGATGAAATTACCCATATTAACTCGCAGTTGGAGGAAGCCCGACTGGCTCGAAACTCTAAAGAAAAGGCTTACCGGGTTCCTCAGACTTCAGGGGAGAAGGCGTTAGAGGCTGGTACATCGAGGGGTAAAGGCGAAATGCACCAAAAGGAACGTTTGTGAATCTATTTTAGAGAGATCGAGTTGTTCGATGCAAATACATACCTCCTAATGGTAAGTCAGTTATTATCCTAGCTTCGATGATCAGTAAAATTGACGATGCGTGGGGATTTTGCCTTCTTTCTCGTTTTGTGGGTATTGAACCTAATAAAGACCTCGTAAATGAGGCGAAGAAAGCCATCAAAGCTCCGTTTAAATACATTATTCATCCTTTGGGTTGGGTGGTCCTTCGATTTGATAATATATCTGATAAAATTTCTGCAATGGGTGGAGGGTTGTATTCTGTGCACAGTAAAGCCATTATGTTGACAGAAATTCCAGATTTCTTTTCTTTTGGTGTTACTGAATGTACAAAGTTGTCGGTGTGGGTTCAGCTTGTGAATCTCCCAATGGAGTTTTGGAGTGTGGAGGCTATAAGCTGTATTGGGTTGCTAATTGGGAAGGCGTTGCAGGTTGACTACTTCACTGCTAGTAAGTTGAAGTTGAGCTTTGCAAGGGTACTGATTGAGGTGGACATTATTAAGGACCTCCCCGTGGCGGTAGAAGTTGTCCAAGTAAGGAGTATACCCAATATATGGAATGCGAGGATTTGCCTGCATTTTGCCAAGGGTGTCACTCGGTAGGGTATACAAAGTCTGACTGCAAAGAGAAAAATGCATAATTTGATCAAACTTAAGTTATTAATCATGTCTCGGTTGTTAAAACTCCTAATACTAAGCAATTTGTACAAAGGGGTAAGAAAAATTATGGTAGATCTATTCCTACCAGTCTGCGTTTGGGTAAGCAAGTTGACAAGCAGCACATTTTGGAAGAGGCTGATAAAGCCCATGATCCGCAAGATAACAAAACCACCCCCTCCTCTGATGTGGAAGTTGTTTGTGATCCCCTTCCTGCTAAAGAAAGAAAGTTGTGTAATATCCCAAAACTTTATTTTAGAATTTAAGAATAAAATAAGGAATTATTAGATAGGGCTTAATTATGTATGTTATTTCTAATAACATAATAATAATATAACAATAATAATAATGGCCATAGAAGATGAAAATTAATGTAGAGATCTTATTAGTAGAAGCTAAATTTATTTGTTAACCAAAGATAAATTATAAGTATATTATAATCATAATTTCTAAATTAATAAATTTTATTTTTATTACTATTATTACTAATTTTTATTATTCCTAAAACTTTAAAAAAAATTCCAAACCACCCTACCACCTTATTTTTTTCTTTTCCCTTTTTATTCCTTTTATTTTTCATTTTCTTCCTTTTATCTTTTCCCCTTCCTTCCTCCTCCCTCTTTTTTTTTCCTTTTTCCCCTGGCTTAGCTTTCCTTTTTTCCTTCCTTCCCCTCGAACGGCCTAGCTTAGGCGCACCGTCCCACCTCTTTTCCTTTTTACTCCCTTCCTTTTTCTATTCTTTCCCCGTCCGCCCCTACCTCCTTTCTTCGTCCCTCGATCGAAGCTATTGAGTATGGCTGCTTCGCAACTCCTCCCCTCTCTCCCCCCTCCTTCTTCTCTCATTTGGATCTGTGGGGTGTGCAACAGGCACGACCCTGCATGGTCCCCCTCCCTCCTGCAACCCCCACAGCCCCCATCTACTCCCCCCCGCCACATGAAACCCTACCCCTTGTCACCCTACTACTTCGGCCTGCATGCCGACCGAGAGCCACCAATATCCCTCCCCTTGTCTTCTTCCCTATCTTGTCCACTTCCCCCAGCCATTTCACCTATAAATACCCCTCCCCACTCCCTCATTTTCTCTCTTTTTCTTTGTCATTCACTCCCCAGTCCTTACTCGCACCGCCCAAATAGCCGCTGCTACCACCACGATTGTGCCTTGCCACCATTGCCACACCCTCCCTTCCTCTTCCCTACATTACCCTGCCCCTCCTTCCCCTTCCTCTTCTCTCCCCATCTATGCAAAGTGGGCAGCTTGAGCTGCACTTTTGCACCTCCCTCTGCCACCTACACTGCCTTACGTCACCACCACTGCAGCTACCACAGCCCTCCCTACCTCCCTTCTTGCCCAAAAAACCCTCCCCTACCTTACCACACCACCACTTCCATTTTCTTCCTTCTCCTCCCTCCTTTTTTTTCTCTTTTTTCCTCTCGACTATCCCCACTACCATCGTCATGTGCCGCCGTCGCAAGGCTACCACTACCACCACAACCCCCCGACCCAGGAAACCCTACCACTTAGGAAACCCTAACTCCCCTCCTCTTTTTTTCTAACCCCAAACTCCTTTTTACACCATCCACCACCACCACCGTGTGCCACCATCGCCCCTTGCCCGTTTATAGTTTTGATTGTGCCATTCTCCCTCCAACCTACTTAGTATATTTTATTTTAATATTTTATTATTATTAACATTATTATTATTATTATTATTATTATTATTATCACTAATATTTAATTAAGGAAATAAGGAAAAAGTAAATAGGAGTAGGAAAAAGGTGAAATTACTAGTATACTCTTTTTATAGGTTGTGGACAAACCCTTCCTTGTGAGGAGGTGTAGGCATGTGCTTCAAGCTTAGAGTCTTATTATGTAAGGATATAGTTAAGGCTTGAGTTATGTATAAATCTTTTTTATATGGATGTGTTAGCATGCCTTGTGTGAATGTATGTGAATATGTACTAAGTGTGTGTGTGGTGCATCTTGGCTTGCAAGTAGCTAAGTCATGTTGAGCATGATTGACATTCCATGTAATATGTGTGATATAACTTGTATGGATGACATGTTCTTATGTATGGTTGAGATGTTATGACTAGTATTCTTAGAGGCCTTAGGTGGGTTTGAGTGGTTGTGGGGAATTAAACGAAATAAAGAGTGTGGAGTGAGTAAGGAGAAGTGGGGGAAATGCTATAATGGTATTAAGAAGTATAGTTGAGAAAACAAAGGAGGGAAATAATAAAATGAAGGGTCAGGGTAAAATCTTGCATGGGGTGTGAGAGCTTTGTATGGGGTGTATAGTCCTTGCATGGGGAAAAAGCATATGTGGGGAAATTTAGTTTGAGGATTGACGATGGGTAGAAAAGTGTATTTTGGGTGATTGGTGTACTTAGGGAAGAGTTAGTACGTGGGTTGATGGAAATATGCATTGGAGCATAACTAGGATTTTTGAAGAAAAACCTCAAGTATAGGGGTATTGTGGGAGAGGTTAAGGAGGCTGGTTGGACCTTGGGTTGTGATGAGGGGTGTGCCACATAGAGGATGTGAGTCAAGTTAAATGGAGGGTAGAGTTGTACATGAGAAGAGGGTGTGGAAGAAAAGGGGTATATTAGGGTGTTTGGGGGTGACTAACTAGGGTATCATTATCACATGTGGGAGTTGAAGAGTCAGGTCGTAAGGTTTGTAGAGGGTTGATTATGGTGATGGTGTTGGAATCAATGAGGAATGTGGGTTGCATGAAAAGAAGAGAGACTAGAGCCACATAGGCCAGATTAGGGTTTCAAGGGGAAAACCTTAGTGGGTGATGGTGAGCATAGGTGAAGAAATAGGGAAGTGAGTTTTGACCCCAAATGTGTGGAGGTTTTTGAATTCATGGTGAGTACGGTGGACGGAGAAAAGGGGTCTTGGAGTCTTGGGGAGTGTAGAGGTCCCAGGTTAGGGATAGGGTTGTTCAAGAAGTCTAGGGCGGAAGAGTGATAATGAGTCAGGGAAGCCCATTGGGGGTGTGCATGTCTAGATTAGGGTTGTTCAAGAAGTCTAGGGCGGAAGAGTGATAATGAGTCAGGGAAGCCCATTGGGGGTGTGCATATCTAGATGGGGATTACTTATTGAATAAGACACCAATAAAATACTAATCACTTAAATTAGAAAATCATTGAGTTGGGCCCAGACTTAGGATGATTTCCGTTCCGTCAGCAATAATAGTGGCTAGGAGTATTTTTTTCCCTAGAGACTGTTCCACCACCAATAATAGTGGTCAGGTGCGTTCTGCCCTGGAGTAGTATTTTTGTTCCATCAGCTATAATAGTAGGGGTTCCAAGATTAATAAGCCAAAACTTGGATGATAATAAATAATAGGAAAGACAATAATAACTTACAATGGAACATCACGTGACTCAGGGCCAGACTTAGGATGATTTTCTTTCCACCGGTTATAATAGTTGTCAGGTGCATTCTGCCTTAGATTAGTTATTTTCGTTCCACTGGCTATAATAGTGGGGTTCTCGTACTCACGTGGATATAATTTGAGAGATGTGTAAAGATGGAAATAATGGCTTAAATTCTACTAGTGGTGATTAATTTAATTAACTTACTACTTGCATTGTCTATATTTTATGTGATATGCCCTATCTTAGCTATATGGTTACCTTACTCAGTATGTTATGTGATGATCACCCCTATCATGGGTGTTACTCATTCCCACGAGTAGTAGCCCCTCCTGAGTCTATGCTGATAGGTGATGAGGCTCTTACTGATTTTGAGTCTTATGATGAGTTGGTTCGGGTAGAGTGGCGATCTAATGTCCTAGGGATGGGGCCAGAGTGGGTGTTCTCCAAACTTTTTATGATATGATGTTTCTACTTTTTTTTTCCCGTAGCGGAGTGTTTTCTTGTATTACTTTTCACTTATGTATTAACCTTAACATTTGCAGACTCTGGTTTTGGTATTTAATGTTGAACTATTTATGGTTTTTAATCATCCTTGTTAATGATCTTTGCACCTTTTAGCTTTATGGTTAATATGAGACTAGCAAGGGTAAATCTTGTACTAATTATGGCAGTATCACCCCTCTCCATTCGAGTGCATGATTTTCCTTAACAAACGAAAATTTTCAACTATAAATTGTAGGGGTGTTACAAGTTGGTTCCTAGTGGAATTGTCGAGTCAGAAATAGATCCATGTGTCATTCTTGCCCCTTCTCGTTTACCTTTTGACACTCAGTAGCCCGATCACAGAATCTATCGAGGAGTCTCACTTCCAACTCAGAACATCTAAAGGTTGAACCAACTCTTTAGGCCTCCGATGCTCAATCTTAACCTTCTGTCAGGTTAGACATCTCGACACGAACTCCACTACCTCTTGCTTCATACGAGGTCACTCGTAGATCCTCTTGAAGTATTTGTACAACTTATCCCCTCTTGGGTGGATGGAATGTAGAGTGCATTTGTAACACCCCCAAATTTCAGAACTTAAAATTTTCATTTTAAAGAGTTAATAGCGGAAGTCAAAATACAAAACGTGGGGGTGTGATGCCGCATCCAATATATAAGAGGAACTCTCTATGCCTAGTCTATGTTGGGTGCAAGGCAAAAGTAATCTTATACCTAGGAATCAGGTGTGGGAAGCACTTGATTCCATCAAAATACAGGATACGAAATAGAAAGAAGGGAATAAATAGTAAAAATAGAGGACTAAGAGTCCAAAGAGAGATAGAGATATCCGAAATAACCATACCTTTTACCAAATCATTTAGCGCTCGCCCCAAGGCAAGCACATCAAGCTAATAATCATCAAACACCTACAAAAAGGGGCGGATCTACTCTTGGGAATGAGCAGCACCCATAAAACGGGTGATTAGTACACTACGTACTGAGTAAGGTAATGGTACAATCAAGTAGGGTTACACATAATACAAGCATTCTCATAAGCAAATCATACATGTTCAAATCAAAGAAGGCCAGATAAATACTGATTCCAGGTCTTTCATTAGATATATCATATTCCAATCTTTTATTTACATTGAGTTCAGGGACTCCACTATTCTTAAACTGGTGGAACGGTCTAAAACACCTTTCGAGGATAACACACCCAAGCCACTATTATTATCCTGTGGAATGGAGCCAACACCTCTTAGAATAAAATAATCCTGAGCCACCATTTATTAAACCGATGGAACGGTTTGAAGCACCTTTCGGGGATAACACACCTGAGCCACTATTATTATCCGGTGGAACAGACTCAATACCTCGGTCCTGAATCACGTAGTATTCTGCTTTAAATGATTAGTATCTTTACATTTATAGTTTAACTCTTAATTATATTTTCATTCATATTGAGTATGGGGCCCCACTATTTTTAATCTGTTGGAACGGACTAAAGCACCTCATGGGGACAACACACCCGAGCCACTATTATTATCCGCTGGAATGGAGCCATATAAATACCTCGACCCGACCCAAGTGATCTTTTACTTTAAATGATTAGTGTCTTATTCAAAGTTGATAGTATATTAACATGTCGAACTCATATAAGTACACAATATATACAATTAAACATAAGTATGATCATATAATTATCCTCAAATGACCATAATACCCTCAAAGTAAATCAAGACAATCGTATTCTCCCAAAGCCTTTATAAAACCCAAAACATATACATTTCAAATCATTATCTGAAGTACATATCCTTAGTTTCCTATAGATATCTTGTATCCAACATTATACCCAAATAAGTACTTACATAGATTTCATTACTTTCAAGAATACCATTTCATAGCATTTCCATAAATAAATTATCCAATACAATATACTCAATACAAAGCATATACAAAGAAAATACACGAAGCACATAAAACCCTAGCTATGACATGTATCCTTATCGACAAGAACATTGGGCTCTATGCACATAAATCCTATACCTCCTTCGAGATCACCGGAATATCACCTACAAAAATAAGATAAATTACAATTAGGATTGAAGGTAAAGATTAAGAGGGAAGTTAAGGAAGAGGAGGAGGGTAAAAATGAAATTTACCGGAGTCAAATGGAAGTTTGAATTGTATGGAAGTGTAGAAGAATGTGTGGTGGAGCTATGGTAAATTTTAGTTGTGTTTGGACAAGGTTTGGGGTGAAAATAAGGGTACACGGCCAAAAAAATGAAGTTGCACGGTTGTGCAGTAAGCGGTGTAGTGCCAAGCCGAGAGGAATTATGGCACATAGCCAGGCAGTGCGAGAGTTGCAAGGCTGTGCAGCACCAGTGCACAACTGGTCGAGAGAGAACAAGACACATGGTTAGGCAGTGCAAATGTTGCATGGCTGTGCAGTAGGGGGATTTAAGTGTTTCACAGCCATGCAGCAAGTGGTGCACAAGCATTGCACTCTACAACACTACAACACATGAACTCGTAGTACCCATAGCATGTTCTAAAGGGCGTCTTCATAATGTTTTCCTCGATGATGCATAGATAATGATAAACCAACCTCAATTCAATCTTTGAGAAAATCAAAGTACCCCCGAAGTTAGTCAAACAAGTTGTCGATCCTCAAAAGTAGATAGCGGTTTTTCACGGTCAACTAGTTTAGACCCCAGTAATCTGTGCACGGATGAAGGCTCCCATCCTTCTTATTCACAAACAAAATTGGTGCTCCCCACAGAGAAATAATTGGTTGAATGTACCCATGCTCCACTAAGTCCTTTAGCTAGGACTTAAACCCTCGTAACTCTACTGGTGCCATCCGATAAGGTACCTTCACATTGGCTCAATCCTTAGTACCAACCCAATGGTAAAATCTATCTCATGTACCAGTGGCATACTTGGTTCAGCTCCTGAAATTCGCACAAAAAATATAGGGTAACCCCTCTACACTAACGAACACAATGTGTGGGCAAATACAACCTTCCTTGTAGGCCTAGGATTGCATCTCCTATAAGAGACCCTAGCACCCTAAGGTCCCCGCAATGCCACTCGCTCCTACGCGTAGTCTATGACAGCCTGATATCTCCCTAGCATATCCATTCCCAAGATAACATCAAAGTCCTGTAGGTCTAACTCAACCAAATCCACTAGGAAATCTACTTCACCTATCTCTAAGACCACGTCCAAGTAGAGCCTAATACAGTCCAATCTATTCCTAGAAGGCAACATTATAGAAATAGATATAGTAGAAGATGGAGAAAAGGCGACTCTAGCGACAAAAGTAGCAGACAAACAAAGATTCCCCTAAATCAAACAACACATATGCGGGTAGCAAATGGATGGAAAACATACTAGTGACGACATCCAACTGTCGATCACCCTTTGCTTTGTTAATGACATTTAGGCGCTCATCTGATTGTCCTCCCTCTTATCCTCCATGATACCTTCCGAAACCCTAAGTCTATCATCCTCCCTTTTGAGGGAAAGGGTGAGCCCCCTATGGTCTCCCCTGAATCTCTCTAGGTTATCCACTGGATGGGTAGGTACTCTCTATTAAAATTGTTGCTGAGGTTACTGGTAGGTCTGTTGTTGATGTACAAGCAGTCCCTGCTGCTAGAACTGAACTTACAGATGATGACATGAAAAAAGAGAGATGGCCCAACTAACCACGCGTCCTACACTGAATATGAGTGCCCCGACAACCTCGCCTTGGATGATCCCAATCGTAAAATGGCACATAAAGCATCTCATCGGTCCGATAGGTGTGCTTTCTCCATTGGTCTGACCCCTAGACTGATGACTCAAAAGTCCACCTCCCTAAAACTAAATCTAACCCCTAGATCCCCGTGTCTTTGTAACACCTCCAAATTTATTACTAAAAAAATTTGTTTTAAGCGGGAGCATATAATCTAATATTTGGGTGTTACTGCCATAATTGACATAAGTCTGGCTTATCCCACCATCCTTACGTCAATCACAAGGTAAAATGATTAGAACAATTAAAACATGATTAGAAAGAGATGAGACAACTTTTTATGCATCAAATAAGTATTTGGAGATTAACTCCGATTACAATATCAAAATATAACAAAAAAGGGATCTCATGGAACTAAAAGTTCAAAAAGGTATCCGGGTAAAACTATCAACCGGATAACATGACTCTACACCTAACCCTGATATGAATGAATCACTCCTGCACATGTATCACATCAAAAGCTGTAAAATCATCAACCTGGTCTTCATCGACCTGCATATAAACATCTGGGTCATCTACTCATTGGATTGAGCAACACCCATGAAACGGATGATCGGTACGCTACGTACTAAGTAAGGTAACGGTACAGTCAAGTAAGATTACACATAATACAAGAATTCTTATAAGAAAACCATACATGCACAAATAGAAGAAAGCTAGATAAGTACTAGTTCCAAGCCTTTCATTAGATATGCCATATTCTAATATTTTATTTATGTTGAGTTTAGTGACCCCACTATTCTTAAACCGGTGGAACAGTCTGAAACACCTCTCGAGGACAAGACATCCGAGCCACTATTATTATCCGGTGGAATGAAGCTAACACCTATCAGAGTAAAAGTACTTCTAAGTCACTGTTTATTAAATTGATGGAATAGTATGAAGCACTTCTCGGGGACAACACACTCGAGCCACTATTATTATCCAGTGGAACGGACTAAACACCTTGGTCCTAACTCACGTATTCTTTCACTTTAAATGATTAGTGTCTTTCCATTTATACTTTAACTCTTAATTGTATTTTTATTCACATTGAGTATGGGGCCCAACTATTCTTAATCCAGTGGAACGAACTGGAGCACCTCTTGGGGACAAGACACCTGAGCCACTATTATTATCCAGTGGAACGGAGCCATATAAACACCTCAACCCAACCCAAGCGATCTTTCACTTTACATGATTAATATCTTATTCAGAGTTGATTGTATATTATCATACCAAACTCAAGACATACAATTAAACACATAAGTATGCCTACGTATTTATCCTCAAATGACCATAATACCCTCAGAGTAATAAAGAAAATTGTATTCTCCAAAATCTTTATAAAAACCCAAAGTATATATATTTCAGACATCATTATTTTTGAAAATGATATTACCGTCTTCATCATCCTTTGAGTTGGCCAGAGAGCCCTACAATGAGTAGTTTTGTTATGGCTTTATCAGAAGTAACAAATTGGGTTTTGTAAGTATTTGCGGCCATGGCCATTTGTTGAAGAAGTTTAAGGATATGGTATTCTGACATATTATCAATATTTCATTTGTAAAGCGATGAGGCTTTATAATTTGGTTGGATAATTTTTTGGGTTTAGTCTCAAGGCTAAGGTCAAGAGTTGTGCTTCTAGGGATAAGGGTCCTAAAAGAGGAGGAGGAGGAATACTCATGAAGGCATGAAAGGGTTGGGTTTTCTTTAGTCTCATCTACTGTTTGTGGTGACGATCTGAAACCAAGAGTGTTAATTTGAAAACTTTGTTCACGAGTGTCAGGAATCTAAACTTGGTTAGAAGAAGAAGAAATAAGATTAATTTAACTAAGCTGAGACTTAATAGTGTGGAAGAATTCAGTTTTTCCATCGTGAATAGTCTTTTAGCTAGACTTTGAAAGTTGGAAAGGTTTAAAGATAGGAAGTTTCTTAGTTTGAGGGTGTTAAGGTGAAGAAGTAGTCTGAAAAGCCGAGAGTATGGTTTTTTGTATTTGCTTGTCAAGTTTTGTAAGTTGTGAACCGATGGTATTGAAATGGATGTTGGTAAAGTTATTTTGGAAGATGATGTTCTTAACATTTTCACTTTCTTCCTCTCTTGACATTTGCAGAAGTTTTAACTTAAGTGAGTTTTGTCTTGAGAACATCTTAATATTTTGAAGAGGAGGATTATCAGATTTAATTGCTCATTTATCGGTTTGCCATATTTTAGTTTTGTTTCGGTTTATTAAATTTATAGGA
Organism: Tamarix austromongolica; assembly: GCA_039764185.1. Taxonomy (NCBI): domain Eukaryota; kingdom Viridiplantae; phylum Streptophyta; class Magnoliopsida; order Caryophyllales; family Tamaricaceae; genus Tamarix; species Tamarix austromongolica. Next base: position 26,356,224 of record CM077808.1, read on the forward strand.
TTGAGTTTATGAAAAAGGAGGTTAATATTATTCTACTTAGCATATATTTCAAACTAGTCAAAGAACAAAATTTGAACCTTTTCACGTCGGACGAAGTCATAAAATTTCTTTTGGATATCAAGACGTTGGTGAAGAAGGTGTTTGAAGAGCCACGTTCTTTTTTCGAGGTTATGCGATCAATATAAGTCATATTGGAAAACATTTTTGTTTATTTGAAAATCTTTTTTCAATAACATTAATTAAGTTTTCTGTGATCTCATAAAATTTTGGAGAACTAGTATGTGAATTAGTATCTAGTGGAGGTTCAGGGATTTGTAGAGAAATATGTGGTAATTCAATCTTTTGTGGAATTCCAAAATTTTGTGATTGGTTTTATTTATAAACTAAATGGGGTATTTTGAATGTGTGATCAGCTGTTTAGAATGTCGTATTTGGAAGGTCTGAGATGGAGTATCTTCGCTGGTCATACAAGAGATTTATGATAGGGGGATTTTTTAAAATCATTCCTATGTCAATGGTAGAAGAGGTTGAGGTTGTATATGAAAATCTGTGACTTTGGGTTCTTTGGGAGCTGAGCTTCACTATAACATCTTATAATTGGGTGATTTGGCTCAACAATTATAGAAGAGGCTGAGGCTGGTCAATCTATGATGGTACTGCGTTTTTAAGGAGCTAGTCATCTGAAAGAGTAATATCTTTCAACATAATTGGTCTTGGAGTTTGGGTATGTCCAAGGAAAGAGAGTTTCATCATTTTATACTATGGACCTTGGCTTGTGTTTTGAAGGCTATTTTCATAGCTTTATGGTGAATACGAAAGATCATAGCAACTGGTATAAATTCTTCAAGCATTTCATAACCATGGATTTTGACTTAGAGAATGAGATCTTGGAGTAGGTTTGGATCACTTAAAGCATGAGAGAAATTTGGATAACAATCAAATAAGATGGGACCATTGCAAAGGCCTGACTTAATGGTTCCCAATATGGAATTTTAAAATTTGGTGTGTGAATAATGGCAAGAATTAAAGTATTCAACCCTTCTCTTGCTAAAGGTTTAAATCCTACCTGAATCAATCCTAAGTGAATGTATTTGAAACCATTATTGATATGTTTTTTCATGGCCTTTTTTGTAAGAAATTCTATTTGTTCAAAATGTTTTGAAACTTGAATATCTTGTTCTTCAGTTTTTATGACATAAGTTGTTTGAAAATGATAAAATTTTAAAGTTTTGTAAATCATTTCACAGTAGAATTTTGGAAGTTTTCAATTATTTATGGATCCTTTGAATCTTCTAAGATATATTCTTCAGAATTAACAATATTTTCTCTAGATTCTACAATGGAATTACTAGAAGAGGAAAAAGAAGTAGATTTAGAAAACAATTTCATTCTATTTAAAACAGATAGGGATTAATTCCTAAGAAAGTTTGACCATACCTGGACTTACTATCTGACGTAGGACTTACTACCAATTCAAACTCTAAATGACTCGAAATTAATATCAAGAATAGAGATAAACAAGTGAAAGAATTATACTATATAATATGTATACATATATATTATTGTAATATTGTTAAAATGAAAGAGAGGAAAATGAAACTTATTTTTCTCATTGATACGTATGAGTTTTCCTCTTACATTTACAATTCATAATACATCATATATATAATATTTATACTTATTATATCCATTATAAAAAAGAGTTAGAGACTATAAAAAAAATGTAGAGGTTACGTAGAATTATGAAGGGTTGGAATCATAATGAAATAGTTGTTACAATTGATAGTAACAATATAAGTATTAAACCTAGAATTTAATACAATACATATTCATAAATTGTACATCCACAATATATAAATATGATATTTACAAAGTTTTTCTTAGATGTACATCTTTCGATATTTATAATACTTTCTCTTAAAGAGTATATCTCAAAAATACCTATTCATTAAAAACATTGCTAGAAAAACCCAATAGGACAAAACTATTGCTAAAGAAAAGAGTACAATTTTCTCCCCTCAACTTAGTTTGTCTCCTTCTATATTGCATATTACGTATGATTTTATTTATATGTACAATCACACTTTAATAGTGCTTATAGTTAAAAACTTCAATAGTAAAAAACTTATTAGAAATAAAAATATGGCTTTTGTACAAAGACATATATTACTAAATTTACTTTTAAATTATTTTTTTATGAACACCCACTTATAGTCAATTGGTACAACACCTTCAAATATTAGACTTCGTGTCCAAACAAATCATACTCATTAAGCATATATATTTAACTATTCCAACTCATCAATCATTTCTCCAATGACATTCCATAATAAATTGATAATAATTATCATTTTTTATCCATTATTAATTGCAATTGTTTGAGTAAAGACATCAACAATCTCTACCTTATACCATCTTACATCAATGTACGGATAATTAATAGTTATTTTATTTACCAATGAAATCTATTCTCATATTCTATCCATATAGACATACCAACTCAATATGACAAATTTTTTATCCTTTTAAATGATTATAAACCATCTTTTGATGGTTTAGCTCTTTGAACCCAAATCATATGCATCTAGTGTATTTATACCACACTTATCATTAGCTTATTTAAAGTCACACAAAGACTTCTATGTGAGTTGGAACTTTAGTCATGACACATATAACTTTCATAATTTCTTAACCATAACAAGCATAATTATAGCTAAGTTACATATAGCAAGCATAAGCATCGTCAATTGCACTTTGATTTTCCTTTGAATTTGTATCTCATAGAAAACGTCTTCTAAATGCTTACTTATTTTATAATCTCAATCTCCTCTTCTCTTTTCCTGAGGCTGAAAAAACAAACATTTATACTTTTCTTTGTGGCTTAATTTCATATTCATGGGAGATTATAGGCACATGTAAGATTCATCTAATTTTTCAAAATAAGCATCATGTTCATCTCAATTAACATGATTTAAAGAATAATATAGTATGTGATTGGTACATACCAAAAATTATTACATGCATATTGACATATCACTTCTACACCTTACTAACAAGGGTCTATGAATCATATACATAATAAATGTCTATGCTAGGTCATTTTACTACAAACTTAAAGTATTGACTGCATTTTTACCCTAATTGGATGAATATTTATTTTTTTACCAATGTAATAATATTAGTTGTTAACATAAGTTACATTAATACATCATTATATACCATAATATATTTAAATAATCCACATATATCAACTTAAATTCTATCAAGGATAATAGAAATTTTACATTTCCCTATATTATCACAATTATAACTTTACCAAGAATAACATCATATTCATATAAGATCACCTTCTTTAGGATTTTAAGTGGAAGCTCATGTAAGTTTCATTAGTATTTCCTATCATTATTGCGCTAATTCGATCTCACTTCTCATGCCACAAAGAAAATTTATAAATTACTAACTTCTTGTTAGTGACCTTCTAGCTTTTCAAATACACCAAATGCACATATTATGCATTTATCTCGGACTTACTTATAACCTATCTTTAATAGTAATAATACCATCTAATACCTATATACTATAGTAAGTTCTCTAAGAACTCACATACAATATCATGTATAATTTTATTATCCGATTGTTAAATTAAGAAGCCCTTTAATAAATTTATGGAATATGAAATTGGTAAGTGGGTCAATCACCACCCACGGCATCATTTCTGATATGCTACATAAGAGTCATCAAACAGTACTAATAAGACCAATAAAGCGGCATTCAACACACAAGAGTTTGCTCCAAACTAGCTTAGCAACACAAAACTCTACAAAAGCATACCAGCACCAAAATAACAAGGAAACTAGCTACATGTTATGAACATCATGAACAACATAGAAACAAAAGGTGAAAGTTCATTTATCACCCATGCAAGAAGTGGCTCAAGCAATAAGCGGCTCAACTAAGCAAAGACAAATCAAGAACCCACACAATAATATAACCCATGTAACTCACAATAATCCAGACACATAAGGGAAGACATCCATCATCAATGCAAAACCCACAACAAACTGGATGCCAGAAAGAAGGTTGGCCAATCTCCCTATTAAATGCTTGAAAAGGTCACACAGAAAAGCTGACTGTTAGAGTCAAAGTGGATTCAAGAAGGAAGAGCCATCTTAAAAGAGTAACTTGGAATTAAAAGAGCAGCTTGGAATTAACGGAGGAAGATCTGCCTGACAAATAAGAATGTTGGTTGCGGAGGATGGAATATTGAAATTCAAGGAGCCAAGGCGTCAAGTGTCAACGGAAAAGATAATAGAACCAATCCAGGAAGTGTATCAGGAACAAATGGATTGAATAGACAGATCGACAACTGCATATTCTAACGGATGTGTATCAATTCCACAAATATAAGATAGAAAGCACTATCAAAATCATGATTAGCGCAACAGGTCCCTCTGATGATCAGAAAAGAAATTACATATCCAAACAGAATACTGAACAAGCTTCCGAATAGGAAAAAAAATTCAAAATACTCAAGGCTTTAAATATTAGCAATATATCATAATACCGAGCTTCGTACAAACAGATTGTTCCATAACAGAACTGATTCTATGCTCTCTCCCAGAGTCAAAGCAACTATCAATCAATAACATCAATAAAAGGGGGGAACACTGGCATTCCGCAAAGAATGTTAAAGCACCTCAGAACCCCAGCTTCGTACGGCGCCAGTGCCTGCGTTTCGCGTTGTACCTAAGGAAGACGAATGAGAGTGAGTTAGCGACTGACCTTAGGCAACACAGACACATGGAAGATATTAAGAAGAGCGTACCTGATGGTGTTGTCGGTTCGCATACGAATCCAGTAAGGAATGGGGCGATTCTGCCTCATCTTCTTCGCTAACTTCTTCTTGATTTTAAAGGTCTTGTGGGACGGCTTTTTATCATTGAAGGAAAAAACAAACATTATCAGAACATAGTATAACTAGAAGATCTTCCATTGAGAGATGAAAGATGTAAACAGATATTGAACGGAGTTACGGGGGACTAGAGTACGCGCTTTTACCATATTGACGTCTGAGCTGGAGATCGGCGGCTGGAGATGAAGCAGACCACGGTTCGCCCTAGAAGGAAGAATAGTTGGAGTATACGATGGGTACTGGTTTATATAACGCAATCTATTTGGGCTTCGGCCCCCGAAACCCCCAGGCTTGAACAATCCTTGAACCCCCGTGAAGATAAGTAGGTAGCTGTTATTTATAAAACGATTCGGTGAAAAATATTTAATAATTAACTATTAATTATGTCCTCTCGTTATATTATCTATTTTAACCAAATGGATCACCTTTTTTTTTTAATTTTTATCCAGAAAATTCTAGAATATTCTAGAGTTGTGTACACTCTACTAAAATTGTATGGAAGTATCAAGAAATGTATGGATCCTTATGTAAATATCAAGAGATCTACTAGACTAGTGTGGAATTCTCTAGAATCTCAAATACTAGAAGGATCATGAAGGGACCTAAAAGAGTTTTTTAAAATATCTTGTAATCTAAAAGGGTCTCTGGAAATATATAAGGATTGCGGAAGATCTAGAACCTTCCATCAAAGGAGGGGGAAAAGGGAGGGGGACCTCAACTATAAACAGAGGACTACCTCATTTGCTCCCACCATCTCCTAAGTTGCAAGCTCTCTTTTCTCTCATCAATAAAGTGTTCTCTTCTTGCATACAAACACTCTCTTTCTCTCAAGTCTCCTAACATCTCCAAGTGTTCGTACTCGTCCTTAAAAGCTTGGTGATAGTTTTAGTGTTGGGAAGGCTGACCTAGTAAGCACTAAAGGCGTTGTGCTTCTAAGTGTTGCATGGGAAAAACTTAGGCGAAGGAAGTAACCCCATGAAACGTGGTATCAGAGCCAAGTTAAGAGGAAGCTTTGGTTATAAGGAATCGTAGCCATGGCAAACGATGAGTTGACAAAGAGCCCAAGCGAGGTGACCGTCTCTATAGAGACCTGTAGTAGGGAATAGGAAAAGAAGAACAAGGGTGTTGCCAAAGATAAGTTGGTATCCATGGACCGACTCTCTTCATTTGAAGAAAGGTTTATTCGGGTGGAGAGAAGGATGGATGAGTCAGTGGAGAGACTCAAGATGTTGGATGAATATCTTGGTGAAGATATTCGTGGGGAATTTCTTGGTGGCATTAACCACTTTTTGGATGAATTTCGTAAGGATATTAGTACCCTAAAGGAGGAGTTTGGCACCCATAAGGTAAAGCATGTTGATTTGAGACAGAATCTCAACCAAGGAAGGAATGTCAGTCACGTTGGAGGATTAAGGGTTCAAGGCCCCGAGCCACCTAAGTATGGAGGTAAGTGCGACACTAAAGAACTTGACAATTTTATCTGGCTGGTAGAAAGATATATGCGTCGTGCAGGTATGGAGGATGACGCCAGCAAGATTGATACCGCCACACTCTACCTTGACCATGATGTTATGCTATGGTGGAGACGTTGTAGCGATGAGATTGAGAGGGGTGTGGTGACTATCAATACATGGGAGGACTTCAAGAAAGATCTTAAGGCCTACTTCTATCCTATGAATGTAGAGGAGGCTGCAATGAAGAAATTAAGGAGCTTAAAGCAAACCAACGCTATCAAGGACTATGTCAAAGAATATAGCTCCTTGATGCTTGAGATACTGGACATGTTGGAGAAGAACTGACTCCTCTACTTCATAGATGGGTTATAACATTAGATGGAGCAAGAGTTGATTGCCATAATGTCTAAGACCTTACTTTGGCCATAAGGGAGGCAGAGTCCCTCATTTAGTTTAGGAAGAAGAAGAAGGATAAGCCAAAGAAGGGTGACCCATACAAAGGTGGGGGAGATAAATCACACAAGGAAGGAGACCCACCCAAGTAGAAGGGAAAGCATGAAGGGGGCACATACCACCCAAAGAAAAGAGCGTGTTTCATCTTTCACGGGGATCATATGTCCTTTAATTGTTCTAGGAGAAAATAACTAAATGCCCTTATTAGTTCCTTTAGAGAAGAAGGGACGTCCAGTGAGAAGAAACTCAAGATGGGATCGATGCGCTTCCTGAGCTCACTCAAGGCCAAGGCTAAGGAGGAGCCCAAGGTGATGGCCAAGGATATTGAGGTGCCAAAGACCTTAAAAGGCTTAGTTTATGTTGAAGCTAAAGTAAATGCTGGAGACATAAAGGCATTAGTGGACATAGGAGCTACTCAAAACTCTGTGGTTGAAGGGGAAGCCGTAAGACTTGGGATTCGGTATGCCAAGGAAGTAGGATGGATGAAGGCCATTAACTCAGCTTCAAGGCCAATCATTGGTATCACTCGAGGGGTATCTGTAACACCCCCAAAATTCACTCCTGAAAAAAAAATTTTTGAAAGGATAAAGCGGAAGCTAGGAGAGAATTTGGGGAATGCTACCGCCACATCTAACACAAGATAAATGTCCACCATCTATCTTATGCTAGATGCAAGGCTAAAACCTGTCAAATAAAACTTTAAACATCAATGCCGTAAGGATAACTCCCACAAGGAGATATCCACAGGCAGATGGCAAGTGAATCAATTCACTAAATAAAATCATCGCTGAATTGATCAGCGGAACCTGTGAAATAAACCCGAATTTTAAAAGCTTATCAGAGTACGATAAATTAAAAGTTAATTACAATACCCTTGAATTTTAAATACAATACTTGAGAATTCCAAATACAAATACAGTTAAATAAGACAAATCCCGATAGATCAAATTTCGGATTTGCCTACTCTCTCAAGTCAAGTCTTCCACCCAAAAATAATATTCGAACTGAAACCTGCACAAGAGATCTGCTCCCCACCATCAGTGGATCATCACAGGACCCAATCAATCAAGGTAGCATCAGTACGGGTCCGATACTGAGTAAATCAATACTACCAAACTCATGGAAAGAAGCATAAAACACATAAGATACAAGCGTACAATAAATCACGATAGCATGCTAAGTAACACCAATCTAACAATCCAATGATAATCATTATTACATCTAATTTTATTTATTTACGATGAGTTCAGGGACCCCACTATTCTTAAACCGGTGGAACGGTCTGAAGCACCTCTCGGGGACAACACACCCGAGCCACTATTATCATCCGGTGGAACGGATCCTACACCTCTCAGGGCAAAACGCTCCTGAGCCACTATTCTGAACCGGTGGAACGGCTTGAAGCACCTCTCGGGGACAACACACCCGAGCCACTATTATCATCCGGTGGAACGGATCCTACACCTGGTCCTGACTCACGTAATCTTCCACTTTAAATAATTAGTGTCTTATTCATTACTTAATTCATATCATATTCTTATTCACGATGAGTATAGGGCCCCACTATTCTTAATCCGGTGGAACGGACTGAAGCACCTCTCAGGGACAAGTCACCTGAGCCACAATTATCATCCGGTGGAACGGATTCTACACCTCCCAGGGCAAAACGCTCCTGAGCCACTATTCTGAACCGGTGGAACGGCTTGAAGCACCTCTCGGGGACAACACACCCGAGCCACTATTATCGTCCGGTGGAACGGACCCTACACCTCGGCCCAACTCACGTGATCTTCCACTTTAAATGATTAGTATCTTATTCAGTGATTTTAGCCAGCCGTAAATCAGGCCCACATAAATAATTCCATGGCATAAAGATACAGCATAGGGTATCATATAATATCAATCCATACTTAACCCTTCACATACTCAAATACATATCATAATCAAACATCATACTAACACGCATTGGCATTGAGGCTATAAAATTCGTGCATATATGCAATTACCACACAGAACACAACATACACTTGACTTGATTAAATAATCGATAGGCATACTTATCACCTTTCCACTGGGAACAGAAATACATCCAGATTCCATCATAATTAAAGGTAAGTAGTGACTTACCTCAATCCGAAGCTAGCTAAGCAAATTGAGAAAGAGGGAGAGCTATCGAAGGCTCAACAATCCACGAGAAAGTTTTCCTAGATCGCCGATAGAAATCGGAACTAGGTTAGAAACTATCTTATCAATTAATAATTCACATATTCTAATTAAATAAACACAAACGATCTTTATTGGAAAACGCGTCCAGAACTTAGGACTCAAGAGCATAGCTCTATTAAGATTTAAGATTAAAATATAAATCAAATGATTTAAAACCGAAAGATAGAAATCGATTTGATAAAAGACACACAGCACAATCGATTTTATAAAACAATCCCCGAAGATTAGGGTTTTTAATGCCTAAACTACAAATCGACCAAATCACTTCGATTACCTCAAATTGATAGTTTCAAAACACAATTACACTAATTTTAGATAAATCTAGATAATCAGTTTCAACAAAACAATATTCCGATTAACCAATTCAAGATGATCCGTTTTCAAAATTAGGGTTTTAAAGCCCACGACACAAACTCAGGTAATTCAAATCAATTAATTCCAATTAAAGGTATTAGAAAGCAATTAGGATCATTTCAACTATTTCTACAAATTTAATTTTAGAAAAACAATTATACAAATAACCAATTTCATAATCTCACTTGAAATCTAGGGTTTTAGGCCCAAAAATGCGATTCGGTTGAATTCTATTAATTTAATTAAATTGAATGTTTAGAAATGCAATTAAACACATTTTATAACATATCAAATAATCAATTGATCAAAACCGCTAAAAGAAATACCCAATTTAGCACAATTAGGGTTTTTGAGCCCGGAACGCAAATCCGATAAATTCTTGCTAAAATATATAAATTGATGGTTCGGAAATGAAATTAAATATATTCTAATATAAATTGTATAGTCAATTGAATAAAACGGCCCGATTACACAATCCAATTTAGTTCCGCAAGAAATTTGACCTAAAAATCCAATTCCGATTAATTACGTACCATTTTCCCAAATCAACACTTCCGATATGAAATTTAATACATTTCAAACGATATTGTAAAATCAATTGAGCGGAACGACTCAGTTACGCAACCCAATTTCAATACACACGAATTTTGACCTAGAAATCAAATTCCGATTGATTCCGCATAAATTTCTCAAATTGACGGTTCCGACATGAAATTAAATACATTTAAAAACATATTGTATAATCAATTTATCCAAAATCGCCAAATTGGTCGGATCCGAAAAATTTGGGCATAACCCGGCCTAAAATTCAATTTCCCAAATTCCGAACACAAACCATACAATTAACATATCCAAATCAATCTTACAGCACATATATACATAATACAACAATTAATTTAGCTTATCACAAGCTAAATCACACTCAATTAATCAAATTAATATTAGGGTTTTCGGAAATTTATACCAAACGAAAATCAACGAATCGGGACAATGGAAGGCCGGAGGAGCTTCGTCGGGGACCGGAGACTGCTCGCCGGTGGTCAGCGAGGCTCGCCGGTGACCGGGCGGCGTCTCGTCACTGCTGCTGCTGCTCCCGCGCGCAGTTGCTGTGGTGGCTCTGCTTCTACTGCGGCCGAGCTAGCTGTTGCGGCTGCTGCTGCTTCGGTGGCTGCTGCAGTGGCGTCTTCGGTGCCTGTCGATCGGTGGGGTGGCGGGAGCAAGGAGGAGCTGGGGAGAAGAAGGCTGGGGCTGTGGTTTCTGGCACAGAGCAGAGAGCACGGGGAGGAGAGAATGGGAGAAGAGAAGAGAAAGGGAAAGAAGAGGGGGGGTCCGGTCGGGGTAGGGCTGTTCTTTTTTTTTTTCTATTTTTTTTTTACAAATACATATATAAGATAAAATACTAAAGGTTTAAAAATTATTATTGGAATATTTTATCTAAAATTCATTAAACGAAAATTATTTCGTAAGATTCCGAAAGCTTAAATTTAATAAAAAGCTATATAAAGAATTTCGGAAACATTTTCAGAAGAATTTACCAACAAACGTAAAAATATATATTATTTACGAAAATATATTATAAGACCTCGAAAAATCATTTAAAAGCATATAATAAAATATTTAAATTAAATTCTAATAAACCGAGACTAATTTAAATAATTCCCGAAATCGATTTTCCGTAAACCAAAAATCGTAAAACGGAAGAAAATTAATTCCGGAAAGAAATTCACAAATAAACTCCGAAAATCTTTTTAATTTAAAACTTCCCGAAGATAATAACGATTTTTAAAAACGAATAAATTTAAAGTCGGAAATATTTTCTACGGATAAAATTATTAAAATAACTTTAACTATTTAGACAGGAATTCTGCAATTTAAATAATATATTTCGTTAACGAAATATAACTCCAAAATAAAGTCGTAATCACACGACGAAGTTATAATCGAAAACGAATCTAAAATATTAAAAATCAAAACACGAGAAAGAATGGAAATACATATTTTTAACCGAAAATCGAAATCATAAGAATATAATAAAATCATGGTCGTGAACGAATTCATCTAAAATGGTTCGCAACGACAACAATTAATTAAATTCAAATATGAATTCGAAAACGTCGATAAATCCATAAAACGAATCGAAATTAAAATAATTAAATATTTACATCAAATTACGCTAATAAAATCATTGGGCTTAATAAAATTAGGTTTTAAAAATACGGGGTATTACAGTATCCATTCGGATAACCGAATGGGAAGGCAGGGTGGATTTGACGGTGGTACCCATGGACGACTTCAAAATAGTGCTTGGCATAGAGTTCGTCGATAAGGTATGCCCACTCTCCTTCATAGATGATAACACCATGTATATATCTAAGGGGCAGGAATCCTATGTTGTGCCACTAGTTCGGGAAAAGGTGGAGTCCAAGATGCTGTCAACCATGTAAGTTTCTAAGGGACTTAAGAAGGGTGAGGTCACGCTCTTGGCCATAGTGAAGGAAGAATCCTCACTCATTGGATTAGAGGCTCCGTGGAGATTACGGGAATCCTCAAGGAGTTCGAGGACGTGATGCTGCCCGAGCTTCCGAAGAAGCTCCCACCTCAGAGGGAGGTGGATCATGTGATTGATCTGGAGCCAAGTGCTAAGCCTCCAATCATGGGTCCTTACAGGATGGCCCCGCCGGAGTTAGAGGAGTTGAGGAAGCAACTCAATCAACTATTAGATGCGGGATTCATAAGGCCATCTAAAGCCCCGTTTGGTGCCCCAGTATTGTTCTAGAGGAAGCTTGATGGAAGCCTCCAAATTTGCATCAATTATAGGGCACTAAATAAGGTGACCGTAAAGAATAAGTATAAGATCCCATTGGTGGCACACTTATTTGATAGGCTTGGGAAAGCCTGATGGTTCTCCAAGCTGGACTTGAGGTTGGGATACTGGCAAGTCCGCATAGTCGAAGGAGATGAGGCCAAGACTACATGTGTGACCAGTTACAGATCTTATGAGTTATTGGTTATGCCCTTTGGTCTTACGAATGCACCTGCTACATTTTATACCTTAATGAACAAGATCTTCCACCCCTTCTTGGACAAGTTGGTGGTGGTGTACTCGGATGATATCATAGTATACAGTGAGACCTTGGGTGAACATGTTGAACACCTAAGGAAATTTTTCGAAGTACTTAGAGAAAATGAGCTCTTCGTAAAGTTGGAGAAGTGCTCATTAGCCTAGGAGGAGGTAATGTTCCTAGGGTATAAGATCGTGAAAGGGAAGATCTTGATGAATGAGGTGAAGGTGCAGATTATTGCATAGTGGGAACCACCTAAGGGTGTGTCCAATCTAAGGTTTTTTCTAGGCCTCATTAACAACTATTGGCGGTTCATCATGGGGTAATAAAAAAGGGTGAGGCCTTTGAGGAATGTCAAAGGGCCTTCAATGATCTTAAGCAAGTTGTGATGGAAGAGTTGGTCTTAGCTCTGTCTAATTATTCAGAGCTATTCGAGGTACACACATATGCATTAAAATTTTCTATTGGAGGCATCTTAATGTAAGTTAGTCATCTAATAGCCTATAGAAAGACAATATTCGGTGTATGACAAGGAGATGATGGCTATCGTACATTGCCTTCAGGTATAGAGGCATTACTTGCTTGGGAGTCAGTTTTGTGATTAAGACTGGCAATGTTGCTACAAGCTACTTCCAAAGGCAAAATAAACTAAGCCCCAAGCAAGCACAATGACAAGATTTCTTAGCGGAGTTCGACTATACGATGTAGTATAAGTCGAGTAAAGCCAATGTTGTTGTGGATGCATTGAGTTAGAAGGCAGAATTAGCACCTATGAGCCAACCACAATGTGACATCATAGATCGAGTCTAGGATGGTTTAAACCAATATCACATGGCTAAGAACTTGGTGGAGATGGATAAGGAAGGGGGGACTCAAAGATTTTAGGTAGAAGATGGCTTATTCTACATTATTGGTCAACAAATCTATATGCCAAAGTAGGGTAACCTAAGAAGAGAATTATTAAAGGAGTGCCATGACTCGAAGTGGACTGGTCTTCCTGGTATGAGACGACACCTTACACTTCTTGAAAAATCTTATTATTAGCCTAACATGCAGGATGATGTGGAGGCATATGTGAAGACTTGTCTTGTGTGTCAATAAGACAAGGTGGAGCAAAGCAAGCCCGCGGGTCTACTAAACCCCTTACTATTCCAAAGAATCCATATGATAGCATATCCATGGACTTCATCTCAAAAGTCCCTACTTTAGAAGGATGTGGTTTCATCATGGTGGTGGTGGATCGATTTTCTAACTATGGAACCTTTATCCCTACCGCACGAGATTGCACAGCCGAGGAAGCTAAACGCTTATTCTTTAAACATGTGGTGAAGTATTGGGGCTTTCCTCAGAGTATGATCAGTGATCGAGACCCACGATTCATAGGGAAATTTTGGAGGGAGTTGTTTGAGCTCATAGGCTCGAATCTCCACTTCTCCACAAGTTTTCACCAATAAACTGATGGGCAATTGGGATGGGTGAACCACTTGTTGGAGATTTACTTGAGGCACTTTGTGAGTGTCAGCTAGATAGATTGGGCAAAGCTATTGGATGTGGCCCAATTCTCCTATAGTCTCCAACAGAGTGAGGCAGTATAGAAGAGTTCATTCGAGTTAGTGATGGGCCATCAACCCAACTCTCTACAGGAGCTGGACAAGGGATACACAGGACCTAGTGCTACAACCTTTAAGTATGCAAAAGGGTGTGACGAGCAGCTAGATATGGCCAAGGCAAACTTGACCAAGTTCGCTAAGAAGATGAAGAAGTGGGGTGATGAGAAGAGACAACCCAGGGCATTCCAAGTGGGAGACAAAGTCATGGTGAAACTTCCTGTAATATCCCAAAATCCTAATTTCCGAAATTATGGCCAAATAAGGAACTATTAGGAAAATTAATTATATAAATTCATTTATTAAAATTAAGAGATTTAATTAAGGTAAGTTAGGAGGAAAATAATAAAGAATTTAATTGGGAAAAAATTAGGGTATTTTTCTAATTAACATGGAAGTTAAGGAAATTTATCTAAAATAACCTAAATTAAGCTAAAAAGGAATTAATTATTATTTTCTAAATATTTTTATTCTAAATAACCCAAAAATATTCTAAATAATTTATGCAAAATCCAAAACCAAAAAAAAAAACCCCTTTTTCCCTTTTTCTTCCTTTTCCTTTTCTTCCTTTCCTTTTTCCTTTCTTCTTACCCGCCGGTTGGGCCTCGCCCGGCCCAACTTTCCCTTTTCCCTCCCTTCTCCTTCCCCCGTGGCCCAGCGCGTCCAGCCCGCATCGTAGGGCGCGACGCAGAGTTTTGCCCCGATACCCTCTGAAACTCCGCGTTTCAATTAGTAGGAGGTAACCGTTGCCAACCGGCCGGTTCTCCCCCTCCTTTCTTTTTCCCTGGACCGCTGGTCCACCCCCTTTCCCTTTTCTTCTTCCTCCTGTGCGACCGTACCCCGACCTGCAACCGCTGCACCTGCCGGCAGCCGCCTGCAACGGCCGGCCACCCTGACTTTCCCTCTCCCGTCGTTTTCTTACACCAATTCGACCCCAACCGGCCTTTTTCCCCTCTCCCGAGTGACCTTCCCCTTTCCCTTTTCCTCTTCCCTCGACCCCGACGCCCCTGCCATGGCAGGACCGCCTCGACTGCCGCCACCGGGCGGTATGCCTGGTACCTGCCACCGCTTGTCTTCTTCCCCTTGTCATTGCCCACCTCAATCAGCCTATAAATACCTAATGAGCATCCTTAATCTGGGTTTTGATTTCGAAACCTAGAAACCCTCCATTCTTGCCGCCGCCCCGTTAGACAAGTCGTCCGCCGCCGCTGCCTAACGCCGACGATCAAAACACCCCCAGAACCCTTGCACCTCCCTCGACAAAACCAAGCCACAACCACCCTCCGCCTTGCCCTGCACGTGCCGCCCTAGCCGTGCAAAGTCCACTGCTCGAAACCACCTCTTCCAGCCTTCGCCGCCCTTGCGCCGCCTCCCACCGCCAGCCCAGCCGCCACCAGAGCCTCTTCCACCCTCCAAAATGCCCAGCAGACCTCCCTCTACCTTTCCCTGCCTTCAACTTCCCCTTCCTCCCTCTCCTCCTTCTTCCCTCATCTTCCGCCTCTCTCCACCACCCTCGGCCGCCGCCGTCGCCGCCGTGCGCCGCCGCCCCTTGCCACGCCACCACCCTCACTCCACTCCTCTTCACCTGCTGCTTCTCCCCCCACCTCAAACTTCTCTTTTCCTCCTGCCATCCAGCCCCCACCTTGATCTTTTCCCTTCCCTTCCTCCTCCACCGCCGCCGCCGGACCACCACCAACCCTAGGTGGTTCTCCACCCATCCAAACCCTAACCCTCTTTTTATATAGCTGCTACTATTTTCTACTAATATTAACACTAATATACTTATTATTATTATTATTAATTATCATTATTATCATTACTTTTATTATTGTTATTACTATTATTATTATTATTATTATTATTATTATTATTATCATTATTACCATTATTATTGTCTTATTATTAATGTTCTTATTTTCTTACTAATACTAACATCCCTTTTAAACCCTAACCTATATTATACTTAACTTTGGTCTTATTTTCATAATTATTAATATTAACATTTTTATTATTATTGTTTCTATTATCCTTACTATGGTTATTATTATTATTGCTTAACCTTAGTTGGTTGTACTATTGTTATTATTGTTATTATTATTATTATTATTATTATTATTATTATTATTATTATACTTAACACATTTATCACTATTGTTAATAATAATACTACTTTTGTTCTTATCCATGTTACTTAACTCAAGCTAGCAAATATCATGTGGTTGTTAACTAAGAAGAGTACTTGAACCTTATTACCATACCATTTAACATTAACCCTAACCTCATTACTATGACACTATTATTAGCTATTACTATTATCACTATTAGTAGTCTTATTATTATTATTATTATTATTATTATTATTATTATTATTATTATTATTATTATTATTATTATTATTATTATTATTATTATTATTATTATTATCACTATTTTACTGTAACTAGTGAACACTAGTATTATAAGAATGGAACTAATGGGCTTAATAAAATAAGTGTAACAATAAGTATCATAAATAACTACATTTTGACTACTAATATTTAGTATACTAATTCTAAGGTAAAAACCCTAGTTTTTATATAAAACCCTTTTTAGTAATAAAAACCCTAACCTTAAACTAGAATGAGGATTGATAGTAATTATAAGGGAAACTAATACTTAGCATTTTCCCCTTTTATAGGTAACCCCGACCAAAGCCCTAAGGAGTTAGAGGAGTGTGCTCCAAGCCCGACGTCGCCTTAGGTAAGGACGAAGCTAATGGCCTTGTGCGATGTGTGACATGGATGTGTTGAATGCTATGTATGTCTTGCTATGCCATGTATTATATGATTTGTGTATAATTTGTCTTATGTGTAGCGCAGCTTGGAGATTGAGGTATGTTGTATGTACTTCCGTGACATGAGCATGACATTTATATGTATGATGTTTATGATGTAATATGTTATGGCCCACTAGGACCTACACGTTAAGATAAATGGTAATATGAGCTGAGAACCATCATGGGAGTCTTGAAGTTTGTATGGTGATATTAGGGTTCGTATGGTGGCATAAACGTTCTATGGTGGTACTAATGATTTCATAGTGGTATTAATGGCTTACGGTGGTATTCGGGTTCGTATGGTGGTATTGTGATTTTATGGAGGTATTACTGTTGTATGGTGGTATTTGTGATTTATGGAGGTATTAATGTTGTATGGTGGCATTAGGGTTGTATGGTGGTATTAGGGTTTGCATGGTGGTATTTGTGTTTTTATGGAGGTATTACTGTTGTATGGTGGTATTTGTGATTTATGGAGGTATTAATGTTGTATGGTGGTATTAGGGTTTGTATGGTGGTTTTAGGGTTTGTATGGTGGTATTTGTGTTTTTATGGAGGTATTACTGTTGTATGGTGGTATTTGTGATTTATGGAGGTATTAATGTTGTATGGTGGTATTAGGGTTTGTATGGTGGTTTTAGGGTTTGCATGGTGGTATTAGGGTTTGTATGGTGGCATAAATGTTCGCATGGTGGTATTAACGATTTCATAGTGGTATTAATGGCTTATGGTGGTATTCGGATTCGTATGGTGGTATTGTGATTTTATGGAGGTATTAATGTTGTATGGTGGTATTTGTGATTTTATAGAGGTATTAATGTTGTATGGTGGTATTTGTGATTTTATGGAGGTAATGATGTTGTATGGTGGTATTAGGGTTTGTATGGTGGTATTAGGGTCTGCATGGTGGTATTAGGGTTTGTATGGTGGTATTAATATTCGTATGGCGGTATTAATGATTGTATAGTGGTATTAATGACTTATGGTGGTATTAGGGTTTACATGGTGGTGTTATGGGTTGTATGGCGGTATTAATATTCGTATGGCGGTATTAATGATTGTATAGTGGTATTAATGACTTATGGTGGTATTAGGGTTTACATGGTAGTGTTATGGGTTGTATGGTGGTATTAATGTTGGTATGGCGGTATTAGGGTTTTGCATGGGAGTTAACGATCATACGGGATTAGGGTTTGGAGTGATTAACTCTGGGGTGTTGTGATTAAGTAGGGTTGGAGTAACTAATCGTGATTATTGAGGACAATTAAGGTTTGGGATGGCTAAGTATGGTGGTTATGGTAAATAGGGATAAGAGTGGCTAACCACGGTTGGTGTGGACAACTAGGGTTGGTTATGGCTGCTTAGAGTTATTCGGTGTTATCATGTGTACCTATCGCTTGAAGGGTAGTTATGTATGTGAGATTTTATTAGTTGTGTCGAGTACATTATGAAGAGAATGATTTATGCATGTCAAGGGTGATGTGTGATTCAATAAGACACGGATAAGACACTAATAACGTAAAGCGAAAGACTGTTGAGCTGAGCCCAGTCCGATCCACCGGTTAGAATAGTGGTCAGAGGCGTTCTGCCCTGTGCGTTTCGTGCCGGTCCACCGGCTATAATAGTGGTCAGAGGCGTTCTGCCCTGTGCGTTTCGTGCCGGTCCACCGGCTATAATAGTGGTTAGAGGCGTTCTGCCCTATGCGTTTCGTGCCGGTCCACCGGCTATAATAGTGGTCAGAGGCGTTTTGCCCTGTGCGTTTATTCCGGTCCACCGGCTATAATAGTGGGGGATCTCGGCTCAATACACCTAAAGTAAATAAGTTAAACCAAGGGAAAAACACTAAGTACATACAGTGGAACACCATGTTGAGGCGGGGCCAGTCCGGTCCACCGGTTAGAATAGTGGTCAGAGGCGTTCTGCCCTGTGTTTTTATTTCCGGTCCACCGGCTATAATAGTGGGGTCCCCGTGCTCACATGGATTATTGAAGAATGCGTGGAATGGACTTATTTCATTAATGAGAATACAGAATAAGACATCAGAAAGTGATTCGATCTATTCATGCATGTCATCGTATGTTATTTATGTGTTGAATGTGGGTCTTGCGTGCTATGTGTGCTATGTGGTATGATTGTATGCTTGGCCTTAGCGCACCAGCGCCCTTACTCAGTATTGGACCCGTACTGATACTACACTGATTGAATGGGTCCTGTGATGATCCACCAATGGTGGGGAGCAGACCTCCTATGCAGGTTTGATCGGTTACAATTGTGGGGTGGAAGGCTTGGCTTGAGTGAGTAGGCGATCCGGATATTGGTCCCTTGGGATTCTGTTTTATTTGCTATATTTTGTACCACGCTCCTCGCTTTGAAACCGTACTCTAAGTTGTATTCCTAAATGATATTTTAACTGTTGTTGACTCGTGGTTTTCATGAATGGTCTATGTTAACTATGGACCTATGTTTTGATGACTCTTAATTAATGATTGTTTGGTTTAGCCTTAGCACTTAGTATCGGAACGATAGGAGTGAACCGATCTGGTACTAAGTGTGGCGGTAATACCCCCAAGTTTATAGTTTTAATTCTTTCGCTTCCGCTAAAACCTTTGTCTTAAACAAAATTTTTCAGGAGTGAAATTTGGGGGTGTTACACTTCCAATCCAACTACTCAAGGCCTACAGGTAAGTACACAAGAGCTTGACAAAATAGTATGAGGGGTTGTACCCAGTTTTGAAGAAGGTTGGAAAGACTTTATACAAATTAGAATTACTAAAGAAGCTCAAGGTCCACCTAGTATTCCATGTAAGTCATCCAAATCCCTACCACAAGGATAAGGATGACCCGATTAGAGGTGAGGCTTATCGAGCGCCACCCACAAATGTTACATCTTTTGAGAAGGAGGTTGCATAGATTGTGGTAGATTGATTAAAGAAGAACAGAGGATTTCCCAACTAGACGAAGTACCTCATGTGCTGGAAGGTTTACTTGATAGTGAGGTAAGTTGGAAACGCGAGGAGGACTTGTGGCAGTTCTGTGACCAGATAGAGGCTTTCAAGACCACTAAGGACTTGATGAGGAAGTCAAGGGTTTAGGTGGGGCAGAATGTCACATATCGCTTATTTTTTTAAAAATTTTTGCCTGAAAGGTTCTAGAATATTCTAGAGTTGTGTAGACTCTAGTAGAATTGTATGGAAGTGTCAAGAAAGGTGTGGATCCTTATATAAGTATCTAGAGACCTACTAGAATAGTGTGGAATTCTCTAGAATTCCAAAGGCTAGAAGGATCATGAAGGGATCTAAAAGAGTCTTTCAAAATATCTTGTAATCTAGAAGGGTCTCTAAAAATATATAAGGGTTGCGGACGATCTAGAGCATTCCACCAAAGGGGGGAAAAAGGAGGGGGGCCTCAACTATAAATAGAAACCATCCCATTTGCTACTTCAATCTCACAAGTTGTTAGCTCTCTCCTCTCTCATTAATAAAGTGTTCTCTTCTTACACACAAATACTCTCTTTCTCTCTAAGTCTCCTAACATCTCCAAGTGTTTTTACTCATCCTTAAAGGCTTAGTAATAGACTTAGTGTTGGGAAGGCTGACTTAGTGAGCATTAAAAGAGTTGTTCTTCTAAGTGTCACACAGGAAAGACATAAGTGAGGGAAGTCACCTCGTGACAGACAGCTTTATTCTCTAGTACCGCCTCTCCTTTAAAAATTTTCTCATCTCCTTCCTCCTTTCCTTTTATATTCAATTTACTTTTTTAATTTTTTCCCTTTCCTTTTCAATTTTAAATCTGAAAACAAGCATTAAAAATTCAAATGTGAAATTATTTATTTTCTTATTTTTATACTAGGGTTGCACAATAGTGGAAAAACATGGGAAAATGTATTAGGTGTCATTGCCTTGTTCTCTCCTCCAATAATGGGCGTTGAAGTTACCCCTCGTGGAACAGCAAAGTTTGACCTTTCCTTGCCCATGGAACGAAAAAGGGTGTTGTTGTCCCACCCTATGGAATGACAATTGATATTACTGCCCTGACCCATATAATGGTAATTGATGCTATTACTTCACCCCCATAGAACGACAATTGGTGCCCTTTCTACCCCTTGCCTATATATTTTGTTATATGGTGTTATGGATGAGAATGATTTATAACGTATTAGACTTATTAAGTCTTAGTTTTTCTACTAATAGGAAATAGTTTATAATCTATAATCTTGATATGTTAATGACTAGTTATTTTTTTCATTAATATAAAATAGAGGATGTATTTATTAGATTATACAACTTTTTTTAAATTATAGAAATTTTTTGGAGACTTATAAAATAAATTGAACCTTGGTGTGAAAATGTATGTAAAATGTTATAGATCAATAACCTTTTTAGTTATAAATGTGTGTGTGGCTATCATAATATAGGATGATATCATAATACCTAAGGATTATTGATATAGAAGCATCCCTAATTGATGATCATAACCTAGCCCTTAATTTCCTCAAATTTGAGAACCACAAAACTCTTCTTACTTGGACAAGTTAATTATCTATCAAAACCTAACCATATAAGTCATGCAAGCCATGTAAGCCATGTGAACCCTTCTCCTTTTTCATCCAAAATTCAATTGAAACAAAGTCACTCAAATCCAGGTTTTTTTTTCACGATTCAGCCACAAGTCCCTTTCATTTGTATGACAAGTTACTTTCAACACTTGGGAAGAACAATGTAGATTTGGGGAAGAATATGGAAGGTTAGAAGACATTCTTTACTTCTTTTTTGTTGCTTACAAGGTTAAAATGGGTCTTTATCTCTTTCCTTTTATGTATTATGGTTGTTATAGATTAGAACATGTGATGTTAGGGGTTAAAGGATTTGAAATTTAGCTTAAACATCATCCTCATAATAGAAATACATGGGCTGGAGCTTAGCTTGAATTTTCTTCCTTATTTAGGTTCTAATCATATGTATTAGTTGGTTAAGTTTTAAAATTTAATCCTACACTTCTTCTATAAGTGATAAGGATATAATGGAATGAAAAAAAACTTACCTTGGCTGTACATTCTCTATAAAAAAAAACAAGAGCTCTCTTCTTTTTCTAGTGCTTGAGTTTGAAGATTATTTGAAAAAGCTTACAAGATTTATCTTAAGATTTGAATACCTTAAGTGGTTATTACAAGTTTTGATTTAAGGAGTTACCAAGAATCAACTTTTATACTTTATATTCTCCCTCATTTCCTTCTCATCTTTTAGGTTGTTCTATAATTATGGAACACCAAAACCTAGCTAGATCCAAGTTGGTTATCATATGCAGCAATTATATTACTCTGACCCGTGAGTTTACTTTTTGTTTCTATCATGACTATTTACTTGTAATTTATATAATTCATTATAATTGGTGTAGTTTTGTTATTGAAATTAAGATGAGCCACAAATAAGATAAAGTACTTGATAGGACAGAGGGTCATACTATTACCACTTTCTCACGACGTAATAGAAATGTTATAGAAGAACATTTTCCACTATCTCGTCTAAGAAGTCTTGTAAAAACTTTAACTAGAGGTCTACGACGAGGTAACAAAGCTACTCAACAATAACCGGAAGAAGGTACGAAAAAACAAAAATATGAAGAAGCTCTAGAAAAATAAAGGTCTAGACATCAGACTCCTACCATTCTAACATTTGTAGATTATGCTGGTCATCCATCAATTATGGCTAATGTTGGTATTTTAGGGTACGGAGGTTTTTCATTATCTACAAAATGTGTAGATTTTCTCACACCATTAACATCGACTTACATGTATGTATCATCATCCTTGACCTACACAACCGTTATGGGTAGTTCTAAATTATCATTGGATTTGCAAGCATCCTTAACCTATATGGTTGATTAGTCATCCTCCTCTACATATATACTTCACGATGATGATGATGATGATAGGGATGATGATGGAGGTTATGGTGATGATGATGGTGCTAGCGAAGATGAAGGGGGTATACAATTGAAGGTTGAATGGTACTTGCTTGGGCTATGTCTTAGAGGTCCAATGATCCCTGATTTGATTCCAAGCTTTGGTGGTCACACTGATTTAGATTTATGGTTTGGAAAGGTAATTTTAGCACATTTGTAACTCTATTTCTTATTTCCTGTGTAAACTATCACGTATTTATTATGTTTGTTTCTTTTGTTAATTAGGATTGTGGTTGTCAGAATATCTACTTTAGACACAAAGTGTTGAATACTTTTATCGGAAGAATTAATCATCGGATGGTCTCTCTCATTCATAATACTAAATTATCACACCTTCCACTATGCGCATTTAAGCATGTGATTATGTTTCTTATATCCGCCTTTATTGAGAGATGGAGACTGTAATACTCCAAAAATTTACTTAGCCTAATCCTACATCATTAACACCCTAATTTGATTCTAATATTATTAAATCCTATATTAGCCTTAACCTATCTTTAATCCTGAAACTTTAACTGATTCTGAAAACCTTAACTTTGATAAACTATAATTCGTAAACTAAAATAAAAACCTACTAAAATTTCTGTTAATCCTAATTACCTTTAACTAATCTAAAATCACCCTAAAATAATCCCCCAACCCTTTCTCTTTTTCCTTTTCTTTTCTTTCTTTCTTCTCCTCCTCTCGCCAAACTCAAGCTCCAACTTTTGATTTGGTTGTAACTTGCACTTGCCACTTGCACCACCCACTTGCACCATCACCCTTCTGCATCTATCACCCATCACCTTACCTTGTTTCTTCTTCCTTCTTCTTCTTCTTCTACACCCTTATCCCTGCCTGATTGCACAACCATTGCATACTCCACACACACCCATTTCCCTTGCCACTTTCCCTTCTCACACAACTTTTACATCAACCATCGCCACCCTTAACTTGCAGCTACTACTCTACCCTAACAATCCTCTGCAACCATCACCATCACCTTGCAGCTGCACAAGCACCATCATCATCATCATCACACGCCATCCTCCACCCTTATCTTCATTCCCAACTCACACTACACACGCGCACATGTACGTATATATATATATACCTCACACGCTCCCTATTTCTCTTTAGTTTTGCCTCACTCTGCTAATATCTATGCCAAAGAGCTATTACCGAGCTCCTTCTTCTCCTTTCCTCCTTCTCCCTTTTCTTCTTCTTCTTCTTCTTCTTCTTCTTCTTCTTCTTCTTCTTCTTCTTCTTCTTCTTCTTCTTCTTCTTCTTCTTCTTCTTCTTCTTCTTCTTCTTCTTCTTCTTCTTCTTCTTCTTCTTCTTCTTCTTCTTCTTCTTCTTCTTCTTCTTCTTCTTCTTCTTCTTCTTCTTCTTCTTCTTCTTCTTCTTCTTCTTCTTCTTCTTCTTCTTCTTCTTCTTCTTCTTCTTCTTCTTTCCCCCACCTTGCACCACCTCGGCCACCACTCGCCGCCCTTTGGCTGGTGAACCGACAACCAAGGTCGCCCCAACCTTCCCCTTGCCATTGCTACCGACCGCAACCCTTTTTCCCTTCTTCTTCCTCTCGTGTGTTGCAGCATTGTAGAGTGCACAGCTGTGCAACACTTAAATCCCCTGTTGCACCGTCTGACTGTGCATAATTTTTCCTCTCGACTTATTTCTACATAGCCGTGCACCTTGTTTTCTCTCGACCAGAAGCTGCACCACCTACTGCACAGCCATGCAACCTCATTCTTTTGGCCATACACCCCTATTTTCACCCCCAAACCTTGTCCAAACACCACCAAAATTTGGCCATAGCTCCACCACACATTCCTCTACACATCCACACATCTCAAGCTCCCACTATGGTTATATCTATTTTTACCCTCTTTACCTTGATTGCTCTTTTGATTTAACTCTTCAAGCCTAATTGCGAATTTTATTATTTTTTGTAGGTGGTATTCCGGTAGCTTTGGAGGAGGAAGTCTAGGATTTGCATGCTTAGAGCTCGATGTCCTAGTTGGTAAGGATACTATTCGATGTTTAGGATTTTTGGTGTTAATTGCTTGTATGACTATATGTTTTTTCCATGATATTATTTATATATGACGTAATATGTGTTGATCATGATATTATGTGATGGTATGAATATTATGTTGAAAGGGAGTAAGAATGGGTGAGAGATACCAGTACATTATGATTTTGGATGATAATGTCATACTTGTGGAAATATATCTTATGGTATGAAATATGGGTTGAATGATGATAATGGCATACTTGTGGAAATATATCTTATGATATAAAATATGGGTTGAATGATGATAATGCCATATGTGTGGACATATATCTTATGGTATGACATATAGGTTGAATGAGTTTTGATAATTGAGTTTAAGGATTCTCATGAGATATGATGACAAATGGGGGACTTAGAAAAATGATATGTGTGGAAGGTATAAGATTTTATAAAATAAGGGCTTTTAATTGTGCTTAAAAGGTAACTTGTTCATTATGGGATAATAAGGAAATTTTGGTATTGTATGTGTGTCAAGAGGTTTAAAATATGATAATAATAGCATGAGGAATTCATGGGAGTATTATTATTATTTAGGGTCCTTAAATGATTTAATGGCTAATATGGGGCAAACTATCTTGTAATGATAATACCATTATTCCATGTTTAAGATTTAGAGGTTATCTTTTGGGATTGGTAATCACAAAAGTTTCATGGGAGGTGTTATGATAATTCTATAGAATTTGGGTCTTAGATATTTCCATGATTAACATATCAGGATGAGATTATTAAAGCATACTTATGGGAATTAGGTTGTGCATATTGGGTATGATGAAAATGAAGGGATTTGGAGATGATATAATATAAGTTGTGTGGACTAATCAGTATGGGAGAATGAATACTAATGGGAGTATAATTAGGGTTTGAAAGGACTTAAGGACTTAGACCTAAGCTTTGTGCATGTTTATTTTTAATGTATCCTATGCTTAAGAATCAATCTTGAATAAGATACTAGTTACTTAAAGTGAAAGAGCACGTGAGTAGGGCCAAGGTGACCTATTTTCCTATATATATATATGTATGAATGTATGTATCCCGTTCTACTGGGGAGAATAGTGTCTTAGGCACATTTTGCCCTGAGAGGATGTTTTAAATCTCCGTTTCACTGGAAAGAATAGTGGCCTAGGAGCATTTTGCCCCAAAAAGATGTTTTAATCTCCGTTCCACCGGAAAGAATAGTGGTTCGGGTGCGTTGTCCCCGAGAGTTTTAAATCATTCCACCGGTTTAAGAATAATGGGGTCCCTACTCATCGTGAAATGAAAATGTATCATTATAACCTATGGAAAAGATATTAATGATTTAAAGTGGAAGAATACGTGAATCAAGACCATTGTGACCTATTTTTCTATGTATATATATATGTATCCCATTCTACTAGGGAGAATAGTGGCTCAGGAGCATTTGCCTTGTGTTTTTAATCTCCATTCCACCGGAAAGAATAGTGGCTCGAGTGTATTGTCCCCTAGAGTTTCAAACTATTCTACTGGTTTAAGAATAGTGGGGTTCCTGCACTTAACGTATATAAAATAATGAAAATGGATTATACTTAATAAAGGAATATGGATCGTAATATGCCTTGTGAGATATTTTATTTACTTGGTTATTTTCCTTATTATCTAATGTGAAAGCATGTGATATTTGTATCCCTATTTCAATAGTATTGTTCCCTTACTCAGTATGTAGCGTACTGACCACCCGTTTTATGGGTGCTGCTCATTCCCACGAGCAGATCTACCCTAATTTGCAGGTGATCGATGATTATTAGTTTGATATGCTTGCCTTGGGCGAGTGCTAAATCATTTGGTAAAGGGTATGGCTATCCGGATATCTCTATCTCTCTTTGGACTCTTAGTCCTCTATTTTCACTATTTATTCTCTTCTCTCTCTATTTCGTATCCTATATCATGGTGGAATCACATGCTTCCCACACTTGATTCCTAGGTATAAGGTTACTTTTGCCTTTCACCAGACACAGGCTGGGTATAGGGAGTGCCTCTTCTATGTTGAATGTAGCGTAACAGCCCTACGTTTTGTATTTGGGCTTCAGATATTAACTCTTTCAAACAAAATTTTTAAGTTCCAAAATTTAGGGCTGTTACAGAAATTGAATACCAATAACTTTCATATGCCATAAGATGAGATGCAAATCATCATTTTAGACATACAATGTTTACTAGGGCTACGAGTTGATGGTGATCCATTACATTTAGAGATTACTACAGACACATGTGGCTATGTGATAGGTGTATTAAATGCTATATTTGGTATGGAAGAAGAGCAAGTGAATGAAGTGACTCAAAATGTTGGACTATCACTTAAATGGATGTAAGACGTTTGTCAATCATATTGGTTAAGAGAAGAGGAAAAAACAATTGGGTATCTATTATGGTTGATCGACTTATCAGTATTGTATATAAAGTTAGTCGATAAAGTCAATGTGTACTATCTCCTCTTTATCTAGAATTTTTTTTTTAGGTAAGTAAAAAATTTTATAACTATCAAAATGTGAAGAGTTGTACTACCTATAATTATACCACCAAATCATCTATACAATCTTTCCATTGGTCGTATTTATTGACTCTATGTGGGGCAAAACTTCTACTCGACACTACAAAGCATATATCTTTAAGAAGCAAATGTGAAGGTCAAGTCCTATTATAAAAGATCTTAGAATTCCTTTCATGCCAAATAAAACCTATAAGAGTGAAAAAAAGAGCTTGAAGCATGTCCTTCTTCTCTTTGCATTGTTTTGTGGTTTTAGCTAAGATCTTCATTTTTGTCTCCCAAGAATGAAGATTGTCTCTTCTATTAAAGGATCTCTGTATTTTCTTCCATATCTCCTGACTATATGGGTAGTCAAACATAAAATGTTGTATGTTTTCCTCTTAACTTGTAGTGCAAAGGCTACACTCAATATCCTCTAGAAGGTTTAACTGTTTCAGTCTAACATTGGTCATCAACATGTTTTGGATGGCTAACCATGTAATAAATTGATGTTTGGGCCCAACCAATTCACACCAAGCAACGGGCCACCACCATACCTTTTCAACCTTGTGTCTAATGTGCTCATACATTTTTTAGAAGTTATAAGTTCCATCTCCCTTCAAGAACTTCTACATGCCATGATGATTAATAAATAATGATCTAAAATTTCCTCTGAGATTGAATATCTATTACAGCAGCCAAGAACACAAGTGGTTTGAGTTGAAAGACCACAGGGTTTGAGTGTTTAGGTAAATGGAATAGACCCATTTGACCCAAAGGAAGTATCTTTTGCAGCATATATTCCATAGCAACTTACCCACTGCCACCCAATTATAGATTTGAACATCAATAAGTCCCAACCCACCCTCCTTCTTTGGTAAGCATACTTGTTTCCATGAAACCAGTTCTTTCTTTGATGTATCAAGCTTACCGGTCCATAGACATTGTATACACATGATCTCAATTTGATGGATCAACTTCTTTGGCAGGATGAAGACTTGCAACCAATACATTTGTAAGCAAAAAATTATTGATTTCAGTAATTGGGCTCGACTAGCATAGGAGAGGAGATGAGTGTGCCAACTTTTTAACTTCTTTACTATTTTTAGCACTAGACCTTGTAGCTGAGAAGAGGTTAATCTTGCAATATAAAGAGGAACACCTAAATAGGTGAACAAAAATCTACCTTCAGTGAACTTGGTGTTGTGCAAAATTTGAGTCTTTGTAGTCTCATCCACTCTACTAAGGAAAATGTTACTCTTTTGTGGACGAATGACAAGTCCTAATCTCTAAAAAAAAATCTTTAACCACATTTAGGAGCCTTGTAACTGACTTTACATCACCCCTACAAAAGAGAAGCATATCATCTGCAAAGGTAAGGTTTATAATCTTCAAACATTTGCTTTTTGGGTGACCCTTAAAGTCCTTATCTCTCCACAAACATTTGAGAGATTTGGTTAAATACTCAGCCACCAAAACAAACAAGTAGGGAGATAAAGGATCCCCTTGATGCAACCCTTGCTAACCTTTTAAAGGTTGAGTCAGCTCCCCATTCGGTAATAGGGAATAAGAGACATAACTAACATAGGCTATGATCCATCTAACCACTTATAAGGGGAATCCATAAGCATGAAGAATTTGCTACATAAAACCCCAGTGAACTGAGTCATAAGCTTTCCTAATATCCACTTTTATCATGCATCTAGGAGAGATATGCCTTTGTGAGTATTTCTTAACCAGCTCTACAGCTAAGAGGACATTTTCTCCAATTTTTCTGCCCTTAACAAACCCAAATTGGGCCTGATCAATGAGTTTTGGCATTAAAACCTTTAGTCTGGCAGTTAAAATTTTAGAAATGGTTTTGTAGATAACTCCATAACATGCTATCAACATATATTCACTTACCTTGGTGGCATTTTCTTTTTCTTCTTCTTCTTCTTCTTTTTTTTTAGAATGAGAGTTAAGGAGGTAATGTTGAGTTGATTTAGAGGATAACTAGCAGTGAAAAAACTTTAACTAGTTGAGGCAATGTCTACCCCTATAATATCCCATGATTTTTTTTTGAAAAATATAGCTGTGAAATCATCAACTCTAGGGAATTTATTATCTCTAATATAAAAAATATCCTCATTAACCTCCTCATAAGTGACTGGGACAAGGAGGAGATGTTTGTGATAATCTTAGAGAATTTGTCCCTCCATCATGACTGCTAGATCTAAAATGTATGAGCCATAACCTTTAGATCCTAGCAAATCTTTAGAAAACTTGATAAAACGAATCAGAGATATAACTAGGATCAAAAGTAGTTGTCCCAGAATCTAGCTCAATTTTTTGGATGGAGTTCATATTTTGGTTGCCTTTCACCATAGCAAAAAAGAATTTATGATTTGAATCTCCCATATTCAGCCAATGGATTTTGGATTTCTACTTTAGGAAGCTTTCATAGAAAATGGAGAGTTTGTTGAATTCCACTTCATAGGCATGCATATGATCTCTAAGGTCCTTGTTGCTTATATCATTCATAAGATTTCTTTGGGTAACTAACAAAGACTTCCTGGCCTCCTCCATTCGATGATCTAATGAACCATACTTAGTCCTATTAAGCTCCTTGAACATATACTTCAATTTTTGGAGATTATTGTAGATGTGCAGGAGAGGGTTAACAAATGAATAACCTCCCCAATGCCTTTGGATGATATCCAAGAGATTATCATCTTCAGTACAAAAATTGTTGAACCTAAACGGCTGCTTCCTATTAATCTGGACCCCTGTATGGACCTGAACAAAGTAATGATCAGACATAAGAGGTGGCATGAACTTAGCAAAAGAGCTAGTGAACTTATTAAGCCAGGGAACATTAACCATAGCCCTATCTAGTTTACAAGCCACTGCTTCATCCCTATTTCTTTTATTCAGCTAGGTAAGAAATCATCTATAGCCTTTAAGGTCTTTCAGCCTGAGATGATTAATGTAATGGGAAAAATCTTGCATATCTTGAATAGCTGGCACATCCCCTCCCTATTTCTCATTAGGTTGGAGGATTATATTAAAGTCTCCGATAAGAATCATATGCACAATGGCCTTGTTGTTCTGCTCTAACCATTTCTAAAGGCCTTTCTTGGTTGTGCCAGAATTAAATGCATAAATGAACCCCACAACAAAACAAATACCACCATCTATAGTCATAACATCACACAAAATACCTTGGGTGCAGGGATCAATATGAGTCACTGACCAGATAAGAGGATCCTAAAGAACCCAAACTTAACCATTGTAGTGGTCTTGATAATTGTTGAGGAACATCCATTTCCTTACCATGAATTTTTTTTAATATTATCAGCTTTATTAACCTTAACTCTAGTTTTCAGTAAACCAATAAGGGATCAATTACTTTGTTTGATCCATCCCCGAATCCTCCTATGTTTGGATGGATCATTTATGTCTCTCACATTCTAGCTAGCAAACATGCAAACCAAGTTCAAGAGGTTGACCTATCAGTTCTTGAGCTCGACCCAGATTTTGAAACATATTAATCTATTGGAGAGCTAGAAATATGTTCCAACTACTCCCTACATCTAGGTTACTTCCTACATTTGTCTTAAGAAGTTTAGGAGGGAGTGTCAACTAGTTTTTGTGAACTTCAGGAAGTACAGAGTTTTCCATCTAAACTTGAGGATTTCCTTCCCCTTCAGAGCTTTCCTTATTTATTTTACCTTATCTTCTATCCCTCACCACCATTCATTCGTGATGTGCTCGAGTCTCAGTAACTTGAGTCTTCTTCTGTAATTTAAAGCAGGTCTGATTATCATGGGATGGAACATTACATCTGTAACAAAATGTGGGCTTCCATTTGAATTCTACTGGTTCGGTGATGATAGTGTCATCTGGATCTTTGATAAGAGTGGTCTCACTCAATGGTTTTTGGTATCTACTTCAACTAACACATGAGGATTGGTAATCCTATATTTCCACAATGTGATAGCATTAGTACAAATTGGAGTGCCAATTGTGCTCACTATCATGTTAAAGGATTTAGTAGACTAATATTCTAATGGCAAATGAGGCAGTTTGATCCATGAAGGTACAAATTGCAACTCTATCTTTGTAAGGTTCATTTTCCTTCTCCATCTTTTTAGGATTACAAGTCTACTTTAAAAATTCCAGTATTGATTTAGAATCCAATCACAAACTGTAGTAGAGTCAAATTTGAACAAGAAAAACCCACCATCATGACAAATAATTTTAGGCATAGCCACCCAGTTCCATTAAGCTTTTACAAACCCCAACATTTGGTTGAAATAAGAGTCATGACCATAAACATATCCAATCAAGGTGTGTTGCCACTCCGCCATTTCCTTATCTATTTCTACCTTTTCCAGATTCACCACAATTTTCCCCTCTTCAATTTGGGGAGGAACATAGTCAAGAGCCATGCACTGATCAAGTTTGCGATTAGTAGCAACCTTATCCCTCTAGGTAAGGCCAATTATAGGCATAACATTGTAATTTTGATGCATATGCTCAACAGAGTCTCGAACCTTTAATGGATCAAACTCTACTGTTCCATCCAATCTTGCATTTTGATCCATAGTGATGGAACTAGTTAATTTGAACTAATCCAAATCATCCATATTATCACTGGCATCCTTGTTTAAAGAATTCCCTGACCCCTTCAACTCTAATTGGGAATTTGAATATTGATCATCAGGTTTAGGGCTTATTCTAGTGTCATTCGTGTTCACCAATTTCGAATGTGTGCCCTCGGTATTTATTCCATTACTAATGATTCTAATAAAATTACTTGCTCCCTCGCCTGAATTTGATAGGGTCATTTGCGAAGTTATAAGGGTGCCTTCCCTAGCAACCAATTATTCGGGCGTACTGATCTTTGATGATGTCTTTGATAAATCACTAGATTTTTAGCTCCTCAAAAATCATTTGTTATCCTGCCTTCCTTGCTTCAGACAAAAATTTCTTAGTTCTCACCATGCGTACAATCGTGGATTACTGGATGGAACTAGGGCATCAAGAGAGAGAGAGAGAACCTTGTCATATGATATGGTTTTTTTCTTTTATCTAGAATATTAGTTGTGTTGAAGGTTATGCATGGGGTGCAACCACACTTCCTTTGTATATAGATGGCTTGGTATGGCATATAAAACTGATGGTACTCAAATGTCGAGATGTGTCACTCTATTACTGGTAATTTTATAACTATCATATATATAGTACATACTTACATTCATTATTTGTAATTCTGACAAATCAATATTCTAACATACTTGGATATATAAATAATTTCTTGGGTTCAAAGTGGAACAATTTGATTATAATCCTGGCCAACCCCATTGTATGAGGTGGTTTTATGCAAATAAATTGGAGACGCTCGAATACTTTTGAGTTAAGATTGATTATATGCCTGTATCAAAGGTATACTCAAATTATCATACTCTTACTATATTTATTATAGTGATATTTGTATTTAGTTTAATTCTTTTGTCACGGGTTATTTGGGATCCATATGGAGTAGTTGATGCGTATATGCATTGTCCTATGTATTATTTTATGTTTCTTTACATTGTTTGCAGAAACGCAACCTTATATGCCAGATCGAGCAACACACTAGTTTGGATATGCATAAGTGATCCTTAAGGAGTTTATAAAACCGAATAAGAGCATATAAAGAGGTCATTCCCTGAATAAATACAAAGTTCATTATATATACCTGCTTAGCCAATGATTCTTGAGGTGTGAATACATATTAGGACCAAATTTTTTCAAACCATCGGCTTAATAACCATGGGTTGTGGCTCCTGACTATATGGATTGGTATGTTGCCAGAACACATAGTATATGTTGGCAATGAAAGAGGAATATTTGGCTGAATATCAAAATGATGAACATGAATTTTTAGCTGAAAGACACCTTAACGAAGCACATAAAACTCTTCTTCATTTCTATTAAAGAGGTAGTCTAACTCTAAATTACTACCAGCTAGTTATATGCATTGAAAAACTTGTGAATGATTTAGGAGTTACTCTAGTTATGCATGAGCATGGGCGTGGGCATTTGCATAGTACTTGATTTATTATCTGTTATTGTATACTTTTATTTTCTGGTTGGTAATAATGGTGGTTGGAAGCATAGATAGATCCATTAAGGTCTTAAACCTTTCGAGTACCTACAAATAATTTTTTTTCTTTTTCATATGACATGTACATACATGCAATGTTGAAATTCAATTGTTTTGGTTTTAGTCCAACAATTTCAAGTAAAGGCATCCCATGACAAAAATGTTACACACTTCAATGCCAATGAAAATAATGATTTTCACTACATATTCATAATATGTTGTAACATTATCTGACCATCCATTTCTTAGAGCCTAAACTTTTGTTGAGCACTATGAATATTCTTTCTCATACTTACATTCCCTTCAAACTCTTTCTAAAAAAAGTGGTATGATTTTTTATGACTTTGTGTGACCTATGATAAGTTCATCAACAAATTTGACTTCATTTTCCATCAACTTACCTATAATAACATATCCTAATTCATTATTGTGTTTCCCATTCTTAACTACTATTTATCATCCTCCATTATTGTTTTCAACTCCAGAAATAATAATAGGATAATAAATATTCTTAGAACTTGTATTACATGCACCTTCACTATCCATAGGTCTAGTACACATGTATGTTCTACCTCTTTCACATCTTATAGAGACTCTACTTGCTCCTATCCTAATTCCTTTTCTAGAACATTTATGATAAAAATCATCCTATGACTTCTACCCATTCGTTTAACCCATGCTACAAGCTCTTCACTATCATAGAATATTTGATCCACCATAAGAAATTTATGATAATTTTAGGTCCTGAAGCTGTATTCATACGTTCCATATCCTTTAAAAAGAGTCAAGAAAAATAATATGATATGGAGAAGTATTAATTTCATCTAACCAGTCTATGTTTTACTAACCATTTCTACCACTTTTGAAGAAATTCACAATAAGGAAAAACGTATTTGACCTCTTTGTCAAAGTTGCAATCAATGTTTGTAGAATCCATTTGTATTTTCTCTGTATATCCATAGCTTGTAAGGGTTCTGAACTCATCACTTTAGTTTTTTAGAGTTCTAAATCCATCATTGTAGTTTGTCGAAGTTCCAAACTTTTCATAATTTGTTGGGGTTCTAAACTTGTCATAGCTTGTCAGGCTTTTGAATTCATTATCCATTGTAAATGATCTTCTTTGAAATCTATTATATTTTGGAAATTTTAAATATATTATGTTGTTAGATGACTAAGAACGAGTAAAATTATTTTTTTAATTTAAATTGGAATCTATTATTTGATGTCTGTTGTTGGACAACTAAGAATGAATGGATTAAGTTTAAATAGACCTTCCCATCACATGAATAATATAGCAGTGTATTTATTTCCAACCATTAATAATGTATTTATTTGCTATCTATAATTGAGCATAACTCAAATATTTATTACAAAAGGCATTGAATAATCGAGCAGAAGTCAAATATTTGTCACAAAATGTGTTGTATTGTACCACTCCGCAATTTTGTAACCCTTATTTTTTAAGTGCAGTCTTTTATTCAAAATCTGACTCTGAAATCACAGTTTAATTATTTTCGTAACCTTTGATAGCTAACCTAAATGAATTCTTAAATAAGTTTATCCTAATTATATCATTTTTTCATTTAATTGATAAATAAACTTTTAGATTAATTTTCTAAATTTTAAACCTAAACATAATCCTAACTCTAAACTCAAAAGTTTTCTTTTCTTTTTTATCTTTTTTTTTCTTCCTTATTTTTCCTCTTTGGCTTGCTAGCCTAGCACACCTCCTCCTCTCTCTTTTTTGGCCTACTTGCCCAACACATCCCATTCCACCCTTATTGACCTCCTCTCTCAAACTTTCCATTTCCCCCTTTCCTCTTTTGACCAAATAAGGCCTTAACCTTGTGTTCCCTATCATCTTCCCTTTACCTTTCCCAGCCATGCAGCCTACCCCATCGCCTAGTCTTGCAAATCCTACCTAGCCCTACAATCTTTGCAATTTAGCCCATGCACCTATTTCTTCACCCATCTTCTCCCTTGCATGCCAAACTCAACCCCTACCTATTGCCTTCTTCCTCTTCCCTCCCTCTAGTTTGTTTTACCAACCAAACTTATATATAAATGCGTGTGTGGGTATTGATATTATTGCAAAACATCGTAGATTTAATGGATCTAAACCAAAATCGTAATCTAACAAAACAATTGAGGAAAAAAATAGAGATATTCATTCATGCTCTTGTGTAATTACAAGATGATTAGACAAAATCAATCAATCAATCATACAAATATACAATTCTACAACATAATCTCATGAAAATGCATAAAATTAGTAGATAGAGAACACAATAGCATAATAGCCAAATATTCATCATCTAATTTGACTTCTATGTTACGCAAATCCATCATAATATAATCAAATTCATCCAAATGAACTTTTAAAGATCGGCCTTCACCTAATTTTAGGTTATGAAGCTGACTTTTCAACAGTAGACCATTCACTTACGATTTCGTCATATATAATGACTTAAACTTCAACCAAAGGGCAGTTATTGTTGATTTATTTTCCATTTTCCACAATACCTTATTCGGCAAGCATAATTGTATGGTGGAGAGGGACTTCAAATATACTTCTTCAAATCTCTCATCCGTCATCGAATCTATCTTATTCGAATTACCAAATAGTGCTTTTTCCGATATGCTCTAAATCATAATCCCCGCATCTTCAATTTCCATAATCTAAAATTGACTAACCAATTGAACTTCTCAATATCAAATTTTGTACCCATCCAAATTACCAAATCTATTCAACAAGCACATCTCTGATATCAAATTGTTGATAAATAATGTGGATTGAATGGATCCAAGCTAAAATTGGAATTAACAAGATGATGAATAATTGATGATCCAATCACAAAATAGAACAAATGAGGGGGAATAGAGATATTTATATATGCTATTATCTATTTACAATATGGTTATAAAATCAAGCAATCAAGTACACAAATCTATAATTCTCTAATAATGGAAAATTTTATGGATAAGAAGAAGAAATTAGGTCACATGACTTGACGGCTAAGGTTTTCTCATACCTCTTTTAAACAAAAAAAATCCTACGGGGTTAAAAAATATGTTTCAAAAATAAATAAAAAAGGTTCGTGCTTAGAAAATATGTCCCTGTGTTTATTTCTTCACTCTAAACTTTTTGCCCAAAACTCTAATCAACGCGTTATGTGAATAAACACAACCCCTCTAGTATTTATTGCAAAATTCACCATTCTACATTAAAGTTCTCTAACACCTGCCTAAATCAACACAATGTTATATTGTGTATCAAATACTCAATTAAAACTCTCTCACACACACATACCTGCACGCAACACATTCTTCTCTCTTAACCCTTCTCCCCTTTCTTTCCTTTCGCCCTCACATTCAATCCATCACTAAGAACCCAACCCTTACTATATTTTTCTCCTTCTCACCATCACCACCAACATAACCACCCCTATCGTAGCCCTCATCCCTAGCTGAGCCCTTCCCTTTCTTCCTTCCCTTATTTCCACATCACAACACCACCACTGCCACCCGTGTCCCATTTTCTCCTCACCTATGCCCTACAACCCCAACCAACACCTCTTTGCCTCATCATTGCCCATCACCATCATCGCCAGCAGCACCACCAGTACCAACTTCTTCCTTTCATTTCCTCTCCTCCTTCCCTTTCTTTGACATCGACCACACCCAAACACCCACCTTCCTTTTCCTTCTTCTTTTCTCTCCCTACTGATGTAGGATCATCCTCATTTGATGATCACAATTTCATCATTAATTTTCCCAAGTTTGAGATCCACAAAAATCTCCTTATTTAGACAAATTAATCATCGAATAAAACCTAACCATGCAAGTCATGCAAGCCTTGTCAACCCTCCTTTTGTACCATCCACAAAACACCCCAAAAAATTCCACCATTATCCATATTTTTCCTTCTAGTTTTCCTATAATTTTAACCCATTTCCCTTAATATTTTAGCCTTAAAAATGCCACATAAATGTAGCCCATTCTACACCCTTGAGAGCCACACAAAATAGCCACAAATCCATCTCAAGTTGAATGTCAAGTTCTTTTCAGCACTTGGGAAGAACAAGAAAGGTTAGAAGACATTCCTTACTTATATTTGTTACTTACAAGATTAAAAGGGTCATTGTCTCTTTCCTTTTGAGTAATGTGGTTGCTATATGAGTTATAACATGTGATAAGTAGGAATACATGTTTGAAAATCTTCTCAACTATTCCTACCTATGACCAAAACTCATGGATGGAATATTAGGTAGATTTTCTCCTTTGTTTTAGCTCAAATAACATGTATTAGTTGGCTAAGTTGTAAAATTTATCCTGCACTTCTTCTATAAGTGTCAAGGATAGAATGAAATATAAGAGAATAACTTATTGGCTAAAACTTTCCTCTCAAGAAAAATGTGAGCCTTTCCTTTGAAATTGAAGTGCAAAAGTTTGAAGCTTTGCAAAAATCTTCCAAAAGTTATCTTAAGAGTTTAAACCTTATGTGGTTCTTATATGTATTAATTCAAGGGGTTACCAAGAATCAATTTTATTCTCTCAAATATCCCCCATTCCTATATTTGTTTTGGTTGTTCTAAGTAGTCTTGGAACACCACCTCCAAAGAATACTCAATTTGGATCTCATATGCATCACGTATCCAACAGCTAGCCACACCACTCTCGGTCTTAACCGCTATATGTAAGCCACCACTACTACCTCACTATTGCCTCAAGAACCGTACAAGCCCAACAATGCCACCCTCCACTATTGCCACCCTCTAACCTTTGGCCCTCACCACTATTTCCACCCTCCTATCTTTAGCCTTCACCACCATTACCGCCCTCCTACCTTCATCCTTCACTATAGTTTCTCCCTTCTAAGTTGAAGCCTCCATCACCGTTTCTCACCCATACATTTGGCTCTTATAACTATTCCCACCTTCATAGTTTCTCCCTCCATTTTTTGCGCATCATTTGCGCCGTAGATACTCACTTTGGTTTTCTTTCATATTTCCTTTCTTTCCACACTCCCTTGCCTTATCTTTTCCTCAATTAATTACATGAGTTCTAATGTTGTATTTTTATTGATTCTTAGGTGTTATTCTTGTGGTCTCAATGTAACACCCCCATTTTTT
The DNA here is from genome assembly GCA_039764185.1 of Tamarix austromongolica. Taxonomy (NCBI): domain Eukaryota; kingdom Viridiplantae; phylum Streptophyta; class Magnoliopsida; order Caryophyllales; family Tamaricaceae; genus Tamarix; species Tamarix austromongolica. The sequence goes on from CM077808.1 coordinate 26,394,868, forward strand.
ACTATTAAAAAGTTTCATTTTAAAAAATTATGGAATTGAAAAAATGCCAAACACACCTAAGAAAAATGGAGTGTTGACTCTACACCTAACATAGGATAGACATTTGCAGGCACCAGTCCTATATTAGATAGAAGGCTAAGAAACCAAACCAACCAAAAAAAAATAGTAGAGTGTGTAAGAAACATGATATATATTACTAAGAGAACATTTACCAAAAAATACCTTAGTGGCTCCCTAAACTATTCAAATACATGGAAGAGAGATTAAACCTAAAGTATAAAGATACAATAGGCATAAAATGATGGTGGGGAATATCCCCAAACCCTGGTCCATTAAGGACCAAATACAATCTTCCTATATCCATGCTTTCAAGCCTCTAAGCCCAAAATAAGGTAGGTTCATTATTGACCATCCTCAAAATTCTACCCATGGTTTTCTGCTCTTGGGATTGAGCAAGTGACCAAACATACGGATATATTAGTATGCTACGTACCTAGTAAGACAAGTTACCTCCTCAACGGAAGTCACAAGCATAGAAGTCCATAAGCAACAATAAAAGATCATATTGTATATAGTAGCATAGTCACACACTGCACTTAGGTATACATATATCGTCATAGTCATATAATGCATTTGGATTTCATGCCATACAAGGACTTGGATAATTCATGGCTCATCATATGTAGCAATCAACATAGATATCATGGATAGAAACGTATAATTAATAACAAGTTATTCCACATATTACTAGGATCTTCTACTCTCCACTTATAGGAGTATTCCATTAGAACCATTGCTAAGTTTACATGATACATTAGATTAACTATTTCCAAGCCATTATTACCTTATTATTTTATTCGGTTTTTTTCTTTATATGTATCCTTATTCTTATTCTTATTGAGTGATGGATTATTTATCACCCCATGGTCTCACCTACTATGAAATCCTATCCAAACTAGAGGATATAAATTCTAGTCAAAGCTAAAAACCACCTAGGTTACTAGATCCTTTAGTATTGATACTCCTAGTACATCATTAGTGTCTAAAGTATGTAAGGAATTGGAATCTACTAGGATCCCATCTGAAGGAAAAGCTTAAAGATACCAATAAACATCCGAATGTAAACTAACTCTCGGTAGCTAATTAAAGATCGGGTAACCCAAACCCATACACAACTCGATCATCTTTCACTTTAAGTGATTAGTATGTTATTTCCAAGGTTATCACATAAGACCCATGTTAAATCTAAGTAACACATCCACATAACATTACATCTTAACAATTATTACTCTCCAAACATGTGGTGGGATTTCTATTAGTGCTTAAACATGATTAAATCAACCCATAAAGATAATACATTAAAGCCAAGAATTTAGATTACATTATCCTTTTGAAGTCATAGCATACTCATTCTGATTTTTCTATTAATACCTTCCAAGTACTTAGTGAGAATACCATAAATTATGACCCATTTAATCCATATAATAGGTTAGTTAATTCTTTCCAATATGTGTGTTATCATCATTAAAGAATCATATTTTAGCATTATGTATAGTCTCAAAGCATATCGAGTCCAAAAGAATAAAAATAGCACATTCTGACCGAAATGGTTGATTGGTTTGGCCTAATTGATCAATTAGTTTAGCTTACACAAACCCCGTAGTTTCCTCGAACCAGTTGATTGGTATGGTCAGACCAGTCCACTATTCTATGAACATTCTATTAATTCTGATAGACTAATTATTAAGTTTAAGCAAAGAGCAACTAAAGTCACCACAGACAATCCGGTTTATCGGTTTACCTCTCGATAGCACATAACAGACATTTTATCATGATTCAAACTCTAAAATCTTACCACATCGAAACCATAACATTGTTATATCTTAAGACCAAGATTTAACATGCTCCTAAACTAAACCATACTTCATTTACAAGTAATTGATCATATTTATCATAATTAAAGCCTTTTTATAGAAATATTAATTAATTTAACATGAATCACAAAAATTCCAAATTCTCACGCAGCCAAATAAATTTAACATTTTACAAAGTACACTAACTCATATGCTTATTCATACCACCTTTTAAAGGTAAGAATGACTTACTTGAAGCTTAGAAAAATTTTCTACCAAAGAGATAAAACTTTAAGTTAAAAGATTTTAACTTCCAAAACCTTAAAAATAAAATTTTAAAACTCAAAAAAAATCAAATAACCTTTATTAATCAAGAAACTCAAATTAGGGAAGAAACTGAACTTACCGCTTTGAAGAGAAAAATAGGGGAAGAGTCAGTTGAAAGCAAACTCAAATTTTTTCCTAGATCTAACTCTTTCTTGCTTAAGAATAAAAATAAGCAAGAGCTAGAGGAAGGACTAAAATATTGAATCAAATTAGAAAGAAAGATTGAAGTGGAGAAAAATTAGTACACGTGCTTGAAAAATTCAAGTATTTTAAAAGCTGAAAAAAAGGTAAGAAAAAGAGATGATTAGGGTTATTTATGACAAATGAATTGGTTATATAATGAGTGAGGATATGAAATAAATTAAAAACCCTAATTTTACCTTTCAAATATGAGTTCAACGGGTGAATTTATTCGGATTAGGATAACATCTATTTTAGAGCTCATTTGGTGATTTTCTAAAGAATTTTGGTCTAGTTCATCCAGAAAATATCAAAAATAAAAAGTAAAATGACAGATTGATGTGGGAAGCAAATTTCCCATTAATGCAATGATAAATTAAAGCATATGCTCTATAGTTGTGTAGAGGAGAGAGGAAGAAGAAGATAAGAGTGAGATCATCCTCCCCCTCATCTATTGAAATCATGCCCTCGAATCCATTTGAGGTAGAAATTAAAGTTGGATATATGATAAAAAGGGTAAGGATTACTCCAGAACATTTTAGAGTTGTATTGTCAAAGTCCCATCGTGATGTAAGAAATTTCCTATAAAATTGAACATCGAAAAACACTCAACCCAACAAACTAGTTGATCAGTTTGGCTAGACTAATTGATTGGTTTTCCCAAACTAGTTGATCAATACTTTCAAACAAAAATTTTAGGTGAAATGATGAACTAATCAATTGGTTCATACAACTAGTCAATTGATTTGCTAGGAAAACTCAATGTATTCAATTTTTCTAAGCTTTTCCAAATTCCTTATTACATCAAACTCAAACTATAGTTCCAAATCAAGATAGAATCATCTAAATTTTATTAAACACAAACATTTTTTATTTTATAAACCTCACAAAAACATGGAGTATTACAACACTACCCCTTAAAAGAGGATGCATCCCCAAAACCTATTAACCAAAAATCCAGACATGTGATATAATACATAGAAAGTCACACATCACATTTAACAAAGTAAAAACTACCCTATTAAAAGAAGGGTTACACCATAGATACATACTAAGAGAACAAATCAGGGCACTTCACTCGGTTCTCATTGTCAACCTTCCATGTAACCTTGATACCATGTTGTGACTAGCGGGACGATCTTCGTACGTGTTTCTCTATTATTTGTGTCTAGAATGCTTACTGGGTGTTCCTCTGGGCTAGAGACTTTTCAAGCTCTAACGACTCTAGTTGGATAACATGCAAAGGATATACTATGTACTTCCTAAACTAAAAAATGTGAAAGACGCCTTGCACACATGGCAACTCCACTGGTAGGGCTAATTGATAGACGACCTCATCAACTCAATCTATGATCTTATATAGTCCAATGTACCCTAGACTGAGCTAACCTTTTCTTACAAACCTCATTACTCCCTTGGTGGGAGAGACCCTCAAAAGGACTATATTACTCACCTCGTAATCATCAGTTTATCTTCTAAAAAATTCATAGATTTTATACCAATCTTAGGTTGATATCATACGGTCCTAAATTAATCTGATATGCCTCGTCGTCTCCTTGATCATTTCTGGTCCCAACATAATCATCTCACTGATATCGCTCCAACAAAAGGAACTACTACACCTCCTCCCATACAATGCCTCAAAAGGTGTCATGATACTTGCAAGATAATTGTTATTGTAGGAGAACTTGATCAACTCTAGGTGGTCCTCCCATACAATGCCTCAAAAGGTGTCATGATAATTATTTTATTAATATTATAATTATTTAATGGGGGTCGAGACCTTAATTTTTAATTAGGTCTCGCACCCTTGCATTTTTATTACTATTATTAGTATTTTTACTATTATTACTATTAATATTATTATTATTATCTTTATTAACTTTTATATTATAAGTATATATATATTATTAATATTATTATTACTATTATTGAATAGTATTCTTATTATTTTGGATAGTTTCGAAAGCCACCTTGTAATTTTAAGATTTATATTATTATTAATATTAATATTCTACTAATAAGAGTATTATTAATAATATTTTATTATTATTATTATTATTATTATTATTATTATTATTACTAACATTATTTTGGTGAAGGGTAGAAACCCTTATATCACCACTTATTTTGAATAACAATAGTAATTTATTTGTATTTTTAGTAGTATTTTGTATAGTTAATTATAGTATAATATTATTTTAATTAAAAACCAAGTCTTAGGATAAGTTAGTGATTAATAGAATTTTTAGGAGGTAACCTAATTCTAGTATTTTCCCCATAATAGGTGAGCTCAGTCAAAGCCCTCAAGTGGAATAGGACCGTGCTCCAAGACCGGTGACACTTTAGGTAAGGGGTGCTAAGGCCATATGTGTAATATGTGATTTTATGCTATGCATGCCATGTGATATGAATTATAGTGTATTTCATGTGAATATTGTATAATTGTTATTAATACAGCAAGATTATGGAGTTGAAGTATGTTGGTGTGAATAAATTGTGGCATGAGAATTATGTGTATAATTATGTTACTATTATTGTATGATGTGGCCTTAAGACATGCATGTTAGGGTTGTAAAATAATGATGGGGAGTGTAACAATGTGGTGTTAGGGTTTTGCATGAAATGGTATGGTGTTAGGGGTTTGCATGAAATTGTATGGTGTTAGGGTTTTGCATGAAATTGCATGGTGTTAGGGTTTGCATGAAATTGCATGGTGTTAGGGTTTGCATGGGATTGCATGGTATTAGGGTTTTGCATGGTGGTATTAATATTGCATGGTGTTAGGGTTTTGCATGGTGGTATTAACGTGGCATGGTATTAGGGTTGCATGGGTGTTAGGGTTTGCATGGAAGTGTGATTTACGTGGAGTTAGGGTTTGCATGGGAGTTAGGGTTTACATGGGGGTTAGGGTTTTCATGGAAGTGTGATTTACGTGGAGTTAGGGTTTGTATGGGGGTTAGGGTTTGCATGAAAGTGTGGTTTACATGGAGTTAGGGTTTGCATGGAGTTAGGGTTTGTATAGGAGCTAGGGTTTGCATGGAGTTAGTCATGCATGTCTAGGTGAATGCTTGTGAATAAAATATTTAAGACACTAATCTTTTAAAGTGGAAGATTATTGAGCCGGGTCCAGAGCGATCCACCAGTCAGGAATGGTAGTTAGAGTTTTACCCTATGTGTGACCGATCCACCGGTTATAATAGTGGTTAGAGTTTTACCCTATGTGCGACCAATCCACCGGTTATAATAGTGGTTAAAATATGATGTCCTATATGTGACCGGCCTACCGACAATAATAGTGGGGTGACTCGAGCTCAATAAACACAAACCAAAATTGCTAAGGCTCTTAAAAGATACTAATTACTTACAGTGGAACACCATGTGAGCATTAACCAGACCTATCCACCGGTCAGAAATAGTGGTGTGGACTATTGTCCTGCAAGTGACCGATCCACCAGTGAAAAATAGTGGTGTGGAATATTGTCCCGCAAGTGACTAGTCCACCGGCTAAAATAGTGGGTTGTTCCTGTACTTACATGGATTTGATAAAAGGCATGGTGTGCATCGACTTCCTATAAAAAGATTAATTAAATAATTAATCTGGACTACTTGGCCTTTACGTATGGGTTTGATCATTGTAAGTTGTGTACTTATCTATGTGACCTCATGCATTATATATGTGGGCTTGAAAGTGTAAGTTGAATATTATCCTGTATGATTTTATGTGCTCATGTGTTGGCCTTAGTGCTCGGTTACCTTACTCAGTACGTAGCGTACTGATCACCCGTTTTATGGGTGCTGCTCATTCCCACGAGCAGAAGGCCTGTCTGACCTGTTGCAGGTAGGAGACACTTACTTTGATGCTATAAATGTTTATGGGACATGGGAAGGGGCCGAGTGATGTTTGGGCTGAATCAATTCCTGGAGTGGCGTGGCCGTTTTCCTTTTTAAATTATGACTCATATTACCTTTTTATTATGTTTCAGTTGCAGAAACAATTTTATTAATATTGTTTATTTATTATCTGAAAAATAATAACTAGTATTTCGAATTATATAAAGACTAACGCGTACTCTGATTTTCATTTTTATAAATTTGGATTATTTATGACGTTATTGGTAGTGTTTTTCTTAGCCTTAGCACTTGGTACCGGAATGGTAGGAGTGAACCGGTCTGGTACTAAGTGTGGCGGTAACATCTCCAGAAATTTATGGTTTTAATTTATAAGTATTATGTTAAAAAAATGTGTAAATTTTGGGGGTGTTGCACCTTTACACAAATGTTTTTAGTCCTAAAATTTAGGGGTGCTATAAGGAAAATTGAAAATAACTCAAATGTTTATCACAAATGAGCTAAGCCACAATTTATCCCTATTAATTTTCATTCCTTGTCAATTCATTATTATAAAAATTATTGTCCATTGTAACAATTGGAGCACTACTAAGAGTCTTAATAATGAAGAACAACTACAATGATAATTGAGCAATGGTGCCGAAGGAAAATTATAGAGGAACAACATTAGACATCTATAGGGTTAGGGTAACGACAGTAGAAATTGGTAGGGAATGGCGTTCGAGGCCGATGAAATACTTAGACAATTTAAAAATGTATTTTCCAATGGGTAAATTCATGTAACAATACTCAGATAAAAGAGGAATTCTAATACGACCACACTAGGGCTATTACTGACGTATAAAATCATTCATTTGTGTTATTATATGTGTATGTCCATCTTAAGCCTTTGTCAGTTTCCTTCCATCTATCAGCTACAACAAAAATTTCTTGCTATACCCACAACCTTCAACATCTTATCTTTAATTCTCCTATTCCTTCTCGAGTTGCCTATTTCTCCTTCAAACTCTATAGAGGTATCCTATTAATATTTTCTTTCTTCTCAAGGTTCGTTGTTTCTTTCTCATATGCTTCATCAAGGGCTTATGTTTTTATATTTCTGCAGTTTTGATTTGCTTTGTCTTTATTTGTGTACCGATGCACATAACCCCCTATCTCTTCTTTATTAATTTAGGCCATCAGCTCATCATGCATTTGATCTTTTCACTTATTTTTATTCAGATTTTGTTCTAGGAATTTCAAGAGTTGTCGATATGAATTGTGAGATTATTACTGTGTTACTGATTAAATGATACAGTGAACTTTGATTGCTTCTTGACATGTATGTAAAATAAGGACTTCTCATTCCTTCATTTCTAACATTTTTAGGCAAAAAGTAGTTGCATACAATGTCTAAGTTGTTCATGTGTATGATATTTTTTTGTGCTAAGAACTAATGAAATTGTTTATTATAAAATTTTAAATGTTATGGTGACAAAAATGGATCATAGTGTAATACCTCACTTTTTAGAGTCCTTAATGTGTACTAATCTAAGTATTTAATGGTGATCTAAGTATGTTTGATCTTATTTTATATGTGTGTTTAAGAATGGTATGGTTATTAGATAACTTTGATTTGATTAGGAAAAAATATTTAGTTTATTAAGAAACTAGTCAAATGGTCTGAGGTACTAATCAAATGGTTTTTTCATTAAAATTTGATTTCTAGAACTTGTTGAACTAATCTAATGATTTGATTGAATTAATTTTTCTCCAAACTTGATTTTTCTTGAGAATCTTTCCCCAAAATTTTCCAATGTCAAAACTATATTTTAAGTAGTTTGCTTTCCATTTTTGTGAAATTTCTGAACCTAATTAGCCTTTTTTATTATTTTCAATGGATTTGGGAGGGAAGAATTCGTGAGGAGTTACTTTCATGCCCTCAACTCATTTTTCTTCTTCTACCCTATTGTATTTCTCTTCTACACGATTCTTGAGCAAATTTTCTACTTCTAAAACCTCAGTAGATTTTATGAGCTTTGATTCTCATCTATTTATGTCATCCTACTTTCCTTATATTCAAAATTTCTAAGGAACATTACCTAGAACCCTATAGTTTCACTAAACTAGCTCAAGATATAAAATTTCAGCTTGAAACATTGAAAACCTACACTTTGAATATTTAATTCAGATTGGGTTTTGGGATTCTCAATTTATACACTCCCTCACCCTTCTCCTTATAGCAGAACCCTCAATGATTTGGACCTAAAGTTTCCATTTTTCTCTCTTCTTCCCTAACCTCTGAACTTCCCTAGTTTCTTCACATTTCCTTTACCATTCTCCTTTCCCTATGGTTGCATCCTGATCGCCTCTTCCTCCTCAAATCCTCTCCCTAGCTCCTTCTTGTTTTGATTTTAAGCATGATAGAGTTAGATTGGAAAAAAGAGTGAGGGTTGAATTTCACCATTGACAGTCTCTATTTTCCATTTGAAAGGTGGGGCTTCTCTAAATTCCACTTCCAGGTCTCTAATTTCCTTGAATCTTCTTTGTGCCATTTTAGAAAGATTTTCACTAAGTTTAATCAAGTTTTTCTTAAAAGTTATTTCAGTGTAGGAAAAAGGAATTTGAGATTTCTCGGAGTTGTGCTCTTGGTGTATTGGTCAAATTTTAAGGTAAATCATTTTCTTCCCTTATTATTGTAGCAATGGTATGGGTAAGTGAAACATGAGTGCTATAAGCCTGTAGTACTTTTAATATTGAAGATGACAATAAGCCTGCATTAGCTAATTTGGAATGAAAAAATGAGTTAGTATAAAACTTTGTTGAAAATTTATATGATTGGATCTTATAATTATAATTCTGGATTTGAAACCTCTAAATGTTCTAGGTGTTTAAGTGATAGTGATATAGGTGATATATGAATTGGACTTGCGGCTTCATGGCCTAGTAAGAAGAGAATGTGAATGTATGATTTCCTAGAATAATTTCAAAATATGCCAGCATGTCTTGCTACAAATTCTGGAATAATGTTGGTATGTAGCATGTTGATTCATGAGTATTGTATGTAAAATACCTTGAATTTAATGTATGGATTTGATTGAACAAGTTATGGAATTAATCATGTGTCATTAGTGTTTTTGTGGATTGCTTTCACCTAGACCAATCGGCTTATCTAAAAGACTGATCTACTAGTTAGTTTTTTACTTCGGGGATTTTGGTATGGGATTTAACCGATCGACTGGTTCAACCAAACTGATAGAGCAGTTCCTCAAATAGTTAATTGGTTGACCTACAAATATAGAAATCTTAGCCTCGGGTTAGACCCATTGACTGGTATGACTAAATTGATCGACTGGTTCTCAAAAAAATCGACTGGTGAGGCTAATTGATAGACTAGTTTACCACCAATGGGAGGTTGGCAGTGTCTCGACCGATTGACTAGTTAGCGAGACCCATCAACTAGTTTGAAACCGATCGACTAGTCTCGGCTAGTTTTTCTTTTCTCGCATGTTTTTCTTCCCAAAGGTGATTTTTGAGTTTCTTATGATTGGATATTAACCTAGTAGGATGATAATGATGAAATTATCTAGATTAATAAAGTTAAATAATGGATTAGAGGCCATAAAATGAAATCATTCAATGTTTGACCTTAGTGTAGCCTTTGGAATTTTTTTAACATAACATGAAAATATAATTAAATGACTAAAAAATAGACTCTCCTTAGGGTTATTACTAGATTAAAATTATAGATGATAGACCTCTAGTGACTTATATCATGGCCCTAAAATGATAATTGCGTAAGGTAGATGACTTATCATAGATAAAAGAAAATACTGCAAACACATAGGATGGCTTGAGTTAACGTTACCTGTGACTAGCCATTTTCACCTAGTTAATGAAAATAAATGAATAAATGATTATAATTTAGGATTAGAATCTAGTTGACCTATAAGTGGACCTTTGTTTACCTTAGGGAAATAATAGGAACATCCTTTAAATAATAGGTAAGTCTATGATTGAATAATGAACAATGACCTTGACCTTAGCATGAGTTAGAGTTGAAATTGTGAATAAAGGAATAAATGGAAATTTAATGATTGACTCTATAGGTATTATTATTATTATTTGATAATTCCACTCTTTGGTATAATGGATGGTGTAATGAAATTATCTCTTGAGGAGACCCTAAATGGGAACACCGGTTGATATGAGAACCCTATATGGGTGTTGAATGAAAAAGGCTTATATGATATTGTTGTGGGCCTTTATGTGAAATGACTTTCCTAAGCTAATATGAAACTAATCACTTAAAGTGGAATAAGCACTGTGAAAGGTTTGGATTATTCGATCTCAATTAGCTACTGGGGGCTAATATGCCTTCATGTACTTTTTGCCTTCAGGCGAGATCCTAGTTGATCCTGGGATCCTCGTAGATCCCAATGCCTTTCCTACTCTAAACACTTATGATGTACTAGGGGGTATTGATATTAAAGTGTCTGGTCACCATAGGATAGATATGGACTTTGGTCCATTGTTACTTTGTCAGGAACCCAGACTTATGTCCATCAGGATTCCTTAGCATAAGTTAGGACTTTGGTCCATGGTTACTTTGGTAGGAATCTGAACTTATGTTCATCAATCTTCCTTGGCATGAGTTAGGACTTCGATCCATTGTTACTTTGGCAAGAACCCAGACTTATGTCTAATTTTTGGATGGCTTCCATGGTATTGAGAGACCATAGGGAATAATCCCACCTTACTAAAGAACATGGGGTAAATTAAGTATATGATCACTTAATGCATAAGTTTTTGATAAAGAAATTCCATTTTATCCAAAGTAAGATGATGGATGGAATGAAATTTAAGGAAGAAGTAACTGGCCAAGTCTTGTTACATGATTATGGTTACTTAATATGGCACCAACTTTGTGATATGAATACTTGAGAGCTTACACCTTATTTAAGCTATGAATATGTGTTATGCTTTATGCTCACTTACTTGTAATATAATGTTAATCACATATTCCTCTAGAATGCCTATTATGGTACATGCCTGTAATCTAGAATGATCTATGAGTTATTCCATTCCTTATTATTATTATGCACATGATTCATCCATGGTTAGAAGTTGTACATGAATTCCTTCTTTCTTATCACCATACAAATTATACTATACTTACTATGAATTGAGTAAACTAAGTATTTCATGATCCATGAATAGATAGTATCTATGTTAAAATTTTATATACCCTGATATGTTGATATGATTATAACTACACATGATTAAGAGGATCCACTCATATCTTGTATAATATATGTGATTGAAGGTGAATGACATGATAGGAAAGTCACATGCACATTTCAATAAATTGTGCCATGACTATGATGTATGGATCTTACTTGTATTATGATTTACATGATGGTGGTAGATTAGTTTACTCGATATGTATGTATGCTGATGAAGTTACTGTAATACCCCACACTTTTGTGTAATGGATGGATGAGAAATTTTGACAAATTTTGGGATAAAAATTGATTTAGAATCATATTAGAAAATGAGGTTTAATGAGTTTTGCAGGAAAACCCATAGGCTGGTTCGATGAACCGATCGAATGGTTTGTTATTTTGGCTAAATTGGTTCCTTAGCCAAACCGATCAATTGATTTGGAAAAACTAATCGATTGGTGTATGAAAAATGGACTGGTAAACCCAAATTGATTGACTGGTTCGTCGAGGTGGTCATATTTTTCAAAGTTTTATTTTCTAAAAAATTCCTTACACTAAAATGGAACCTTACCAACTCATATTGAATGTCCCTAAGAGATTTCTAACCATTTTTGTGATGAATTTAACTCAAAATATTACCTCAATTTGTTCAAGAGGTCAATTGAGACATATGAGGGAGAGAGATAACCTCAGCCAATTATCTACTTCTTCCTTTCTCCTCTACCTAATTCGGAGATCAATTGCTTTGACCTTAGGTGTGCTTTTGAGCAGTTGGAATATTCCTTCCACACTGACCTCCCATTCCCTTTTCCATGTATGTTAGTTATGTTATTTTTGACTTGAGCTCCCCAGATTCCCAAGTTGAGCTTAAGAGACTAGGTTAGAAAATCCCAAGCTTAACTTGTTAGCATTAATCTACTTCAGGCATTTTTGAGGTTCTTTTTAGTGATCTTATGTTGTGGTACAAAATCGATGGATAGCATTGCACACTTTTATTTTTCTTTAGATATAGGTAGTGTATAGAAAAATTGTCTACCATGACTAAAATGATTGGGAGGTGAATATCATTGTGCACATTTATTTTAATTGGATGGAAAGGTGGTGCATATAGAACAATAATTACTTTTTTAGGGAATAATAGGAATGAATTGAGTATTTTAAGTAGCTTAAGGGAATTCATCGTAAACTTTCCTTCTTGATTCATGCTTTACTTTCTTCTTGAATCTACATCAATTGGAGAAAAGAAAGTGTAGTACAACCTGTGTGCATTAACAACACTTGAGTTTGGGAAGTATGAATTACAAGAGTTTCTTATTTAGTTTCCTTTTTTTTAAGTTTGCTTAATAAATTCTGAAATGAGATGTTTTGAAATCTCTTCTTCTAGAATTTTATTTTTATTTTGCTTGTTCTTGACTAAAGATTTTAGTTTCATTCCTTCTAGTTTAAAAAGAGTATTCTTTCTCACTACAATATGCTGATTTGTTCGGTTAGGATGCTTTAGCTTTGTTTAGCAACTTACCATGTTTAAATTATTTCTACATATATCACCTTCTCAAAATTTAAAGTGTAAATATATATTATCATAATCTAATATATAATTACTTTCAAACAACTAAATAATTTGTAGTTATAGTTCTCATTGCATTTGAAATTTTTTCCATACCTTTTCCTTAATTTTCCTATATTCCCAAGTGATTCAATAATACATACATTTCTTTGTTTATTATGTGTTCAATCCATGTTTCTTTATTGATAACTATGGAGGATCATGATAATGTTTTGTCTTTATATTATTTTTTATGTATGCTATACAACTAAAGTCATCACTATCGACAATCTTCATCTTTCTCTCCTATGTTTTTTTTTGTATTTGTGTAATAAAATTTTGATTTATGTAGTTTTAGACCTCTCTTATATCCTTTTGCCTCATTCTAGTTTATGTTCCTATGTCTCTTATTCTCTTTTGTAAACCATGTTGCTATTCGTTATACAATTCGTCATTACCCAAGTTATGATTATATATATTATGAACTTAATGAGTAATTATGAGAATGTTTTCAAGAGGTGGATTGGATTTTTTTTGGACTTTAATTAAAGGTTATTTACCTTTTCTTATTATTATGAGGTCATGATTTTAGTCACAATGGTTTTTTCCATATCACAACTTTGTAGACTATTTATTATTATTATTATTATCAAGTAATACAATGCTTATATTCCCTTTTTCAAAATCCTATGAAATGACTACATTGTTAATAGAATTATCTACATCATATTTTCTTAATGTAGGTAGCCTCTTGGGTGTGTTAAATGTTTGAAATGTAGGGTATTAGGAAAAAAAGAATCGCATGGTATTTTCTTAATACTTTGTGATTATTTATTTTGTGTTTTTATCTTTTAATTGTATTACTATAGGTTTTGGACTTGTTTATCTTTTCTTTATGGCTATTTTTATAAGTATTTTGTGAACCAATGGGTTCTTAAGGATTATAAGTGGTTTGTATATCGAGGAGTTCTTAAAGATTAAGATAATAATTAGTGTTAGTAGAATACCGAGGGTAAAATAGGGAGGAGATAGCATAAATAAGAAATTTATATTGCGATTTCTTATGTCCTAAAATGAATACAAGATTCCATATAGGAGTAAAATGAGGGAAAAGAGGAAAGGAAAAATGATGTGTTATTGTGAAAAAGGAAGATATATTGAACATCATATAGAGAGATAACCTAGCAAGGAAGCTTAATGGACTAATAGATTGAGATCGGTTTAAGACTAAGACTAACTGAGATATATTTAGGAATAACTTAATATGATTTTGGGCCGATCCTCGTCATATATGTGGGTATTCAAGGTCTTGATAGTTTTAGTTTAGAAAATACTCATATCACCACTCCCTTCAAAATTTAATATGCCACATTAGACAATCTTAAGAGAGAGATAGACAAGATAGACAATAACTTCATAGATGACATCCACAACTATATATTAAGTTTATCGACTAAAAGGGAAACAAACTAACAAACACTACAAGAAAAAGGGAAAACACCAAAGATTTTAATACCGATGATAAATAATCATCGGTGATAAAAATTTAATCCAAAAATTATTCATTGGTATTAAGTTAGGGCACAAACATATTTTGATTTAGTTCCATTTAAGGTAAACTCATATTAGGCATCGACGAAGTGTCACAAAAAAGATTAACAAGAAGATAATAATTATATGCTTTCTTTATTTTTTAGCCATATGTGTGGCAAAGATCTATCAATCTATTAAATTCAAATAATGAAAAGCTAATATTAAATTTTGGTATACAAATTGAATAAAATTGAATATAAATAATATGAACAAATTACGTTTTTGTTAGTGAAGATTTTGAGAGGAAAAAATTTTACAAATAGGGGAAAACATACCATTTACTTTTATCGCGGTACATATTCGTTGTCACATTATTGCTAAAAGAAGGAATTTTTTAGCTTTTGATTCTTTTTTTTTTATATTAGTGATGTATTATAATATATTAAATTTTTGTTTAAAATTATATAGGTTAATTTAGTAAAAAATTACCTATGGTCAATACCTTTAGATAAAAACATTTTAAGAATAACAAATGTGTCACTCCTCAGGTTGAGGAGAATTTTGTAAGTTAGTTATATTTTATTAATTATAATATTGTTAATGTTATTTATAATATATGTCTAACTTTTGTTTATATGTACACAACAAAATATTAAGGAAATGGGAGGAAACCCTATCATAGATAGCTTTTAAAAATGTTGTTGTAGGTGATCCTACGCCTCTAGATGTCGATGAATAATTAATACTTAAGGATGCCTTAGGCAATTGTCTGGGCCGTAGAAAATTTATGGGATGAAGGCTTGAAGAGTAAGGCTAGGGTCATACTTTCTTCTTGCATGAGTTGGATGCAGGATAATCTACTACAAAAAAAAAAATCAAAAATTTCAAGTAGAGGAAAAATAAAAACTAATGAATCAGCTTCTAGCCAAACAACCCAAATTTTGAGTGTTAGGAGGAAGAATTACGATAAATGAGAGCTTTGATAGCTAAATGGGCTCAAGGTCCTCTATAATACCCCATATTTTTATAAATGGTTGAATGATATTTTTGTAAATTTTTCGACCTTTGATCTTGATTTATTGTTATGATTTTGTTTGAGGTAAAGTTGATTTGAAATCATGTTGAAAAATAGAGTTTATTGAGTTTTTCGGGCAAATCGGTCAAATGGTTCCATGAACCGATTGACTAGTTTGGCATTCCAGCAAATTGGTTTTTCTTAACTAAACCTTTTGTTTGGTTTGTAGAATAGTTGACTGGTAGGCTCAAACCCATCGACTGGTTGGTCGAGCTAGTCATACTTTTTGAACTTAATTTTCTAAAAAATCTCTTATACTGAAATGGAACCTTACCAACCCATGCCAAATTATCCCTAAGAGATTCCTAACTATATCTATAATGCATTTAGCCCAAAATATTGCCTCAAATATATCTAGAGATCGAATGGGACAATTAAGGGGGAGATATGAACTCAACCTTATCTTCTTCCACCTCTCACCTGTGCATGTTTATGAGATCAATCCTTTGATCTCTAGCACGACTCTAAGCAATTGGAAGATTCCTTCAACATCAACCTTCCATTACTTCACCCGTATATGCTGATTCTGGCTTAATCGACTTGTATTCTCCAAAGACACCATTTGAACTTTAGAGAATAGGTCAATATACCTTAGATGAAATTTGTCTAATTATCTCAAATTTAAACGGTCAATTATAGGGTTTTGAGTTGATTCATGAACCCTGTGCAATTTCCTTCGATTAGTTGGCTATAAATAGCCCCAATCATCCTTTTTATACAACTTTCCTTTTAGCCACCGAATTATCTAAGTATGATATTCACCTTCTCTCTTTCTACACTTCAAGCCTTGTAATTAATTTTCTTACACTCATCTAATCCTGTCTCTAGCTCTTTCTTATTTGCATTGTTAAGCAAGGAAGGGTTAGGTTCTAGGAAAAAAGGTTGAGTGGTTTAGTTGAGCATTTTCTTATTTTTCCTCAAGTTGGTATGTTCTTCTTCTTTCCATTTTAAGTTTGAAAATTAAATAAAGTTATGGTGTAAATTTATGAGTTTAAGATTTTAGTTTTAAAGTTTTAAAAGTAGAGAATTTCACAATTGGAAATTCTAGTTTAAAAGGGGATTATGTCTGCATCAAGTAAGTGATTCTTGCTTCTAAAATGTTTAATGAGTTTTCATGTGTGTTTTTTGTTTCTTTTAAGTTGATTTCTACATTTTGGCATGAGTTTATATAGCTTGCATAAGTGATTTGGATGGATAGATGTCATAAATTGAGTAAAATGCATGAGAAGTGGTAAAAATAGGATATGACGATTCCATGTGGTGAAATGCAAGTTAATGTAGTTAGAAATGTGTTAGACTATGTTGATACATGTTTTAATGTTGTTAAGGATGATTTCTATGTAATAATCTATATGAAATTTAATGGAATTGTGTTGTGATAGGGTAAACTGACCGATTAGTTAGGTTAAACTAATTGAATGGTTCCTAGAACAGTCGGCTGGTTAGCCTAACCCATCAACAGGTTGGGCAGAACCAATCAACTAATCTATGAACACTCAACTGGGTTGCCCAAATGGATGAAGCGATTTGAGAAAAATCATGGTCTAGTTGAGTTAAACCGATTGACTGGTTGGTGCAACCAATCGGCAGGTTGGGCTAGATAGATCGAATGGTTCAACTAGTTTGCATAGTTTGTTTACTTTATGTTTTGTTATACTTTGAGGCTATGTTTGGAAGTATACTATGATTGTTAATGTGATAAAATACATATTTTATCATGGATTATTGGCCTAATGAAAGGATTAAATGGATAATAATTTATGGTACACTGCATAAGTAATGTAAAGGCTAAATGGATATTCCACTTATGATAAGTGGTGGTAATGAACAAAGAGTAGTGAAAGTCAGCATGGGCTTGAAAAAAATGATAAAATGGATATGAGTAATATGGTACAAGGATAAATAGAAACCCATATGGTTGGAAAAATGGAAAGAAGATGAATGATATGGAATAAACATGGAAAATGCTTGCATTTTTTTTTGTATGGGCCTTGTATGATCACTTATCCTCATTTATAATATACTAATCATGTAAAGCAAAAGGCAATTGAGTTGAGTATGGATCTAGGTTACTTGATCCTTAATTAGCTACTAGGGGTTAGTTTGCCTTCTAGCCTTTTTGGTGCCTCCAAGCGCGATCCTGAGAGATTCTGGTGCCTTATCTACTCTAGACACTGATGATGTACTAGGGGTATCAATACTAAATGGTCTGGTTACCTAGGTAGTTGGATTTAACTGGTACTTATGTCTATATTGGTTAGCTTCGGCATGGACTTATGTCCATTTTGGTGATTGGCTTCGGCCTGGACTTATGTTCTCTTGGTGATTGGCTTCTGTATGGACTTTATATCCCTTATTGGATAAGATTCCATTGTATATGAGACCATGGGGAGGTGCACAATCCATCACTCTATGATAATAAATTACGGATGATAAGTAATTGGTTGATAAAATATGAATGATGATCAAGTGAATGGTTAATAATTGGATAAGGATGGATGTAATGGTATGAATGAACAAAAAAGGGATAAAAGCTTATTTATACACTTATCAAATGACTTGAATAACCCATGTGTTATGGAACAAAAATTTTGACTAGATGATTAACTTGTCTCATATATAGCTAAGGAAATGGTGTACCCTAAAGGATTGAGTAATTAGAATTAAATCCTAGATCTTTCTTGGATGCTATCTACTATTACATGTGTGAGTACCTATATGATGATAATGTGAAACCAAGCATGATATATTTTTCATTGTTCGAGTTATGCATGATAGCATGTCTTGATGTACTATTACCTTTTTATATGGCTTGATCATGACACATGTTGTATTTTATATCCATGTATGGTAAAGTTTATATACTTATGTTTACATTGAAGGAGCAACTTGATTTACTCAATATGTAGTGTGCTGATGTACTCGTTTGCTCGATCACTTGCTCATTCACATGAGTAGATGGCCATGTGCAGGTCTTTGGCGATGGCCAGTAGAAGGCCTACCTTAGTTGGGTCAGAGCTTAAGAGTAAGGATAACCGAAGATTTTTTGTGGTTCGTGGCGGACCGAGGTTTTTATTTTTGGGGTCATATCCTAATCTCATGTTATTGTCACCCTGTACTTTATCTACGTGTATTTTATAATGATTTGGTTGAGGACCGTTAAGGTCCTTTGATGTAAACAATCATTAAACTTGTTTATGTAATATCTATTTACGCACTTTGTTGTTTTAAATGTCTCGGTTGGTTTTAGTCTTGTATCTGGTATGGGGTAGGTAGTGGATATATATACTATGATAGGTATGATGATAACACCTCGTTTTTCCTAGATGTGGTTTTAACTTCTGTAATATTTTTAAACAATTGTAGTAAAAAAATGGGGGTGTTAAATCCTCTATCTCCACTATCTAATCAAGATGAAGATGATGAAAATGATTTTTAGGTTTTATGTTAGTATTAATACGTGATGTAAAAGCATCCCCATTTAATTGCCATTAATTTTTCCAAATTTGAGAGCCACAAAACTCTCCTTACTTACCCAAATTAATTATCTAACAAAACCTAGCCATAAAATCCATACAAACCTTGTTAATCAACTCCTTGTGTCGTCCACAAACCAACAAAAAAGAAGGTAACAAATGCCACATTTTTTCCCAATTTTACCGATATTTTCTTAATATTTTTAGCCCTAAACATTCATTAAAAAAATGCATCTTATCTGCACCCCTTGGAAGCCACACAAATCAGCCACAATTTCCTCTCATGTTAGATGTCAAGTCAGTTTCGGTACTTAGGAAGAAAATACAGATTTGGGGAAGAACAAAGAAGGCTACAAGAGGTTCCTTACTTCTTTTTATTACTTACAAGATTAAAAGGACATTTTCCTCTTTTCTTTTGTGTATTATGGCTATTATATGAATTAGATCATGTGCTAACAAGTGAGGGGAATTCAAAAATTTGCACAAAGTCCACCCCCATGACCGAAACACATGGGTCGGAACTTAGGTAGATTTTCTTCTTTTTTAAGCTATAATCATATGTATAGGTTGGATGATTTGTAACCTTTAATCCTACACTTCTTCTATGTGTCAAGGATAGAATGAAAGACGAAAAACTTACCTTTTGGCTTCATAGTTTCTCTCTAGATACTAAGAGTCATCCTTCGTTCTCTTAGTGAAAGAGTTTGAAAATTTTGTGAAAATCTCACAAGATTTATCCTAAGAGTTTATACCTTAACTAGTTCTTGAAAATATTCATTAAGGGGGCTAATAAGAACCAATTTTTATTCCCTCAAATATCCCCCATTTCTCTCTTGCATTTTTCGGTTATTGTAAGGCTTTAGAACACCAACACCTAGCAAAACACAAGTTAGAACACATATGCATCAACTTGGTATCAAAGCTTAGGTTGTACCAATTTGGGTTTTATATTTGTCTTCTCATAAACCTTATCTAAAACATACACACACACACACACACACACAAATTTTCTAAGCCAATCACCCCCTTCCTTTCCCGAAACCTATCCCATTTTTTTCTTCCCATAGTTGAATCATTTTCTCTTCTTGACTTTCTATCCTTCAATGAGAGACCTTATAATACCCCAAAATTATAAAACCTAGAATTTAATGATCAATCCTTATTTGGAATAGTTTAACTTTAAATCATTAACTTAATTATTTTGTGGACTTTTGATTTATAAAACTAGATATGATTATTTAATAAATTAAAATAAATATTTTATTATTTTATCATACTCTTTATATTAAAATAATTTCTCAAACACATATTTTACTAAAATTATCCTCTTAAATTAATATACAAAAATTTAAATAAATTAGTTTATTAAAATAATTTATCCATCTAAATAATTAAATACCCTAATGTCAAAAATTATTTTATTTTTCTTTCCCCCTTTTGCCTTTTCCTTTTCCTTTTTTATTTTCTTCTTTCTCCTTTTTCCTTTTCCTTCTTTTCCTTCCTTACTTAGGCCACCCGACCATCTTCCTCCTTTCTCCCCTCCACTAGGCCACTGGCCTCTCCCCCTCCTCATCATCAAGCGCTGCCCCCTCCTTCTTTCTTTTCTTCTTTCTTTCCCTCGGTTGAGCCAGCCCAACCTCCTTCTTTCTTTTCTCCTCCTCCCATATGCACGGGCTGACCTACCTCACTTTTCTCCCCTGCTTGACTAGCTTGCCTCCCCTCTCTTATTATTATTATTATTATTATTATTATTATTCTTTCTTCCACCACGCATGTTGAGCCAAGCCATGCATCACCTACTCCCCTGCACTTGCCATTATAGCTAGCTTACCCTGTAACACCCCCAAATTTACTACTGAAAAATTTCGTTTAAAATCAAAGGGCTTAGCGGAAGCAAAGGATAAAACCGTAAACTAGGGGGTATTACCGCCACACTTAGTACCAGACCGGTTCACTCCTACCGTTCCAGTACTAAGTGCTAAGGCTAAATCCGATCAACATTTAGTACGAAGTATAAAAAAAAAACGCAAGACGACATTTAACATAAATCCTTAATAAGAGGTAAGTCAAACAGAAGTTAGAATACGATTTGGGATTACAACCTCAGAATATGTTTCTCGAAACAAGAACGTAATACAAAATATAGCTAAACAAAAATAAATCCCGAAGGATCAATATCCGGACTGCCTACTCACTCAAGTCAAGGCTTCCACCCCAAAACAGTATCCGATCTTAAACCTGCACAAAAGGTCTGCTCCCCACCATCGGTGGATCATCACAGGACCCATTCAACCAGTGTAGTATCAGTACGGGTCCAGTACTGAGTAAGTCTCGCTACCCTATCATATAGGAGGGATATAACTATACATCAAGTGCATATTAAATCCGGGTACAACACGTTGATACAATATTATGCATATTCACAACCCACAACATAGATCTTACCATACACCTAGAGTAACATATAAAACATACGTAACATTCTATTTAACGTATGAGCGTGGTATAACCGAGATGTAAAGTGGCTCATACGCCTCAGGTAGGAACAATCCATATTATTAAAACTCAATACGTGGCATACTCACGTAAGCAGCATGGAGCAATACAGATAATAAAAGCTGGTCATGGTCCAATTAGACTTATTCTTTATTCTCATTAATAATATGTTCATTCCACACATATTCTTCAATAACCCATGTGAGCGCGGGAGCCCCACTATTATAGTCGGTGGACCGGAAGATATACGCATAGGGCAGAACGCCTCTGATCCACTATTATAGCCGGTGGACCGGAAAATAAACGCACAGGGCAAAACGCCTCTGCTCCACTATTATAGCCGGTGGACCGGATCACAGCCCCGACTCACATGGTGTTTCACTGTAAGTACTTAGTATTTTCCCATGGATTACTTCATTCATTTTCATTCAAAGCATTCTTCATTAATCCATATGAGCGCGAGAGCCCCACTATTATAGTCGGTGGACCGGAAGATATCGCACAGGGCAGAACGCCTCTGATCCACTATTATAGCCGGTGGACCGGAAATAAAAGCACAGGGCAAAACGCCTCTGCTCCACTATTATAGCCGGTGGACCGGATCACAGGCTCCGCTCGACATCTTTCGCTTTACGTGATTAATGTCTTATCGGTGTCTTATTAAATCACACATCACCTTTGACCTGCATAATCATTCTCTTTATACTATACTCATCACAACTAATAAAATCCCACATACATAACTACCCTTAAATCAATAGATACACATGATAACACCGAACAACTCTAAGCAGCCATAACCAACCCTAGTTGTCCACACCAACCGTGGTTAGTCACTCTTATCCCTATTTTACCACAACCACCATACGTAGCCATCCCAAACCTTAATTGTCCTCAATAATCACGATTAGTTACTCCAACCCTACTTAATCACAACACCCCAGAGTTAATCACTCCAAACCCTAATCCCGTACAATCGTTAACTCCCATGCAAAACCCTAACTCCACCACGCAACCCTAAGGCCACCATACCAACATTAATACCACCATGCAAACCATAACACCACCAAGAAAACCCTAATACCACCATATGCCATTAATACCACTATGCAATCATTAATACCACCATACAAACCATAACCCCACCATGCAAACCCTAATACCACCATAAGCCATTAATACCACCATACGAACGTTTATACCACCATACAAACCCTAATACCACCATAAGCCATTAATACCACTATGCAATCATCAATACCCCCATACGAACCCTAATACCACCATGCAAACAATAATACCACCATACAACATTAATACCTCCATAAAAATCACAAAGACCACCATACAACATTAATACCTCCATAAAATCACGATTACCACCATACAACATTAATACCTCCATAAAATCACAATTACCACCATACAAACTTCAAGACTCCCATGATGGTTCCCAACTCCTATTACCATTTATCCTAACATGCATGTCCTAGTGGGCCACAACATATACATCATAAACATCATACATATAAATGTCATGCTCATGCCACGGAAGCACATACAACATACCTCAATTTCCAAGCTGCGCTACACATAAGAGTTATCCACAAATCATATAATACATGGCATAGCATGGCATACACAACATTCAACACATCCATGTCACACATAGCACAAGGCCATTAGCTTCGTCCTTACTAAACGCCCATAAGTAGAGGTAAGTAGAGACTTACCTGGATCCGAAGCTAGCTAAGCGAGATAAGGGAGAGAGAGATCACTAGCTTGTGGATCCACGAGAAAGCTTTCCTAGAACCGATAAAAATCGAAAACTAAATTAGAAACTATCCTATCAATCAATAATTCACATATTCTAATTAAATAAACACAACAACAACACAAATGATCTTTCTTAGAAAACGTGCCCAAAACTTAGAACTTAAAAGCATAGCTTTATTAAGATTTAAGGTTAAAACTAAATCAAAACGGATTAATACAATATCGCTTGGGACATTTCAACTTAATTTGGAAAGCCCGAGAAGGAATAATCGATCATAAGTTAATTTATTGAAAATAACTTATTTATTAGGTTTTATAACTAAATAGGTAACTCAACCATTTACATAGCACCAAATTCAAACCGATTAAGTTAAAACATAATTTAAATGATTTAAAACCTAAAGATAGAAATCGATTAGATAAAAGACGCATAGCAAAAATCAATTTTATAAAATCATCCCCGAAGATTAGGGTTTTTAATGCCTAAACTACGAATCAGCCAAATCACTTCAATTACCTCAAATTGATAGTTTTAAAACACAATTAAACTAATTTTAGATAAATCTAGATAATCAATTTCAACAAAACAATCTTCCGATTAATCAATTCCAGATAATCAATCTTCAAAATTAGGGTTTTAAAGCCCACGACACAAACTCAGGTAATTCAATTTAATTAATTCAAATTAAGATATTAGAAGGCAATTAATACCATTTCAACCATTTCTATACATTCAATTTTAGAAAAACAACAATACAAGTAATCGATTTCATAATCTCACTTGAAATTTAGGGTTTTAGGCCCGAAAATACAATTCGTTAAAATTCTATAAATTTAATCAAATTGAATGTTTGGAAATGCAATTGAACACATTTTATAACATATCAAATAATCAATTGCTCAAAACTAGTAAAAGAAATACACAATTTAGCCCAATTAGGGTTTTTGAGCCCGGAACGCAAATCCGATTAATTCTTGCCAAAACATATCAATTGACGGTTTGGAAATGTAATTAAACATATTCTAATGTGATTTATATAGTCAATTGAATAAAATAACCCGATTACCCAAATCAATTTAAACCCGCGGGAGTTTTGACCTAAAAATTCAATTCCGATCAATTAAGTACAATTTTCCCAAATCAACACTTCCAATATAAAATCAAATACATTTTAAACAATATTATAAAATCAATTGAGCGAAACGACTCAATTATACGACCCAATTTCATTACACCCAAATTTGACCTAGGAATCAAATTCCGATAAAACCCGCATAAATTTCTCAAATTGACGGTTCCAAAATGAAATTGGATACATTTTAAAATATATTGTATAATCAATTTGTCCGAAATCGCCAAATTGGTCGGATCCGAAAAATTTGGGCATAACCCGGCCTAAAATTCAATTTCCCAAATTTTCAACACAAACCATACAATTAACATATCCAAATCAATCTTACAACACATATATACATAAACAAACAACCAATTTAGCTTTTCATAAGCTAATCCATACTCAATTAATCAAATATATATATTAGGGTTTTTCGAAAATTATACCAAACAAAAATCAACGAATCGAGGCAAGGGAAGGCCGGGAAAGCTTCGTCGGGGAACGGCAGTGGCTCGCCGGTGGTCAGCAAGGCTCGCCGGTGGCCGGGCGGTGGCGTGACCAGCGCGGCCTGCGGCTGCTGCTGCTGTCCGCTGTTGCCGCGCGGCTTCAGCTGCTGCTGCTGTGGTGGTCGGCTGCGGCGGTGGTCGACGGCATCAACCGGTCATGGCCAGCGAGGAGGTTGGAGTGGAGGATCAAGGGAGGAGGTGAGGGCTAGGGTTCTGGGGCTGCAAACAGGGGCAGATCGGGAGAGGAGTCGGGGTAGGGAAGAGAGAAAGAAAAAGAAGAGGGGGGGTCGGGGGTCCGACGGGTGCGGTGTTCTTTTTTTTTTTTTTGGGAATTCACATATAGAATAAAAGACTAAATATTTAAAAATTACCATTTGACGATTTTATCTAAATTTATTAAACGAAAATTATTTTCGAAACTACCCGAACGCTTAAAATAATTAAAAAGGTTATATGAAGAATTTCAGAAACATTTTCGGAAGAATTTACTAACGAACGTAAAAATTTATATTATTTACGGAAATACATTATAAGACCCTAAAATAATATTTAAAAACCTATAATAAAATATTTAAGTCAAATTCTAATAAATCAAGACTAATTTTAATAATTTCCGAAATCGGTTTTCCGCAAACTAAAAAGCGTAGAACGGAAGAAAATTAATTCCAAAAAGAAATTCTTAAATAAGTTCCGAAAATATTTTTAATTTAAACTTCCCGAAAATATTACATTCAATTAATTAAAACGTCGATAAAATATTACTTCCCAAAAATGATTAATTACGTTCAATTATGAATTCGAAATCGTTGATAAATCCATAAAACGAATCGAAATTAAAATAATTAAATGTTTACATCAAATTACGCTAATAAAATCATTAAACTTAATAAATATGGATTTTAAAAATACGGGGTATTACATACCCTATCTCTATCTCATCCCTTTCCTTTCCATTTTGAGCTAAACACACCCTGCACAACCTCCCCCGCATGCCCTCCTTTCCCCCTCTTCTTCTTCTCTACCTACCACCTTGTACTCCTCAACCTGCACCCCTGCACCCCTACCTTACCCAACCTCTACCTACCCTTCTCTCCCTCTTCTTTTTCTCCTTCTCCTCTACCCATTTCCTTTCCCTCAAACTCCCTTCTTCCCCCGACAGAGCCTCTCTTCTCCTTTCTTTCCTTCTTCTCTTATCTTCTATTTTTTCTTCGACACCCTCAACCACAATCTCCACCACCCAACCAACCACCACACAAACTCCTTGGCCTCTTCTAGTTCCTCCCTACACCCCCCAGCATCCGCCACTCACCCTTGCAACCACCTTTCTCTTCCTTTTTTCTTTTCTTCTCCTCTGGGTCCTCCTCCCTACATGCCACCTTGCACTGCCCATTCCTCCTATTTCACTGCTACTGAAGTCGCCCCTCAACCCCTACCACCTCCTTACCTTAGCCTACCGAGATTCACCTTGCATTCCCCTCATTTCTCCTCTTCTTTTTCCTTCCTTCTTCTTTTCCCTTCCTTCACACCTCCTTTCCAGCCCTACTGCAACCATCTTCGCCTCCTTGAGACACCAATCTCTGACCCCCAACCACCACCTACATCTTTCATTCTTTCCTGCACCCAACCACCACCCCAACTCTTCCCTTAACCCACCACTCGAGCCTCCCTCTCCACCTTCGTCCACCTTCCCTTCCACCCTTACTTCCCCATTTCCTTTCCCCCTTTTCTTTATGCATATAGCTCACACTGCCATGTAGAGTGAGGGTACTGCATATTTTAAGTCTACTTAGCCAAATCTTTGAGGTACAAATTGTACTAATTAAAGATTAAACTTTTTAACCAAGGTACTGGTAAATTTTAATTATTGCTTGAAATAAGGTAATCATTATACCCTACTAAAATTTGTGGATATACATATGCTAGCACATTAGGGCTTTGGAATATGTTTTTGTGCATATTATATGATGTTAAGCATATCATGATTTGTAATGTATGTTGGAAGTTGGAATGAAAAGCATACTCTATTAGGAAATGTATTATGTGTAGAAATGATGGTTAAGAAAGGAGTCTTGTTGTTAATAATGATATTAGATACATGTATATGTCATGATAAGTAAATATGGCCATTTGTAGTAAAGATGATGTTGATACAAGCCCTAGGGGCATTTTAGTAATTTTACTTATACAGAGGATGTGGCCTAAATAAGTGTGCATGGTAGGTGACAATGGGTATTAAAAATGAATAATAATGGTTGGTGGTGTTAGATGATGCATCTGGACCATAGGTGTTAATATTTTATGTGTTACAAGTATTTTAGTAATTTTGGCATAAGAAGGGTAAATTGGTAATTTAAAGAGTAAAAAGGGTATTTTTGTAATTTGGCATGAGAAAGGGGGTAATTTGGTAAATTAATAAGTAAGAAGAGTATTTTGGTAATTTTGGCATAAGAAGGGGTAACTTGGTAATTTTATGAATGAAAAGCGTAATTTGGTAAATTAATAAGTAAAAAGGGTATTTTGATAATTTTGGCATAAGAAGGGGTAGCTTGGTAATTTTATGAATAAGAAGGGTATTTTGGTAATTTTGGCATAAGAAGGGGTAACTTGGTAATTTATGAATAAAAAGGGTAATATGGTAATTTAATAAGTGATAAGGGTAGTTTTGATATAAAAAAAAGGGTAACTTGGTAATTTTATGAATAAAGAGGGTAATTTGGTAATTTAATAAGTAAGAAAGGTATTTTGGTAATTTGGCATAAGAAGGGGTAATTTGGTAAGTTAGTACGTAAAAATGGTATTTTAGTAATTTTGCATGAGAATGGGGTAACTTGGAAATTTTATGAATAAAAAGGGTAAATTGGTAGCTAAACCACTCAAAGGGGTATTTTGGTAATCTAACAACTAAAAATGGGTATTTTGGTAATTATACAAACCTAAAGGGTAATTTGGTAATTATATAAGTATCAAGGGTATTTTGATAATTATACTAGTATGAATGGTAATTTGGTAATTTAATGGGTATGAAGGGTGTTTTGGTAATTATACAAGTATGAAGGGTAATTTAATAATTTGGCAAGTAAAAGGGTATTTTAGTAAATAGGCAAGTAAGAGGGGTAATTGGTAATTTTATAAGTAAGAAGGGACAAATTGATAATTTGTATATAACATGGCAATAGATTTAATAAGCATCCATAATAAGACATAAGGGATATTAAATAATAAAATAAGGGTTTATGACCTTAGTATCACTTGTTTAAGTACAACCATATATATTATAAGGATAAAGGTATTTCGGTAATTGGTGAATATCATAAGGATAATGCATGGTATAGGTTTGAATGGATAACTAAGGGCGTGTTATGATGTTAATTCCATAATCATGAAAGAGGTGCCTTAACTGTTAATTATGCATGGAAATGTGTGTTGGATGTGCTAGATGTACATGTTAAGGTTTATGTGTTCAATGATCCTTTGGTATAGAGTACTCAATTCCATAACCAGTAGTATAGTTATAATATGATAACCTATTATGGCATGTGAATAAATAAAAATGGATTCTGTGATAAAAATAGATGATAAGAAGAAGCCTTAGCCTTAGGGGCATTTTTTCATTTTGACCTAAGGTGACTAAGTATAAGAATTGAAACCTAAGTTGGCCTCAGTGGACTATTTAAGTTAACATGGATAATATTACTAATAAAGATTACTTAATAATAATTGAAATAAATAAAAATGAATAAGTATGTGATTGATGTGTTCTCGTGGTCACCTTAATTAAGACACTAATAATTAAAGTAGAAGAGCTCGAGATCGAAAATGGTTGCTCTTTAGGGGTCTCTACCCTAAAGACGTGGTTTAGGCCACTATTATTCTAAATTTTGCTAATGTGCCTTAGTTCCCCATCCAGACCCTATGTCTTACTTTATTTAGCTTTACGAACTTACTTAGGGGATATACATACTTATGAATTAGGTGTCCTTGTCGGTATGGTATTGTGTGTCCATAGGCACTTGTGAGACAAGGGTACCTTTGTGTCCCTAGGTTGATAGTTGGAGGGTATTGTGTTGTTTATATGCACCAGTATGACCGATGTACATTTGTGTCTTCAGGTTCGTAATCTCCCTCTCGAGTTAAATAAATGGTATTGATGTGCTAATTAAATGGAAAGACACTAATCACTTATAGTGGAATACCATGTAGGTCGGGATTAGATGGATTATATCATTTGTACCGGTCTACCGGTTATAATAGTGGCCAGGAGCATTTTTCCCTAGAGGTTGTATATGTGTACCGGTCCACTGGTTATAATAGTGGTCAAGTGTGTGTTGCTCTAGAGGTTGTATATGTTTACTGATCCATTGGTTATAATAGTGGTCATGTGTGTTTTGCCCTGGAGTTGGATATCTTGTGCCTAGTCCACTGGTTATAATAGTGGGGTCCTTGAACTTACATGGATATAATTTGAGAGATGATATTAACTAATATTTAATTAATGTCTTAAGACCAAATAATGTTGATTTCACCATTATAATCTATTGTTATGGTATACATGTGGCCTTGGTGCCTGTCTCTCTTGGTATGTGTTGGAAATGCTAAGTAAAGGGATTGGATGATATATGATTCTTGTGGTATGAGCCCATCCTATGTTGTTGTGATTATTTCTATGTTCGTGTATGTTATTATTCTTATATTTGAATTTGTATTATGCGTAGCATGAAAGTCCTACCTTTTAGTTTTATATAAAGGGTTACTCAGTATTGTAGTACTAAAGGGTACCATTTGTGGGCTCCTACCTATTCAATGGTCAGTGTCCTTTGTAGGTCAACCATAGGTTCTATTCAAGTTATTATCAGGAAAGAGCATAAGGGATATCTAGGTAGCTTTTATAATTTCTCTTTTAACCTTATTATTTCACTATTTAATTATTTTATTCTTGTAACCATTAATAATGGATTTTCTCCTTTTGTAATGTCTATAATGCGCTACTCTGATTTAAATGTAAATTTTGGATTTGTGTAAATTGTGTTATGTCTTTCTAAGCCTTAGCACTTGGTACTGGAATGGTATAAAGAATCCTATTTGGTAATAAGTATGGCGGTAGTGTCCCCAAATTTTACTGTATTTGCTTCCGCTTAACTTTTAATTAAAAACGAAAATTTTTAGTAGTGAATTTTGGGGGTGTTACAAGTTGGTATCTGAGCTGATTTTGATGACTCTTTCAATTTCAAAATTTTTGAGCTGATACCACAAGTTGGTATCATAGTGTTTTCAAAAATATTTTTTGGTTTTAAATGTTTTGAGCTAATACTACAAGTTAGTATCAGAGTATTTGCAAATGCTTTTCAATTTTTAAATGGTTTTAAGGTTTTGAGAAATAACATTTAGAGATTTTTTTGGAAGAAGAACGCCCCTCATGCGCCTCCTCGTCCTTGCTATGGGTAAGACTCTGAGAAATAAGACTCGGCATGCTGGTGGTTCGGTTACCAGAGATCAACCATCGCCGACAAACACACAGGTAAATAACCCTTGTGATGGTGACAAACATTCTAATCAGGACATTAATTTGCACTCTCCAAAAGGAATTCCTTCTCATCCATTACTTTAGAAATCGAAGGAAAGAGATGAATCAAGTGATGTTTTAATCGAACCCTCGGTTACAAAGAAAAATAAGAAAATCATAGACTCAACTCCGATTGCTTACAATTCCAATATGGATGATTTGCATCAACTATTTCAAACTTAATCTGAGATCAAAGCCTTAGAAAGTTGGAAGGAAATTTTACTCAAGAACCTTAGGGATGAAGGATATCTAAATCTGTCTTTCTCTCCCCCTATGATTATAAATGGGGAAGCACAATCCCAATTACAGTAATATGAAATTGAGATCGAGGAGAGAAAATGGGCGTATACTCTAGTGGGGACGGTAGCTGCATATCAACCTTCTCATCCTCAAATGGTCAAATATATAAAGGAAAAGTGGGCTAAAATTTCAACTATCCCTCAAATTTTCTTGCATGACTAGGGTTTCTTTCTCTTTAGATTTGATAATGAAGCTAATTAACAATCTATCTTGAGAATGCCCTACTAGTTCTATGGTGTTCGGCCATTACTTATAAAGAAATGGAATCCAAATGAATCATTTGACAATGCATAATGGAGGAAAATGCCTTTGTGGATCACTCTCCCTAGACTCTCTGTAACTTAATGGTCTGCAGATTCCCTTAGTCGAATTAGTAGTTGCATTGGAGTTCCAATATGTGATGATATGGTCATCTAGCCACAAAGTTAATAGTTTCCTTCCCTAGATTGCTTATAGAGATGGATGTGAGCCTTCCCATTATTGAACATATTCATATTGCTCTACCTAATGGAAATATGAGAAGCCAATCTGTTCACTATGAATGGAGGCTAAAATTTTTCCCAAAATGTGATATAGTTGGCATGACCAAATTGCTCACTTACCTAAGGCAATGCCAGAAAAGGAGAAGGGGAAACCTTTCCAAAAAGTTTTGCAAGTAAAGAAGAAAAATCCACCTCAAGAGTAGCAAATAATTTCAGAAAGTGGACATAAACCTGATCAGGGTCAATCTAGTGAAATGACCAAGCAAACCATGGAAGTGAATGTAGGACAAACTTCTGGTTATACTGATGATGATATTCAAACCATGTGTGACCCTACATATGCTGAGCAATACTTCAATAAAATTGAGACAAGGAAGGGAAAGGAGATTCTCATTGAGCCCGGAGGGGATAGTAGGCAGAATGTTACTATACCCTTGCTAACTTTCAAATGAATATTGCTGTGTGGAATGTCAGGGGTTTAAATAGTCCCCTAAAGCAAAAACTGGTTAGTAGGTGTATTAAGTATAATAATTTTCAATTTTTTTGCTTATTAGAGACTTGTGTGAAGTAAAAGAATATGCTTGCTGTGTTAAAAGGCTTTGATAATCATTTCTCTATCATTCACAACTATTCTGCCCATTATAATGGTAGGATCTGGATCCTTTGGAGAGCTAATATCTTAAATATTCAAGTTCTTGATGTTTTTTTATCAGATTATCCATTGTCATGTTGAACTACCTGATGGAAAATATTATCATCTTTCTTTGGTGTATGCTCACAATACTATAGGAGCTAGGAAATATTTGTGGTCTCAACTCATTAAATTCCATTCTGTGAAAAAAGGAGCTTAGTTATTGGGGACTTTAATGTCATTCTCTCAAGCCAAGAGAAAATTGGTGGTAATACTCATGCTGCAGATATTGATGTTTTGCAGACAGTTTATGTTCTTGTGGCTTAGGGGAACTTCCAACTTCTGGTCCTGCTTTTACTTTGTCTAATAATCATTTAGGCCATGCAATAGTTTGTTGTAAACTTGATAGAGCTCTTGGTGACAATGAATGGTTTGAGCAGTTTAATAATGTTTGGGTTGAGGTTGTTGAGGATTTTATTTTTGATCATTGTCGACTTCAATTAAGATCATCATTCTGTTAACAATGGGGCAAAACCTTTTAAATTCTTCAACTTTTGGACTTCTTCTCCCCATTTCTTGCATTATGTGGCTTAGAACTGGAACCAACAATTTAAAGGATCCAAGCAGTATATACTAGTTGCAAAACTTAAATATCTTGAAAAAGTTTTAAAGCAATTCAACTCTGAGCATTTTGGCAACCTACATAGGAAGGTGACCCAGGCAAAAGCAGATTGGCTTAAATATAGCCATGCCCTCCAATCTTCCCCTGCAAATGAGGACTTGCAAATTCAAGAGAGTATCCTGAGAAGTAAATGGTGGCGACAGGTTAAAGTTGAAGAGTATTTCTTGCAACAGAAAGCTAGGATCCATTATATCAAGTTGGGGGATGGAAACAATGCTTTATTCCATGCTAAGATTAATGAGAGGAGGAGATTTAATAGTATTGTTACCCTATATGATAACATAGGGACTAAGCTTACTTCCCAGCTGGAGATTAGGAATGAGATCCATAATTTCTACACAAATTTATTGGGATATTCAACATCTGTCCTTGAAATGGTTCACCCTGATATTATCAATCATGGACCTATCCTGACTAATGACCAGAGAGCTTTTTTTTATCAAAAAGTTCACTGATAAGGAGATCAAAGAAGTTGTTTATAGGATGGGAGAAAACAAGGCTCCTGGCCCTGATGGATTTAATGCTCATTTTTACAAATCTATTAGGTCCATTGTGGGAGGGGATGCCATTGAAGGTGTGAAGCATTTTTAGGATACTGGGTACCTTCTGAAATCTTTAAATAATACCTCTCTGCATCTTATTCCCAAAAAATCTTCCCCCACTACCATGAACGACTATAGGCCTATTTCTTGTTGCAATGTTGCTTACAAAATTATCTCTTCAGTTCTTACTAAGAGGTTGTAGGCCATTCTTCCTTCTCTTATCCATGGTTCCCAAAATGCTTTTGTTGAAGGGAGGTGGATTGGTGAAAGTGTCCTTTTGGCTCAAGAGCTTCTCAGGAAATACAACAGGAGTCATATTAGCTTGAGAATGATGTTAAAAATGGATTTAAGGAAAGCTTATGACACTGTGGAATAGAGTTTCATCAAGCACCTTCTTTATGCTCTTGGCTTTCCCTGTCATTTTACTTATATGATTTTGCAATGTGTTTCAACCACTCAATTCTCCATTGTTTTAAATGGCAAGCTTTTCAAGCCCTTCAAGGGTGGTAGAGGGCTTAGACAAGGTGATCCTTTATCTCCTTATCTGTTTGTGATGACTATGGAGTATCTTTCTCGCCTATTGTAATCTTTATAGGATGATAAATATTTCAAAGGGCATCATGATTGTAAAGTTGCAAAAATAATCAACCTCAGCTTTGCTAGTGATCTTTTGATTTTCTGTAAAGGCTATATCAAGTCTGCAGAGTTAATTAGGGGGATTTTAAAGACCTTATACCTCACCTCAGGCTTACAAGCAAATCCAGAAAAAAGTAGTGTATTTTTTGGTGGAGTTAATGAGAATACAAAATCTTACATTCTGAAACTACTAAATTTTAGAGAAGGACTTTTCCCTGTCAGATATTTAAGCATTCCACTCAATCCTAGATCTCTCAAGATCACCCATTACCAGCCTCTGATTGACAGAATTATACAAAAGCTTAAATCTTGGACTATCAAACACCTGAATTTTGCTGGGAGAATTCAATTACTTCAATATGTTATTTTTGGTATTGAAAACTTTTGGATGCAAATTTTTTTCTTACCTAAAGCTATATTCATCAGTTTGATAGCCTTTGCAGAGATTTTCTATGGAATAATATGGATCCTCAGAGAAATAAAGCACCTATTTCCTGGTAGAAAATTTGTGTTCCTAAAGAAGAAGGTGGACTGGGTTTCAAGCAACTCATCCACTAGAACTCAGACTGTATGGCTAGATATCTTTGGAAACTCATTGAATCCAAAGAAAGCTTATGGGTTAAGTAGATGCATGAAAGATATATCAGAGGGAATGATTTTTGGTAGGTGAAGAAGAAAGTTGATTATTCTTGGACTTTTAGACAACTGTTAAGAGTCAGAGAAAATATTAGAATATGCTATGCAAAGTGTTGCATGTCTGGGAGATTCAGCATAAAATTGATGTATCAAACTATCAGAACTCCTATGCCAAAGGTTGAGTGGAAGTCATTTGTTTGGAATCACAGTGGCCTTGAAAAGCACAAGTTCTTTACTTGGATGCTGTGTCATAGTGCCCTCACTCTTAAATCAAAATTGTTTAAATGGGGGGTTACTATAGATATTACTTGTGAGGTGTGCAAAAATGATGAAGAAGACATCAACCATATGCTGCTATACTGTCATGGGGCTAGAGTCCTATGGAGTTATGTCCTAACATGGCTGAAATTGGTGAGAAATATCATTGATTGGAATAACAAGGATTAGATGATTAGAAGGACCAGAGGGAAAGGGAAAAAGATTGTTTGGAGATTTTTGTCCACGACCCCCATTCTTTTCCCCTTTTCTCCCTTTTTTTCTTCCCTTCTTCCCTTTTTACCCTCGTTTTCAACCTTCCCCCGACCAGTGTAATGAGCATGGTTGCTTCGCTGCCTTGGTTCTCTCTCTACCCTTACCTTCCCCTCTTCCTAACGTGTAGGATATGCAGCTAGCATTACCTTGCATTGGTGCCTTCTTTTCTACAACCCCAACACCCCCACCTAACCCCCTGTGACCTTGCCAAAATCCTACCTTCTCCCCTAGCCGTGCAAGCTGCATCGGCCTACACGTCAGCCAACAACCAACTACCCCCTCCCTTTGCCTTCTTCCTTCCATTTTCCACTTCCCTAACATTCTCCCCTATTTATCGCCCCCTACATCTCAAATTCATCACTTTTCCACCACTATACAGCCTCCTCAAACCCCGTATTCAGTTGTCGCTGCCGTCGCGCCATGCCATCGTCACCACACCCACCCTTCCTCTTCCCTACATCACCCTCCACTGAACAAGACCTCCCCTGCCCCTAAATCTCCTTCCTCTTCTCTCCCCACCTATGCAAAGTGGGCAACTCGAGTTTCCCTTTTGCACCCATCTCTGCCACCTGCACAGCAACCACCACCTCCATTACCTCCCTTCCTATCCAAACAACCTCCCTTACCTTCCCACACCACCAATTCCCTTTTTATTCCCCTCCTTCCTCCTCCTTTTCTCTCCACCACCACCGTCACCGTTGCCTACGCCATTGACATGAGACACCACAACCACCACCATGACCCCCTCCAACCTAGAAACCCTACCACCCATGAAAACTTTTCTTTCCTCCTCTCTTCTAACCCCAAAAATCCTCCTTTTCTATTACCACCGTCGTGCGCCGCTGCCCTAGCCTACTATTCCCTCTCTATTTGTGCCCTTAACCCTTGTATTTATTTAGTATACATTATTTTAAATATTTTACTATTATTAACCTTATAATTATTATTATTATTACTACTAATATTTAGTTAGGAAAAATAAAAGAAAAAGGAAAATGGAGTAGGAAGAAGGTTTAATAATTGTTGTTCAATTTCTTATAGGTGGTGAAAAAAACCCTTCCTGTAAGGAGGCATAGGATTTGAGCTCCGAGCCTAGTGTCCTACTAGGTAAGGATATGGTTAAGGCTTTGGTTTATTATGATTTATGTGTTCATAGATGTAATGATATGTGTTGTGTATTTGTATGTGAATGTGGAATAAATATGTGTGTAGTGCAGCTTTCTTTGCAAGGAGCTAAGGCATATTATGTATGATTTATGATATGCGTAATATGGGTGATATAACTTGTTATTTATGACATGCTCTTATATATGGTTATTATGGTATGACATGCATGCTTAGAGTCCTTAGGCGGTTTTGAGTGGTTGTGGGGATCTAAAAGAAATAAAGAGGGTGGATTGAGTAAGAAGAAGTGGGAGAAAAGCCTAAGTACATTGTGACCTATGGTTGATAAAATAAAGAGAAAATAATAATAAAATAAAATGTTAGAGTAAAATCTTGCATAGGAAGTGTGAGTCTTATATGGGGTGGTTAATCTTTGCATGAGGGAAAATTTGAAGTGGGAAAAGTTAGTTTAAGGTTTAAACATATGGAGGAAAGAGTATTTTGGGTGATTAGATGTAATCCCCCAAAATTTTAAAAGTCTATAACTTAATAAATCACTTTTATTTGGGATAACTTAGCTTTTAAACTTACTTAATTTAATTATTTTGAGGATTTTACCTTTTTAATTTTTTTAATTTAACTATTTTGCATATTTTTGTGTATATAAAATTAGATTTGAATATTTAATAAATTAAAATAAATAAGTTGTTATTTTATCATATCCATTCTATTTAGATAACGTTTCAAACCAATATTTTCTAAAATTACCTTTTAAACCAATATATTAAAATATATTAAGATAAATTATTAAAATTTGTTTATCTACAAAAATTACTACACCCTATTTCCCATAAGTTATTTTATCTAATTTCCTCCTATTTTCCCTTTTCCTCTTTTCCTTTTTCCTTTTCCTTTTTTTTCTCTCCTTCTCCTTTCTTCTTCCTTACCCCATTTCTACCGACTGGGCCGGCCTGCGCAGCCTAAGTCCTTCCCCCTTAGCGCTCCTAGGCCCACGCAGCCTACTCTCCCTCGCCTGTCTCCTCTTGGCCAGCAACCGAACCGGTTCTATCTTTTTTTCTTTTCTCCCCCTGGACCGACCGGTCTATTCGTTGTCTTCTTCTCCCCCAAACCCCGATCTACAGCTGCCAAAACCCTGCAACCCTGCCGCCGACAGCAGCACGCCATCCAAACTCCCCTCTCTGCCCCTCTCCCTATCGTTTAATTTCCCTCTTTTGACCCTAATAAACTTCACAGCTCCCTCACGTGTGCCCCTTCCTTTCCATTTTCTCTCCCCGACCTAACCTACAATTTGTAGGATTGCACCACGTGCCACCGCCGGCCGGTGGTCCTGCCACACCTGCCCTGCATGTCTTCTTCTTCCCTTGTCATTTTCCTCCTCAATTAGCATATAAATACCCCCCACTAACAGCCTGAGTCGAGCTTCCTTTTTCGCAGCCCAGGGACCCCAGCCGCTCACCGCCTCCTAAATAGCCCCTTGTTCCGCCGCCTTCAACAACCTCCGCCACAAATCAGCCCACAAAAATCTTCCCCGCACCTCCCTCTACAAAACTGGACCACCCTCCTCCCCTATCATGCCCTGCACGAGTCGTTCGGGCCGTGCAAAAGTGCCTTCCCGATCAGCCCACTCCAGCCCCTCGCCGCCCCTCGCGCCGCCTTCCGTCGCCACCCTCGCCACAACCAACACCTCCTCCACCCTCCAAAACTCCCAAGGAACCTTCCCCTACCTTCCCATACCTTCATCTTCCCCTTCCTCCCTCTCCTTCTACCTCTCCCATCTTCCACAACCTTCCACTACCTTCGGCCACCGCACTAACCACTATGCGCCGCCACTCCTAGCTACACCACCACCTCCATTCCACCCCTCTTCACCTGCTGCATCTTCCTCCACCTCGAACACCCCTCCACTTCCCCTCTCTTAGCCTAAATATCCATCTTTCCCCTCTCTTCCTCATTCACCGCCGTCGCCGTCGCCGCCACCGGTTCCGCCACTAACCTGAGGTGGTGCTCCAACTTCCCCAGCCCCTAAACTATTTTCTATAAGTGTTAATAATTTTATTTAATATTACTAGTATTATCCTTAATATTACTATCATTATTATTCTTATTATTTTAACGTTGTATTATCATGGTTACTATTATTATTATTACCATTACTAATATTATTATTATGTATCCCCCTTATTTCCTAACCTAATTTCAGAAAATACTTATAACTAGGGTAAACTATTTAAAAGGCTACAACTTTAACATTAAAATGGTTATTATTATTATTATTATTATTATTATTATTATTATTATTATTATTATTATTATTACTATTATTATTATTATTATTATTATTATTATTATAATTATTATTATTATTATCATCATCATCATCATCATCATCATCATCATCATCATCATTACTTAGCCTAGCTTTATGATTTTCCTAACCAATAACAATATTATCGTTAATAATGGCCTACAACTTTGTTGTTATTATGATTGGGACTTTTCCTCATTTACTATTATTATTATTACTAACCTCAATATTATTCCTACTATTATTACTAATGCTAGCTATGGCCTATTATCATTATCTTTACTATTATGGTAAACGTTTGAAACCATATATTACTATTACTATTAGTATTATTCTTTATTATTATTATTATTATTATTATTATCACTACTTAACCCTAACTTTTATTATTATTATTATTGGTATTATTACTATTTTTATTACCATTATCATTATCATTATTTCCTTGCTAATATGGTTAATACTAGCCTTATAAATTATCACTTTTATTTATTAATATAAATATTTGGATCCTTATATTATTATTATCATTTTGGTTACTATTATCATTGTTATTGTTATTATTATTGTACTTAACATTATTATTATTATTATTATTATTAATGTTATTTAAACCAAAGTTGGAGTATTATCGTTTTGTTGTTAAAAAGGAAGAATACTTAAGCCTTAGTATTTTACTATTTAATATTAGAATATCATTAATATATTATTCCTAATGCCTTTAGCACTAACATTGTTACTATGGTATCATTATTAGTTATTACTATTATTATTGTTATTATTTTATTACTATTAATGTGACAAAAACATTTGAACCCTTATAATATTATTATTATTCAAAATATAACTTTTATCATTATTATCTTTAGGAATATTTGTACTTCGTTGGTATTGCAATTATTATACTATTATTTTAACCCTAATACT
This sequence comes from Tamarix austromongolica, assembly GCA_039764185.1. NCBI lineage: Eukaryota > Viridiplantae > Streptophyta > Magnoliopsida > Caryophyllales > Tamaricaceae > Tamarix > Tamarix austromongolica. Next base: position 26,434,164 of record CM077808.1, read on the forward strand.
ATTATTAGACTTAGCCTTAAAAATGCTAGGGTTTCTATCATTATAAGCATTAGCATTACTATTATTATTATTATTATTGTCACTATTTTGCTATAACTAGTATTAGTACTATTATTATAAGAATAAAGCTATTAGGTTTAATACTATAAGTATGGCATTAAATATTTAAAATAAGCATATTTTGGCTAGTAATATCTTGTGGGCTAACTTGAAGATAAAAACCCTAGTTTTCACGTATAATACTCCCTTTAATAATAACAATCCTAATCTTAGACTAAAATAAGGAGTAATGGTACTTTTGGTAGGAGGGAAACTAATCCTTAGTATTTTCCCTCTTATAGGTGAATCGAGCCAAAACCCTAAGGAGTTGTAGGAGCATGCTCTAAACCCGGTGTCGTTTTAGGTAAGGACGTAGCTAAGGCCCATGTGTGTTATGTGACTTGTATGCCTTGGATGCTATATATATCATGTTATATTGTGTATCATATGACTGTCCTTAACTTGTCTTATATGTAGCGTAGCTTGGATTTGAGGTATGTTTGTATGTGCTTCTTATGACATGAGAATGATATGTATATATGGTGTTTATGGTGTGATATGATAGGGCCCTCTAGGATATGCATACTAGGACAATTGATAATATGATATAGGAATGAAAGGACCAAAAAGAAAGAAATAGGAAGTGAGTTCATTAAGGGGGATATGAGGTTGACCAAAATACTTCATGATCCATGAGAGGAAATTAAAGAGGAAGGAATGACCAAAATGAATGAGAGATAGGAACCATACATGGGAATCTTAAAATTTGCATGGGGACTTTGGGTGTTTGCATGGGGTTGATAAAACTTGCATGGGGGTGATCTTCACGTGTTAACAGTTGATTTAGGGTGTAAATAAGCTAAGGGGGAGAGTTGTGGAGTGATTGGGGACTTGGGATGAAAAATAGTACGTAGGTCGATGTAAGGGTGTATAAGGGACCCGATTAGGGTTTTGGGAGGAAGTAATAATCTGGAAATTGTGGAAGTAAAAATGATTAAGGGAGAGTGGAGTATGGGTTAAGAATGGGAATTTATTTTATAAGGGGTGTGTATGGGTTCCATGGGAGAGAAAAGATTTTGGGTGAAAAGAGAGGGGTTACTTGTGGGAGAAAAAAGGTACTAGGGTTTGAAGTGGCCAACTAGGGTTTTTCCGGTCACATGTGAAGTCGAGAGGTAAAGTGATATGTTAGGTTTTTCATTAAAGGGTAAGTGTAAAGGGAAATGGATGTCGGGGCGTGATAAGGGGCGTAGAAGTCTCAAGATATAGGACGGGCCCCCTTGGGAGGATAGAAGTAGAAGGTAGTTGACATGCATGTCAAGGGTGAAAATCTTTATCTAATAAGACACAAATAAGATACTAATCACTTAAAGAGTAAGATTGTTGAGCTGGGTCCAGACCGATCCACCGGCATAATAGTAGCCAGGTATCGGAGTACCCTGGAGACCGATCCACCGACATATAATAGTGGTTAGGTGTGTTCTACCCTATAAGTGACCGATCCACCGGCTATAATAGTGGGGGATCCCAAGCTCAACAAACCAAATATTATGCTACCAATGAATCATGGGAAAGTTACTATATACTTACAGTGAAACACCATGAGAGTTGGGGCCAGACCGATCCACCGGCATAATAGTGGCCAGGAGCGTTCTGCCCTGGAGACCGATCCACGGGCATATAATAGTGGTTAGGTGCGTTCTGCCCTATAAGTGACCGATCCACCGGCTATAATAGTGGGGTTCCCACACTCGCATGGATTAATAAAGATTATGGTGTGAAACGACTACATTTAACAGAGATTCAAAAGAAAATAAGTCTAATTGGACCATAGCCGGCCTTCATTATCTGGATTACTACATGCGGCTTATGTGAATGTGCCATGTATGCTATGTTGTATGTTTGGCCTTAGCACATCTGTTACCTTACTCAGTATGTAGCGTACTGATCACCCGTTTCATGGGTGCTGCTCATTCCCATGAGTAGAAGACCCATATGAACTTGTGTAGGTAGGGGATGATGTATTTGATGCCTACGACACCTACGAGGCATTGGGTGGGGCTGAGCGTTGAGCCTAAACCTGACTTGGGGATCGAGAGCAACTCGGCTGAACTCTGTTTCTTTTATTGGACCTTGTATTATCATATTTTAGTTGTGTTTTTGTACTATGCTTTATGTTTTGAAAAACTCTAGTCACGTACTCTTTGGTTTGTAATCCTAAATCGCACTCTGATTTCTGTATGACTTGTGTTTTATTAATGATTCGTGTTTAATGTTAACTTTATTTAGCCTTAGCACTTAGTACTGGAACGGTAGGAGTGAACCGATCTAGTACTAAGTGTGGCGGTAATGCCCCCGAGTTTATGATTTTATCTTTTCGCTTATGCTAAACCCTTTTAATTAAATGAAATTTTTTAGTAGTAAATTTGGGGGTGTTACATTAGAGTCTTTAGGGAAGAGATATTACAAGCGTTGGTCAAAGTGTGTATGGGAGCCTAACTAGGGTTTTTGGGCGAAAACCCTAAATATGGAGTGATATGAGAGAGTTTATAGAGGTGGGTTGGAACTATGGTTGAGATTAGGAGGGTTTTTTATGAAGAGTTTGAGTCAAAAGGAAAGGAGGGTATAGTTTGTGTGTGAAGGGATGGCGTAAAAGAAAAGAGGAGTATTAAGGTTTTGAGGTGGTCAACAAGGGTTTCCTTATCATATGTGGAAGCTGGTGAGTAGGTTATCATATTTAGAGTGGGTTGAGTGGAGTGATGGTGTTGGAATCAAAGGAGAGTATGGGCTATATATGAAAAGGAGAGGCTAGGGACACATAGGCTAAATTAGGGTTTTCAATGGGAAACCCTAGTAAGCAATGGTGAGCCTAAGCAGAGAAATGGGAAAGTGGGCCTTGACCCACAGGCATGGAGGCTTTTGGTTTCATGGTGAGTAAGAGAAGGTGAGAAAGAGGTCTTGGAGTCTTGGGGTGTGTAGAGGTCCCAAGTCATTGGATAGGGTTATTCATGGAGTTTGGAGTGGAAGAGTGAGAATGGGAAGTCCATTGGGGGCATGCATATTTGGTAGGGAATTACTTATTGAATAAGACACAAATAAAACACTAACCATTTATAGTGGAAGACTGTTGAGCCGGGTCTAGATTGATCCACCAAAGAGAATAGTGGCCAGGTGCATTTTGTCTTGGAGACCGATCCACAGACAAATAATAGATGCCAAGTGTGTTATGCCTTGGAGTGTATTCCGATCTACCGGCTATAATAGTAGGGGATCCCAAGCTCAATAAACAAAACATTGGATGATAACAAATCATGGAAAAAAATACTAATCACTTATAGTAGAACACTATATGAATCAGGGCTAGACAAATCCATCAGTGAGAATAGTGGCCAGGAGCAATTTACCTTAGAGACTGATCTACCAACAAATAATAGTGGCTAAGAGCATCCTGTCTTGGAGTGTATTCCGATCCACTAACTATAATAGTGGTGTTATTTTACTCACGTGGATATAATTTGAGAGATGTGTGAAGATGGTATTAACGACCTAAATTATACTAATGGTGATTAATTGAAATGACTTACTGTATGTATTATTTGTATTTTTCATGTTATGCTCTATCTTAGTTATATGGTTACCTTACTCAATACGTAATGTACCGATCGCCCCTTTCAGGTGCAAGCGAGACTAAATGATGACTTGATGTACCTGGTGTGGGGTTCGATAGGGTGTTCTCTGAACTTGTCATTTTTTATTTTCCTATCATTCTTATTTCCCCCATAGTGGGCATTGTTTGTACTTAACTTCCATTCTGTATTAACTCTGACATTGCATACTCTTGTTTTATTCATGAATGTTGAATTATTATGATTTTTATTAATTATTTGTGTTAATAATTTAGTACCTTTAGCCTTGTGGTTACTATGAGATTGGTTAGGGGTCAATCTTATATTGATCATGGTGGTAACACACGTGTTTTTAGTGCATGGTTTTCTATAACGAACAAAAACTTTCAACTATATATTTTTGGGGGTGTTACAGTCTACTGGTGGGAATGATTATTGAGTAATGTAAATAAGGTAAAGAAATTTGAAGTAGATAGAAATCATGGAGAGTGAAAAGTTGAAGAAGATGGATATATAAGAGATACTAACACTAAGTGCAAGCCTCAGTGTCAATGCACTTCCTTAGAATAACTTTATTACCATGGAAGGATTTGATTCAATGTTCTTGGTCATCCACAGTGTGAAAGAAGAAGGAAGAGTGATGAGATGTCTTAGGGTTCTTTGATAGTCTATATGAAGATTGATTATTGGGTGGATCACTAGATGGAGTAAAAGTTGTGGGCCTCGAAGGATTTGATGGATGCTTACACTCCACCAAGGGTGGAGTAGACTCTCTTGATGTGGAGGTGATAGAGGTGTAAGAAGGTTCCTCAATCTGTATGGATGTCCATGCCAGATGGTTTGCTAATGTTCGAGCCTTTTTAGGAGGACAGTAAAAGATGCCCTTCCCCATGAATTGGGTATTTTCGATTTTAGACTTTTGCTTGATCAAGTTGATTAGGGAATTATAATTGCAAGAGATGAAGTTTAACTGTTGAAAATCACAACCAATGAACTATAATAAGGGGAAAAAAGAAAATCAAGTCAAAATGAGAGTGGAGGCAAGCCATAAGAATCATAGAGAAAATTGATGATATATGAAAGAACCCTAAACGAGGTGAATAGGGTTTAAAGGAATAAAAATGGAACATAAAAAATTTATACACAAGTTATAATAGTTTAAGAGCAAATTATTCTCTTCATCCACTACCAAAAGATTATTCCTTTTAAATTTTAAAAAAAAAAGTCATGTATTTTTATTGATGAGCACTCTTCTTCCAATTTATGAGCCTTACAATATCAATAACCCTCTAAGAATAATTTACATCTTGATTTATTTATCCTCTCTAAACTCTATATAATAATCTCTTAAGAATGATAAACAAGCACTTGCTAACCCATTTGTAATTAATTTTGTAAGGTGGTTGTGATTACAATTTACACTTTTCAATGAAAACTCAGGATTTGAAAGTTATGAGAATTTTAAATGAGCAATTGGATGATTGAGAGAGTAGGTGATTAATTGCATAGTAAATGTAGTTGAAAAGTTGTGTATTAAATGTTGAGGGAGATTGTTTATATGACTACCTTTATTAGGTAGCTATTGGGCACAGATGACCCAAAAAACCATATTGGCCAAGGCATAGAAAATTAACATTTAATGCTCACTAGTCGATTGATTTGGGTAAACCCGCTAATCAATTATACGGACCAGTTGATCAATTGTTCAAATTGATAGAATTAATATGTTCACACCTAAGATGAAAAAGTTATCATTATACAAACCAGTTAATATGATTCATGTTTTTCATAGTTGGTCCTATAAAAATATTTAAACAAGACTACAGTTTAGTAAACCATTTGATGTGTCCTTTAGATCAATCAATCGGTTTACTCAAACAATTTGATAGGTTTCCTCCCTGGGAAAAATCATTTTATATTTTATCTCAACCCTTAGCTTGATTGGTCAAACTAGTTGATTTATTTTTTCAAACCCATCAACCGATTTTTTGAAACCAATCGATTTGTTTAAATAGAGATTAATAGGCCAATCGATTTGTTTAAATAGAGATTAATGGGTTTTTAAAGGAGTAAAACCCATGGCCTAGTAGGTCTAAATAGTACACTATTTTAATAAAACTAGTCAATTGATTTTAAAAGAGATGAATAAGTTTCTGCAAATGCAAAAACCATAGACTAGTTAGTTAAACTAATTGATCGATTTCTAAAACAACAAATCAATTTCGAAACCAATCAATCAGTTTGTTGTGCCAATTGAACCATCTGAGTTTGTACACGTTTAATGGCTTAGGTCTCAACCAAATCAATCGATTGATCTTGGGACTAGTTTACTAGTTCTAAATGGAACCAACAACATAGTTTAACACACTTGGAAAGATTTACAAATCAAGATCAACCAGGAGTTCACATAAATTCAAGTCCAGAATTTTAAAATTTTTTAGAGAGTTTAAATCAAAATGTGAAACTACACAACTTAAATATTTATAAGAAAAACTAAAGACTTAGAAATATAACCCTTAAACCTTAAATCTTAAATCTTGGCGGTCTTCATACGATCTTCTCTTGTTCTTTAAACTTGATTGCTCTTTTAAAATTTTCATTTGAGAAATGATTTGAGTAAGTGTGTTTTGATCTCTTTTTTTGTGAATCATACCTTATGCACACTCAAATAAATACAGTAGTTCTCTAAACCCATTTGTTATCATTAAAATAAGGACATGGACATTTTTTGACCTATGAGGTTAATAATGTCCCCCTTCTTGATGATGACAAACAAAAAGTAAGAAAGTGAAAATATTTAAGGATGATGAATATGAAGTAGGTGAGAATTTTACCGTATCAATTTTCATTACTAATTGTGCAAATTTTAATTTGAACTCCATATTCTCCCCCCTTTTTCTATCAATAAAAGGTGAGGGTAAAAGGTTGGCAACATCTTAACCTCTAGGAAAATGATAGAATAAGACCAAAACCTGAAAGGGTAATCTCCCTATAAACATGTGCATATATTTGAAAATTTAAGAATTACACATTAAGAAAATATGAGAAATGGCCCCCCTAAAATGATGTGTGTCTATGCAAGTGAAGATCCTATATCTGATTACTTAATAAAAGAGTTTTGTAACAATAATTAGAGCATAAAAGATTGAAATGATACACAAGTCAGATAACAAAAACTCAACATCTCATTTATATCACAAAAGTGTGCATTAGTACAAGAAAAGAGTACAAAGACCACATAAAAAGACACAAGAGTGTGTACAAAAGGAGGCATCAAAATACAATCATAAGCAGTGTATTACTCTTAGTATAAGAAAAAAATAGAGACATATAATCCACACATTAATGTGGATCTGAGGTGGGTGAATGGGATGATGCAGCTAAAGTAGTGACTAAAGGCATAGACAGAATGTGCAAGTCCTCACTCTCCATGCCCTTTAAATCAGTTATCATAATGACATCTAGATCATCTAATTTTCCTTTCCAAGTGACTTGTTAATTATTAAAGTAGAGAGATGAGGAATAGTAACACCCCGAGTAGCATCTGTAGAGGCTAGTCCATGTGCCTCACTAGAAACCCTACCACCTTGAGTCATCCTCATGTTATCCTGATAATGCATCATAAAATCTCATTAAAATCATCAATGAATAGCATGCACCTTAGTATTTAGGAGTATTTAATTCCTCTCAATGTCAATCAACATCACAAACACTCAAAGAAGGAGATCATAGACACTAGCTTAGGTCACACAACCTTGAGTAGTAGTCAGGGGAGGTGTAGTGGATGTGTAATTTCTGGCAAAGGATGAGGAGGCTCCTTTAAAAGTGAAAAGGAGATCAAATAAATCCAAAGGATCATCATAGGGTGGTGGCATATCACCTCCATCGATAGGTGATGGATGTGGCCTAGATGTAGCAGAGATGCAACCACCATGTAGAAATGAGGCACAAGCCTTAGTTGTAAGCTAAAGGGTGAGCCCATCTATAGTTATCTGATATCCCATTCTCCTAAATATCACTGCATCCACAATGTCAAGCTTTATGTTGAGGCAAAGTGGAGTGGCAAGGAAGTCACCAGAGGGGATAATAGTGCCAACGCACACATAGTGGCAGTGTTACATCTGTATGATGATGGAATTATGAATCCAAGTCTTCTTCCACTCAATGTAGGTCATCCATGTGGCAATCTCATTCTAAATCCCTATAATCTTACCCAATATGGCATCATCTACTACTATAGGGACCCTTAGAATATGAGTACTAATGGAAAATATAAGAACATGGATGGTAAGATTATAATATAAGAGATGAACCAAGTCAAAATAGACTAAATTGTGAAGAGTGAAGGGAGGGATGATATAAATGTTGGAGAGTGACTAAATAAAAGAGAGCCTAAAACACTCTGTGTACAATTATGTGTCAATGAACTTCCCTAGAAGTACCTTTGTGATACCCTAATTTTTATCTAATCCTAAGAATAATTAATTAATATTCTAACCTAATCATAATCTCAAAAAATTAATATATTTACATTTCCCTTATTCTTTAATCATAAATCTAAACCTTATCATAATCTTAATTTTGAATCATTAATATTTTAACCTAAACCTTACCCCGGATGGTTGATAAATTAATTTTTTTTACCATTAGTTACCTAATATAAATTTATATAATTCTAATCCGAACCCTAAAATCTTTTCCTTTTTCATTCTCCATTTTCTCTTTTCTTTTTCCTTTTCTGTTTAACCCTATCCCGATTAGCTTCCTTCCCTCCTTCCTCTTCAAGCCATGCAAACCACTCTCTTGCACGACCTCTTCTTTCCATTCCCAGCCCACCCACCCTCTCCCCTACAATAAAGCCTACATAGACAGAAGGTACATTATCACTTTCTTCTCTGATCTATGTCACAAAACTAAACCCACACTAAGCTTATCCGACACTACACCATTTGGCCTTTCTCATTTGATATCTACACTTCACCTCCTATATATGACCCTATATCCCTTCTTAATTCATTCTTTATATCTCCCACATACTCTCCTATAATTTATCTTCCTCTTCCCAACCCTAATATGTTTTTACCATAACCCATTCACCACGTTTCCTTTAGCGTAACACTACAACTTTTCCTTTCCTCACACTAAGAATCAAAATACCCCAACCTCATGCCGTATAACCTCCCCAACGTCACCATCTCATGCCACTCCACCCCACTAAAGTGATGTATTTACACTTCCCTAATCCATTCAACATGAAGAGATCCTCTGTGACAGCCACTCATGTTATCTCCCCCATGGTTGCACCAATTCTTGCCATAATTAGCTTGAGCCTTGCGTGATTTGGTTAGCTTCATTTTTTCTCCATTTTCTACCCTCCTTTTCCTTATATTTTCCTTGTTTTTTTTCCTTTATTTAATGTTGTATTATTATTGATTCTGAGGTGTTTGTTAGATGGTCTTGGAGTAGGAGTTTTAGATTATGTGTGCTTAGAAATCATAAATGTTTTTGGTAAGGATACATATCGTCATTAAGGTTTTGTGTGAAATGTGCATTTATGTGTATGAAAGATCATGGTTTATATTATTATGATGATAGTGTTATAGTATGATGATGTGGTATCGAATATATTGAAAGTAAGAATATGTGAAGAGTATGAGCCTATGTGTTGTTGTGATAAATCTCGTTTTGTAACCCTAAGTGTGCTATATGACCTATGGTATTTTAATGTGGTTTGACTAGGTATGGAAGGTGGTTAATGAATGTACTCTATTAGTGTCATGATGCTATGTATTGGATTTTGAAAATCATTCATATTGGGACTCATAGGATTTTTGTGAAAATAAGGCTATTTTTGTTATCTTAAGGGCAATTTGGTCAATGTGGGTTAAATGTAAAATATTTGGTATTTTAAGGTTTTAATTAATTCAAATTAGGTTAAATATACTACATGGAATATTTGGATTAATTATAAGTAACCTAAGTTTAATAAATGAGAGATTGTTTTAAATTAAGAATGGTAACCTTAGAGGCAAGGTCATTATCACATGTGTGAAATGTTGGATTTAGACTTTAATTTTTGGATATTTTTTTATTATTGATATTTTTGGAATGTGTTTTAAATTTTGTATTTATATGAGTCTTAAAGAAAAAGTTATATTTAATTTATGAAATTAGGGTTTCGTAGGGATTTGTCAAATAGCAACCCTACGGGTGGGCTATTATTGCATGTGTAAGATGTTGGAGTTATAAATTAAATTTTGGATATGTGATCATGATAATATTTTAAGTATGTATATTAAATTTAGTGATAAAATGCATATTAGGGAAGAAGTTATACATAACTTGTGAGATTAGAGTTTCTTAGGGGAGGAATATGGCTTTTTTCCTTAGGGATATATCGGTATGCATGCGGTAGTGTTTTATGTATTTCAAATAATTATGTTAAGATGTATTATTTGAATTTCACTCCTTCATGTGTTTCTACTTGATGATATTGAGATATACCACCATGAATAAGACACAAAGCATGTAAAGTGAAAATAGCATAGGCTAGGGCTAAGGTAGTGTGTGTTTGTTCAACCAAACAATAATAGTGGCTTAAGAGCATTCTACCCTAAGAGGTACATCAATCCATTCCTTTAAATTATGAATAGTGGGTCCCTAAACTCAATGTGAATGAGAATATGATTTGGAGCAAAGTAATTAATGAATAATATATTAATCATTTAAAGTAAAAGATTACGTGAATCAAAATCGAGGTGTTGTATCTATTCCACTAGATTATAATAGCAGATCAAGTGTTTTTCCTTGATAGATGCTTCAGACCATTCCATCAATTTAATAATAGTGTTTTGGAGCGTGTTGCTTTGGTATATGTTGGGTCCGTTCCACTGAATGATAATAGTGGCTCAGGAGTAGTATGCCTTAAGAGTTGCTTCAGTTTGTTCCACCAAATTAAAAATAGTCTCAACATAAATAAAATATGGATTATTATTATATTTAATAATGAGTTCTAAAATTAGTCTTTATTTAGCATTATATTCTGTTAATCTATAACCACATTTATTCTTTAATATGACCTGATGGCATTGTGTAACCTTATTATGATTGTATTGTTACCTTACTTAGCACATAACATATTGATCATTATTTTCATGGGTGTTGCTTATACTCATGATATAAGGGCCCTGTTGAGTTTGTGTAGGTCACTAGATGACTTTGTTACTTACGACACCTTTTTTAGGGATGAGTGATCTTATCTTATGCTTAGGGTTTAGGATTGTAAAGTCATGTTATCTGATTCTTATTTTTGACTCAGATACCTTTTAGGACTCTTATTTCTAGCATATATCTTGTTATTTATTTTTATTTTTGTACTTAGATTTAACCACCAAACATATATTTGCATTTATAAATTTATCTCACTCCCTATTTTACCATGTTTAATTTTTCACTAGTTTGCCTTGTATTTGATGTAAGGATGGTATGATAAACCATACTTATGTTGAATACATTGGTAACACCCATCTATATTACTATTAAGCTTCTACTAAAAACAAAAACAAAAATAAGTTGTAAATTTGAAGGTGTTACAATATTTTTCTTATGGAAGGATTTGATCCAACGCTGTTAATCATCTGTGGTGCGGAAAAAGAAGGGAGAGTTAAGGGAAGTCTCGATGATCTTTGAGAGGTAAAAGGAAGATATAATGGTGGATTGAGAAATAGCAAAGAAGAAGTAGTGGACCTTAGAGTAGGTTGAGATGGAATCCTATCCTCTACTAGGGAGTGAGTGGAATCCCTAAATGTGGAGGTACTATAGGAGGTAGTGGGCTCCAAAATTATAATGGTGGTTTGGGATAAACGATTTAGTAGCGTGTAGGCCTTTTTAGACAGATCCTAAGAAATGTCCCTTCAAAGGCTACAAGCGATGTTAGATTTTTGTTTTATCATCGTAATGGAAGGATAATGAGCACTTGGAGTCTACCAAGGGGTCAAAATCATAGAGGAGAAAAAAATGAAAGCTAAAATTAAGGTTGAATTGATTCACATAAACGATGATGAGAATTGAAGAAACTATTCACTTTTAGCTACGAATTGTCTAAAGTAAAATGAATTAAAACCAAATTTTACTCTATATAGGGTTAAATTTTGGTAATTGGGCTGAAATTGAAGGATAGGTTTTAAGGAAGCTTACGCTCAATTAGAACCATAAATGACAAAGGGTTTATTTGATTATGTTGAATATCCATTAGGGTTCATCTATACAATCCTAAATAGTCCTAGATTGTGTGATTTAATGAGTAATTGATCAATTTGGGTGAGAAAGAAGAAGTGAGTATGATAGTATTAGAATTGTTTTAAGAAATGGGGGTACAGGTGTCACTAAACATGTGAGGTCTTGTTTATATACCCAATAGATTGATTGACTAGTTTGATACTTCAGTTAAATGTTCTTATCACTAGCCGACTTATTTTTTCAATTAATTTCACTAGTATCACCTGTGTTAAGAAATTAAAAATTTGTGATTTAGCCCCTAGTTTTAGCGGGACTAATCGGCTAGTTCCCATATTCGATAGACTAGTTTTAGAACTAGTTGATTGGTTAGACCACTCTTCTCATCTATCTTTAGCACTTCAAATAATTTCAAATTATGGATCATAAATATGCATTACCACTCGATTTTATCACATTAATAAACAATTATATGAACTAATTTCATAATCAAATCCATGTAACTTAAGGTCATTTTATCATGATTTTGATTACATATCATGATTTTGTCCGCATATTTTCATAATTTCACAAGTTTGAAAGAGATGGCTTAGATCATAAAAATGGCATTCCCAATTTTCTCCTAATAGTTGTGAATATTTCTTCATTATATGTTTTAGTGAAGATATCTCCCCATTAATGCAATGTATCTACAACCTCCATAGTAACATCCCCTTTTTTAACATGATATCTAATAAAGTGATTTCTTGTTTCAATATGTTTGGACTTCGATTGTTGAAGGGCTTCTTAGTGAAACAAATAGCTCTAGTGTTATCATACCTAATTATAATTCTTTCAATTTTAAGTCCATAATAACTTAATTGATATTTCATCCAAATTAATTTTTCACAACAAACACCATAAGCTATATATTCTACTTTAGTTGTAGATAGTGCAACACAAGAATGTTTCTTACTATACCAACTAAGTCTTCTCTTAGGAATTGAAAAGTACCCAAAGTGTTCTTCCTATCAACCTTACATCCTAAAAATTTAGCATTAGAATAGACTATACGATCCAGAATTGTATCACTAAAATAAAACAATCCTAATTTATGAGTACCGATTAGATATTTATAAATTCTCTTAACTGCGGTCATATGAGATTCATTACTATTACATTGAAAAAAAGCACCCAAGAATACATTGAAAATAATATCACTTCTATATGTTGTAAAGTAAAGAAGTGATCTGATAATACTTAAATATCACTTTTGATCAACTTGTTCACCTTATTCATCCATTTCCAACTTTGTGGTAGTGGCCATGGGAGTACTACAAGCTTTGGTCTTGTTCATTTTGAACTTCTTAAGCATATCCTTCATATAATTATCTCAGTTGATAAATATTTATTCCTTTGATTAATTGGTTTGAAGTACAAGTAAATAGGGCAACTCTCCCACCATGCTCATTTCAAACTTACAACACATCAAAGTGGAAAACATCTTGCATATGGAATCATTAGTAGCACCAAATATTATGTCATCAACATATATTTGCACTAGTAAAAAATATTTATGTTTTTATTAATAAAGTGAATTTTATCAAATTTACCTATTTTAAAAATTTTTCTAAAAGAAATTTACTCAACCTTTTATACCAAGACCTAGAGGTTATTTTAAGCCATAGAGTGCTTTGTTGAGTTTATAAATATAATTTCATTTTAAGTCATTTTCAAAACATGGCAACTGCTTCACGTATATCACTTCTTTAATACAATCATTGAGGAAAGAGCTTTTAACACCCATTTGATACAATGTTTTGCACATGAATGATGCAAATTCAAGGAGCATATGTATTGCCTCGAGTCTAGCTACAAGGAGAATGGTTTCCTTGAATCAATACCTTCCTCTTGGTTGTACCCTTTTACAACCAATCAAGCTTTTTTTCTAAACACAATGCCACTCTCATCTAGATTGTTTCTAAATACCCATTTATTCCTAATTATGGGTTTATTTGGAGGTGAATGGACTAATTCCCAAACTTTATTTTTTTTAATCTGCTAAGCTCATCTTATATTTCCGTGATCCAACTTTTATTATTTATGGCTTTCAAGTGAGAATTTGGTTCTACTTGAGATTAAAAAAATGCTAAATAATTGAAAATGTTACCTATTAATGACCTTATTTCAACTCCTCTTATTGGATCCCAATGATAAGCTATTATGGATTTACATAGGCATGTCTCCATGCTCTAAAAATACCTATCCTCACTTCATCTTATTGATCAATTTGAGGATTTTCATCCTTTTCTTATTCTTCTTATTGTTTTTTCTTTTCATCAACTTTTAATAGGCTCTCAACTTAGATGGAAAAATCTACTTTTTCATATTGTTTACCTTACATACTTGAGAAATATTAATCAAAAGCAAAATGTTGGATTCTTCAACTGACATTGACTATTTTTTGAAGATTTGTTAAGCCTTTATATGTAAAGTGTAGCTAATGAAGATACTTTCATCTGCTTTTGATTCAGATTTACCCAAATTACTTTTTCCATTGTTAAGGATAAATCATTTGCAACCAAATATGCAAAAATAACCTATATTCATTTTTACCTTTGTAGAGCTCATAGAGAGTCTTCTTTAAGATGGCACAAATGAGTACTCTATTCATCACATAGTTTGTAGTGGAAATGACTTCAACCCAAAATTATTTTAGAATATTAGAGTCACATAGCATAGCTCTTACAAGCTCCTCCAAGGTTCTATTTTTTTTCTACCACACCATTTTGTTGTGGTGTATTTAGTGCTAAGAAGTTGTGAGTAATACCATTTTGATCATAGAAATCTATAAAAGTGGCATTCTCAAAATCCTTGTTATGATCACTTTGTATAGCATGGATCGTTGTTTTCTTTTATACTTGAATTTTATTAGAAAGTAGAAGAAAGGTGTTAAAAGCATCATCTTTAGTTGAAAGAAATAATGTCCATGTATAACATTAGTAATCATCCACAATGAATAATGAATTTTTACAACCACCCATGATATAGGCTCTATTATGTCCGAAGAAATCCATATGAAAAAATTTAAGTGGTTGAGATGTGGTCATAACATTTTTGGATTTAACTAACACCTTATGTTTTCCTTGTTGGCATGCATCACATAGTTAATCTTTTGCAAAATTTAACTTTGGAAGACCACGTATTAGGTCTTTTCTAACAAATTTGTTCAACAAATTCATGTTACCCTGTGCAATGCGCTTATGCCATAAGCACATATCATTATCAATTGAATTCAAATATGCATTATGCAATTTAATTAATTTAACATCAAGTATGTACACAATATTAATGTGTGTGCATATAGATATAATGAATTCATGTACTCCATTTGAAACCATTCAATGCAAATGAGAGAAATTAACTAAAAAAAATTTATGACATAACTAAATAATTCTATTCAAATTGTGCTTAAGGTCATCAACCAAATACACATCATTAATGAAGGGCTTCGAGTTGTCAATACTATGACTACCAAAATATGCGCTTATGCCATAAGCACATATCATTATCAGTTGAATTCAAATATGCATTATGCAATTTAATTAATTTAACATCAAGTATGTACACAATATTAATGTGTGTGCATATAGATATAATGAATTCATGTACTCTATTTGAAACCATTCAATGCAAATGAGAGAAATTAACTAAAAATAATTTATGACATAACTAAATAATTCTAATCAAATTGTGCTTAAGGTCATCAACCAAATACACATCATTAATGAAGGGCTTCGAGTTGTCAATACTATGACTACCAAAATCGATGATATTTCCTTTTGAGTTGTCTTAAATTGTCATGCTTCCACCATCATATGGGGTTAGCTTAGAGAACATGGTTTCATCACCCATCATGTTCCTTAAGAATCCACTGAAATACCCAAAAACCCTAATTTAAGAAATTATGTCAAAATAGGGATTTATTAGGGAAATTAATTAAATAAATTATTTTGTTAAAATAGGGGGAATATTTAACGCAAAATCAAGAGAAAAATAATGAATAATTTAATTAGGAAAAATTAGGGTGTTTTGGCTAATTAAAATGGAATTTTAGAAAAACTATTTAAAATATCCTAAATTAATCTAAAAAGGGAATTTAATTATTATTTTAATAAATATTATTATTTTAAATATTCAAAAATACCAAAATATTCTAAATACCCCAACCAACCTATTTTTATTTTTTCCCTTTCTTTTTCCTTTTTCCTTTTTTCTTTTTCTTTACTTTCTCTCCTTTCTCCTTTTTCTTTTTTCCCCTTCTTCCCCCAGACTGGGCCAGCCCCCTCATAGCCCAACTCCCCTCCTTTTCTTCTCTTCCCCTCACAGCCTAGCCTACATCGTTCTCCCCCCTCCTGCTCAGCCATAGGTTCGTCCCTTTTTTCTTTCTTTTCTTTTTCCCCCAAACCGATCAGCCGACCCTTATTCTTCTTCTTTCTATTCCTCCCACTCCTTTCCCACGCCCTGCACATCAAGGCCTAAAACTGCCCCATACGCTAACCAACCAGCCACCGTATGCCAGCCTGCCACCTCCCTCCTCTTCCCTGTCCTTTTCCTTTCCTTTTCCAACCCTAACTTGCCCTGTACCCCTCTCACGTGTGTCTTTCTTCCCTTCCTTTTTCTCCTCCCCAACCCAACCAAACATGCAAATCGTAGGCCTATACCATCCTGCCACCGTTGGTCGATGACCCTACCACACCTTCCCCCTCTTTCCTCTTTCACCTTTGTCGTATCCACCCCTATTGGCCTATAAATACCCATTACCCGAGCTCCCTTTCCTACCTAAAAAAATTCACCTCACCTTGCACCACTGCCACTTCAGATGCTTCCACTGCCATCGTCGCCTAGCGCTGCTGCCTGAATCAACTGCCAAACTCCTCCCTGCATCAACCTCCATCGAACCATACCACCTACCACCTTTGATTCCTTCTGCATGAGCCCCCTCGACCGTGCCAAATTAGCTGCCCAAACTGCCCATTCTCCTTCATCACCGCCCTTCTCGCAGTCATGCGTCACCATCCCCGCCGTAGCCACCACTCCTCCTACCTCCCAAAACACCCAACAAATCCCCCTCTACCTCTCCCTAACTTCCTTTCTCCCTTCCTCCCTCTCCTTCACCCTTCCTCCCCCTCCACCACCTTCGACCACCACAGTAGCCGACATTTGCACCGCCCCTTCTATTGTGCCACCACCACCATTCCAACCCCCTCAACCCAGAGAATCCACCACCACCACAACCACCCTCTTAGTCTCCCTCTTCTAGCCTAGAAATCCACCTCTCCAACCCCACTTCCTCCTCCATCACCACCGCCATTGTTGGCACCACCTAGTCACTATCACCCTAGGTTGTAGCGTAGCCTCCCTAATCTTTAAAAATAATTTATTTAATTGTTAATTATTTTATTTATGTTAATATCGTTATTACTACTACTACTACTACTACTATGGCTATTATTATTATTAACTTCGGCATATTATTACTAATATTATTATTATTATTAATATTCGAACCACCATTATTATTATCATTATGATTATCATTATTATTATTGTTGTTGTTGTTATTACTATTATTACTAACTTTGGGCACTATTATCACCAATGCTAATATTAACATGATTATTCGAACCCTATCATTATTATTACCAAGATTTAAATAATAATAATAATTATTATTATTATTATTATTACTATTATTATTATTAAATTCAAACTATTACTAATATTAATATCATCATCATCATCATCATCATCATCATCATTATTATTATTATTATTATTATTATTATTATTATTATTATTATTATTATTATTATTATTATTTTATCATTATTGTTATTATTACCTATATCGCTCATATTACTATTACTACTAGCACTATTATTATTACTGTTATTATTGTTAGTATCATTATTGTCACTATTTTAGTATTACTAATACTATTATTATTATTGTTATGATTTGGGTTATTATTAGTATTATCACTATCATCATCATCATGATTATTATTATTATTATTATTATTATTATTGTTGTTGTTGTTGTTGTTGTTGTTGTTGTTGTTGTTGTTGTTGTTGATAGTAAATATATTACCTTTAGTAATATAAATATTATTAATAATACTTTAACATGGACCAATATAACTACCAACACTATTTTGACTAACAATAGTATGATTAGCTACTTTGAGAATAATACACTTACTTTTACTTATAAAACTACTATTATTATTAGTAACCCTAATACTAGGTTATGATAAGGTTAAAGTAGGAAATAATGATAATATTGGTTAGAGGGAAGTTAACCCTTAGTATTTCTCTCTTATAGGCGGATTAAGTCAAAACCCTAAGGAGGCGTAGGAGCGTGCTCCAAGCTAGCGTCGTTTTAGGTAAGGATGTAGTTAAGGCTGCTTGTGTGTATTATGTGCCTTGTATGCCATGTTTTATGTTATGTTGTGTACCTTATATTATTATGACTACTTACTTGTAGCATAGTGCAGAGTTAAGCTACGCTTATGTGACTTTCTTATGGCATGTGTAAAATGATGTGTATGTTGTGATTATAGTATTAGGTGAAATGACCCTCTAAGACATTCATGCTAGGATAGTTTAATGAGATGGTACGGGGTGAAAGGATGAAAAGGGGAAAAGAGGAAATGATTTGACTAAAGGGGAATGAGAACGACCTAATTTTCTCATGACCCGTGAGGGGAGAAATAAAAGGGAAATATGAACAAAATAAGAGAGTGGAGTGGAATTTGCATGGGGACGATCCTTACGTGTGAAAAGTTGCCTTGGGATGTAAGTAAATTAAGGGGAGAGTTGTTAGGGGTGATAGGAGTGCTTGGGTGAAAAATAGTATGTAGATTGGTATAAGGGTGTATAGGAAACTTGGCTAGGGTTTAGGGTGGCTAACTAGGGTTTCCTGGTAACATGTGTAAAATGGGAAGTAAGGTGAAATGTTTGGGGTTGAACCTAAATGAGAGGAGGAGTTGGGGATAAAGGAGCATGAGTTGTGAGGATCAGAGAAAGAATGGGCCATATAGGCCAAATTAGGGTTTTTAGTGGAAACCCTAGAGGGCAATAGTGAGTTGTCCTTAGATGGTATAAGGAAGTGGGCTTATACCCACATCCTTAGGAGTTGGGTATTTGTGTTAAGTAAGGAAAAGAGGAAAAGGATGTCTAGATGTGTTGGGAGGTGCAGAAGTCCCAAGATATGGGGCAGGCCCCTCTTAGGGAATAGGAGTAGACGAATTATGTGAAAGGGTAGTCCAAAGGACATGTATGTCAAGGGTGGAAATATTTATCGAATAAGACATGAATAAGATACTAACCATTTAAAGAGGAAGATTGTTGAGATGGCCCTAGATCGGTCCACCGGTGAATAATAGTGGCTAGGATCGTCCTGCCCTGCATGTTTTTGGTCCACCGGCTATAACAGTGGCGGATTCCATGCTCAACAAAAAAAAAACTAATGATGTTATACTATGGAAAGATACTATCTACTTACAGTAAAACACCATGAGAGTCGGGGCCAGACAGGTCCACCAACAAATAATAGTAGATAGGTGTGTTGTGTCTTGGAGATTATTCCACCATCGAATAATAGTGGCCAGCTGTGTTATGCCCCGGGTGTTTTTTTGGTCTACTGGCTATAATAGTGGGGTTATAGTACTCGCATGGATTGATAATAAGCATGGTGTGAAATGGGTATACTAACCAGAGATCTAAAGAATAAGCTTAACTAGACTATAACACGACCTCTACAATCTGCATTGCTTGTATGTTTATCTATATGATCATGCTTGTATTATATGCTTTCTGTGTATGGCCTTAGCTGCATGGTTACCTTGCTCAGTACGTAGTGTACTGATCATCCGTTTCATGGGTGTTGCTCATTCCCATGAGTAGAGGGCCCTACTGAGTTTGTGCATGTAGGAGATACCATCTTCGATGCCTATGATACTTATGAGGCATCAAACGGGGCTGAGAGTTGAGCTTTGGACAGGGCATGTGGACCCGGGAGCGACGTTGGACGGACTCTCTCTCTCTCTTTTACTCCAGTTTACTTATGTATCATTTTATTTTTGTTTTATCATACTGTACCTTTTGCCCTTCATAGGAACTTGATTAAGTACTTTATTGGGTTGTATAACTTTAACGCGCACTCTGATTTCCGTGTTATGAGTATTTTAGTTTTATCTCTATTTTAAGTTGTTTGATACTCTTATGAAATTATCCTTAACCTTGTGGTTGGTACGAGATTGGGCGGGGGCGGGGCTTGTACTGATTACGACTGTAGCACCCCTGTGCATGTGTTTATTTTAATTAAATGAAAATTTTCAATTGTAATTTTTGGGGGTGTTACATCCACTATCTAGGAACCATTTGTGATTTTTTTGACTTTGAAGCATACCTACAAGCATAAATGTCCTAGTTTTGTTACTCAATTGATGAGTCCTCGAAGGGTTAGTTACTGATCCTTAAATTATGGTTCCCTTAAGCACCCACATCTTCTTGGGACAAGAAGCATCATTAAAAATTTTAACACCTTTGAAAGAAGATGCTACATAACCATTCTTGTCGCATTTGTCACAAGAAACTACTTTATTCATGGGAAAAACTTTAGTATTTTTAGCATGTTAGCACATAGAGGAGTTTTTTCCATGTTTGCCACACATTTTTCAAGTAATGGGTGTATAAGGAGATAGTTGGTAAGACTTTAAGGCTTTCACAAAGAAGTATTTGAGAGTATTATGTTTCAAGACTCTTGTATCTCCCTGACAAAGACATTCATGGTTCTTGGCATACCTTCAACACCCAATCAACAAGTTAAAGCCTTCTTTACCTTTAGTGAATTTGTGGACAATTTGAACAAATTTATCACACTTGGTTTGTAAATAAACTATTTTATTATCAAGTTGATTTATCTTAACTTTATGATCATAATAAATGAACTCCTTGCATGCATCAAATTCAATCACCTTCTCATTTATTTTAGCTTTTAAATGAAGCATGTGAGATTAAAAAAGAACGTTTTCATTTAACAAAAGTGTGTGTTGTTCATTTAGGTGATCAAATGTTTGCATGCCACGTCTAATGTAGTGAATTCTAATATAAAAATATTAACTAAATTCCCCAATTCCAAAGAAGAAATTAAAATTCACTTAATGTAAATTTCAAGAAAATAAATTGTGTAATATAAATGAAATATTAATTAAATGCTCTTAAACAGTTAATCAGGAGTTTTATTCTTCTACGAATACGTATGTAATTAGTCATCTCTACTCCAGATATGTGAGGAAAAATTAAGCTACTTTAAGTAGTCCTCCACTAGTTTTGAGTAGTGGAGGTTTGCACGTTTACTATATGTTCTCCAATTAACTTTAATTGATGAGATATGTATGTATTATTATGGGAGATAATATCAATTCCATCAATTTTAATTTTACACAGTTTTTCTTTATATCTTGTCACTTTAGGTGATACTCCTACCAAATTCTACTTATGGAGTTATGTGTATAGTGATGGATGGATGATAATTGTTTAAATTTATCATACTAGATCAAAATCAAGTATTATAAGGGAAACTTTATTTTTCTATGAATACTTTCAATTACCTCTACCACCCATCATATAGTTGAAAGGGAGGTCATCATAGATATTTCACACACTCTAGTGGCAGATATATTTATATATAATGACAAGTGATAAAATTGCTACCCCATCACTTCATGTTTTATTAAATATACACCATAGGTTGCATGCTAGTAGTACATATACATAGTGTAATGCATGATGATATTATCAATCCATCACCTTTTATATATTTTTCTTCTATTCAAATGATGTCAAGGGATATATAATAACAAATGTATTCACTAACAAAAAGTAAAGTTTGAAAAAACTAGCCAAGTAAAATAATGTATTGTTAGCAAGAAAAAGGAACAATATTTTATGCGTCGCATTAAAACAACTCAACATATTATAAATAGAAGACTAAAAGATGTACACCACAAAATTTTACTAATGTATCACCTTACATCTCAAGGATCGAATTCATTAGATTAAACAACTTAGCACAAATGTATTTGGTATATATATTAACATTACATGTGGGTTCCCATGAAATCAAGTATTGTGCAACAATCAGAATTGTATAGTCTAACAAAAGTGTTATTAGAAGATAAATGTGCATCAAAGTTATAAGAAAGATAAGTTAAGAAAATTGAAATTGATGTAGTGCTCATATTAGCAATTATAATGTATAATAATATGATTAAAATTGATTGCAAGGACTTGTATAAAACATCAAGCTCTTAATGTGTGTGTGTGTGTGTACATTAGATCAAACACTTCTAGTTCATATATCATCATATCATTAACTAAGAGAATATCATATCTCCATATCTAATTCTAAAATTATGATGTGTCAACATTGTCCGCCATACTCAATTTCTTTTCTTACCCTCAAATGATGAATACGATTATTAAATCCCTCAATGAATGCATGATATTTGCCTCTCTTTTTTTTTGGAATATGAAAGAGGATTCTTGCAAGTAACCTAAGATATTTATCCAATCTCAATACCATGTTTTCACCTTACAATTTTCTTTGATCTCCAAATTTCTTTTTTTTCTTTGTAATGTTCTTTTAATTTCACTGACTAAGTTAGAAACAATTAAAAAATCAATCAAGAAAAGATATTGTCACTAATATAATATTAGTAGACCATTAAAATGAATTTACAGAATAAAATATTATAAATCAACATTCATAAGTTATATGAGTTATATGAATTTATAGAATAAAATACTATAAATCAACATTCAATATTATAAATCACAAGTGAAACATGTATGTTGCAAGAATTTGGAATCATGAGTTATATTAAACATATCACATAATAAAGGCACATAAAGAATACAAAACCACCTAAGACATCTCTAATGTCCATTCCATTTAATTATTCACAAGGTATGATCGCAATATAACATAAAAAATTATCTTTGACCAATGGGTTGGTTATCCCCCATGGTCTCCCAATACCCATGGAAGTCAAATTAATTGTCATACCACATACTTTTAAATAATATTAATGATGATGAGGGTGATAATAATATGGCAGCCAAAGGAATTTATATGTGTAGTTATTTAATAGAAATTTAAGACTAAATTTCTAATATTAAAAAGAAGTATTGTTACTATGTATATATATTAAATAAATAATAGGTTGTTAATAGAGTTATAATAATAAACCTACTTAATATTTAATCTCCTACTCAATAGATGTTTTGTTAGGTCATTGACCAAATTAATTTGTGTTTATACTATATCTATGATAAACTAAAACGTTCTAGAAAGTTTGCCCTAATTAAATTTACACCTCCGTAAGCCTAAAAATTCCCCACCCTATAAATAGCATGATAATCTCAAATAACACCATCTGTCTTACGTTAATAAATGAAGGGAGAAACAACTTTTGTGCATCTAGTCACTTATGGAGAAAGGGACACATTCGCTGCGCACCATAGGTAAATCCTTATGCTTGTTGTATAGTCGTAATTCTTATTCTACTAATACAATATACATCATCTTACATATAGCCAAGTGAATTTCAAGTCTGTATCATTGGTTAAAACCTCAAGTAATTCGATAAAAAAAAAAATTATCAAAAGTTGCTACTGATGTTAATATAAAGTCAATGATATATTATTGAAGTTTCCTAATCATTCAACTTTTCCTGATTGCTATTAGTATATGCGTAGAAGTAATTACCCCACTAGAACACTACCTCAGCTTATCACAACCTTCTACTTTTTCATTAATAATTTTTAGTCATACAGGAAGCCCTCATGTACGTATGCTTCGTTTCACATGACTACTGGCCGTTTCATATGACTGTTGGCCTATGGGTTATTTAATCCACAAAATTTACACATATATACTAATACCAAGTAATGCGTGTTTATTCTATACATATATTAGCAGATAAAATAAAAGTTTAAAGAATTATAGATTGTGATTAATTAGACCTAGGATATCTACAACATTTAGATTTGTTTTACCTGACATTAATAATATTCTGGTTAACTATAGGATTTATCAACTAGTGAGCTCTTAATGTTTGGGTCACATTTTAGATAAGTGACTTATTGTAATCCTTAAAAATTTTAAAAGCCTATAATTTAATAAATAAATTTTATTTGGGATAAATTAGCCTTTAAATCTATTTAATTTAATTATTTTATGGATTTGAGTATATAAAATTGGATATAAATATTTAATAAATTAAAATAAATATTTTGTTATTTTATCATACTCTTATTATTTAAATATTTTTTTTTTCAAACCATTATTTTACTAAAATTATCATTTTTAAACCCTTATATTTTAATTATATTAAATTAAATTATTAAATAAATATATTACCCAAAAATATTATATTTTATTATTTTATAAATTAAATTATTTTATTTAATACCATTCTCCTTTTCTTTTCCTTTTTCCCTTTTTCCTTCTCCTTTTCCTTCTTTTTCTCTTTTCTTTCTTTTTCCTTTTTTCCCTAGGCCGCCAGCTGGCCTGCCCTTTCCCCTGCGCTTGGGCCGCTGGCCCATCTTCCCCCTCCTCCCATCCTTTCCTTTTCTTTCCCTTGGCTCAGCTCCCCTTTTCTTTTTTTTCCTTCTCCCGCGCGAGCCCGGTCTGCCTTGCCTCTTCCTTTTCTTTCCTTTCTTCCCTAACCGGGCCGACCCACTTCTTTTTTTTCTTCGGTCGTTCGTCGCACCAGCCCCCTCCCCTTTCTTCTTTCCTTCTTCTTCTTCCTCTTTCCCCACGAAAATCCGGACCACCCCGCTATCTCCGCAGCCTAACCTGCAACCCTCTCCCCCTACTGCTTCCCCTCTCTCTCTCTCTCTCGTCATTTTCCTGCACCATCCCGGCCCCACCATCCCTCTCTTCCTTCCTCATTATCCTACCATATCTCTTCTCCCTCTCCCTACAACTCCCATTTCCCTACCGCCGCCCTCGAGCCACCCTATCCCCTCCTCTCTCTTCGTCTTCTTTTTCTTCTTCCTCCCTGCCTCATCATGCCATTTCTTTTTGAGCTTCCCATGCATTCCCCATCCCTCCTTTCTTCCTTTCTTCTCCTCCCCTCTTTCACCCTATTTTTGCTTCACCGCCCCACTCTGTCGTTGTTGCCGCCTCAATAGCCACCTGCACCACCCCCTGCCACCTTCTACCTCACCCTCGAGCGATCACAGGACCCATTGAGCCACCCCGCAACCTCCTTCCTCCTCCCCTCTTCTTTTTCTCTTCTTCTTCTCCCTTCTCGGCAGCCACCCTACACTGCCATTTTCAGACGCCATTCTGCCACCTTTGCCGCCACCTGAGCCACCACATTAATCCCTACAACCCCCTCTACCACCCCCAATTCTCCTTTGGCTGAAACCACCACCCACATTCGTTTTCCTCCTCCCTTTTCCTTCCTTTTTAGCCCCCCATATCAACTCTCCTCGGCAGCACCACTTCACAGCCTCGTTGCCGCCGCCGCCCTTAGCATTCAGCCCATGCTGCATGAGTAGTATAAGCTACTGCATGCTTGGTTATGTTTTGTTTAATGATTTTAAGGTATAATAATATTTTAATTCAAGTATTTGATTGATTAAGCGTTATAAAGTCTTATACTTTAATTTTTATTATTTCTAATTTAATAAGTCTTGATATTGTTTTTAGGTATTGGTTTTGATAATCAAAGCTTGGACCTTAAACTGGAATACCGGTAAGGTTTGTTTTTGCGGGAATCAAGGTAACCATTAAATCACACTTAAACGCATGGATTAACGTATGTTAGCACATTAGGATTTTTAATATGTTATTATGCTTAATATATGTTGTTTAATATCATATGCATAGTTTCTTGTGATGTTGGATGAAAAGAAGCATGTTAGGTTATATGTTATGTATGGAAATATTGTTTAAGGTAAGAGTTTCGTTGTTAATGAAAATGTTAAGTATTATCCATGTTGTATTTTGCTATTATGATCTTTAATGCATGGTTAATATTTTGTGAGTCTTAGGGGTATTTTAGTAATGTATCTTGTACAAGAATATGGCCTAATATATATATATATATATGGGTGCTAATAAGTATTATATTAAATATAAGAGTTGTGGATGAGGTATTAATATTAATATTTTATGTAGTAATGATAATTTGATATAAGTGGTGTACTAAGGGGGAAAATGGTAATTTTTAATTAAAAAGGGCTATTATGGTAATTTTAGAGGCAAGGGCAAAGTGGTAATTTTATAATTAAAGAGTAAAACGGTAATTTTAGAATTAAAGGATAAAATGGTAATTTTGGAGATAAAGGGGTAATATTGGAGGCAAAGGGAAAGTGGTAATTTTGTGAATAAAGGGTAAAATAGTAATTAAAGGGTAAATTAGTAATTTTGTAATTAAAGGGTAAAATGGTAATTTCGTAATCAAAAGGGAAAATGGTAATTTTGTGAATAAAGGGTAAAATAATAATTAAAGGGTAAATTAGTAATTTTGCAATTAAAGAGGGAAATGGTAATTTCATAATTAAAGGGCAAAATGGTAATTTCATAATTAAAGGGAAAAATGGTAATTTCACAATTAAAAGGGCAAAATGGTAATTTCGTAATTAAAGGGGCAAATGGTAATTGTGTGAATGAAAGGGTGTTATTTTGGAAGTTAAAGGGTAAAATGGTGAATTTAAAAGTAAAATGGCAAAATGGTAATTTTGTAAATAAAAGGAGTAAAGTGGAAATTGGAAAGGAGTAACTTGGTAATTATGATAATAGAGAATGGCAATTTCGTAATTTAAATAGCTAAAGGGTAATTTGGTAAATTTTGATAATGGAGAAGGGTAGTTTGGTAATTATGATCATATAAAAGGGTAACTTGGTAATTTAACCAACTAGAGATTAATTTGGTAATTTTGATAATGGAGAAGGGTAGTTGGTAATTATGATAATAGAGAATGGTAATTTGGTAATTAACCAAATAAAGGAATAATTTGGTAATTAGGATAATGAGGAAGGGTAATTTGGTAATTTAACCAACTCAAGGGCTATTGATCAATTATAATAAAGGAAAAGGGCAAAGTGGTAATCTAACCAATCAAATGGAAAATATATTAAGTGTAACAATTATGAAGGGGGATTAGTGACCTAATAAGTATGAGAGATAATTTGGTAACCTAAATTAAGTAAGGGGTAACTTAGTAATTATGTAACGAAGAGGGTAATATGGTACTTTGTCAAGTAAGGAAGGGATGACTTAGCAATTATATAACTAAGGGGTCAATGAGTAATTTGTACTTAACATGTCGTTGTGATTGTGGAATTTCATAATATAATGCTAAATAGCAAGATAAGAGTATTTGATAATTAGTAAGTATCACAAGAACGAAATCTAATTCAGAATTAGATGAGATTAGGATGGCCTTAATGATTCTTCTATGTTACCTTGGACAACCATTTGAATAAGAAATATCTAACGATATCCAAACGATTGAAAATGAATAGGTATCTGATTAGTGTACTTTTGTGATCACCTTAATTAAGACATTAATACTTAAAGTGAAAGACCTCGAGATCGGGAATGGTGGCTATTTAGGGGTTGCTACCCTAAAGACGTGGTTTAGCCCACAATTATTCTAGTATTTGCAGGTGTGCCATTGTGCCCCAGCCAGGCCCTATATCTTACTCTATCTAACTCTACGGACCTAGTTAGGGGGTATGCATACTTATGGATTAGGTGTCCTTGTCGGTAGGGTACTGAGCTAGCTTTATGCACCAGTACGACCAAAGTACCTTTGCGTCCCTGGGTTGATAGTTTAAGGGTACTAAGTAGCTTTTATGCACTAGTGCGACCAGTGTACCTTTTTGTCCGAGGATCTTGATCTCCCTATTGAGGCAAATAAATGGAATTATTATGCTGATTTAAAAAAGAAAAACACTAATCATTAAAGTGAAAGATTAATGAGTCGGGCCCTGTTGAATTATATTATGAGTACCGATCCACCGGATATGATAGTGGCCTAGGATGTTTTGCCCTAGATGGTGTTTATGAGTACCGATCCACCGGATATAATATTGGCCCAGGTGCGTGTTACCCTGGATGATGTATATTTGTATTTCGATCCACTAGCCAGAATAGTAGGGGTCTCAAGCTCAACAAATTTGATTTGGCTGTGACTAAATTATGGAAAAATACTAATCACTTATAGTGGAACACCCTGTGAGTCGGGGCCAAACCGGTCCACCGGCGAATAATAGTGGTCAAGAGCTTTTTGCTCTACATGACCAGTCCACCACACGGATAATTATAATCCGATATGATTGATAATGATGGACTAAGGGCTTAAGGCCAGAAGTATCGATTGTTCTCTATGACTTATTTATATCTTATTGATTTGTTAAGTATATGGATGTATAAATAAGGATATTAAGTATTTACCTTTTATTATGTATATATGTAGTATCATGTGTTGCATTGCGGGCCTGCTGTTAAATGTGATTTAAAGGGTTACTCATTACCGTAGTATTGAAGGGTTCCATTCGTGGGCCCCCTGCCTATTTAACGGGTAGTGTCCCTTGCAGCTTGTTTTCAGGTGCTAATCAAGTGGGCTCTCGGGAAGGAGCGTAAGGTACTATCCGGAATATCCTAGGGTTGCACTCTTTCTCCTTTGAGATTTATGGTTTCAATGTATTTATTGATTTGTAACCACCACTGGTGGATTTTATTTTTGTAAAATGTTATGTTCGCTACTCTGATTTAATTATTGGTTTGAGCTTCTTATAAGTTGTAATTTTCTCCTTTAGCCTTAGCACTTGGTACTGGAATGATAGGAGTGAACCGGTCTGGTACTAAATGTGGCGGTAACATCCCTAGAAATTTACAGTCTTGTTATTTCTCTTCCACTAATTATTTTAATCAAACGAAATTTTACTATAGTGAATTTTGGAGGTGTTACACTTACCCTCTTGGGTACCCATATCTAAGGTATCACCTTTATTTTTTGGTATGTACCAAGATACTCTAACTTTTATTTTTTATTTTTTGTGTTTGATAGTCTGAAGTGATATATGTGATTATTTATTGATGAATAGTTTATTTGTATCCTAATAAATTATCGTAGATGGAATATAACAAAAATATTTTTATGATAATATGGTTATGATTGACAAGATTAATCATTTAGATGTATTGTATTATTTATGGTTGTGACCTAGAAAAGGGTCTAAATTTTTATATAGTATGGATCAAAATTATAGAATAAAAGTTTACGTTCTAGAGGGATCTTGGGAATAAAATGATTTTCGTAAAAAAAAATTGTGCATGGAAAAATGTATTGTTTGAGCCTTTTTGTATGGTATGTAATTGTTGGACATGGTTAACTAATAATTAATAATTAAAAATAGAAAGATCATGATTTGGCATTTAGATGTTCATTGGGGTTGGCCTCCTAGACATGGGTTGCCAATGCCTTACTTATTTAGTTGTGTTGGCTATCTATATTGTGTCAGGTAGTACTTATAGTCCATCCTATGTTGTTACGGCTATTCAAGAGCTAGTAAGACTTCATGTCTACTCTATAGGGTCATATGTGGCCCATTAGATGGTGTGCATACCTAAGGACTAGATGAACTAGGTGGGGAACCTTTAGGAGAGAACCTCCACTTGAGTATCTCAGGCGTGATCCTCTTGTGGATGTTATTTGTGGTCAAATGTCACTATTTTTATTTGTTGGGTTTGTTACATAGTTCGATCTTTATGGATTTAGAGTGTTCTCACTTGAGTTGTTAAAATGGTTGTCTTAGGTTGTGTGGTGATCTTAAAGAAATAAAAAGAATAATTTGTTTTAAAATTTTAAGTGAGTGTACAAATATGTGATAATATGATGCATGGCTTTCAATATATACAATTCATCAAGATTGCTATGCTTGTATTATACCATACTTGAAAATTATAGTATGAATCATATGTTTTGGTGTTGTGCATGGTTTACTCAAAATTGGTCCCATGCTAACTTAGCTATTAAATGGGACATGTGATGATCCCAATATTGTGTATTAGGTGAGCAGATGTTTTAGTATAGGTTGAAGACATCATTGAAACTTAAAATGGGTTATGTCGAGCTGGAGTAGAGGACATCTAGAACTACTATATCTTTTAAATACTATTGATTTATGTACCATTTTATTTATATTTAGAATCTCAAACTTTGGTATGTAATGAATGAATTTTATTTGGGATATTTGACATACATTTTTTATTTTATTTAATTACTCTATTTATCTAGTATAATTTCTTAGAATGAAATAGGTTTATTGGCCTTATAGTAGAGATGATTTAAGTGGTGGACAATTCATTCATATATAATGTGGTGGTGATACTCTCAAATTTGGTTTCATGCTTCCGTATTTCAAACAGTTGTTATTGGCTTTACAAGTTGAAATTCAAAGGTGTTACAACAATAACCAGAGGTCATAAGTCCGACAGAAGCCTAGAAACCATCAATAGACATAAAATTCATATTGAAGCCAAATAAACTATTAAAAGCGACCAAACCCTTTAGTACGGCTAGCAAAAGTTGACCTGACTCAAAAAATCCAACGAACACCTACTCAATCCACCCAAAATTTGATCCAATTTTATTCGAATATTTAATAGCCCAAAACATATCCTATCCGATCTAATACATATTCGCTATAATCCGAGAAATCACAAGACCAAAATAAACCCAACCCGACCTGGTACTCACCCAAAACCCAATATAACCCAAAAACTATTAATCCGAAATAACCTGACCCGATTCATTATATATCCAAAATCATATATAACCCAAATATATATATATATATAAATCTATAAATATTTAACTTGATACTACCCAAAAGTTAACATTAACCCATAACTCAAAATTTCCAAAACTTCATAAAACATTAAATAATATAGATGTGCAACTAATACATACTAGTACTTACATCAAAATCTAGAAACAACATACTTTCTTAAAGTTTATATAAATTCTTATGTATATACAAGTAAAATATCTATTGATACCAATATAGAAGCATAGGAATAAAAGTAGAGAAAAAAAGGAAAAACTCTACTATGTCCAAATACTAGTTTACTTCCATGTTGTACCATAAGATAATAATAGTGCAAATAAAGCCAACACCTTAAACTCAAGATACATACAAGCCTTAAAAGACACCATATAAGTATTTAAAAAGCCTCAAAAGGTAAATCTCCATATCAATAACTTAAAACATAAATATATAAACCTCAAAAGGCACAATATAAGCACTTCAAGTACCTATTTAACCCAAAACACAAATATACAAGCCTTAAAAGGCATAATAATAATAATAATAATAATAATAATAATAATAATAATAATAATAATAATAAATCCAACATATATAACTCAAAACATGAAAAAAAAGCCTCAAAAGGCACCGTATAAGTTTTTGAAAAGCCTCAAAAGGTACACATCCAGCACTTAGTTTACCAGGTGTACCTAAACTAATCAAAAGCCTGAGTTTACTACATATTGATAGCATTACGATCAAAATACTACATAATTGACACTTATATCTTCATAGAAAATCATAAAGTAGTTGGCTTACCACATGTTAATAGCACTATATCCAAAAGCATGGAGCTTAGAGCAAGATTATCACTAACATTATAGGCTTATATTATATTGGTATCTCTACTAACAAAACAAAATATATACAACTAAACCAGTTCAAACTAGATCTAATATTCAGAAGTTTCTACAATCTTAGATATATAGAAAAGGTAAGATATGATAGCCAAGGAAACATGGAATAAGTCACTAAAATCTACATTCTACCATTGTATGCAAGATGATCAACCAAAAGTTGTTTCCAATCCCTTACCTGCCAACCCTTGAGGGCTAAAACTAGCCACAAAACATAAGCTTCAACATCAAACTATAAGCATCCACCTGATGCTAACAACTTGCATAAATTACACAACCTGACAACATATTATCCCATATCAAATACTGCTCTCACCTCAACAAAGAAAAGACATTAGATGATACAAATTTATGAGATGCAATTGCCGCTTTAAAAATACGTAGTCTAAAAGAATCACATGCATTTCAAATAGCTTTTGCTAATTTTCTCACATATTCTCTAAGAATACCAACATTTATATCAAGAAAGCATAATGTTAAATAATCATAGTTTATTCAATTATTCAAAATATAGCTATCAATAATACTGATTCTAATATTTAAAATATTTGGAACAATTCTATAAAAGTATGTATAAAAAAAGGGATATTGCAACATAAGTAAAATTCAATCAAATAAAGGAAAAGATTTATCAATTATATTAAAGTACACATTAAAAAAATTTTGTAGCCTTAAACACTAAATTTTAGTATCTATACCTTGCAATATATCACCTAAAGCCTCATAGGAAAGTAGGAAAAAAAATATAAAGTGAGAATGTTAAGTAGTTATTATGAAAATTGAAGGTTAATATTTTTTATTACATAACCTATGTTAAATAATAAGAAGTCAATATTAATTGGTCCTTTATCAATAATGGTCAATGACCATTGGTCATTATTACTTACTTTATCTAATTTTTATTTTATTTAGCTTGATATGATCTAATCAAAATATTAAAAAAAATAACATTTTGTATTATTATTTTTTCCATAATTGATATTAATTAATTAATATTATTAATGCTACCATTATTTTTGTATTATTATTATTATTATTAAAATTATGTTGATATGATGTGATTACTCTGTTATAAAAATAATATGAGAAGTACAATCTTAGAAGCCTTCATCTGTTATTAATTATCATTGGTCATTGTAAGTCAATATTATATAAGGATCATATTAAATATAAATATAATATAAAATTAAAATAATGCTTGAACACAATATGACCAAGCTAATAATGGATTTAAATTATATGCTATACCTCAATATAAAAAGAAAAGTGTTTTGATTTGAAAACTTTAAAATTTGAAACGTCAAATACATCTCTAAAGAGAAAACGATAATTTACTTTTAATTGAATAAGATAAATTGAAATAAACGTTCTCAAAATAATTAGAGTTTAATAACATATTGAAATAAAAAAAGAAAGAAATAAAATGGCATAATCATGAATCAAATCAAAAATGACCCGAATTTGATCGACACTTGACCCGAAAATATAATAATTCAAAGTCACCCAAGCTTTATATGAATCTGAACCGAAATTAGAACAACTCAAATTTATCCAAATCCGGGTCCATTCGATCTCAACCCGACCTGATCCGAGAACTTAGAATGACCCCGCATTATCCAATATCGAGTTGATCCAAATGAAACCCAACCCGACCCAGTCAGACAAAATGATCCAAGATTATCCGAAACTAAAATGACCTAATTATCATGTAACCCAATCCGATAGTGACCTGAACCGCCCAATTGCCAGCTCTACCCTTTAATATCAATATCCCCTAGTACATCATCAATGTCTAGAGTAAGAAAGACACCAAGATTAACTCAAATCCTATCCAAAGGAAAATAACATGAACACTTGAAGGAAAACTAACCCTTGGTAGCTAATTAAGGATAAAATTATCTTGACATAGGTAGTGCTCCTTAATATTTCACTTTAAGTTATTACTATTTTATTATACCAAATTATATACCATATAAGGCCCATATATTATACCAAGCTAATATTTCATCCATTTCATCCACAAGTAGGTCTAGGTTAAAGCCTAGAACTCTATTAAAAGCCAAGCCAAATCATGCTTCAATCACTAAAGCCTACATTATATCCAACACTCAAAACCATGATTCAAACATATTCAACATTTTACCACATTGAGAGCTACGTTAAAGCATCAACATTCTTGCTTATGATTTCATAATGCACCACAAAACTAGAAAACCCAAAAACATGCTCTATAACTTGGTAAACACTTCATGGCACATATTAACATGATTTCTAATTAGTTAATCAAATTACAAATTATGATCTTAATGTGTCATTCGCCTATCCATGCTTGAAGATAAGACAAACTAAACATTACTCTTTTACATAAGCATGCTTGAAGGGAAAACATAATTCTGCTACATTATGCATATATCATCCATATTAATGTCCTTCAAATGGTCACAATGGCCCTATCATGCATATTCTTAACCTAATATGCTAACACTATGCTAAACATACATATCATGCAAGAATTATATTTTCATGCTTCTATTCAAAACTTCTAACTCATGAGCAATACAATGTATTATATTTGGCGTACTAAATACTTGACACACTAAATCAAGGGAATCACATCTCTCTCAACTCCAAGACCCATACACATTGGTTCATCTTCATGAAACAACCATATGGGGAGGTGCTAAAGACTTGCCTTAGCCCATAGATAGTTAAATCAAAACCATATGAGGAGGTGCCAAATTGAAAGAATGAAATAATGAAACCCTAATTGTAGAACCCATTGAAATGATTTTCTATACCACATTCAAAAATCAAAAGACTAAGATAGCAAGCTATCTTAATTGTTGCAAATTCACATAATGTTAATCAATAAATGAGAAACATAGATCGATATTCTAGAAAATAAATATATAATTCAAGACTTGAGGACACACCTCTAAGAGATTTATGAGAAATGAGGCATCGAGTAACTCGAGTTACTAAGAATCCTTTAAAACATTTTAAATTGATTTAAGATCACTAATTGGACAAAAGTTATAAAAAGTAGATCAATTCTTTAAAAAATGACCTTAACAGCTATGTTTTATAACCAAAGTATAAATCAATAAATTCTAGAGAATTTATCTAATATATAAAACATAAATAAAATTTCACACGTATAAAATTTCTCTAATGAACCAACTGTAACACCCTCATTTTTCACTACCAACAAATTTTATTTTAAAACAACGTAGGAGCGGAAATACAAGTCCAACCTATAAAAATTGGTGTGCTAACGCCGTATCTAACACAAGATAGGAGTCACACTACCTACCTCACATTAGACACAAGGTTAAATATACAGCCAATCAAACATAAGAAATAACTAGAGTGTGCAAGAAACATTTGCCGATAGGAAAAATAAAGGTTTATGGCCTAGGGCTACATAGGCCCAAAACCAATACAAAAATATATCAAAAGAAAACACTAACTAGAAAAAATCAAATTCAACTGGGAAACACCTTGGTCACTCAAGGGTCACATAGGAAAGTCTTCGAGAATGCCTACACTCAACAACCCAACTATGTTGAGAGAAGGATGGGTCACTCACTAGCTATCCTCAAGAGCCTGCATCAAAGCTCCTACTCATGGGATTGAGTAGGGGATTAAAAAAACAACCTCATTAGTATGTATACATACTGAGAAAAAAAATCTACCACTATCATGTAGGTTATAGTATAAGCAAGACCCACACAACATACTCATGGTACAACCTACCAAAATGTACATGTGATTCTCCTACTATGTCATTCACGTACAATCACATGTGTCATAAAAGATATATATGGATCCACTAAAACATCTTTAACTATAATCATACCAACATACAAAGGTATACAGATTATAATAAACATGCCATCTTCTTAAGGAACATGGATTGCTCCACTAAAACATGATTAATCATAATCATATCGGCATACAAAGTTATACAAATTATAACATAAATACCACCATCTTAAGGAACATGGATTGCTTAGACTATCCACACAATAGTGTTAAGAGTATAGCTTAAAGGCCAACGTAAAATTAGAATTACATACATGACTTTCCAACCATGGATTTTACATCAGGTGGATCATGATTACAATAGTAATAGACCATATAATCATTCGGGGAAACATGCCAAAACACAAAAATGTACCACAATGGGGAATTCAAGGGAAACATATGACTAGCATAGAATTTAAGGAAGGCAAATGTGAGTTACACAACATATTCATACTCAAGTGAGGTCTGCGCTCTTTAAGTACTTATAGGAAAAAACAAGTATCATATCAACAAAATAATCATATCAAGATAAAACATAGAATAGGATAAGGCTAATTCACACCTCTTTGGATGTAATACCCCAAAATTTTAGCTAATCCTAATTTTGAGTAAGTAATATTATAACCTAACCCTAATAGAGGGAAATAAATGTTTCCACCTTACTCTAATTCTCTAACTATAGAATTTATCCTGATTCCAAATTACTAATAATTAATCTACCTTAATATCCTAACCCAAATTTCATTGATCTTGTTTTAACTAAAAACTAAAAATAATAAACCCTAATATTTTCCCTTCTTCTTTTTCTCTCTTCCCTCTCTCGGCTAATTTCCCCCTCATTCCCATTTTCCCCTTCTCCTATGTGGAACATTGTCCGTAGACAATGCTCACACATTTTACATTCCCCGCTGCATACAAGACCATCCCCTGCCCCCATCAACTCACTGATTTAGGAGCAGGCTTCCATTTTTGGAAAAAAGAAAGCCAGAGACACAGGATTTAGGAGGCAGAATCCACTTCCAGGGAGGCAAGCCTCTAGAATTTCATCAACGAGGTTAAATTTACGTTCAAGCCAGTTAATTCCAACACCAAGAACAATCGAGAGGTCAGGGTAGATCATGGGGTCAGGCGAGGTGCTTCATATGTGGATTATGTGGTCAAGAGCATCTAGGGTGGAGTTATTGGGGTACTCCGATTCGATGCAAGATGTGTGGTCAATTGAGCCACCGGTCTTTTGAGTCCCAGTATCACTAAGGTTAGTATCAGCAGTAGGGAATGCTGATACTACAACAACAAATCTTTCAGTAGTGACCCTACCATCCACAATAGTAATAGTAGAGGACACTTACCCTATCCAAGGGTCAGTTTAGGGAGGCTAAGGGGAGATTGTAGGGGTCTCATCCATTTTCTTAGTGAGGAGGACTAACCTAGGGTTCTAGAGGATATCATATAGGATACCAAGGAGGATAATAAGGCACGTACATGAATATCATCAGCTAGGTAAAGGCTGACAAGCAGTTGGATGTGGTCACTGGTACATTCTCTATCCTCTCACTACCAACTTATGTATTGTTTGATTTAGGAGCTTCTTTTTCATTTGTATCATATGCTTTTATTACTAGATTTTCTTTGCCTCCATCTTCTTTTATATCTATATATATGATGTTGCCTTCTAGGGATAGATTGGATTGTACTAGGCTCTACTTAGATGTGGCCTTAGAGATAAATGGGGTGGATTTCCTAGTATAATTGGGTGAGATGGACCTTTATAACTTTGATAATATCTTTGGGATTGATATGTTGGGGAGGTACAGGGTTGTGATAAACTATGCCAATGAGGGAGTCATGTTATAGGGACCTTAGGGTGCTAGGGTATCCTACTAGAGATGTAAGCCTAGACCTACGAAGAAGTTCATATATACTCATATGTTGTATTCTTTCATGTGGAGAGCTTACCCTATGTATTTGTGTGGAGTTCAAGTGCTGAATAAGGATGTTTTAGTATTTGAGGTTATTTTGGTTGCCCAAGAGTTTCCAGACATGTTTCTCAAGGATATTCTAAGCATGTCACCGGTACTTGATATAGACTTCACTATTGAGTAGGTACCAGGGGTTGGGTCTATTTTAAAGGCACCTTACCAAATGTCATTGGTAGAATTGAGGGAGTTAAAGGCTCAATCGGAGGACTTGTTAGCTTATGGGTACATTCATCCAAGTATATCTCCATGGGGAGCACCAATTTTGTTTGTAAAGAAGGACGAGAGCCTTTGTCTCTACATCGATTATTAGGGTTTGAACCAACAGACGGTGAAGAATCAATATCCACTTCTGAGGATTAATGACTTGTTTAACCAGCTTTGGGGTGCTTTGATCTTCTTGAAATTTGACTTAAGGTTATGATATCATTAGTTGCACATCATTGAAGTAGACATTATGAAGATGACCTTTAGGACATAGTGTGGGCACTACAAGTTTCGTGGTCACACGTGTACTTGGGGAAGTAAAGTGAAATGATGAGGGGCGAATCTAAGGAAGTGATGTGTGGGGTGTTGAATAGCCTTGGTTGTGTGAGGCAAAGAAGGATGGGCCACATAGGCCCACATTAGGGTTGTTGGAGAAAACCATAGGGTAAGGCAATGAGTGGACTTAGAGGTGTTAGGTAGTGGGCCTTAACCCACACACTTAGGAGTGGGCCTCCAGTGTGAATAAGTAGAGTAAGGAAGGGATGTTGGGGTGTGTTAGGAGGGGTAGAGTCTCAAGATATGGGACGGGCCATCTTGGGAGGATAAGTGTAGAAGGAGTGTGACATGCATGTCTAGGGCGAAACTTGTTGAATATAGTAAGATATTAATCATTTAAAGAGGAATACTATTGAGTCGGGCCCAGACCGGTCCACCAATGAATAATAGTGGTCAGGAGCCGAGGTGCCTTGTAGACAGATCTACCGGCAAATAATAGTGGTCGGGAGCATTATACCCTGTACTTTTTTTGGTCCACCGACTATAATAGTGGGTGATTCCGTGCTCAACAAACCGAACATAATTGTGCTAAGACATGGAAAAAATACTAAGTACTTACAGTGAAATACCATGAGAGTTGGGGCCAGATAAGTCCACCGGCGAATAATAGTGACCAGAAGCATCTTGGCTTGGAGACCGATCCACCGACAATAATAGTGGTAAGGAGCATTATGCCCTATACATTTTCTGGTCCACAGGCTATAATAGTGGGGCTCCGGCACTCTCATGGAATGATAATAAGCATGGTGTGAAATGAGTATTGATCAAAGAGTTAAAGAATCAGTTGATTCAGACTACAGCTTGGCCTTTATTCATCTGTAATGATTATATGTCGTTTATATGATCATTCTCATGTTACATGTTTTTGTATGCTTGGTCTTAGCTGCATGATCACCTTACTTAGTACGTAGCATACTGACCACCCTTTTTAAGGGTGCTCCTCATTCCCATGAGAAAAAGACACCGCTGACTTTGTACAGGTCAGAGATACTATTTTTGATGCCTACAATGCTTACGAGGCATCAGGTAGGGCTAAGTGTTGAGCATGGAATTAGCTTGGGGATTCAAGAGGATCATGCCCGGATGTGCCTTTCATGTTCTTTTACGTTGTACCGGTTTTCTCAAACTTGATTTTTATGGTGTTGTAATACAAATTCCTTTCAAGGAGTTTTAATTATGTACTCTGGTTTGTAAACTCTTTTCCGCATACTCTGATTTCCATATTATGAACTTTCTAGTTCTGTTATGAATTATTATTTTTAGTATTGACTCGTGTTTGACAATAATCTAATTCAGCCTTAGCACCTGGTACTGGAATAGTTGAAGTGAACCTGACTGGTACTAAATGTGCCGGTAACATCCCTAAAATTCACAAGTTTTGATTTATTTGATTCCACTAAATCTTAAATAAAATATTTTTTTTAGTAGTGAAATTTGGGGGTGTTACAAATGAGGGTTATGAGGTGGTGGACTCTTTGGACTGAGGGGGTTGTAGTGATGGTGGCTCAGCAGATGGTGGCGACTGTGGTGGCCGAGAGTGGTGGAGAGGGAGGGAGGAGGAAGGAGAGGGAGAAAGGGAAAAGGAAATGTAGGGGAATGTGGAGGAGGATCTTCTAGGTCAAGTGGGTGGCAGGGGAGGTGGTGATTGTGGCGGAGGAGGTGACGCACGGCGGTAAGAGGGGCAGCAATGAGGCACAAAGGACAACTCATGTTGCCAAATTTACACGATCGGAGTGGGTTATGTAAGGAGATTCAAGGGTGGTGAGTGGCTTGGTTTGGTGGGGGTGATGTAGGGAAGGGGTTGGGTGGTGTTTCGGGTGGTAGCATCGCACGGTGGCTGCTAGGGTAGCGTCTAAAGCTACCATGGCGAGAAGGGTTAAAATTTTCTAGGTAGAGCAAAAGAGGGGAAATGGGGGATGGTAAGGGGTATTTATAGGTCGAGGGAGGGAGAAGAGAACAAAGGGGGAAGAGGATATGGGGAAAGGGTGGCAGGAGCTCACCTGCCGGCGGTGGTAGGCCGGTACAAGCCTACGAATGGTAGGGTGCAGGGCTGCAGATGGGGGAAAAGGAAGGGGAATATGCATGCGGGGGAGGTAGGTACAAGGCAGGTTGGGCTTGAATTGGAAAGGAAAGGGACGAGAGAGAGGGGGAGCAGGTTGGGGTGGTACAATGGCAGGAAAGGATGCTGGCAGATCAACAAGCACGATCTGCAAAGTGAAGGAAGGAGAGGGGATGAGAAAGAAGAAGAGGGTGGGTCAGCCGGTCAGGGGAAAAGGAAAAGAAAGAGAAGAAGGGAGAATTGGGTGAGTGAGCACTGCAAAATAAATGATTTGTGCCAATAGAGCTTTATTTGTTGGTAAAAGCTATTTTTCTGTTAGAAAAGCTTTTACCAATAGAATTTTTTTGTGACAAAATTATGGGTAAAAATTCTGTGCTTAAAAGTTTTACCCACAAATATGTATCATCTGTTGGGAATAATTGATAATGCCCACAAATATTTATCTATTAGTAAAACTTATGCCCACACTTATATTTGTCAGTAAAAGTATTAACCACAAAATAATATATATAACTAAAAGTATTATCCACAAAATAATATATGTAACTAAAACTATTATCCACAAAATAATATTTTTGACTAGAGGTATTAGGCACAAAATTATATCTGTGATAAAAAGAATTAACCACACAATCATATCTGAGAGTAAAAGTATTAAACACAATATTATATCTGTTACTAAAACCTATTGCCAAAATATATATTGTTGGTTATACATATTTTAATCCTATATATATATATATATATATATATATTGGTAAAACCTATACCGGCCAAAACATACAAAACTTATTGATATTACGTATTACCACAATATCCAATATCCACCTGTAGTAACAATTTATGCTTATATATATATAATTAACTACACCATATATAATTATCATTATGTAGTATAAAATAATTAGTTTTTTAGCTCCCAAATCCATAACAGTCCTTTAAGTACAATACTATATAAATGACTTGTGGCATAAGCTATTAAACAAAAACATCTTCATACACTGATATACAAAATCATCGGCTATTATACAAAAACATCTTCATATGCTGATATGCAAAATCATCGAGCATCTTCTTAAGCTTACGAGCAAAAGCACCGAGCATCTTCGTTAGCTAACATATATACAAAAGCACCGGACATCTTCATAATTTGATATACAAAAATATCGATCATATTCGTAAGCTAACAAATAAAAGCATCAACCGTCTTCATAAGCCGACTCACAAAAGCGTTTTTATAAACATATCAAACATCATCTTCTTCATTCTCCTTTTTAGTGTCATCCTTTTCATTCTTGTCATCCTCCATTTAATAATAATCGTCAACATGTTTTCCATAAAAATGTATATACAATTAACTTAATTATATTAATCTAAATTCATATCAAAAAGTTAGACAATGAGAGTTTGTACTCTTTAGGGAACCAATAATTTTTTTCAAATTTTTATTGACATTAACGATAAAAAATTGGCCATTAAACACAAAACATTTTGGTCATTAAAACGTTAATTATGTATGGTGAACACAACGTAACTCACTCACTCTAATTATTTCTACTATAATTGCTTTTTTGTTTTCATTTTATTCATTATTTTCCATGTAATAAAATTTCAATTATAACTTCACATGAAAACTTATTTTTATATAAAAACATATATATTTTATCTTATTATATAAAAAAATGTGTGTAATTTGCATTATGAGTATATAATATACGAATTATCTAAGATAAAATTTGATGTGGCAAGATAACCATCCCATAAAAAATCCTAATTAGCATAGATAAATTTCAATGTTATAGCTAAAGGGGATAAAAAAATGAAGAGATAAATGGAGTCAATTGGATAAATAAATGGAAAAAAATAATTTTAAGCATAGGAAACTCAAAAATAATTGAGTATATACATATCCAAAGTTTTTTTTGTTTGGGTTTTTGCATAAGATTGACACGGAAACTATCTTCTAGGTTTGGATTGCATAATTTATTTAATATTTAACTATTTGTAATAATTTACTAGGATTTCTCATCTAATAAATATTTTGATAACCTATAATGAGACATAAACTTAGAACTTTTTAATAGGTCAGCTAAGGTAGGTTAACAAGAGTAAGGACGGTGATTGGATAAAGACATTAATCGGAGAAAGAGTGTTGACTAGACAACTAATATAGGTAATAGTTTTATAATTTTTTTTATTTTTCTCTCTTTATTGTGTAGATAAATTAATCATATACCTACCTTTTCTTCCGCTCGGATGTGTGCAAAGCTCTTTGGACTATCATATGAACACATTTTTGACTTTGCATGATTGAGAATCCCTCTTTGACTTCTTTCCTAAGCAATATGAGGGAAAAAAATATTAGTATAAAAAATAAACTAATAAAACTATCATAGTAATAGCCTATTTTTTTTTAAAAATAATTAAATGAGAAATCACTACCTTACCTTTTGGAGATTCCCAAAATTTTACCATCTCTAACCACATGGTCTCGGGTATTTCCTTTGGCCTAGAATGTATTTCTTGATTGTGTGTTTTTCCATCAAAATGAACCACCTTCAACTCAGACTTATGAGCTCTCCAAGCTTCATGGATTTTACCCAATGCCCACTTATATGGCTCTTGATTTTTAGGAAAGTAATAAGAGATCCATAAAGGAAGAAAATGAAATAGAAAACAAAAGTTATATAATACATATAACAAAAATAAGAAAGTTGATAAAGTAAATGTTGTGGTAGTGTACCTTTGCTTCCTCCCAAATCGAATCTAGATATGTCCTATCCATCTTTCTCCAATCCCAACAATCAAGTGGCAACCGCTTAAGATCCCATGCCAAGCAGCTTATAAGTGTTGATAATTGCCTAGCTAAATCACTAATTGGTTGAAGATGCTCATTGACATCCACATACTCAGCCTTCTTCAATACTTTAGTCTTGTTACATCCACGACCCTTTTCATTTCTGGGCATTGTACCTCGAAATCTTCTTCTATTCGTAGTGTCATAGCTAGGGATGTTCACGGTTTAAATATCCGATATTTCGGATATTTGATTGTCGGATATTTGAAATTTTGGATATCTAAAAATGATATTTGATATTTGATTTGAAACTTCGGATATCCGGAAGATCGGATATTTGAATTTTCGGATCGGATATCAAATATAACCGATATTAGCCGAATACAATTTCAAATATAAAAAAATTACCAAATGACAAATATATTTCATATTATCCGATTTGTTGAGCTAATGCTGAGCAAATATCCGATTCGCTTAGCAAATATCCGACTTACTCAACAAATATCCAATGTTAAAACTAAAATAAGAAAGGAGTGGATGGAGTCTATCGGTATGCAGAGTATTTTTATTTTAATTTTTATAAATATCTAAAAAGGGATTGTATTAAAAATA
This sequence comes from Tamarix austromongolica, assembly GCA_039764185.1. NCBI lineage: Eukaryota > Viridiplantae > Streptophyta > Magnoliopsida > Caryophyllales > Tamaricaceae > Tamarix > Tamarix austromongolica. Next base: position 26,477,657 of record CM077808.1, read on the forward strand.
TAATTTCAATTAAATTAAATGTTTCCTTAAATAATAAATAAAGTAAGTAAAAATTATACACAAACACATATAAATTTATTTATATACAATTATATATAAAATAAAAAATTATAAAAAAATGTATAAATATTTTTCTTCGGATCGGATATTATTTGTATTTGTCGGATTGAATATTTGGTTTGTTTGACTTTTCATTGACCGGATCGGATATTTGATTTGAAAAAAAAATCGGATCGGTTATTTGTTTTTTTGGATCGGATCGCTTCGGATATCGGATCAAATAAGCAGATATCGGATAACATGAACAGCCCTAGTCATAGCCACCTGAAATTGTATGCTCGGTTTGTGAACCATCATTAACTTCTATTATATATGACACATTGATGGATTTGATACGACCAAGACTATGTCGTTTGCCTAAGAACAACAATAAAAGGGTAACTGAGTTATTCATTTTCAACATGGAGAATGTGGTAATAAATGCTAAAGCAAAGTTATAACATATAGATTTACATGACTTACAAATGTCAGTGTTGGGAATTCTCGAAGGATCTTGCACTATCATTTCATTTAGACTATTAATCTTTTAGCAAGAAGAGTCTTGTCCATGACGTTTCCCTTAAAAATGAGAAACAAATAACAATAAATGCTAGCAATAAAGAACTTAAAAGACGTACAAATAATAAATTTCTACCATTGAATATTTTTTCTTCAATAATTTTCATATATTACAAGATCATAAATTACCATACAAATAAGACTTTAAACTTACCCATGCAACTAAGTAACATGGATCGCCTATTAATGGTTGTTTCCTTAGTAGTTTTCATATATTCTATCGTTTCTTGCCTCCTAATTGAAAGAAATTGAATGTAATAAAAACTTTGAATAAACTCATGTCTTAGATTACTAATGTAGTAATGAAATATAATATAAGTAAATATATACCAAATTCAACTCTTTGAGATCCTTCCTCTAGTGACATAGGCGTGAATAATTTCTACTTAATTGATGAATATGTTGATGGATCGATTGCAATCACTTTCCTTAGCCTAGGAGCATGTCCTATTGCTTCAATTGATTGTCCTTCATTTGGACATTTTGAAATTCTAGATATTGTAGCAATAACTTCCTGCATAAACAATACAACAATAATGATAAATTAATAGTGGCTAAGAGGTTAGATACAATTGCTCAACATAAAAGTAATGAGTTCACTTATACAAAAAATAACAAAAAAATTATGAAGAAATATGGACTGACAACCATATTTAGTACTACTAAAACAAAATAATTTCTAAGGAAGACAAGAAAGCAATAATAGTAAAAAATTTACCTCCAATTATCCTTGACTTCTTGGAGTTACTTTCTTCTTACTCAATGCCTTTTGCAAAGACGACATGGAAACCTAGTAATATAAAAAATGAGAATTAGTATTTAATTAGTTATGTTTTCGTATCCAACTTAGAAATCAAAAACTAACATATTAAAAATAAATTTTCACCGACAATTACCATTTACATTGCTAAGAAAAAGAAAGTACATAAAAGAAGAAAAAATATATAAAAGATAGATTTACCTCCAATTGTTCCCGACTTATTGTAATTATTTTCTTCTTACTTGATTCTTTTTCCAAACACGACATGATAACCTAACAACATACAAAGTAGAATTAGTATATATTTTCATTCAACATACCATACAAAGTAGAATTAGTATATATTTTCATTTAACATACCATATTGAAAATGATAATTAAAAACATTAAAAGACATACAATACAAAATATATTTAAGCATAAGAAAAATAAATACTATTAAAAACCTTAAAGTACACAATCTTCATAACCAAAACACACAAACATAAAATTACATTTCTAACATTATAACAAAATCAAACAAAGATACATATTTCTAACACTTCTCGGAATCATAATCATATAAAGTTTTATATTCTTCATCACTTTGGGTACTATATTCTTCAATTTCTTCATCATCATTATTGTCTTCTGTCATAGCAAAGAAAGGTTCTTCTTGTTCTTCTCCAGTAATAGAAAAATCATCTACACCTAATTCTATAGGCATGCTAGTTTGTCTATGATTCACTTCAGGTATGAGATCATCTTCCATTTCAAACAAGTCTCTTGGCTTAGCGACATTGACAACATGTCAATTTTTTTCTTTAGAATCTGAGGTATAGAACACCTACAATGCTTGAGATGCCAAGACAAATGGTTCACTTGTTTTCATAATAGCCTTTAGATTAACAAGAGTAAATCCGAGTTCTTCCTCTTTAACTCCTCTACTAGGATCAACCCAATGGCATCGGAAAAAAATAACACTCCTTCCATGAGGATAAGTCAACTCAATAATTTCTATCAAAACACCATAGTATGACATGGTCCCAATATATGTATTTGCATTGACTAGAACGCCAGAGTTTTGAGTTACACTCCTCTTATCAATACCTTTCACGTGCCACCTGTATCCATTGTAAGTTCTTTTATTCATTGTCTTTATCCACATGCTTGGAGAAAGACTAAGAATTATCAGATCTTCTACAACACATGCTTCATTTGGTAGATGCTTGGAGACCTAATAAGTAATAACACTCATTGAATGAAAAGATGTATAACCAATGATATAAATATAATGAGTATAAGTATCAACATACATTCATTGCAAACCATTCAGGGAACTTTCTTCTATGGATGTCATCAATCATATTTGACATGTGTTGGTATTCAGTTCCTATGATATCATAATGCTCTCTAGGAACAAATGATGAAGCTATAAATATATATGAAATGATTAAAAAAATTACTCAAAGAGAATTAGGACTTACTGTGCAAATATGTCAACTTCATCACAATTTGCAAGCACATAACTATGTGCTTCTTCAATCAACATATATTCCAGTTGCACATCTTTATTCTTAGACATTGCACGAGATTTTAAGGAAAATATAGACAACCCATTATGCAATTCATTACCATCATCATCATCATTTCGTGTGGACCTATTTTCCCTTGTTGGAACATCAGGCAAATATCTAGAACAAAATGTTAGACATTCTTCTGCAATATATCCTTCTACAATTGATCCTTCAGGACGACTTTTATTACGAACATACATTTTCAACCTCCTCAAACACCTATAATAGTAGTATCATATTACTAACATAAAGGGAGCATAAGCTTGATCTTACGTTAAAAATAATAAATAAAATACTAGAATGCACATACCTTTCCACAGGATACATCTAATGGTAAAATACTAGACCTGTGAGGATTGCCTCCTTAGCCAAATGAACAACTAGGTGCACCATGATGTCGAAGAAAGAAGGTAAAAAAATGCATTCCATATGACATAGTGTGAGAGCAATGTGATCCTCTAATATCTCCAAGTCTTGGGTCATTTCCTCTTTCGAGAAAAGTTCCTTAAAACAATTACTTAGCTCAATCAACACCTTGCTCACATCCTTATTCTGCATTTTTCTTAAAGGCAATGACAATAGTTGTTGCATTATAATGTGATGATCATGACTTTTTAACCCAGAGATTTTTCAATCAACAATTCGCCTTCTGATGTTTGCAACATACCCATCTGGTACTTTCACATAACCTAATATGCTTAGTATTTCCTCCTTTTCTTTTTGGGTCAATTAGAAGCATGCTGGAGGTAGATATATTTTATCTTCTATTTCAATTGGATGCAACTCATGCCTTGTATCCTTTACCTGCAAGTCAAGTCTTGACTGTAAGGTATCCTTAGTTCTCCCTTCGATGCCTAAAAGTGTGCCAAGTAAATTTTCAGAAACATTCTTCTCCACATACATCATATCTAAGTTGTGGCGTAGTAGAAGATGCTCCCAATATGGAAGTTGGAAGAATATGCTTCTCTTCTTCCAAGGCCTTTTTTTATCCTCCCTTCTCCTTTTATTATGAGCATGAGGGGCTTTTCCAAATATGACATCAGTTCCATCCATTTGGTATAACAATTCTATCCCAGAAAATGATGTAGGAGGAGGTATAAGTTATGTTTTTCCATCAAAGACCCTTATGCTACGACGAAATCTGTGATTAGAATCCAAGAAGTGACGATGGCTCATATAACACATTTTTTGCTTCCCCTCAAATATTCAGAGCAAGTATCTATATAACAATGTGGGCATGCAATTTTTCCTTTAGTTTTCCATCCCGAAAAATTGCCATATGCTAGAAAGTCATTGATGGTATTAATCAAGGCACCATGAAGAGAGAACTTTTCATTTTTGGAGGCATCATAAATCTATAATCCTACCTCCCACAACTCCTTTAACTCATCAACTAATGGTTCAAGAAAAACATCAATATCATTTCCAGGTGCCTTTGGGCCAGGTATAAGTAGTGAAAGAATAAAGTGTAATTGTTTCATACATAACCAAGGAGGTAAGTTATAAACCATTAATACAACTGGCCAGATGCTATATTGAGTACCCATCATGCCAAATGGGTTGAACCCATCACTTGTCAAGCCAAGCCTAAAATTTCTTGAATCACTAGCAAACTCTGGGTACTTAGCATTAAAATCTTTCCAAAGATAAGAGTCTGCTAGATGTTTGAGCTTACCATCTTTTTTTCGCTCCTCTTCATGTCATCTCATTAAGGGAGCTGCTTTTGATGGCATAAACAACCTTTTAAGCCTCGGGATTAAAGGAAATTGTCATAATACCTTTAAAGGAACATTTTTTCCACTAGCTAATTTCACCACAGTTCCATCATCGGCAACTTTCCATCTTAAAGCATTACAAATAGGATAATTATCTAAATCAATCTTTTCCTTCCTAAAAAGTGCACAATCATTTGGACACGCATCAATTTTCTCATAACCAAGTCCAATTTTTTTTATAATCCCCTGCATTTGCCTATGAGAGTTGGGCAATGTTGATTCTTTAGGAAGAGATATTTTAAAATTTTTCACTAAGGCATCAAAGGCAACATCGGTCACTCCATACAAACATTTCAGATGATACATTTCAACAATGAAGGAGAGTTTACTAAAAGCTTCACAACCGGGATATAAGGGTTGTCCTACATCTTCAATCAACTTAAAAAATGCATCAGCTTCTTCATTAGAACCTAGATAACTACTACTTGCCCTATGAAATTCAAAAATATCTCCTACCATCTCAAGAACATCATCACATGAACCATAATGTACATCATCAAACCCCATATCATCATCGAGCCCCAAATCTAAAATTTCATTATCTTCATTACCCCTTTACTCCCCATGAAAAATCCAAACACACCTTTGATAGTTTATATCCATTTCTCTCATTATAAGATGACCTCTAACCACATTTCTTTCATGATAAAATTGATTTGCACAAGTCGAGCATGGACAAGCAATCTTATTTCCATCAGTGACCGAGGTTGCAAATGCATAGTCAAGGAATGTATCTAAGGCTCTTTTTTAAGTATTTTCTACTCTCCTTAGTTTCACCCAACTCTTGTCCTTAAATACATCCATGGCATCAAGTTCCTACATTATTTTCAACAAGTAGAGACATCAAAATAATGAGAAAAATAAGGACAAAGGATAATAATAAAGACTAGTTTTTTATAACACACGATGTGTGTGGCTTTATATATTATAATTATAATTCTAATATATCTACAATTTAATTGTAGGTGATGCTACCTAATCCACCAGTATAACACGACCATATAGTGTCCCTTGCATGTTTAGTGAAGTGATTTTAATTTTTTAGTTTTGCATCAATTGAACCATGATTAAAAAAGGTAAAAAAAAATGAGACAACATCATAAAAGTAACAAGAAGGTCAAAAAATGATAACAACCAACCAATTCAATTGATAGATATCTAGAACTGTATCTTAAAAGCCCAATTGACTTTTAGTAAAGAACTTCAATCAAAAAATTCGGATAATACTCAAACTCCAATTAGACAAGTGTACAACCACTATATATCAAAAACAAATATAAAAGAGTACCATTATGCACATATAAAATTCAATTGTAAAAGAATAATCATTTATTAAAAATTTTTATGTTGCATATTATGAACCAATAAAAAAAGATAATATAGCTACATTAATACAAAATATTAGAGATAACTATTGTTTTAGATTCAAATATCATCAATATAAAAGCAAATGAAATATTTTATTCAAATAATTATTCTAGTAAGAAATATTTCATGGATTCACTAACATTTAACAACCATTATATATAACCATGTTCACTAAGAAACAACAAGCAATAATTTCCTACCACATTACCACAAAGAAGGTAACAATTTCTAATAAGAAAAAGTTGTACAACTACTAATATTCAACAACCACTGAAGTGTTGATCTTCTTGACTTCACCGACTAGCAAGAATAGCTTAAAAGGGAAGATAACTTCTAGTGAAAGAGGAATCAAAAATTTACAACCATGTTAAAGCTTTTACAAATATTATATCACTTTTATAATTG